>JAOTON010001681.1:327500-927500 GCA_034440635.1 Lepas anatifera | reverse complement strand
CGAGGGTCACTCAGAGCCCGCCGACGTCACTGACCCGGCGCGTGCACTCCCATCACGCGACCAATAAGCATGTCAGGCTGCAAATCCCCTACCTTCGCAAGTGTTGCTACACTTCGCGACCCATTGCTTGAAATAAGCTTCGCCCCCTTTATTCTGTGACACTAAAGTAACACCCCTCCCCCAAATTCCCCACACACACTTTAAAGGCGGGCAAAGATATTTTGCACAGAACGCCTTATAAAAACCCCTTAACTAACCATGGGTTCAGCACTAGCCTGAGCCAGTGCCTGCAGTACCTGCAAGGTAACCTCGTCACCAGCGAGTCCCCGCCAGGCTGGCAACAGAGCCTGCTGCAGTGTCGTCAGTAGGAGCGCCACCGTACACCAGACGTGACCGGCGCAGACTCGCCGGGTCCGTCAGTAGCAGTGGCACCATACACCAGACGTGACCGGCGCAGCTCGCCGGGTCCGTCAGTAGCAGTGGCACCATACACCAGACGTGACCGGCGCAGCTCGCCGGGTCCGTCAGTAGCAGTGGCACCATACACCAGACGTGACCGGCGCAGCTCGCCGGGTCCGTCAGTAGCAGTGGCACCATACACCAGACGTGACCGGCGCAGCTCGCCGGGTCCGTCAGTAGCAGTGGCACCATACACCAGACGTGACCGGCGCAGCTCGCCGGGTCCGTCAGTAGCAGTGGCACCATACACCAGACGTGACCGGCGCAGCTCGCCGGGTCCGTCAGTAGCAGTGGCACCATACACCAGACCAGGGGTGTAATTTTCCAAAAACTTTGGGGGTGCTCAGCCGGTGGGGGGTGGCATCCCATATGGGCGGCGGGGTGGCGCGGGCGGCACCCCTTCATTGCACCAAATATGTTATTTGTCGCTTTTTGCGCCTTTTTGTAGCACAGTGAACATTGTATTTTAATGTTGGGCAGATATGCTACAGCTTTTGCAAACGTGTTTGATTTTTAGGCCACATCCCAAAGATACATACACGTCTTAAAATAATCCAATCTGAGTTTTAAATCTATCCACGATCAGGGGCGCATCCAGAACTTTGGTATGGAGGGCACACCACCTTTGAGGGGCACCCCGAGGGAGAAAAGGCAGTTTTAACGTAACCCTAAAAAATTAATATATCTTAGTTAATATCAACTTTTGGGTACCTTTGGTCGAAGAAAAATGCAAATTAAGCAGGGGACACCAGGTCTGCCCATGGGACACCATATCAGATTCGGGGACAATGGATCAGATCAGTGATCCCTGACCAGCTCGGGGCCCAGATCAGCTCGGAGGTTCCAAATCAAGTCAGGAGGCATTTAATCAGCTCAGAAGCCCCATACCAGCTCAGGGGTCCTCATCAGCCTCTGCGGGCCCAGATCAGCTCAGGGCTTGAGAGCTGCTTAGGAAATGACATAATCAACCCAGGAGGCCTAGGTCAGCTTAAAAAGGGCACCATATTAGCTCAGAGGGTACCAGACTAGCTTAGAGGGCATCAGATGGACTTGGGAGGCACAATGATGACACAGGAGGCACCAGATCAACTCAGGGGGCATTAGTTTAGCTCAGGGGCAATATACCTGCTCAATGGGCACCAGATCGATCAGCTCGGGGGCCCAGATAAGCTCCTAGTCCCCCGACCAGAGCAGGGGTCTAGATCAGTTAAGGGAGCACAATATCAGCTCAGAGGGCAAGTGATCAGCTCAGTGGTCCCCGATCAGCTCGGGGCACAGATCAGCTTGGAGGTACTAGATCAAGTCAGGAGGGAGTTAATCAGCCCAGGAGCCTCATACCAGCTCAGAGGCCCTCATCAGCCTCAGTGGGCCTAGCTCAGTTCAGGGCCCCAGAGCTGCTGGTGAAATTACTTAATCAACTCAGGAGGCCTAGGTCAGCTTAAAAGGCACAAGATTGACTCAAGGGGCACCAAACTCACCAAACTAGCTCAGGGGGTGCTAGTCTAGCTCAGAGTGCATGACATGAGCTCAGGAGGCAAAATGTTGGCTCAGGAGGCACAAGATCGATTCAGGGGGCAATGGTGTCGCTCAGGAAGAAACATATCTGCCCAGGAGGAACCAGATTGATCCGCCCCGGGGCCCAGATCAGCTCCTAGCACCCCAAAGCAGGGGGGCACGGTAGTGGAGTGGTCAGCGTAGCTGTCTGCCACGCAGCCGACCCGGGTTCAAGGCCCGGCGGCTTCCCTGAACAAGGAGCAAGCTGGCTCCCGAGAAACCCTTCCAACAGGGAAGGAGTTGGCGACGCCATATGACCCTGGCAGTTGGTGCGTCGATAAGCCCCAAAAATCATCAACCCCCCAAAGCAGGGCATATATCAGCTCAGAGAACACAAGATCAGCTCAGGGTGCACCAGACCAGTTCAGGGGGCACTAGATCATCCAAGGAGACATCAATAACCAGATCAGGGGTCACCTGATCAGCTCAAGAGCCACCATATTGGCTCAGGGGACAGGAGATCAAATCTGCGGGGCATGCAATCAGCTCAGGGGGCTCAGATCAGCTCATGGGGCACTTAAACAGCTAATAGGGCACCAGGCGAGCTCGGATGTATCAGACTAACTCAGAGAGTATTAGCTGGGTTCAAGAGACACAATTATTTACTCAAGGGTCATCAGCTTGACTCAAGGGGAACCAGCTCAGCTTAGAGGTCATGCGATCAGCTTAAGTGGCCAAGACCAGCTCAGTGGGCACCAGCTGAGCTCAAGGGGCACCAGATTAGCTCCGCGGGTTCGATTATTGGCGACGATGAGGCATTAGCTGGGCACGGATTACGCACCCATACTCTCCCGGGTTCTTGGAAAGGCGGCAGAATGCCCTAGCTGACCAAAAAGGTACTAAATTGTCAAACAACAGTTTCAATTGCTAAATGTGATCTAATTGCATCTAATAATTGTTCGGGTTTAACGACGCACAAACTGCTAGGGTCATACGGCGTCGCCAACTCTCACCCTGTTGGGAGGGATTTTGGGGATCAGATTGACTTATTCAGAGGCTCCGCCGGGACTTGAACCCGGGACCGGTGGTTTAGAAGACAAGGGTGCTATCCACTAAGCCACCTCATCCCCCAAATTGCATCTAGTTTCGACGGCGTAGGGCACTATATTTCGAGCGGCACAGCCCAAACAGGGTATGCCGTCTAGCGATCAAACGGCACTCCGGCACCGATGGTGGGGGGCACGTGACCTTTGTGCCCCCTGTCCACGATTGAACAATATCAGTTTTGTGGGGTTAAATTTTACCTTCAGCATGGCAGGGTAGATGGAGATTGAAATGAAGGCAAAGGACTTCGTGAAAAGAAAGCAAAAGCACATACAGTGTTCCAAACAATACATGTATTGTTCTGTAAATATTAAGAGATATGGTAACTCCACTGTACCGGTGCATGCCCTTTATCTTTTCCCTAACGTCTTTCATGTTACCCCAACGCACAGGAGAGGTAAGCATTAGTCCTACAGTGATGAGCCCAGGGCGGCAGCTATTGACTAAGAACGGCGCAAATTAGGATGGAAGTGATAAGCTGGGGGCGACAGTGATTGGCCAGTGTGGCAAGAAACAGGGCAGTCATAAGTCGAGGGCGGCACTGATGAACCAGGGCCAATAGCTTTGAACTAGGAGCGGTGCGAATCAAAGTGGAATTGATATGGCGAGGGCGACAGTGAGTACTCGGGGGGCGGGAATCATGAACTAGGGGCGGCGCGAATCAGGACGGAAGTGATGCACACAGGGGGCAGCATTGATCAGCCGGGTGTGGCACGAATTAAGGCAAAGGGCATGAGCCGAGGACGGGAATGGTGAGCCGTAGTAGTTATAAGCTACGAGTGGCACGAATCGGGCGGAACAAATAAGCTGGGGCAGGGACGGGGGATTGGAGGGGGTGGGGGTGGGGCAGGGTGTGTAATTGTACACCCTGAACAAATGAGGGTGTGCAAAAGTATATCTTTGCACACCCAGTTTTGGTTTCTTCCGGGGTAGCACCCCCGGATTTGGGCGGCGCCCCAGCCGGCAAGAAAACATCAGGCCTAAACACGGCCTATTTGAAGAGGTAGGGCCTCTGTGCGAAATAAAAGTTCAAATATGAATGGTGCCCCCTGTCATGGAGAGAAAATAAACCCAATTTATCCACTCAACATAGGGAAATGATGTCGGCGCCCCCCCTGAGAAGGTGCCCCTAGGGAGCCAAAGGTGCCCCCTGGGGATGGAGGCGCCCCCCTCCCCTGAGAAGGAAGGCGCCCGCTCCCCAAAATATTGCACACCTGCCAGAAAAAGGAATCCGCCGTTCCTGAGCTGGGGTCGGTAGTCACGAGCCCAGGGCGGCACGAATTAGAGCGGAGTGATAAGTCAGGGGCGGCATTCATTAGCTGAGGCGGTAGTGATGAGCTGGGGGAGGCATGAAACAGGGTGGCAGTGATAAGCCCTGGATAGCACTGGTGAACCACTGCCAGCAGTGATGAGCCTGGTGCTGTTTGAATCAAGGCGGCAGTGATAAGTCATTGCTGGCACGAATCAGGGTGGCAGTGATGGACAAGAGGCGGAATAGATCAGGGTGGTAGTGATGAACCGGGGGCGGCATGAATCACAGTGGTAAGACGGAGGTGGCATGAATCAGAGCAGCAATGCTTAGCCGGGGGGGCGACACTCATATTTGGGGTGCTCAAATTACGAATGGGGGTGCTCGCACACCCCAAAGAGATAAAAAATATCGCCCTGGCTGACACTAAAACAGTAAAAGCACGGCAGTAGCAGTCTACCATTTACACGGTTTGGGAAATTCCTCCAATAGACAAACAGATAACGATTAGACCATAGTGGGCTAGTGTTTGCTTTCGGAAAGAGGGTGTTAGAGATTCCTGCTGACAAAACTGTGCTGACAGCAGGGCCTAAGTTTGACCGGTTTTTTGGGACATGGCTGGATTGGTCTCCTCGGCAGTGATAAACCAGGGGTGGCAGTGATCAGCCGGAGGCGGCAGTAGAGATTTGCAATGCAAGCAAAGGTATCTCGAATGCAAGCGCCCCGCTCTCAAAGCATGGTAACCACTGTTTACAGTGCCGTTACTATGCGCGACGTCAGCCAGCATCCTCCGGTCAGAAGGTAGTAGAGGACCAAAATACCTTTACTTAAGTAGAGGACGGCCAGAATCGCTTGTCTTTAAACACTCAGTGGTTGTGGTACGCATTGATGGAATTTTTGTGACAGTTGTTGAGTAAAATTGTTTGATCGCGGAATAAAAATCGCGGAAATAGGGGCCTAAAAAAATCCGCGATCGCGATCGCGATCGCGGAATTAATTCAAATTTAACGGAAATTCCGCGATCGATTTTCGGTAGTCCGCGATCGCGGAATCGCGGAATCGCGGACTATAATTCCGCGATGAACAACACTGATAGTTCATAATTACAACAAAGTTCAAATCTAGGATGGTTCAACAATTATGTTCGATAAAAACTCACCAAAACGCCAAGCGTTGCAAACTTCTACCGTTAGGTGGCACCCCTAGCTGGCGTCCAAAATGCGCGGAAGTGACTACACAGGTAATTTGGAGCTTGGAAAACAGTATTTGACCACTGCTGGGTCCGATTTTATGATAATACAATTTCCACGGGCGATCCAATGAATATTAAAAATTGCAAACGTTTCAAACTTTGACCGCTAGGTGGCACCCCTAGCCCAATATAGATTTTCCAAAAATTGGGATTTGAGGTTTTCATGTCTGAAACAACAAAATGTGACGGGCCGCGAAGCTAATTTATCAAAAAGTAAAAATCATGGGGCATTTGATGCACCCTACTGCACATAAAGAGTTCAATTAAGGTAAACTTTTATGATGTAAAACAGAAGCTAACAGTTGCTAAATGTGTGTGTGTGTGTGTTTTTTGTTTGGTGCTTTGCTGGCCTTATTTTCTGTCAACAAGCACAGTGAAAATTAAGCCCCCATCTTTATAACTACATATGCCGCCCGAGCCACGCTGTAGTTAAGTGTAACTAATCTAGTAGATTTGATACGAAATTTAAGTCAGCCAATAGGCCACGGGAGCTATAAAAAGAACCAATAGGAATTTTCTTACGTAGCAAACATTGTGATTCTAGCGTAGTGCTTCCAGCCTCATCATTTCGCAGTTGGCAGAAGTAGTTAATAGCCGCCCGCCGTGCCCGCTCGCAAGACGCCATAGGGTGTATGTGTTACAGGGAGAGTGCGAAATCCGGGAGTTCGCGAACTCCCTAGGGATTTCGCGAAATCACTGACCAGCCAGGGAGTTCGCGAAATCCTAGGGAGTTCGGAAATCCCTGGGTGACCAGGGAGTTCGCGAAATCCCTGGACTTAGAAGTCAGGGAGTTCGCGAAATCCCGGATAAACACTCAGGGAGTTCGCGAATTCCCTGACATTTAGTCAGCTCAAGGATGACTAGCTAGGATTGCGGACTATTGTTCTTATGATTTATTTCAAACAGTAAACGGACATTTTCCGTAAAAATCACGTATAAGGGAGGTTTTAAGCTAAATATTAGGAAGGTTTTAAGCTAAATATAAGGAAGGTCATAATTTTATTGTTGAGGTCGTAGCGATACGTTTATCAAGTTTCGCTTATAAATATTGTACTGCAATGTAAAAGTTCAGTTGCTGCTGATTGCAAATGTGGATCGCGGGAGAGGAAGACACTGGCCCCTGGCGGTTCCAAAACGCCCTGGTTCATTCCTGAAATTGTGTTTCCCATACACTCCCCACAGAATACACCTTCGCCTTTACTGTGATTTGATACTTGGTTATTTTATATTCATGATATATTTTGTACGCGGATATAGGGGACAAGGGGGCAGGTGCCCCGCCCCCCGATCGACCCTCGGCGCCCCTGAAATGGTCACGGCGCCACTTTGAAATTTCGCTTTCCATTCCCCGTCCCTAGGGATGTAAGAATGGGCGCCCACCGATAGGATTTTCCGCCCACCTGATAGGTTTTCCGGTCAAAAAGGCACTCCCTGGTCCGAATGGCGCCCCCGCCCTCTCCCCCGGGAAGATGCCCCCCGATCGGAAATCCTGGATCCGCCTATGATAGATCTGTATATTTAGTATTATACAAATGCAGTGCATGGAGTCAGCATAACTACCCAAGTATTCGATAAAAGTGGTATACGCTATCACCACGTTTCATAATTATGTGACGCTACGGTTATTTTATATCAAATCTACATCACAGAATAACGTTATGGTATTTTGTGTAGGTTGCATTATTATGGAATTTTACCTACGGATACGATAAAGAAAATGGTACGAAATCAATGGCTTGATAACTAGCATAAATCTGGGCATAGCACAGTTCAAAAAATGGCAGAAATATTTGCGCTACTGAAAAATGGAATAAATGCTTGGCAATGGCGCAACGCACTTACTTTTGAGCAAAACACGCCATCCGAAAAAGAATGTGCCCAACGCTCACATTTTTGAAAACTCATCACGTGTCTTTTGGCTGGTGGTGTCGATGAGGTGCCGGTCACCGAGATCAATTGCAAAGACTATGACTTTTGATGGTTTAAAATAATCACAGTCAAAAACGTTTGGTATGAGTCTGAAACTAGTTTCGCGGCATGCAATTTTTAAGACGTGCAATGCCAGGGGTCTGAGCCACCTTCACCCTGACGAGGGGGTGGGTTACGCCCCCTCCCCTAAAATCTAAAAACTACGCTAGTTAGCGAAAAAGTAAATGACGTTAAGTAGCACAACCTAAGCTTTAAAGGAAGGGCTCTATACATTCTTTTGTCGGGGGAAATCTGACGGCATTGGAAGCCAAAAAATGGCATAATATGGATATGGTGATATAACTGAAATACAGTTCTTCAGTCCTACCATCTGATGTAGAAGAGATACAATATATATGGATTCACTATCTGAAGCTTTTCTGCAAGCGACGTCGAATGAATAATAATGTGACTATTCTAGGTCAAAGCTAAGATTTGACCTGACCTTGGATCAGGTCAATATCGAATTGGGTCAGAATGCATATCATTAGAACTGCAGAAACAAGACAACCCCAATGATGCCAAAATATACAATTTAGCTCCATTCCCAACAAAATTATTATGTTTAAACCATTTTACCGATACTTTTCCAACGGTGTCATCATGACTCATAATTGACCTTAGGTCATCGACTTCAGAAATCCTAAAAAGGTGATGTGTACTCAATCGGCCCTTTATTCAATACGAATTTTAGATTGATAAATTAAGCTGTTCCTTGCTCATGTTGTTTTCTTCTTTTTTTGGAGATGAGGTCACTTGACCTGCACTGATGTCCTGACCTGAAATGACTTGAACCGAAAATGTTGACATGAGTTGTAAAAAGCTTCAAAAAACTGTACTGGGTACAGCAGCGCTGCGCGTAGCCGTTTTCAAGACTGCGAAAAACCCAAGGGGTATGGTTACCCAGCCCCGCCCCGGCCATGCACGTACTCGGTACGAAGTCGGTCAGGTGCACCAACTGTAAGTACCGTTAGATACTAAATTCTGAAGCGCTTCTTTCCAACTCACTTATCCAGCATCTACAGAGAGATCATTATCATATCACAACCCTCATTACTACACAAAGAGAAATGCTGCTTATCTGATGGCCATTTCGTATTACAATCTGGGTAAGGAAAATACAATAATGCTATATTATTTTTGCATTAAGTTCATTAATGTATTCAAAAAACATTGGCCAATCTTTACAAGTACGGTTCGGCTATACTAAGATAAATTTTCAGAGCTGCAACAACGAAATAATTATTCTGCAAATTAACTTAGACCATATCTCTGTTTTCAGTTTATCAGCATATCAGAAGCGTTATACAGTTTCAGCTATAGCTGAACATAAGCCGACAACTATAGTTGTCGGCATAAACAGGATACGGAATAAAACAGTTGTTACGCATATTTGCCATGTGCTATCTCATTGCATATTGTCATGACCGTGGCTGGAGCACTTAAGCTTGAAGTGCATTTGCTAGCCCGCCGGAATCGACAATACAATTTCTGAAAGCCTTGGGAATGACCAAACGATGACAGGCGTGCTGCTTCTACACCGAGAGCTTTTTCGAGGCCGACACTTCCTCCTGAATCAAAATATTGTTATTGGAAAATTTGTGGACGTCCGTAGTACATTCCAACATAGACATAGCTAAAATAGACCTTTGTGAAAGTATACTAGTTCTTTGTCCGTTTCTTACGGCACAATACTTTCCATCAGGAGTTTGCTTTGTTAAGGAATCAAGATATTCATTACAGATGACAATGAAAAACGTAGTGGCATCTCTAGTTTGTTTTGAGCCCGCCCCCACACCTACGGTTCAAATTGCATAAACCATGCACCTCGAGGAAGGCTAGTGACTCGAATAGTTCGTCAGCGGGCACAAGGACCCGGTGTGAGGTAGAGCTGAGGGTGTAAAATTAATTTTCAAAAAATAAATATCATGCCGACATAAAATCAAGCAAAATACATCATAGAAAGAGAAAACATGGACGGGGAGTGTAAAACCAGATCACTGAATGATCATTCTTCGGATTTAAACTAACGACATATTGGCATGTTAGGATTTCGCGAAATCCCTGAAAAGCATTCAGGTAGTTCGCGAAATCACTGAAGTTTCAGTGAGTTCACGAAATCCCTAGGAGTTCGCGAAATCCCTGGTCGGCCAGTAATTTCGCGAACTCCCTAGGGATTTCACGAACTCCCTGGCTGGTCAGTGATTTCGCGAAATCCCTAGGAGTTCGCGAAATCCCGGATTTCGCACTTTCCCTGTAACATATGCATGGAAAAAGAAGGGGCAAAAGCCAGCGTGAAAAGTTGTCAGATCTGGGTGATTTCTTGCACCAGACATCAACACGATGAATAACCAGAAACTACCGTGCGCATCTCAAAATTCGATTTATTTTTATTTTTAAGGGACGGTCTCCTGCCCCACACCCAACCCCGCCAGCCGCCAGAGCAGTGCCAGCCACACCCAACCCCGCCAGCCGCCAGAGCGGCACCAGCCGCACCCAACTCTGCCAGCCGCACCCAACCCCGCCAGCCACACCCAACCCCGCCAGCCACACCCAACCTCGCCAGCCGCCAGAGCGGCGCCAGCCACACCCAACCCCGCCAGCCGCCAGAGCGACGCCAGCCACACCCAACCCCGCCAGCCGCCAGAGCGGCACCAGCCACACCCAACCCCGCCAGCCACCACAGCAGCGCCAGCCACACCCAACCCGCCAGCCACCAGAGCGGCACCAGCCACACCCAACCCCGCCAGTGTTTTTCAGTGATCTGTTTCAAACTTTAGCTTTTGTATGTGTATTTACAGTGTTTTTGATGTGAGATACTGACGAAGGAACTCTGTTTCTGAAACGTATAGTATTCAAAAAAGTTAATAAAGTACGTGTTTTGCTAAAGAGCTCTATTGTCCGTGTGGCGATATAACCGTTGTTATTTGACCATATTTCCGATATCATGTTTGGGCTGGAATGGCTCTCTATAGCACAACTTGTTTATTTTGATGTGTGCCTGACCCAAAAAGTACTAACTGCAGGTGTACTTCAACTGCCCTGAATGTGACTCTCTTTAGGGGAGACCAGGGCAAAGCGGTCACCCTAGTGGTATTTGCTCAATTTTGAAGAACTTGTAGTCCCAATTTATTGTGTTAGTTGGGGCATTCCAGGACAGACCGACCAAGGCTTGACACCACCATATCTAGGAAAAATCTGAAACTTTGTGTCCGGGGTAGTTTTGGGCCAGAAACACGCCTGTGAGAATCTTAGCCCCCTCCGACCAACGGTGACCGAGTTATAGCCCGAGGCATTTTCGGGAGGTCACCTTGTAGACTCATATTTGATGCTTCATAGCTCAAAAACGCATAGCCTGATTAACAAGTTTTGTATATCATTGAACTTGTCTTAAACTAAACAATATTTAAAAAAATTCAAAATTTGAAAATTTTTTACTTTTAATTTGTTTGACCTTTCCTTTTTTACCTAGCTTGACCTTTTCGCAGTTGAAATCGCCCTTTTAGACACCTCAAAAATTTTTCTTCATAAAATGTCTTTCAATAGAAAAAATAAAAATGCGTTCTTGCTATAAGTTCCAAATTTTTAGCACCTAAGGTAGGTATGCAGACGGTTTTTGACCACTGCGGTAGTACAGCCTTATGTTTAACGCCGCAAACAAAGCGATTGCTTTTGTAATCGGTTGCTTGCAATCATATGCCATTGTCTTTACGAAATTTTCATCGTGAAAGTGCCAAAATATATGAGAATTAACACGCGCCCACACAAGGGGGTGGGCAACCGGCCTCTTCAGGTTTCCACAGGTAGTAAAAAAAACACCTTCGCGCAGCGCCACCGTACTTCATGTACCTCTAACTCGAAATTTTTGCAGCTTCTGGCAAAACTTTAGGTCTGGGTCATACCAGGTCAGACCGCCAACCCAGGTCAAGAGACCTAACCTCGAAAAACTTTGGGAGGTGCATCAATAATATCAAATCTATCCTATCGTGGTTAGATTCACATTACATAGTCAGGTTGCCGAGCAAGATCATTTTTCGTAGCAGGATTTCTATGTCGATAACCGGGAGCAGGGTCAGGGTCATGATCTTTCCATTAGAAATGCATGGGGCAATTGGTAAATTTTGATAACTTGAGAGAATTGAGAATTGTCGAGAATTGCGATGGAGGTTTTATTTTTACGTTGCCGTGTCTGACTTGCCACTGCAGTTTGATTAATATTCTTTTTACCATACAGACCTAAGCCTGGCTCTAGGTCAAAGCAGGTTAATTTTGACATTTGACTAGGCAATATTATAAGATACATAATCCGTTTGGGCTCAACAAGTGTTCCAATGGTGCTGAACATTTCTTTCTACGGCTCTCCTCTGTCACCTATTATGCCACAAAATTTAGGTTTCCACTTAGTTCCTGTAAGAAATACTGTGACCTCGAGCAAACTCAAGGGTGACACGACCAAACCATTGTATGTAACATATTCGGTAGTGATTAAAACTGGCTGTTTAGCGGCATCACTCCCAGTGCACTGTGTCATTATTCATCTGGAATTCTGGGATCAGTGTCAGCTATGAAATGATCACTTTGTAAAAATATCATGAGGCAACCTGTTCAAGTGATCAAGTCGAATGCGTTACAATTTCAGGACATTTTTTCTCATATATGAGCAGATTAGAATTACTTTTTGGGAATGAACGCCTTTCATACACGTTTGTTTACATCGCTTGAATCCTCTCAAACGTATGCTGTGCTGCACTGGGTCACCTTGTATCGATATTATTTTTTCCATCTCCAGGAACGATGTAATTGTGTGAGTAAGTGGTACCCATAGGATAAGTTATACTTGTTTCAATTATGGATAAGGCCGCGACATCTTTGTAAATTTTCGTTTAAGGCTCAAAGGTGCATTATTAATCAGTTCATTTGCCCTCGTCTCCCTCGAATAATGGATCCCTTTCTATCACTTTTAATGACTGCAATTTTTATTTTTATAAATAATGTCCAAGTTATTGCCAGTGTTTTAGGAGTAGGTGTCTCACTAGAGTCATCAAGGGACTTTTACGGAGACCCCGACCCCACCACTCAAACGAGCAACTCCCACGATGAAGTGTTAATCAAGGAACCAAAGTTGAAAGTCCCACAAGGCATAACGACGACCGTCTACCTCAGGTCACCCCCCTCACCAGTCAGTTGCCAGCTGGCCTTCAGTATTTACGGTACATACCACCTCCCAGTTGACCTAAATTATTTTTTCAGAAGTCGCAAAATTTTGTGTTAGAGGTACATGGAGTACGGTGGCGCTGCACGAAGGTGTTTTTTTACTTCCTGTAGAGACCTGAGGAGGCCGGTTGCCCACCCTCTCAGATGGGTGCGTGTAAATTGTCATAAATTCTGACACTTGCACGATGAAAATTTCGTAAAGACAAAGCAATATATTGCCAGCAACCGATTACAAAAGCAATCGCTATGTTTGCGGCGTTAAACATAAGGCTGTACTGCCGCAGTGGTCAAAAACGGTCTACATACCTACCTTCGGTGCTAAATATTTGGAGCTTATGGAAAGAACGCATTTTTTATTTTTGCTATCGAAAGATACTTTATGAATCAAAATTTTTGAGGTGTCTAAAATGGCAATTTCAACTGCGAAAAGGTCAAGCTAGGTCAAAAAGAAAAGGTCAAACAAATTAAAGGTCAAAATTTTTTAAATTTTGAAATTTTCTTTTTTCAAAATAAAGTAGAGTTCAAGACGAGTTCAGTGATATACAAAACTTGTTAATCAGGCTATGCATTGTTGAGGTATGAAACATCAAAGATGAGTCTACACGGTGACCTCCCGAAAATGCCTCGGGCTATAACTCGGTCACCGTTGGTTGGAGGGGGCTAAGATTCTCACAGGCGTGGTTTTGGCCCAAAACTACCCCGGAGGCAAAGTTTCAGATTTTTTCTAGACATGGTGGTGTCAAATTGAAATATTTCTGGTCGTTTTGTCCTGGAATGCCCAGGTACCATGACTTTGTCCCATGTTCAATTCTGAAGACAATAGAGGGGACAAAAAGACAACAAAATACAAGACATCTGCACGGGAAAGCAAAAAGTAAACCAAAGTTGTTTTGACCATTTTGCCCCAAGTACGGGGCAAAGTGGACAGGCTTATTTTGCCTCGATTCTTTGTTTGCAAGATATTTGGCAGGTATACTTTTCAGTTTGATATAATTTTAATCTATATTTGTACATAAATGCTTAGATCCACTTAATATGATAGCTTCTGCGAAGTGGCAACATTGCTATCACCTCTCCGCTACTCAGTTTCCAAACGCTCTAGCATTGAATGTCCCTATCTGACGGTAAAAATGCTTTGCGACAGGCCTCTGTGGTATGCTGCTGTGCTTCCCAGCATGGCCGTATAAGTAGCTTCCAGCACCAGAAGACGGACTACTTTAATAGACAAAGTCGCATGCCACAATAGTCGTGAGCTGAATAAGAACGCATGCGTCGATCTTATCCGGGTGAAAATATTCTGGTTTGCGTAGATGTTTTAAGCGATAGAATAGAGCATTTGTGGTGGTCAAAAGACTGCTGTCGTTTGCTTTTGATATCAGTCGTGTAACACATACTCGACAGATCTAGTATAAGCTACCTCTAGTAGTATAAGCTCTCCAAGTCGGGGAGAGGGGGAGATCTGGGACGGGGGAGAAGTAGGACAGAGCCGTTTTCTCCGCCAGCTGCCGGTTTTCTCGATTATTTTTTGCTGGCCTCACTACTGTCGTACTGCTCGCACATCACCATGGTGATACTTCCCCTTTTCGTCTGGCGGTGGTCACGATACATGAGTGCCAGCAAAAACTTGTTTTTCTGAGGGTATGTTAAGTTGTTTTGCGTGTTTTTTTAGAACTGTGATGTGGCTGCTGTCGTAGTTTTGTATTTCTTTATACTATGCAGACGTAATGTCCTGAAATATATAACATTGGGATTGATAGAATTCCGGTGCAGGAAGACTTTGTTAAAAACGGCGACCTGGGGAGAAGTGGGACTCAGTGTCCCAGTTCTCCCCGCTATGTCCCACTTCCCCCAAATGTAGATTATATGTAATGCGATTGATTATAGTCTCTGGAAGAAGGTTATTATGTAGTCATTTATGAGCGTAGGATTTGTAAAATTATCATATCTTTTAAGGTATCATCTTTAATCATAGTTATTTATCCTCATCACACACATTAAAATCATATGGGCCCCTAGCATGTCACGCTGCAATTTAAAATCCAAGCAGCATTTCATTTTTATTAAAATAACAACATTTAATATTTTGCTATAACACCATGTGTCATGCGTTTGGATAGGTATTCTGAAGAGTGGATACATGCGGGACGTGCAATGGGCTGGGACAGGCTGGGCATGTGTGCCGTGCATGGATTCCATCCCTGGTCAAATTTCGTACGTTTTTTTACCTGTATCGTGACTGAAGTGATGTGGGGCCAAATGGTCAGGTGAACTATGTTTCTCTGTGACCATATTACAAAGATGTGGAAATATGTCGCGTTCTCCTCCGGCTCTGGTGGAATTTGACGTATATGTTCATATACCGTGAACAGGCAAAGCGTGTGTTGAATTTATGCTAACCCTCGCCCCACCGGGCCATCGATGGCCTCCTAAGAATTTTCAAAATAACAGAAGAAACGACGTGACGCAGCACCGCGGTTGAGATGTCTACCTCTAGCCCTGTAGATGGCTGCCCGTAGCAGCCCCGAAAGAGACGAAGCCGTGACGTTCCAACCGAGTTTATTAGTCTCAGTCCAATGGAGTTACTGTCGAGGAACCAATTGTCAATATAGTGTGTAGGCACACTTATCCCGCCCGCGCCCACTCATAAAGGCCGATTACAGATGACAAGATGGCGCTGTGAACGCCGCCCGTGAAACTTCAACCAGCTCGGAAAACCACGTGAAAACGAGAAATGCGGTGTGTCCCAGTTCTCCTGGGCCTGTCCCAACTCTCCACCTCAGGCCTCAGGTGTTTTTTTGTATTTCGTGACGTTGGTCAAATACCTTTTGAGTATTGAAGCTGCGACATCTCATAATTGAAGACAATTGTCTGCTCTATCTAACGGTACCATTTTTAATATTATGGAATCAGTCACTGATTTTCTGCCAATTTCTAAAATCAACCTTCTATTTTCGTCCCAGTTCTCCCCTCTCTCCCCTACATGATCGCTCTCCTGGGAGGGGAGGGCGACGAAGGTTTAATTGCTTGGCAGACCTAATGTAAACTTTTTTCTTAAAAAATTTATCCGGCCTTTGGGGGGCGAAAAGATAGTTTGGCTCCCCTTCCAGTGCTTTGGGGGGCATGGCCGGAATGCCCCCCCCCTACGTCCGCCAATGCCGGTAGTGGAAGATAATTTGACTTCTTTTGAGTCCACTTTCCGCTACTCCGCTTGTTTTTGCTTAAACAAACCACTATCGCTAATCCCCTACCATATGTGGAGAATCCGCAAGTAGCGCTGAGGCGGACTGAAGTAGCGCCCAACTCTGGAGGAAAGATAGGGCATTAGAAAGTTTCTGAGAAGTTTGATGGTGGTCAGTTACACCGAAATAAGTGTATATAGAAGCTGAGTGATGGGTTTCACTGTAGCAACAGGGAAGCCTATAGCAGCCTCCATGAAGAGCAGTACTAAGAGTAGGCAGAGCACTACTGTGCAGCGGCGGCGGCCCTGAAGGGCGGGCGGTACAACGCACTGGCTCCGCTGACCTCCCTGTGCACATTGGCTCTGATGGCCAGCACGGAGAGGGTTCACACATGACATTTTTAACACCAACAGTAGGAATTTGCAGCACTCCGCGGGTAAAAATCCATATGACAAGCTCGTTTATGACTCATGTTGGTGACATGCGGAAACATGCTAGTTTTTGTTAGAATATGTATGTACCTGCATGTTTACTTAACAACCGACTGCACAGTTTTACTTACGCCACTACCAGCACAGTGCCTTCCAGTCATATTCCTAAAGGCCATTCACATTTGGCAGAATCCCAGTAGAATCGGTTGAGGTTTCTGCCAACTGACGCAGCAAAAAACGCGCCGGGATTAATTGCAACAAAAATAATGCCAGATTCTGTCGAGGATTAATTCACGTGTGAACGGGCCTTAAAACAATTACTAGTTGAAACGTTGGACCACTTAGAGCTCGTCCCTCGCCCCGGGACAGGGCTCGTTGCGCACTGGGTGTTTCCAGGCGTCGTTGATGGGCACGTCGCGCCAGAAGCGGAGCTCTTCCCCAGCCAGCTCTCCACCAGCGATGGTTCCGAATTGAGTCGCATGTGGCGCTGGCTCTGACTAGTTAAGATTGGCCATGCTGGCATGGGAAACACCTCTGAACTGGGTGTTCCCGTACGAGCGAAGTTGGTCCACACGTCCACCACGAAACGGATCATTTTGTATGAAGGCGAGTCTCTGTCAGGCATGGCGGTCTGGTTGTTGGTGAACAGGTAGACTATGTCGTCACCGTGACGGACGCCAAGATCAGGGCCGGGGAAGGAGAAGCCGTTCCATGCTTCTGCGGCAGTCTTCCGCCCCGGTCCCCTGTGGTCCAGGACGTACATGTAGACTGGCGCGTGTGCTGAAGCCAGGCGTGACTCTTCCAGGACGGGGATCGCCATCATTTTATCTGATAACAATCTCACCAGCGGAGAAAGGTTCTCCGCTGATAGGGGGCCATGTTTTCCGGTGTAGAAGTCTATCATTTTAATTATTTCGACATTGCGATCGACACCGCAGTCGAACACCTTCTCACAATCGTCGGTGAAACATTGCAATAGCTTGCAATAGGCGGCGGTGTCGCGAGCAGTAAGTTTGGCCATCACCTCTTTATTTGCGCTAGTCATCACCGCAGCCAAGGCGCCTTCTTCTTCAGTTAGTCCGATCATCCATGGCACCAGGTTAAACTCTCCTCTTTCGAGCACAGATGACGGGTGAGAGGGGAGAAAAGGCGAGTCGGATTCTATATCAGCCCTGGGTGTAAACGTTGCAGCGAATGGATTGAGCGGGTCCTTTTCACCGAAAACGGCCGTTGCGTGTGCCGATCGAACACATTCAAGCAGCGCGGCCGTATCTTTTGTCGTGCAGTTGAGCCTCTCTGCGTATTGTTTCGCCAGGCCAGTTTCTTTTCCAGATGCCGACCAGGCACTGGATGACACTCCTGATTGGCTGATGGCGTGGTGAAACAGGCCTTTTGTCAGCGGACTTAAAACGAGAAGAGACACACTGGCACCTCCTGCGGACTCTCCGAAGATTGTGACGAGCTTTGGGTCTCCTCCAAAACTGACAATGTTGTCACGAACCCACTTAAGTAACAGCACCTGATCCAGAAGACCGTAGTTGCCAGGAGCGTTGGCATCTTCGGTCGTGAAAAAACCAAGTGGTCCTAGTCGATAATTAAAGGTCACAAGTACTACCCCACTGTCCATGAAGAAATGGGGTCCGTAAGAAGATTCGTCCCCGTCGCCAAAAAAGAAGCCTCCTCCATGAATCCAAACCATGACCGGCAGCCCGCCGTGGGTAGGTGGCTTCGGTAGATTCGGCGTGTAAACGTTCACAAACAGGCAGTCCTCAGACCCTTCTAGAGTGAAGTTTTTTAAGAGATTGTGCTGCATGCACTTGTCTCGGTGTGCCGAGGCATCCAGCACCCCACTCCAGCCAGTATGCCTTTGAGGGGGTTTGAAGCGAAGCGCTCCAACCGGAGCGCGTGCGTACGGGATTCCCTGGAAGCTGTAGAAGGTGTTGCCAGCGGCGCTGCGGCGTGGAAGACCCTTCACCACGCCCTCCCGAGTCGCTACCATGGGTTGCCATCCGTGCACCACTTCTGAGACTGCCAGCGCCGTCAAAAGGATGGCACTCCCCAGTCGGCACATATCGCCAACTCACTGCTCTCGTGGAATTCACTGCACACCCTAACTCAGGGTTTAGGGAAGGAATGCGCCCGTCTCGCTTCTGTTTCGCTGCAGCAGCTGACCACAACGGTTCATGCCCCTCACCGGCGCTGACGACGACTGATAGAATCTACCCGCGCAGCAGACGATGGTTCGAGGTGCAAATCGTGACTTCTGCAGACCTGGGCGGCGGGAAGCACAAATGCTGTGTCAGCACGCCTCGAGACGCCAATGCGTCAAGGTCACCCGATAACGTCTGGTTGGACTTGAACCAGTCGTTCATATCAGTTGCCAACGAAGTGAAGCCCTGTGAGTTTGCGGTTAGTGGTGGAACGGATAAGCGGGCCAAGGGGATACTTCCTCCGGTCGACCCTCGGCGCCCCCGGAAATGGTATCGGCGATCCCCTGAAAGGTTGATGGCGCTTTATGAAGGGGCCTGTATTGTACTTAAATATAATTATTTCGATTTTTTTAAACGAACGTCCCTTCCAGGAACTGCCATTTCTAATCCGCTGTTTTCAGGTTTTACCTTTTTCATCTATATTTTTATATAGGTACTTCCTACTTTCATCTTCTAACACAATGCTGTAGGCGTAATGCCTGCAATAAGAACGCCCCGAAACAAAAGGTGTAATGGCCGCGTGCGGTTGTCGCTGGAGAGCTCCGTGGTATTTTTGCATTTTCTGATGGCACTCGTGTCTGATTGACTGTGATAAAGTGCAGTGTGAGATAAGAAGTGGTCTGGACGCTGTTTTACCCTTCTTTTTCGTAAGTGGTCGTCTCAATACTTTGTAAACGAGTGTGAACTGTATTGGTTTGGTGCGCCAGTTTTGTGGCCGTGTTTGCTCCTGTGGCGGTAGATACACCTTTTACCGGGGAATCTGCGACTGAGTCAGGCGACGCTAGCGCCATCTGTGAACAATTATCACAGCTGTGATACGGGACCCTGCGGTATAAGTGGCGCTGCTGACATTCATTCGGCCGTGTTTCGTTGCGGATTTCTACCGTGCTGGCGCTGCTTCAGCCAAACGTTTCTTCATCGAAATGCACGGGAAGAAAAAGCCCAGTGGTCGTGGCTCTCAGCCACCAGCAGGACAGAAGTCAGCGAGTACTTCTTCCAGACAGCCCGACCGGAGCCGTTTCGAAACAGCGGGCGGCAGTGGCACACCCAGTTCCAGTGCCAAGACGAGACAACAAAAGTCTGTGCGAGAAATGATCCAACATCTCGACAAACCATCGCAGTCCGTCGCCCGAGCAGAGAGCCCGTCCAAGAAGCGACGCTTCACCACAGAGCGCACCAGTTCTGAGTCCTCTGAGTCTAACGATAACTCAGACACTGAAGGTCGCTCTTCGCAGCCGCTCACCGAGGCCTCTCTGCATACGGCACTTAAAGGGGTTGCTGATCATCTGCAGAGCAGCATGACAGCTGAGTTTGCACAGCTGAGGGAAGACCTGAGCCGTCTGCATGGTCGCATTGAAGACCTGGAGCGGCACGTCTCTGCTCGTGATGACCTGATTGAAGAGCTCAAGCACAAACTCGGAGAAAGAGAAATGAGGATAGGCCAGCTGGAAGAGCAGGTGGACCACATTGACGCTGATCGGAGGCGGAAAGACCTGATCCTGTCAGGGACAGCTGTTCCACTCCCTCCACAAGAAGCCTGGACAGAAGACGTGGCTGAAACAGCTGTCACTCTCCTTGGACGCTGCATGCCGGATGTGCCTGTTACTCGAAGTGACATAGAGGACGCATTCCGCGTGGGCAAGAGAAAAGTGATCATGTGTCGGTTCAAAACTGCTGCAAAGAAGTCCGTTCGGGATAACCTGTACGAAGGTCGCTTCAACTCAAAGGCAGTGGTAAATACAACCATCTCAGACATTCCACAGAACCTCTATATAAACGAAAATCTGTCACCCTACCGGCAAGATATCTACCATGCACTTCTGAAGGAGAAAGCAGCAAAACGGCTGTACACAGTCTTTTCCAAGAACTGTGAAGTCTACTGTAAAACTAAGCAGTACGGCCGTAAGATTCGCGTGTACAGCCTAAACATGATCCAGGATATTCTTCGTGAATAGAAAGGCACATGGTGACAGAAGCGATATGTGCGCCTGTGCCTCTGCATGGGATTATCGCTTCTCGTTGAATATCACTGAGATAAAATATGACGTGTGTAGTGTTTTTTTTTGGCAATGTTCACTAAAATGATAGTGGATGGCTGTCTCCTCTTGTGTGAGTTTTGTTTTGTTTTGTACACTATGACTTTTTACTCGATACGATGTGACACTGTGAGTCAACATAATTTGTTATTCCTTGCTTATTGGTTGACACTCAGCATAAGGCGAGTTATTGTTTATTTCCTCGGGAATGAGAACAAGTTGTTGTCTTGGTGAAGTGTATCTTGTCGCAGTTGACTCCTCTGTATTGCGCATATCTTATATTAATATTTTCCTAAGGTTAGCAGTGCTTTTTTTCGCCCAAACCGGCACCTGGTGCAACTACCATATTTCGGCTTTGATTAGCGGCTCAGCGCGTTAGGTCCAAGTCAAACATTAAGTCCCAAAAATATTACTCGTTTATTCGTATTAATTAATGACTGAGTTCAAAACAATATCTGTTAACTGTAGAGGCCTTGGCACATTTAAGAAAAGAAAAGATGTTTTCATGCACTTACGAAAGTATAACGCGGATGTCTTGTTCCTACAGGATGTGCATGTTGCACGAGGAAACGAAAACAAATTCAGAAACGCTTGGGGAAGGGATGTCATTGTTTCACCCTTCACTAGTAACGCTCGTGGGGTAGCAATTTTATCTGGTAGAACTCAAACTATCGATTTTTTCGATCCTGATATTGATCCTAACGGTAATTACATCATCTGCAAAGCTAAAATTATTGATCAAACTTACGTTCTTGTTTGCGTATATGGTCCAAATACCGACAGTCCACAATTTTACTTAGATATGAGTGATAAAATTTTAGAGAAGACTGAAAACGTGTTACCCATTATTATGGCCGGAGATTTCAATTTAGTTTTTAGTCAAGAGTTGGATACCCGAAACTACTCGAGGGAAAACAATGTCAGATCCAGGCAAGAACTTTGTAACTTAATGGAACGCCATGATCTTATAGATGTATATAGGCAGCTTAACCCATGCACCAAAAGGTTTACTTGGCGACGGCATGGGCCAGTTATAAAACAAGCTCGGCTTGATTTCTTTCTGCTGTCGAGAAACTCCTCGTCGAATGTAAAATATGTCGACATTAAACCAGGATATCGCACTGATCATTCACTTATAACCTTAGATCTTACCATTAGCAACCAAACTAGAGGAAATGGCTGGTACAAATTTAATGTATCACTTCTAAAGGATATATCATATTCGCACAAAATGTTTACAGCCTTTGAGGAAGTAATTGATCAGTATGCGGCACCAGTTTATACGGCCGCCTACAAACACAGAGCTGACAACGTAGAGGACTTATATTTCACGATTGACGATGGCCTATTATGGGAAACATTAATACTTAAACTAAGAACCGAGACCTTATCTTTTAGTATACACAAAGCTCGAGAAAGGAATAAGCTCGAAGGTGCACTGTGGAAAGACATTGTTTCTTTAGAAAATAATCCTTCTGTTGCAGAAAGCAATGATAACGTGAGCTTTCTAAACAGAATCAAGGCACAACACGAAGAGCTAAGACGAACAAAATTGTCAGGGTCTATTATAAGGTCTAGATGCCGGTGGTTCGAACAGGGTGAAAAACCAACAGCTTACTTTTGCAATCTTGAGAAGAGAAAATATGTTTCAAAAATAATTGCTTCGCTACATATTGATGGTGTTACATTAAATAAGCAGGAAGATATAATGGATGCCTTTGTGTCTCATTTCAGAAAACTCTTCGGACAGGGTCGAGAGCCCAGCCTGAAAGAAATGTCCCAACATATCAAAAATGAAAATTTCACTCGATTGAATGAAAGTCAAGTCGATGATCTAAAACAGCCAGTGTCTGCAGAAGAGTTAGGAATGGCTTTAAAACAAATGCAAAACTCAAAAACTCCTGGCTCAGATGGCTTTCCAGCAGAATTCTATAAATTTTTCTGGTTACGCTTCAAATCCTTTTTCCTACGCTTATTCCAAAATTCTAATAGCATCGGAAACTTACCTCTCACCTTACGTGAAGGATTGATATGTTTGATACCGAAGAAAGATAAACCTCAGAATTTAATTAAAGGATATCGGCCAATTACTCTCCTCAATGTTCCATATAAAATCATTTCTGGTGCGCTTGCCAATCGCATTAAAAATGTCCTTAGTACAATTTTAAAACCGGAGCAAACTGCTTTTCTTACGGGGCGCTTCATTGGTGATAATACTAGATTGATCTATGATCTGATACACGAACTTAACTATGCTAAGGAAAAAGGTTTGCTTCTTGCTATAGATTTTGAGAATGCTTTTGATTCGATGAGTTGGAAGTTCGTGGAAGCCTCTCTTAAAGCCCGTTGCTTTCCTAAAAACATTATAAACTGGTTCAAAATGCTTCACCGGGAGACATTTTCCCGCGTTACCTACAACGGTCATCTCTCACAGCCAATATATCTCCAACGATCTTGCAGGCAGGGTGACCCAGTCAGTTGTTATTTGTTTATTCTTGCTCTTGAACATCTTCTCGATAAAATAAGGTCCAACCAACACATTGGTGGGACTTGCATTCACCACAAAACCTACAAAATATCTGCATATGCGGATGACATTGTCTGTCTCCTGGACGGCAATATAAATAGCGTAAGAGCTTTATTTCACGACCTGGGAGAGTATGCAAAGTTTTCCGGTCTTCGACCTAATATAAGTAAATGTAAAGCAATGTGGATCGGTAAATGTCCTAACTCAATTAAAGTAAATGCTATCAAGGAATGGAACTTTGCTTTCGAATGGGTCTCATCTATGAAAATCCTGGGAATTGTGTTTGAAAATATTTTGAGTGGTCTGCTCACCTTAAATTACGTAAACATTGTAGAAAAAGTGGAAAAAACTATAAGTTCGTGGCGGCAAAGAAACTTGACAATTATAGGGAAGGTGACATTAATCAAAACTATAATTCTTCCCACAGTTTACACACCTGTTCACCTCTCTTCCCAAACCCAATGAATTTATTTTGAAGAAGATCAATCGTATAATGTTTACTTTTCTATGGGGTGGAAAAACTGAGAAGATAAAACGTGTCACCACGACCCGAGATATAAGTCAGGGCGGGCTGCGTATGCCCGACTTAGACATTTATATACAATCACTAAAGTGTACTTGGGTCAAGAGACAGCTTCTCTCGGAACACCCCTGGGCTGCTCTTTTCTTGGATAGTGTGAGCAGAGACCGTACATTTTGGGAAAGAAACGAAAAGTCCCTGAAAATATTTTCAACACAAGTTTCCAATGAATTCTGGAAAGAAGTTGTAATATCTTGGTCAGTAGTTTCTCGTATCTTCCCGATAATTGAGGAAGATCATTTAAAATTAGGACTCTGGTACTCTAATGCTTCGACCAAATTTTCAACTTCGCGTATTGAGTCCTGGTATAAAAAGGGCATTATCAGGGTAGACGACCTGCTTGATAGCAGTGGAAGACTTTTATCTTTTGATAATTTGCGAGAGCAGTATAGTATTTCAGGAATCCGAATGGATTATTTAGCGCTAACTCACTCTTTAAAGAACGAAGTTAAACAAGAATTAAACAAGGGAGCTTTACCTAAGCCAGTCATTCACCCATTGATCATGTTTTCCCTGTCGAAGGAAAGAGGCGCGAGTCATTGGTATTGGCTCCTTATTAACGCCAAAGAGCAAGCCGATAAATTATGGGAGCTTTATTGGAACCGTCACTCTCCAGGCATATGCTGGGAGGAAAGTTACCTTGCCGTTAATCAGTGCTGCAATTATTCTTACTACGCTACGCTTCACTACAAGATATTAACTAGAATTTGTTCAACAAACTTGTTGTTATATAGACATAAGATAGCAGAAAGTCCGCTATGTAATCGATGCGCAAACGACATAGAAACAGTAGAACATAAATTTTTTCTTTGTCCTAGAATCAGAGCCTTTTGGAGATCACTCGAATCTTTACTTAGAACCTGGGGAGTAAACCAATGTTTCAATTTGACTTGTGTTATGTCTGGAGCAACGAAGAATCCTCTCGTGGATCACGCAATTATTCTTGCTAAATCAATGATACAAAATTCTGAAACCCCACCAAGTATTTTCGATTTCAAATCTAGATTAATGTTGGACAGAGACACTGAGCGATGTGCCGCATACATCAGAGGAAATATGGAACAATTTAACAAGAAATGGGACTCTGTAAGGATCTGAAGGCCATCAAAAATTGAAAGTGTTTTACTTTGAGTGTTTCAAAATTCACTGTGCCCAGAATATCTGTGTTTTGTGGAAGTCACTAGAAATATTGTTATTTTATTTGTTATTCCTAGGGAGACACGGCTTGTCCGTTATGACGTATTATGTTGACACGTCATGTCCCTTTCAGATGCCGAATACCTGTTATTTTAGGTGGCATAGCGAAGATAGATCCTTGTGACTCGCTTGCGCCATTGTCATTTTAGGCTGCTAATTTCGATATAATAGGAGGGATTATAGAGAGAAAGAAGCATTACTAAGCTCATACGCGACCAAATACCGGTTACTCTGTGCGTTTTTCTGTATTCACCTGCCGGCCAGACTATTTGGAAATGTTACTCAATCGTGTGCGTACAATATGATCTGCTATGCTTCAAATAAAATTCTTAAAAAAAAGAACGCCCCGAAACCCCTGAATAGGTGTAAGGAAGCGACCTCTTGCTTTGAGGCTATAATTGTAAAATGATTATAAATACTGATATGAATTAATAATTGCTGGGGTTCAACTGCCAGGGTCATACGGCGTCGCCTACTCTAACGCTGTTGGAAGGAATTTTGGGGATCAGATCAACTTATTCAGAGACTCAGCCGCGACTTGAACCCGGGAGACCAGGGGCTTGGAGGACAAGGGTGCTATCCACTAAGCCACTTCACCCCCTACTGATATGAATTTAAGTATAAGGCTTCCATAGGAAAAACGAGGCCGGGTGGCCCAGTGGCTTCATTGCCTGTGTCCAGATCGGAATGGCATGGATGCTCAGTCCCCACGGCCGGAAACCGCCTACTGTATCCCATCTGGCCAGTAGGTATTCGCTGTAGTCGGGCAAGCGATTGTGCGCGTTAGCAGTGGCCTTGATAAAATAGAATTAAAAAATAGGGTCGAAAATGTATCATTCCGATTATTATTTTCATTAATATAGTTGCTCTCTTCTTTGTTTACTGATAGCTTGTTTCATAAACATTCGCAGACCACTTATCATGGTCCGTAAAGTTAGATGTTCTTGTAGATCAGACAATGCTGTACACATGTTTGACCATCCATATTTCCGACCAGGCGCTGGCAATGGAACTGGCTGGGGGGCACTGGGGCACTGTGCCCCTTAAATCAGACATTTAAACACTAACCCTATGACATTGACTGGAAAGAAATGGACTGAAAAGTCCATGTTGCCCCCCTTAAATTCGGAAGTTCCGCCGTCACTGAGACCAGGTTCCCAATCTGAAACATTGGAAAGATTCAGCAAACTGCGGGGTCCAGCTCCAGCGTGCCTTGGTCGTGTTTATTTGTTGACAACTGGCTGAAATGCAGAATATCCGCTATGCATATATAAAACAGACATGCTGGAACCAAATTTTGTCGTATGCAAAAATATGGTTAAAATATGACGACAGTATATTTTGGAAAACTCAATTTAACATAACGCATCGTTATTCCCGCATCATGTTCAGCAATTCCAATTTTTGTGTGGGTATCTCCCCACAAAAAGCTCCATAGGACTCCCCTACCTCGGTAAAGGGAAAATATTTCACCAGGATGCGATAGTAATTGGACACCGTCGAACTGATTAATGATGATAAAACATATGTTCCTTTTTCTTCTATTTTGCCTCGCATCAGGGGATCCAGGAGTTTTACGTAGGCAGGCCGCAGAGCTGGGGGCACCACTCTAGTGAATTTGGGTTTCGATTATGCCTTTTAAAAACGATTCTAAGGAAAATGTCATAGCGTTGGTAGCCTTTGGTGTAGAGCTCAGGAGTGGTAAACAGTAAATGTGTTTCTTCAGAGATCATTCCATTGGTATAGTAGTTATAATAGACAAGCCAGTGGGGTTGTCCACTGCCCCTGGGACCCACGGCAAGCAGAGACACTCTGGGACCCGAGAGGTTGCGTGGGGACTATTTGCTTCTCGATCAGTCATCAGAATTATCTTCAGAAGCCTCAAGTAGTTAGTAGAGGTAACATCAAGTCCCTATACGATTTAGGAAGCCCCAGATGGTCTCAGGGACGAATAATTTGACCAATATGGCTATGATGGGCACACATGACTGTAAGGGCCTGAGAAAATTCTAGGTCAGAGCAGAGATCTCAGCCCCCTTCAATCTAAGCTGGTCAGTGGTCAAGCTCAGTAGCATTAGTTCGCTTCAAGAACCCAGTATGAGGTTTTGAAACGAACTAGGGCCCATGAACTTGATTCGGTTGGTCCTTTGTGGTCGACTAAGTTCATGGGCCATACCGGGGTCTTGAAAAGAACCAAGGACTATGATCATGGTTTGCTTCAATACCCCAGTATAACCTATGAACTTCAGTGCGATACAGCATCAATTAGCATGTACTACTACAAACACAATCTTATGCAGACAATGACAGGCGAACCAGGTGAAGACAAGCTGGCAATCAGGTGCGATTTCGGCTTTCATTGGCATCGGCGCGTGCATCACGCTTCCAGCGCGGACCGAGGGCTGCAGCGGCGGGGTGTGGTGCATGGCGTCACCACCGGCACCGGCGGCGACCGGCACTCCTTGCCGCTGTTCTGGGAGTCGCCGTATATGCGGGAGACTGACTAGGGTGCAGTTCACGCGCTTCAGCTGCCGCCCCGGAGGACAGAGGATCACGGAGACGAAAGTCAGGCTGCGGCTGTGCAGAAGGCTGCTGCAGGTAGGCGGCGTACTCTGGATGGCGGCCGCAGGAGCCCCGAATCAAATCTCCACCATTCTAGAAAGTGACTTCGGTCGACCACAAAGGACCCGTCGGCTCAAGTGCATTGGCCTTGGTTCGGTGCAATAACCCGGTATGGTGCCATAGGGACTCTGCTTGCAGCAGAGAGCTTGTCATTCAAGTGCAGGCCCATTGTACCAGCAGCAGCTATTGTAAACTTTTTGACAGGCACATGCCATCACCTGCAGAGCCGAGCGAGACTTGACTTGAAGAGATTCTAAATGGTTAGAATTTACCGCTTTATTATATAAAGTTCTTTTCAAGGTTCAAAAAATACATCGACCTGATTTTACGCGATGAAAAACTATTTCGTTCAATAAAAGGTGGCAAATGGTGGCTTGATAAGTACGATAATTAAAAGGGATAGATCCAGCGGCGGCGCTGGAACATTATGACAGCCTAGGCACGATTGGCTTAGAGGTAAGGACGTCGCCCAGGCTTTTTACCTGATATGGGACAGGGGCGGATCCAACAGGTCGGCTAGAGAAGGGACAAACTCAAGTCGATGATCAAAGATAATATTTATGTTTAAATGTTTAATATCATAAAAATTAAAACTATCAAAAACCTATGTCGGTGGATTGTGGAAAGGGTTATGCGGCAGTATATGAAGGCACGAAGCAGAATTAAAAAATGATAGGTAGGTATGTAAGTAAGCCGGGAAGGACAAGGTACTCACGAGAGCTTTCCATTCCAAGGACAGCTTCGGCACTTCATTATTATGACATCCAATTTCTCGCTGTACGATCGATTTGTGAACCTATTTTTTAAATTCCATCCGCCAAATTTTGTGCCATGACTCATGTTCTTCATAAGGGTTTCACAAATTAAATATCTTGCTAATAACAGCCAAACAACTGTCCCGCACAAGAGAAGGCTAGACATCCACGAATACAAGAATGTCAATCAACGAATCCAGGGCCTCATCTAACATACAAACTAGGTGGGACTCGTCCCACCTAGTTTGGCCCCAGTTGAGTCAAAAATGGGTTTATCCTAGCTTGGGTGGAAACTGTGGGTAATAAAAATTCATTTAAGTTCAAGAACACTCTAGAAGAGATGTATATCACATGAGACCTACTCATGGTCTGTATTTCTTAAGTTCAATATTATGCATGTTTTATTTTGGACCATCATAAGCTGAGCTTAATCCGCGCCCCACCGCGGGCATCGATGGCCCCCTCTAAATCTGAAAATACGGGGGTCAGCGCAAATGTGCAAAGCGCATTAGAAAGCTCATGTGAATTCAGTAAGATTTTTATTCGCATGTTTAAGCGCTCAGGTCAATGGTTTGACCTCCAGAGCTCAAGTTCGGTCACGACAGTCTATTTCCACCAAAATGTGCAATGCTTAAGAAGCCTAGGCAGGGCCAGGAGCTATTAGATCTGACAATTTGCATTAGAGCTATTGAGATCTGGAAAAAACAATTTGATAGGAAAATGCCAGGGCTTTCTCCGCTATGCGGAATATAATAACCTCCGGCCAGTGATTTGACCTCCAGAGGTCACCGCGTGACCTAATTGACCCGAGGTCACGGAAGACCAGAGTGACTTTGCCGTATATAAAATGAAAGCCTGTGACTAGATTTACACGATGATGTTTGATTCAGCGCCTTAGCTTGGTCAGGTCAAAAGTTGTCAAAATACTTCTTTTACCCCTGGTGACCTGTGATGACCTCAGGTAGGTCAAAGGGCAAATATCGCCCCTGAGATCCGTGAAAGGGTGTTCAAGTACGAATTTCTGAGCAAGCTGAGCATTTGCAACCATTTTTGTGGCTTTTAGATCATAAGACAGCATTTATTTCCCATGCTTTTTCTATCGGAGAGGCCACCTTGTGACCTGACCTCAAGACACCAAATCGAAAAATCCTGGATACAATTTTTTTTATTTCATGACCCTGAAAGGGTCATGAAATATAGAAAGTTTCAAATCGATCGGCATGGAAATGTAGTTATGATAGAGCTCAAGAGTTAAAGGGAGGTAACCTTGGTTGACCTCGCCTGGTAGCCTGACCCAGTATGACCTGTAGTAAAAAATTCAGGGATGATGGGAAAATGATGGGGTGAGAGGTAGACCTGTCAACCACGGTGCTGCGCCTCGTCGTTTTTTTGTTATTTTGAAGAAAAACTTTGGGGGGCATTGATGCCTCTCGTTGGGGCAAGGGTGAAGAATGCTCGCTTATGTCGGCATATTCCAACATGTGTTACGAAAACCCCGCGAATGCGCCGAATAATCACAAAGCCGGATACAGTCTGCAGACAATAAACATGCTCGTCTCATCCAACCGAATGCCATAAAAAACCCTCATGTCACTTGTCAACCTGGGGAGCCCGCCTATCATGCCTAATGCAAGGTTGGGTGACGCCAGTGTTAATTTGTATTCGTAATGTTTTTTATTGGTGCCTAAGAGTTATATTTTATATATTTCTAGGAGGAACGAAGAAAATATCTGTTCAAATGTATGAAGGCTCGTTCTTTTTCCGAATATTTAGGTAAATATTTTAGGGTTTTGTTCTTTTTAAATTGCAATTTAATCTGGACGGGAGTATAGCAGCAATGAAATGAAATATGAGGGTTATTTTATAGAAGTCTCAAAGGCGTCCCCACAAATTGTTCCTGTGACGACAGACTCTCTGTGGGGGGCTCGGGGTAGGGGAAAGCATGGAAAAAGCACCTTGCATGAACCAATTTTTGTTCAGTTTCACCAAACTGGTATTGTTTCTCAGCGCAAAATGTGTCTTAACTATCGTGCAGCTGCCTCCTTTTAAATATTGGTGCATTGCGTTACATACAGTGTATATGGGGTAGATTAAGATTATCATGAACAAAAAAAGAACAGTTTTAACGTGAAAATAAATTAGAATTCTCCTTGCATCCGTCACGCACCGATTGCACCGCGCAACGATTTTTTTCTTGTCGACTTGGCCTGTCTCCCAACTGAAGCTTACTTCTAGAATTTCTGCCTTTGCATCGGGGAGGGTTGGTTGAGTTGTATGAAATCTCACCTAGTGAAAATTCCTTAGACGAAGCACTGAACGAATCCGCTGTAATCAAGGTCATAAGACGCGGCATGGAATTGGCGGACGCAGGGGGGATTCCGGCCATGCCCCCCAAAGCGCTGGAGGGGGAAAACAATCTTTTGCCCCCAAACGCTGGATAAATTTTTGAAAAAAGGTGTTTACACTATGTCTGTTGAGTAAAAAAATATTCGCTCTGAGTTGAGTTGAGTTGAGTCGAAAAAAATTAGGCAGGTGAATTGAGTTGAGTCGGCTCACACCACATCAATGAGTTGAGTTGAGTTGTGAAGACAGCGAGTCAAATGAGTTGACGACAAAAAGTTGACTCATTGTGTAAATATGTTGACTAAAAGTGTTTGAATTTGCCTACCTTTTGCAAACCTCCTTTAATCTTATTTGAATAACTTTTCCTCCAGTTTTTCAATTGTTTCTATCAAAGTTTTAATTTGTTTCAATACATCAATTTAATTATACGGTTCAGTTGCATATTTTCAAGGCCCATCCAGTCTAAACAAATCCCTAGGTACAATTAATACATGTACTCGAAAAATTAAACAGGCTCCTATATCTGGCCTAGTCTTAAACATTTTAAGAACAGACTGCAAAATACATTTCAGATCCCCAAAAACTCCTCATCATCAATATTTAGCATTACTTCTTTTCGAACACCATTCACGTTTATAAGAGACACTCAAACCCAATCATACGTGTGCCATCACTCCAATAAAAAGATTAAGCACAGGCAATCGTGCGCCATTGCTGTCTTTGAAGAGCAAATTTAGCTAAGTATAGGCTCAAGCTTAAGTAGCCTCAGGGTAAAACTTTGTAGACACCACGTAATAATTCGTACATGTACGAATTATGTACGAATTTATTAGTTAGAAATATTTACATCACTGTATACAGCGATGTAAATATTTCTAAACTCCTCATGATGTTGCTTCTTTTGTCTTAAATGCGCCGTCTGCTGCTGCTTCTTTGATATTGCCTATTAAAAGCAGATCTTACTGTCAGCATAAAAAAGCTTGAACTCTGATTTGACAAAAATATTAAAATACCATTGTTGCGCGAATCAGATGAATTATTTCTTGCTACTGGTTTTGTCGGATCGTCGTCCGTATTTTATTTGGAAAGCCCTAAATTGGCAATTTTCTATGAGCCCGTGCTAGCCCATTTCGAGGAGCGATAGATAGCTACGTGCTGTATTTGAGGTTTTCAAGCTGAAAATCGTGTTGGGTTTAAAAATATGAATGTATTAAATGCAACACGTTGATAAAATTTCCATTTCTATTGTCTTTTATCAGATATTGATATGGTGTACTATTTCTTAGGTTTTGCTGTAGTTTTTAGAATTTGCAATTACAACTATGGTACTTTAGTAATTATAGCTAAGATTTTGGTTAAGCCCAGCGCATAGGAATTTTTCATTTAACAAATTATCTAGCATCCTTCTTTAACAGAAACAAAAAACAATACCTTCATCGTCCCTGAAAATTCAGTTTAGATCATTTTTTTAGCTTGAACCTCTTCTGATAGTATGTAGGTGCAATTATTTGCCTATGTTGTTGTAACCTTAACTCTTTTAAGTTCCTTTCCATTCCATGAACCTGGTTAAACATGCAAGGCTTATTTTAGAAATCATTGCAACATGGTATGGCAGATTTATCTGGCAATGAGAGTCTGAAAGAAGTAAAATATATCTATGTCTCTTGGCTATAATAATACCAATGTTTGAATGCCAATTTATTAATTTTCCATCTATTAATCTGCAGTTTCCTGTATGACTTTCTGTACAGCTTGTCTTTTACTGGTTTATTTATTTATTAATTTGTTGTTATGTATTTATATTATTAATCATGTATTTATATATTTCAAACCCCATTCGAAGTTTGAGTTGACCTGAGTCGCGAGTTGAGTCAGAGTTGAGTCGGAAGGATTTTACCTTGAGTCGGCTCACTGAGCTCGTGACAATGAGTTGAGTCAGAGTTGAGTCGACCACTCTCAGCACATGAATTGAGTTGAGTCGACTCAAGAAAGTTCTGAAACGCACAACTCTGTATCTATGCGGACCAAAACCCAAATAATCTCCAAATTAGAGCCATAAATGCCTGTCACAGGTGTTGGTACAAGTTCACTTTCCAGGTAATCTCGGACTAGTATTCCCACTCCGCCTTTACCTTTAGGTAAATTCAGCTCAGCCGGACGATCTCGGCGAAACGTCCTGTAACCATCAACATTCAACAACGTATCTGGCACATTCGCTGATAGCCACATTTCGCATAGAGCTAGAATGTCACAACACTGATCAGCAGGCCATTTCCTCTGGCACTTGCTGGGCTGAAAAGATGTCAGACCTTATTAATCAATATTTGTTATCTAACAGTTTGACCAGGCGTACATACCTACCTAGTTTTTTTAATTTCCAAAATTTAGGGGCTAAATATTAGCCCCTATATAGTACTACATATAGTACAATATAGGAGGCTATATATATATATATATATATATATATATATATATATATATATATATATATATATATATATATATACTAGTACCTACTACGCAAACAAAAATAACGATCATTTGAAGCAAGGAAATTGGTACCTAGACACAGATAAAAGTTGCATATTATGAGGCAACGCTCACCTTCATCACACTCCAGAGTCCCCACCAGGGACAGACGCAGGAGCACCGTTTGGGCGGCGGGGGGGAGGGGGGGCAACTCCGGAAAAATAGTAAGAACATGCTGTTTAAGAAAACCGGCCAAAATTTCGCAATTTTCGGGGAAGCATGCCTCCTTGCCCCTCCTCCTCTGCGTCCGCTGGTGGTTCCTACCTACATACTACACTGAGAGAAATTTTTATTCCTATGTGCTCTACCTAATCCGGAATCACGGTCTGCTCGAGCATAAAATGATGCCATGAAACCTTATTAAAGGAACATTTGACCTTGCTTGCTCTCATTAGATCCTCTTCCCAGCATAATTCTAGCACAGGAAGAGTTTTTGTAGGCCTTGACAGCTTAAGATGATTCTCGGCTTCTAAACATGGTGGGAAGAAGCTTAGTATGATACCAATATGGTGTTACAAGTGGCATCTTTTTTATACAACAAAGCATCATTTTACCATAGGTGCTCGACCTATTCTAGCCACGAAATTCAAAGAGCTAATAATATCCTCATCAAAGTTTCATTTTATACTTGGAAGCAATGTATTCTGTCACCAGAAATAACCAGGAATATAAGAGCTTTAGCTGCAGAATCATTCGAAACCCCAGTGTATTTTGATCCCACGTCAAAGCGTATCCGGAGATTGCGTGCGCGTGCTCGACCCGCGATTGCGAAAACTTACTCGCCGTCTCGCGCCATCTTCAGTGTTCCTGCCATTGCACGCAGAGCTGGCCACAAAGCTTTGGCGTCGTGATCCGAGCGAAAATTGAGGGGAATAGCTGACCCTTTTCACTTTACGTTGACACGCGCTTCTACATCGATCCAACTCAGGTTTAAGCTGAGGGGCCTGAAGAAGCCACGCTACATTTGGCATGGTTTACGGGAGAAGCCCCATCGACAGACCTAGCGGTGATAACGGATCAAGAGGAGAAGCTTAAGCTGAGTCTGATGACCGACAGACCCCGCTGAGAGCTAGCGAGAGTGAAGAAGCATACTAGGGCTGCGAAGGTTCAGGCATTCATTGTACACTGAGAGAAAAATTGAGTCCTTTTGGATAAACTGAGTCGGTGCTGAAAGCGAGTCTGGATTCTGGTGTCAAACTCGGTTGGAATCAGGCAGAATCAGGCTCATTGTATTCCCGTTGCAGACTCAATGTAATCTCTTGGACTAGATTGAGTCTAGCACGTAGTATTTTCTGAAGCTCATAGAGTGATCACCGTAAGCTCGGGAATAAAATGTCTGATGACTGGTTTCAAATGATTCTTCACTCGGTATAGAAAAACTCCACGGCATCAATGTATTCCATCAGCAAAATCGTCATGGATTCATTATATTCCAGCTCTCCACGAGACATGGTTTCGAAAAATATGCCCGTCCACTAAACACGGCAACTAAATTCGATGCAAGCCTCAAACGAAACCGCCTCTTTTGAGTCTGCATTTGGCATAAAATTAGTCTAGTGGCAAAACCGATGCTGGTATAATTGTAGTCTGTTTGGCATACTTTGAGTCGTGCCTGGAGTTTCATTGGACTCACTAAATGTTCCTCATTTTTCTTCGTGTTTTTTCTTAAATTGAAACTTCCTGTAAAGATGTTACTTATCGTACTGTTGAGAGTTTGCTATTACATTAACTTTGTTTAATGATAATGAGGGTTATCCAATTTGTTTACCGCAGTCTACTTCAGCCTCAAGAAAAGATAACATAATCATAACTTTGTACGTTCACCATTTTTCGGACACACATGACATGCCTTTAATGAACAGTCCTCTCCCATATCGCCCAGGAGCGGTACAGGCTTACACTTCAAGCACATGCCGCTGTCGTCAGAGATAGCAGCCCTCGTTTACTTTGGAAATATAGATATAATTGTAGATATGTTTGCTTTAAAGTATCTCGTCATGGCTGAGAAAATCTCATTATGTACACGATATTGTACAGAATGAGGCTTACCTCTGTCCAGCGATGGACGTGCATTCAGAGGCTCCTGTAACAATCCTTCCAATATTTGTAAGCGCCCCTAATCTGTGCTCAAAGTGAGCTGAAAACGATCTTTAGAACACGTGGGTGGCTGTATCCAACAGTAACAGATGCTTCTCACTACTTCATCAACTTTGCATGGCAAGGGTTGTTATGCGCGGCCAAACTTGGGGCTTCAGTGCATGTTGCCGTCCTCTAGCTGATACACATGGACTCCTGGTCTTGGCCACCAGTACAATGAATGCCTGAACCGTCGCAGCCCCAGTATGCTTCTTCACTCTCGTTAGCTCTCAGCGGAGTCTGTCGGTCATCAGACTCAGCTTAACTTCTCCTCTTGATTCGTTATCACCGCTAGGTCTGTCGATGTGGCTTCTCCCGTAAACCATGCCAAATGCAGGGTGGCTTCTTCAGGCCCCTCAGGTCAAAACCTGAGTTGGATCAATGTAGAAGCACGTGCCAACGTAAAGTGAAAAGGGTCAGCTATTCCTCTCAAATTTCGTTCGGATCACGACGCTAAAACTTTGTGGCCAGCTCTGCGTGCAATGGCAGGAACACTGAAGATGGCGTGAAACGGCGTGTAAGTTTTTTTCAATCGCGGGTCGAGCACGCGCACGCAATCTCCGGATACGCTTTGACGTGCGATCAAAATACACTGGGGTTTCGGATGATTCTGCAGCTAAAGCTCCCATATTTATGGTTATGTCTGGTGACAGCATATATTGATTCCTAGTATAAAATGAAACTTTGAAGTGGATATTGATAGCGCTTTGAATTTCGTGACTAGAATAGGTCGAGCACCTATGGTAAAATGATGTTTTGTGGTGTAAAAAAATCCACTTGTAATACCATATTGGTATCATATTAAGCTTCCTCCCACCATGTTTAGAAGCCGAGAATTATTTTAAGCTGTCAAGAACTACAAACACTTCCTGTGCTGGAATTATGCTGGGAAGAGGATCTAATGAGAGCAAGCATGCTCAAATGTTCCTTTAATAAGGTTTCATGGCATCATTTTATGCTCGAGCAGACCGTGATTCCGGATTAGATAGAGCACATAGGAATAAAAATTTCTCTCAGTGTATTGGGTTCGCATCATAAAATGAATTTCAAGCCATGCAGATTAAAAAGAAAATATTTCATGTACAGTCTGTTGCGAAAGTATCGTTCCGTTCCAGGAGTGTCCGACCAGGCAGAAATATGAAGTTTGGAAACCACATGTCTGAGGGCGTGGCCGGTTCGGCTGGTCGACCTCCCCAGCGGTTAGCGGGTCGGACCGATGAGGCTGGGGTCAGCCAGGGGGTGGGGTGACCCAATGCTTTCACTTTCAGTAGTAGAAACTCCTGTATTTGAGCCTCCCTGACAGAGAGGCGAGGCAACGCAGGACAGTGTGTATAAGGGTAGTATTACTGCCAGGAGGCGGAGGGGGAGCAGAGGTGACATTATTGCCAGAAAGTTGGCAGGAGGGGGATAACATGGTTGTCGAGGGTGCAGAATGGGCAAATACAAGATTTATTATATGGGGGACACATGATTGAAAGCGGGTCGCCATCCGAGCCAGAAAAGGGGAGGGGTGACAAACCAAAATCTATCGTGGAGGTGCTCATTTGCATTTTGAGGGGAAGAGTAAACGGGTAGCAAACGAAAGTTTATGATGGCGCCACTGACATTTTAGGGGAAGCCGTGACCATTTCAGGGGCGTTGAGGCTCAATCTAGGGAAGGGAGCAAGTGCCCTCCCTTGCCTTCCCTGAATTCACCCATGAGGTGCAAGGGATGCAGAACTCAAACTAATGACTGATGAGCCAGCCCTTCAAAAATAATCTGTCTCTTGACACTTTGCAGCACCATCTTACCTATGATAGGGACGTCACAGTGGTTACAGCGGATTGTTGTATCTTAACTGTTCCGAAACATGAATTTCAATAACATTTTGGGATGCCAGCGCTTCTCTTGAAATTACTTTCTGGGCCACTCCAGCGTTCAGCGCCAGATTCCGTCACCGCCAGTGTTCTCGATCAGTCGGAGGTACCGGCGACAGAGTCACGTGATCTCCAAACGGGTCGCCTGTCCGGACTAGTGGGGTGGCGGCAGCGTGCGGAGCCGTGGTGTAGTAGGTACACCAGTGACGGATCTAGGATTTCGTTAAGGGGGGCCCAGGCTCGGAGGGTGCCGAACCTGGGGGGCGCCGAACCTGAGGGGCGCCAATTTCAGTGGCAGATCTAGCCGGTCGGTTTGGGAGGGGCAGACCAAAGTCGAAAAGCAAAAAAAAACATCACGCAGTAAAAACATGGAATAAAGATACCTGGAACGGAAGCCTCGTTTATTTCTGGGATGCTTTTGTGGGGCTCATTAAAAAGAATTGGGTAAATGGCCAAGAACATTAAAATATAGACGGCAGTAAAATATTCAACAAAAAACAGGCCTTTGCGCGTGCCTTACTTCAACCGAGAGGAAACAGCTACTACTGAGGTATTATTTATCCAATATAAACCTAGATAATTGCATAATAGCCATAAAATATGAATGCAAAATCAGCGTGAGCCCGGATTCGAGCCCGGAACACTAGGATTGCTAGACAAGCATGCTGCGAACTGCGCTATTGAGCGACGAAATTACCATTATGAAGATGAAAAGGTCCACGCTCGGGATTCGAACTCGGATCTTTCGCCTACTAGGCCACCGCTTTAACACACTGCGCTATTACGGCGCTGAACCGCGCGCGCTTAAAACATGTAATAATACAAGTTGAGCTGCAGTATCAGATTCTGATTTCTCCTGCGCTTTGCTCTGAGATTTTAGGTATTTCATGCCCAAAATGTATTTTAGCGGACGCAGCACAGATTGCGCTTTCCGAAATGCATGGTCGTTTTCCTGTGCAAGCCATGGTTTATAAGTTATGACCCATCAAAGTCATCGACCGCCACATCTCCCATAGACTTTACATTGGTCCTTACCGAGCTTTACTTACCGAAGGATTTTTTCATGTCCTAGATTGGCACCCAAAAGCGGGGTGGGTTTGCATTGAGGTCTCCATTCCAGGTATCTCTATTCCATGGTAAAAAGCTGCGCTACCAATATCACTTGCCGGTAGAATTTTGGGTATTTGAGGCGAAAAGCTAAAAAAACGTTACGGGGTGGAAAAAAACTATGGGCTCGAGATACTTCTTCCTATCCAAGGCTGCCTATACTATGACTGGCTATATGATAACTGAGAATTATTGATATTTACTCCATGATTCTGATGAAGGGCTGTGCCCGAATATATAATCTTCAGTGTTTTTTTACATTTCCGGATTCGAGGGGACAGGCAGGGGTAAAAATGTGTTCGATGTGTCACCATTGAAAATATCAAACCATAAATGTGGCACCAACCCATGCTGCAAAATTTGACGTGTTTTGCGTTAGTATGATACCAGTGGACACTCCTGGACCATCCTAGTTGCTGAAAAGACACTGCGAGTTTAAATTACAGGTGCCAATTTCGGAGACTTGTTCCCTTATTGGCCTTCAGGAAACACGTTGGCTAGTTTTTGTCACTCTGCCCACCTTGGGCTGTCACCATTCAGACTGGCAGAATGGGAGGTTTTTGGACCCCTGGGGACAGGCCAGGGAACATCTTATCAACTCATGTTCTGTTTGAAGTTGAGAGTTGAAACACCAAAATCTTGCTTATAAACTAAAAGGAGTAGGGAAAAAAGGAGGTCGATCGCTTTGGGGGTCAAAAACATAGTGTTGCCCCGAGCTTTTCCGTTTGGGGGAATGCCTTTTGCCCCCCCCTGGATCCGCCACTGGCTAATTTACCACCCAAAAGGCGGCCAGTGTCAATGTAAAACGCGTTTAAAAAGGATTTGTAAATGCTTATTTTCATGAAAGCTTCCTCTTAGTGAGGACATGTTCACGTTTACCATCAAACATATTTCGGGCCAGCTAACGACTGGCACCTTGGTAGAAAATGCTGAAAGCACCCACTGACACTAAATGAAGCACGATGAGCAAATAATACAGTTATATTCGGTCATGGCGAAAACTGAGGTGTCGTATCCACCACCTCCACTTATCACAGTTGTCCTGGCCAACTGCTCCATACTGAAATAGCCGATTCACGCTAACCTGAGCCTCATAGGCCGCAGAACCTCTGCGGGCCTGGGCCCCTGAGTTTTTGGTGACTTCCCTGAGTTTATATCGAGTCCCCTCAGCTAATCTGGGACCGCTTTAGTTAACCAGGCGCTCACACTGAAATTGAAACCTATGTGTCGCCGCTGAAGCCTATTAAGCTTTTCGGGGCCCTTTTATTGATATAGGGCCCTCTCAACAGGTCCTGGACCCTCTGAGCTAAAAGTTGGAGCTCTGAGCTCTGAGCCCCAAGCTGGATTAGTGTCCGTTAAGCTGGTTAGGGTCCCCTGGGTTGGTACCGTTTTCGTTTAAGTGATATAGATCCCTTCAGCTTGTTTGGGGCCCGTTGTGCGTATCTGGGCACTAGTTCGTCGAGGCACCCAACTAGTCTGGCCCTATTAGTTTCATGGGCCTTCTGAGCTGCTGCAGGGTCCCCTCAGAGTGTCTGGGCCCCATGAGTTGAAAATTGGACCCCTGGGTTAATTTTGAGTCCCTGAGCGTATTTAGAAACCGTTTAAATAGGTAGGCACCCCACGCTGGTCTTGAGAATCCTGTGTTGGCACTGAGGTCAAATGAGCTCGTTGGGGGCCCTTATCTGGGCCCCCTTAACTGGCACGGGCCCCTCAGCTGATTTTGGAGACCCAAAATCCCTCCTACCGGATTCCACCCACGCCAGATTTCCTGACTCCCTGAGGGACCCTGGGGGCCATTGGGGATTTTTCCCGCGATCAGCGCTGGGGTCCCCTCCCCCGAGACAAAGCTTACAACATGTCTCTGTCTCTATACTCTAGCGTCCGCCAGAGTTGAGCTAGAATCATTTTAGGCACAATTCGCTTCCTCTCGTTACGGCGAATCATCAAATAATGTATAATATGACTATACTAGGTTAAAACATAAAAATTACCTGACCTAAGGTTAGGTCAAGGCCACCATCTAGCCTAGCATAGTCAGTATGCATATCAATCAACTCACAGTAACAATAAAAAATGGTATCAAAATACGGGTTTTATCGATATTTCCTGCAAAGCCATTGATCCAAGTCTTAAAACCTGCTTAGGAAGCCCCAGATGAACTCTCAGAGGTAACATGTCTAAACTTGCAACATGAACCGATAAAGAGGCCTAGGGTACTATGATTTGGGGAATCCGAAGGTATTTCAAGCGGCGTCTGCAGACATAGAGCAATTGTTCGGCAAATTTCCGAGACCTCGAGGGGTGTTCAAGCACACCCCAACGGGCCGGAACGGGGCGCGAATACTCTAGAACAGGGCTGAGGCCAAAAGGGAAGGCTCTAAACAATGTCTGAAATTTTGGGGTCAAGGTCCGTCAAGGTCATTGACCTATTACGGCACATCCCAACATATTATGCCTAATTTACGCTATAACTAGCGCTGCGCCCAAGCTTACCAATGACTTTTGATCAAGCCTTGGTCATCAAAGCCAGTCACCTTTAAAATTGACCTGTGACCTTGATCTAAACACTGAATAACCTTAACTTTGATGTAATAGCATACGTTATAATAGGTGTCGTAACATTATGCAACGTCATTTAGGGGCTGTCCAGGAGTAACTGTGCTCATCAGGGACACCTATGCTCTCTGGAGGGGCCTTTGCTTCGATGAGGCACCTGTGCCACCCAGGGGCGCCTTCGCTCCCCAATGGACGCAACCTAGCTATCCACGGGCATCTTTGCTGTTCCGGGGGTGCCTTTGATACCCAGTGCCCAAGGGGAGCTTTTTCTTATCCAGGTTCACCTTGGTATTGAGGGGCGTATTTTTATTCAAGGTAACCTATACTACCCAGTGGCGCCTACCCTATGCAAGGGGCGCTTAGGCTATCCAGGGGGCGGCAATTTGCTATACATAGGGCGCCCTTATGCTCTCCATGGGCACCTCATTCAGAGGGTGCCTCTGATATTCAGGGGCGCTTTTCCTATCAGCAGGGTACCTGTGCCATCTTGGGGCTATTCTTATCAAGGGACGCTGCTGTTATTCAGGAATACCTACACCACTGTCGAGAGTCGCCTTTGCTACCCAGAGGCGCCTTTACTTCTTAGGAAGTTTGGTGGCCATGCTTTAAGGAGTGCTTTGGCATCGATTGATTGCTCTATTATTGGGCTTAGGTGCGCGTGAACCTTGAGCTCATGTAGCGCCCATATTGTTGCTAAGGAACACTTATGCTATCAAAGGGCGCCTTTGCTATCCAGGGCCTCTGTTTTATTCAAGGTAGTCTGTTCTGTTCACGGGCATCTGATATTTCGGGGGCGGTGCCTAGGTTTTTCAGGAGGCGGTTTTTTTCTCCACAGGGGCGCACTTTTGCTTTCCAGGGGCGCCGTTACTGCCCAGGGGTGTCTCTCTATTCCAGGGGTGCATATGCTGTCTAGGTGTATTTTTCAATCACAGACATGATTGAAATACATGCCACTACGTTATCCTGGGGTACTTTTTGTCTCTGGTAAGGCGCTATTTTTCTCTTCCGGGCACCAGTTTATCCAAGGGCACCTATGCTGTCCAGAGAAACTTTGTTATCTAGGGCTGCCTTCGCTGTTAAGGGGCACCTTTGCTACCCAAAGGGAGCATTTTACTTTCTTTGGGTGCTTATTTCCATCTAAGGGGCGCATATGCTATCTTGGAGCGCCTTTTGCAAATATGGGGCGCATTTTTCTATCCAGGGGCGCCTTTACACTTGAGGGGGCACACATGCAATCCAGGAGGAGCCCAAAATAGATGGAGGATAAAAATTCTGAAATAAGGCGCTCGAACACTGAAATAAAGTGCCTAATTATCAAAAAGAGGCGCTCATCTGCTGAACGGGGAGGACTGCTGGTTGGTGAGGGCAGCGTTCTCGGAAGTGAGGCACACATACTGAAAAAGGCACCCGGTTCAAGCGATGGAGCACTAAGCCTTCAGTTATAGGTTAATGAAATGTGGTTAAAGGCAGTCCATGCTAAAATTGAGCGCTCGAGCCCTGTAACAGAGCGCGCGACTGTCGGACAGGTGTGCCAAACCCTAGACAGTAGGACAGCTGAAGATGGAAAGGGACACCTATGATATCCTGGGGGCGCCTGCACTCTCAGGCGAGGCGCTTGTTTTCTTTCTCAGGCGCCTAGTTTATCCATGGCCGCCTATGCTGTCCAGATAATCTATTTCAAGAAGGGCTAACTTTGCTGTCCAGGGGCGCCTTTGCTATCCAAGGGCGCATATGATATCTGTAGGGCGCTTTATGCAAAGGGCGCCTAGGCTGTCCAAGGGCGCCGTCCTAACCAAAGGCCGCCTTTCACTTTCCCTGAAGTGCCTATTTCTGTGTGAGGGGTGCATATATTATCTAGGAGTGCCCTTGATATACGGAGACGCCTTTTTGTCCCGCGGCGCCTTTGCTCTTGAGGGGCACTGCTCCAATCCAGGGTAGCTGAAAATGGATAAGGGACATCTATGTTATACAGGGGGAGCCTGTACTTTCCAATGCGGCGCTCATTTTCCTTCTCAGGCACCTAGTTTATCTAGGGGGCGCCTACGCTATCAAAGGCGCCTTTACTCCCGAAGGGGTGCCTTCCTAGGGGCGACTTTGCTACCCAGGGGCGCTTTTGCTGTCCACAGCAATTGTGCTATCCAGGGTTGTCTTTGCTGTCCAGGGGCGCCTTTGCTATCCAAGGGTGCATATGACATCCGTAGGGCGCTTTTTCCAGTGGGTACCTAGGTTATCAAAGGGCGCCTTTTTCTACCTAAGGTGAACATTTTATTTTCCTAAAGCGCCTACTTCTATCTAAGGGGCGCTTATGCTGTCCAGGGCACCTATGTTACCAAGATTTGCCTTTGCTGCCCAGGGGCGCCTTTCCTAGCCAAGGACGCATATTGATATCCGTAGAGCGCTTCATCCAGGGGACGCCTAAGCTATCCAAAGGCGGCTTTTCAATCGAAGGGGTGCCTTCCTAGGGGCGCCTGTGCTACCCAGGGGCGCCTTAGCTGTCCACAGCACTTGTGTTATTCTTTGCTGTCCAGGGGCGCCTTTGTTATCCAAGGGTGCATATGACATCCGTAGGGCGCTTTTTCCAGTGGGCGCCTAGGCTATCAAAGGGCGCCTTTTTCTACCCAAGGTGAACATTTTATTTTCCTAAAGCGTCTATTTCTATCTAAGGGGCGCTTATGCTGTCCAGGGCACCTATGTTACCAAGATTTGCCTTTGCTGCCCAGGGGCGCCTTTCCTAGCCAAGGGCGCATATTGTATCCGTAGGGCGCTTCATCCAGGGGCGCCTAGGCTATCCAAAGGCGGCTTTTCTATCGAAGGTTTGCTTTCCTAGGGGCGCCTTTGCTACCCAGGGGCGCCGTTGCTGTCCACAGCACTTGTGTTATCCAGGGTTGTCTTTGCTGTCCAGGGGCGCCTTTGCTATCCAAGGGTGCATATGACATCCGTAGGGCGCTTTTTCTAGTGGGCGCCTAGGCTATCAAAGGGCGCCTTTTTCTACCCAACGTGAGCATTTTATTTTCCTAAAGCGCCTATTTCTATCTAAGGGGCGCTTATGCTGTCCAGGGCACCTATGTTACCAAGATTTGCCTTTGCTGCCCAGGGGTGCCTTTCCTAGCCAAGGGCGCATATTGTATCCGTAAGGGCGTTTCATCCAAGGGCGCCTAGGCTATCCAAAGGCGGCTTTTCTATCGAAGGTTTGCCTTCCTAGGGGCGCCTTTGCTACCCAGGGGCGCCTTTGCTGTCCACAGCAATTGTGCTATCCAGGGTTGTCTTTCCTGTCCAGGGGCGCCTTTGCTGTCCAAGGGTGCATATGACATCCGTAGGGAGCTTTTTCCAGTGGGTGCCTAGGCTATCAAAGGGCGCCTTTTTCTACCCAAGTTGAATATTTTATTTTCCTAAAGCGCCTACTTCTATCTAAGGGACGCTTATGCTGTCCAGGGCACCTATGTTACCAAGATTTGCCTTTGCTGCCCAGGGGCGCCTTCCTAGCCAAGGGCTCATATGATATCCGCAGGGCGCTTCATCCAGGGGGCGCCTAGGCTATCCAAAGGCGGCTTCTCTATCGAAGGGGCCTTCCTAGGGGCGCCTTGCTACCTAGGGGCGCCTTTGCTGTCCAAAGCACTTTGTTATCCAGGGTTGTCTTTGCTGTCCAGGGGCGCCTTTGCTATCCAAGGGTGCATATGATATCCGTAGGGCGCATTTTCCAGTGGGCGCCTAGGCTATCAAAGGGCGCCTTTTTCACCCAAGGTGAGCTTTTATTTTCCTAAAGCGCCTATTTCTATCTAAGGAGCGCTTATTCTCTCCAGGGCACCTAAGTTACCAAGATTTGCCTTTGCTGCCCAGGGGCGCCTTTCCTAGCCAAGGGCGCATATGATATCCGTAGGGCGCTTTATCGAGGGGGCGCCTAGGCTACCCAGGGGCGCTTCATCCAGGGGGCGCCTAGGCTACTCAGGGGTGCATTAGCTCATTAGCTCCCCATGGCGCAATCCTGCTATCTAGTGGCGCCTTTTCTTTGCCGGGGCGCTTTTGTTAGCTTTGTAAATTTCATCTTCAACATTTTACTGGGGCGCAAAAGACCAGTAAAGGCGTCTAATGTTTGGGCAGGGGTGCTTTGCCATGGTTTTAAGGACTATGTTTTAATTCAAGTGGAATAAGTGGTATCTACCACCTTGGCGCACGAAATGGGTACAGGTGCGCCGCTCATATCGGGCGCCTTCGGCGCCCGATATGAGCTAAGCTATGCTGAGGCGCTTCGGAGCTAAGGGTGGGCCCGGGCCCCCTGGGCCCCCCTTGGATCCGTCACTGAGGTACACTGAGAGAAAAATTGAGTCCTTCTGGATAAACTGAGTCGGTGCTGAAAGCGAGTCTGGATTCTGGTGTCGAACTCGGTTGGAATCAGGCAGAATCAGGCTCATTGTATTCCCGTTGCAGACTCAATGTAATCTCTTGGACTAGATTGAGTCTAGCAAGTAGTGTTTTCTGATGCTCATAGAGTGATCACTGTAAGCTCGGGAATGCAATTTCTGATGACTGGCTTCAAATGATTCTTCGCTCGGTATAGAAAAACTCCACGGCATCAACGTATTCCTTCAGCAAAATCGTCAGGGAATCATTTTATTCCAGCTCTCCACGAGACATGGTTTAGAAAAATATGCCCCTCCACTCAACACGGCGACTGAATTCAATACAAGCCTCAAATGAAACCGCCTATTTTGAGTCTGCATTTGGCATAAAATTGGTCTAGTAGAAAACTGATGCTGGTATAATTGTTAGTCTGTGTGGCATACTTAGAGTCGTGCCTGGAGTTTCATTGGGTTCACGAGATGTTTCCCGTTAGTCTTCGTGTTTTGTTCTTAAATTGAAACTTTCTGTTAAGATGTTACTTATCGTGCTGTTGTGGCCTTGCTATTACATTAAATTTGTTTAATGATAATGAGGGTAATCCAATTTTTTTACCGCAGTCTACTTCAGCCTCAAGAAACGATATCATAGTCATAACTTTGTATTAGGACACAAACATTAAATAACAATCACGTTCACCATTTTTCCGACATATATGAAATGCCTTTAATGAACAGTCCTCTCCCATATCGCCCAGAAGCTTACACTTCAAGCACATGCCACTGTCGTCGGAGATAGCAGCCCTCGTTTACTTTGGATATATAGATATAATTGTATACATGTTTGCTTCAAAGTATTTCGTCATGGCTGAAAAATTCTCATTCTGTACACGATGTACAGAATGAGACTTACCTCTGTCCAGCGATGGACGTACGATCAGAGGCTCCTGTGAAAATCCTTCCAATCTTTTTTAAGCGCCCCTAATCTGTGCTCTGAGTGAGCTGAACACGATCTTTAGAACCCGTGGGTGACTGTATCGAACAGTAACAAATGCTTCTCACTACTTCATCAACTTTGCAGAGCAAGGGCTGTTCTGTGCGGCCAAACTTGAGGCTTCAGTGCATGTTGTTGTCCTCTAGCTGACTCACATGGATTCCTGGTTTTGGCCACCAGTACAATGAATGCCTGAACCGTCGCAGCCCCAGTATGCTTCTTCACTCTCGCTAGCTCTCAGCGGAGTCTGTCGGTCATCAGACTCAGCTTAAGCTTCTCCTCTTGATCCGTTATCACCGCTAGGTCTGTCGATGTGGCTTCTCTCGTAAACCATGCCAAATGCAGAGAGGCTTGTTCAGGCCCCTCAGGTCAAAACCTGAGTTGGATCGATGTAGAAGCACGTGCCAACGTAAAGTGAAAAGGGTCAGCTATTCCTCTCAAATTTCGCTCGGATCACGACGCCAAAGCTTCGCGGCCAGCTCTGCGTGCAATGGCAGGAAAACTGAAGATGGCATGAAACGGCGAGTAAGTTTTCTCAATCACGGGTCCAGCACGCGCACGCAGTCTCCGGATACGCTTTAACGTGGGATCAAAATACACGGGGGTTTCGAATGATTCTGCAGCTAAAGCTCCCATATTCCTGGTTATTTCTGGTGACAGCATATATTGATTCCTAGTATAAAATGAAACTTTGAAGTGGATATTAATAGCTATTTGAATTTCGCGGCTAGAATAGGTCGAGCACCTATGGTAAAATGATGTTTTGTGGTACAAAAAGACCCACTTGTAACATCATATTGGTATCATATTAAGCTTCTTCCCACCATGTTTAGAAGCCGAGAATCATTTTAAGCTGTGAAGGCCTACAAAAACACTTCCTGTTCTGGAATTATGCTGGGAAGAGGATCTAATGAGAGGAAGCATGCTCAAATGTTCCTTTAATAAGGTTTCATGGCATCATTTTATGCTCGAGCAGACCGTGATTCCGGATTAGATAGAGCACATAGGAATAAAAATTTCTCTCAGTGTAGGATGTTCCGCTCTCTTACAGAGCATGCTGGTTCGAATCCGGGTTGGCTGTGCATAGCTTGGCTGTTTTTCCAAAACTGAATACTGATGCCAACCTATCAAATGATGCTTCTAGAAGAAAACATGTTCAGCTTTTCACACATTGTCATGTCGGAGACGACCCTCGCCGTTACGTGACCTGAGGGGGGTAGAGCTGGGCCGACATCGGAATGCGGGTAATGCAACCTTGTGACCCAACGAAGGGGTAGCAGATGTCGCGCAGCGCATCGTTCAGGGGCGATGGTTGAGACCCGATTGAATTGTGATAGCGCCTTTGTAAACGTTTAGGGATGCGTGACTTTAAAAAGATTTGATGCCAAATTTAGCACGTTTGTGAAACCTTGGTGCTAAATTATCCGGGCTCCATTTTCACATTCAAGGGCCGTATTTCGGGCGAGCGACGTCACCCCGGCGCCATATGCAGCGCCGCGTGCAGGCTAAGATCAGCGGACGGCCTGGCCTTTCCGCCATCATTATCATTAGTGTATGTGCCGCGTTATATCTAACTGGCGGACCTGTCTTTCATACTTACATTGCATGTTTGCCTTCCGTTGTCTCTGTATGCTGCCGCCCCAGCTGCCACGAAGCTGAGTGGTCTGCGGAGACGACCCTCACTGTCACGTGACCTGAGCACGGAGCTGAGTGGTCTGAGGAGACGACCCTCGCTGTCGCGTGACCTGAGCGGGTGGTGCCCGCGCGAGTTGAGCCAGCATCGGATTGCCGAGAATGTGACCTTGTGACCCGGCGAAGAGGTAGCAGGTGCTAGGAAGCGCGCCGTTTAGGGGGTGATAGGAGAGCCAATTGCACAGTAATTGTACCATTGTATAGCTGGAGACGCGCGAATGTAAGGCACGTTAATTCTTCAACACGGAGCGTGCTCTATTGTTTTTCAAACTGTTGCCCCTTTGTGCTGTGGTTTGCCTGCGCGAGTAGCCGTACTGAGCGTGACCTGGACTAACTCGGACAGGTGCATGCTACTGGGTTTGTTGCGTCCATACACTGAGAAAAAAATCACTGCCGGTGTAGTATTCCAACGCCTTTTTGGTCATTACGCCTCATTAGAGAGGCTTCATATCACAAGAAAAGGAGTGAATTTTGGCGGGAAAACAGAAAAGTGGCTTAAAAAAGAGTGAGCTTTTTCTACTAGCGTACTGGTTCTCTAAAAGCTGGAGCAGTAACAATAACCCTTGCCCCGGTGGCGGGTACGAGCCACCTTCGCCCTGGTGGAGGGGGGCTAAAAAAGACCCCCACGATCTCAAAAACTAAGAGAGCTAGAAAAAAGCGCAAAACGGCAATGGAAAGCTCTTCGAAAATGATATCGAAAATACTTCAGTCATTTTTCTTGTCAGGTCAATATCAAGGTCACCAGAGGTCAAAATAGGTCAAAATCGCTAATATGAGGTGTACTAAGAAAACCTCATATATCTCAGAAACTATGATAGCTAGAAACATTTTTCTAAAACCATTCGGAAGCTCTTGAGATGCACTTTCATTACAGTGGCATTCATTTTCGTGTCAGGTCAAAGCCTAGGGAGCTACAGGTCACTAAATATTGGGCATATTCTTGGGAATGTCCATAGCCACCCATGCATAAGGGCGTTTACTTTTTCGCTAATAGCTTCCAAACCAAACAAGATACAGCCATAGTGTATGCACCATTGCAATCCTCTCGTCAATACGAATCGAATGATATATGATATTGCTATGCCAGGTCAAATTTAAGAATTTGACCTGACCCAGGTCAACGGTCTGACCCAACTTGACCTGGTATAGTCATGATGTATATCATTTGACTTCCAGTGACTATAAAAACACTTTGGTGACAAAATAAAAGCTCTATCTTATTTTATTCAAAATTTATAGAGAAAACACCAAAAAATGCTTATTTGACCTAAGGTGACCTTTTAAAGGTCACAAGTCAAAAATTTTGGCATCAGCTCCAGAAATGGGCTAAGAGCAAGTCGCAACCAATGTTTGAAGTTGATTCCATCCATACTTACTGAGAAAAGCTCATTTCGTGATTTTCCCCATGTATTGACAATGGGGAGGTCATGCTCTGCACATGACCTTAGGTCACCAATATCAAAAATCCCGGAACAAATGTTGTAGCTCCTGGTGGGCCCAATATGTGGTGTGAGTTTGAACTTGATCGATTAACCCTTCCTTTAGTTATGCGGTCCTAAGTATTTTTGAGGTGAGGTCACTTCACCTGGCCTGGTGACCTGACCTGATATGACCTTGAGCCAAAATTTTCAGGAAAGATGTGAAAATGATAAAGGAACAGCTAGACCAAGTTTGGCGGCGCTGCGCGCCGCCGTTTTTTGGTCACTTCGGAAAAAACCGAGGAGGGGGTCTAAAAAGACCCCCCACCCGGGCGAAGGATAAATAGGGAGAATTCACCCGTCTTTTGGAAACAAGAACCACAAGGTAGAGTATGAAAAACACTTCTACCGATACATATAGTAATTAGACTCTTACGGAAGAAATTGGGCCTCATCAGGGGTTTATGTTACGCCAGAATCCATGCAGCCTGTTAGCCATTTTCCCTTTCAACGTCAAGTCGGGCGGTTGATGGCAAGAGCGCTGTCTTATTTTTCTGTGTTAAGGTCAGAAGACGTTTGTGGAGTGGTTCTTAAGTGTAGCTATTCCTGTGAAATAGCCATGATCCTCTTGTGTAACTTATTCTGTGATAATGCGGTGTATAATATTGTTCTTGACGAGCAAGGAGGATGTCGGCCCTCTCAAATTGAACCGTGAGTATCTCATTCAACTACTGTAATTTTCCGAACATACATTTCTAGTCCGTTTAATTTCATAAACATCATCGTCCAATATGGCCTCATCTGTCGAATACTCATACACGTGAAGTGACGGGTCTAGGATTTCGGTAAGAGTGAAGGGCGAGCGAGCCTCAGAGGGCGCACTTTGCCAAACGAAGGATGCACCTTTTCGCGCCAAAGGAGCTGACTTTTTCACCCAGGGGCGCCACATGTCGTATCCTAGGGGAGAGGAGATCGGATATTTTTTGCCTCGAAGATTTAGTGTAAACCGTTGTTTTGGGGGCACCTTTTCGCCCCCAGATTGGCGCCTCTTAGGCGTGAGGAGGCCCCGGCTCCCTTTCCCTCCCTTGGGTCTGTCACTGTACTCGTAAGATCTGGACCGCGACTGCTTTCAGGTTAAACATATTTCCCTGTTAGATTTCAATTTCATTGTATACTTATCATCCGTACCAAAAGCAGGAAAAAGAGGGGGTCAGCGGTCCGGGCTCCCCTTTTTTCGTCCAAAAAATTCCTATCTCAGCTCAATTGGGATGAAACCGGAAAATTGTATTACTAGACAATGCGGAAGGCAACGATGAGCTCAAATCCGATAAGTCTTGTATCCAAGCGTGGAAAATCTCTTGCCAGCAGCAATATGAAAATGGTCTACCCCTACCCATTTTTATTTTTGGCAGAGTCTAAGTGGATTTTGCTAGTGTGGACGAAAATCGCATTGGGATTAGTCTGTGGAAATGCGGAATCAATACCGTGTTGTGTTAAGTTTTTGGAGAGAACAAATAATTGAGAGTGCTTCTGAGAGTGAGAGAGCCCTCGAAAAAGTTCTTTTTCGGGCATCAAGGAGTAGCGGCATAGCCAGGATTCGACCCGGGAGGGTGATGACCATCAAAAGGCCCATGACAGACCGTACGAGTCCAGGCTCAGCCCCCGAGACCCCCAGTTAAATCCATAAATCGATGTTGGTGTCGTCTCAGGACCAATGTTCGGGAATAATGATACCTAAAGTTCCCTGTTCCCTCTCAATTGGAATGAGATCAGGAAATCTTTGGACGACACATGGCCACACCTCTCTGGTCCCTTTTAAAATGTTTATGCTGGGAACGAATAAAAACGCTTCAATATATTCTTGCGAACAGACGAGTTTATGCATTATGTAAACCTGGTTTGGTTTAGAGCAGTTCCGTAGCCACGTGGGTGCACTCGGCGCCTGGTCACTCTGCGAGCTCAGAGCACTTCCCTGGGCATGGGCGCAGAATGTCCCATGTATGTCCATGCATGTCTCTCTCATGTAGCATGGGCACAGAAACCGTAGTGGTATTGGCAGTGGCTGCTTCTAGCTGTCGAACTGTGGGGGCAGTGCCCCCTCCCCCCAATTCCCAACTTTGAGCTGATTTCAGAACCTTTTCGGTACCTATCAAATTAAGTGGTAGGTTGAATTTCCTTTCACCCTACCATCGGCGACGGCTCTTGCCCCCTTCCCGAGCTTAAAAAATGTTCCGGCACCTGTGCCCCGTACCGAAGGCATAGAGACTTCCCGAAATCTGAACTTTAAAAAAACTTGACTCTCAGCTAGTGCCTGTCTTTGGTTGCACGTCCTCTGAGGTTTTTGCCTGGTTACGGGCCTGCTTTGGAGGGGGACCATGGCATTGACAGGATGTCTCCCGTGATCCATACCCGGCACAAAACTTCTCGATATTTCTAAAAAAATTGCCCTGGAAAACGAATCTTATGTTCAAACAAACGATAAATAAGCCAGCAAACGGGCAACGGAAAATCACTAGTCAAAAATAGTCACATTCAAATTTAAATACAACTCCGAATAAACTGAATATCACGCACATATGTTTTATGTTGAATAAAGCTGGTCCAGCCACCGAATTGAATATAAAATATTTTTTGACTATTTTTTTCCATGAGAAATATAACCCCAGCTATCCCTGCTTCTGGGTGAGCTGTCGCTCAGGCAAAAAAACCGTGGAGAACAAGACCGGCCTGAAACTCGTGGGTCGTGCGGTCTATGCGGGAAAAATGGAGGTGGCTACCTTCGCCGACAACGGTGTTCAACTCCAAGTTTTCACCGTGGAGCAAAATCATCGGTCACTATGTACATGCACTGATACTTGGAATACAGGACGGAAAAAAGTGCCAGCAAAACCCGTGCCGTTGGTTCATCGAGTGATATAGACTCCTCGGAGATCAGGTGTTTGATCTCAGGTGATGTGGATGCCAGAGAACAGGCGCCAGACTGTGTGATTTTCCCTGTGGTTTTGCTGGGGTTTGTTTGTGTCGCGATTTCTGCTGATTCTTTGTAATAGTAAATGAATACGCATTTGTAATAGCGTCTGTCTGTATTTAATGCATTCTTGGGTGAAAACTGATTTCTAATTTGTATTTTTTATTTAAAACATTCAAACTTAATTAGGGCAATTCCATTACAAATCGACCGGGTTATACACGGTGCCCAGTCGATTTTCTTTGAAATGGGCTTACGGGGTTCTAATTGGCCCTGAAGCCGAATATGAAAACTTTGACCTTGATTAGATCACAACTTTTGGGAGTATTAGCCTCAGGAAGTGTTCGGGAATCTGATTACCGTGCACTTTTCGGATGCCCATAAACACCACTAGAACTCATAAATTTGTACAAATAAACTATATGTACAAAATACTATATGTATATGTATATGTACAAAAATACTATAGCATTGTTAAAGGATTGGTAACAATTTTGCCATTTGGGGGGCATGGCCCCTGCCTCCTCCGTACGCGGATCCAGGAGGGCAGGTGCCGCCCATCAACCCTCGTCGCCCCCTGAAATGGTTACGGCGTCGCCTTGGAAGGCCAATAGTATCCCCTGAAACGTCGCTTCCCACCCCACCCTCCCCCTATTGATGCAAAAATCCGTGCCCACGGATGTGATTTTGCGCCCACCTGATAAGTTTTGCCGGTCAATAGTGACACCCCCTGTTCCGGGTGGTGCCCCCGCCCCCACCCGATCGACAATCCTGAATCCGTCTAAGCCCCTCTGCGTCTGCCAATGGGGGCGGGGAGGAGTGGGCAATTTTCTATTCACCCTCCTCCCCTTGGAAGTTGGATCCGTCACTGCTCCGGCCATTTTTACTTTTGCTCGATTCTAAGATGACGGGAGTATGGTCACTGGCAGGCGGAACTGGGGGGGGCACCGGGGCACGGTGCCCTCCCTTAAATCATAAATTTTAACAATAACTCAATGGCGTTGACTGGAAAGAAATGGGTTGAAACGTAGGCGGATACAGGATTGCCGATCAGGGGGGGCACCTTCCCGGGTGGGCGCCATCCGGCCCGGGGGAGGGAAGCGCCACTTTTGACCGGCAAAACCTATCAGATGGGCGCAAGGGGATGAGGTGGCTTAGTGGATAACACCCTTGTCTTATAAGCCACCGGTCCCGGGTTCAAGTCCCGGCGGAGCCTCTGAATAAGTCGATCTTATCCCCAAAATCACTTCCAACAGGGTGAGAGTTGGCGACGCCGTATGACCCTGGCAGTTGGTGCGTCGTTAAACCCCAACAATTATTATTAGATAGGCGCAAAATTCTATCGGTGGGCGCCGATTTTCGCATCCTGGGGGAAGCGACATTTCAGGGGGGCGTCATTGACCTTTCAGGGGGGTGCCGAGAGTCGATCGGGGGGCACGTGCCCCTCCCCTTTCCCCCTGCATCCGCCTATTGGTTGAAAAGCTCATGGTGCCCCCCTTAAATTTGGGCGGCCCACCGTCGCTGAGTATGGTAGAAAACCGTCGGAATATATATCTTTTCCACCGTTCCGCATATTATTTCTATGCAAATACTACTTTTCCAAGGTCCAATTTTTTATAAAGCGTCGGTGAAAATTCAGTGCACTAGTATAGTCTCCGCTGGTGGCATTGCTAAAATTACATCGAACTGCATCCTTTACTTTACGTTTACACTTTTTACTTGTCCCGTTTGAATATCTCCGGAATACGAGGTTCAATCATCAGCTGGCATGAAATTGTTTTGATGTCCCCGTGCCTCCCTGTCTGGTTTCGAGAGTGAACATACTCCATGGTAGAGTAAATCAAAGTTACTCCAAAAGAGGGGGTGGTTTTTGCACCATCACTCCCCCTTTTGACTTTACTCTATATTTTGAATACTCTTTTTGGCGGAGTGAGCGGTATATTTAAGCACACAATAGGGAGTGTCATTACTCCCCCAGAGTGACTGTACGCTCATATTAGGGAAGATTCACTCCAATGTACACGGAGAGAAAAAGTAACTCCAGATATGTAATTTGAGAACATGCCTTAAACGCCAACCCTTTCTGGAGTAAACAGGGGGTGTAAGGCCATGGAGTCAATCGTCATTTTATGCTTGTCCTAGCGTCAATAATTATTTGACGCTAGATATAAGTGTATTCTGATTCATGCTCAGAACATTATTACCCCTAAGTGTTATTATGTTCTATTGCCACGATTATTGTACGCGTCCTTGGAGTCATTAAAGAAGGTGGGGTGTAAATGCCTACCGGCTGTGTTAGTTTGACTCATTATTATTTGCACACAGATTATGTTTATTTTCACTTTCCTTTTCTGTGGGGCTGAATTTTGCATCGGGGGATCAAATAGCACGAGGATATTGAACTCAACCTAAAGAGTAAAACTACTCCATTGAGAAAGATTAGTACGGTGAAATTATACTCTGGTATTTTTTATGCTAACCAAAGTCCCAACCGAGAACCGCATGTACTTCATTGAGATGAAAATGATTTTACAGGACAATTTCTGAACTAGCCAATGTGTAATCTTCTGCGTTCAGGCCCTGTTCATGGTGTTTTAGGATGGATCTGAATTACCTATACACTTGCCATTTATGCCATTTTATCATCAGGCTATTGATAATAATATCAATGCAAAATATTTCGCGTGTTTCTTCCTAAATTACCAATTCCACCTTTTCCTGTTCCAAAAAAAATAATCTGGCCTAAGAACATGTATTTCACAAAATTTCTGCTTCAACGGTCTTGACACTCAGCGGTTCTTTGGCCCTAAAGTGTGGCTAAATCACACAAAATCACTTATTGCATCTAGACTGATGTCCTGGACATCAAAACACAGAGTTTAATGGTTAAGATTAACCAAAAGTACTGGAGATGACACTGACAAATCCCTAAGCCGAGTGGCTAAGAAGATAATAGCATTCGATGCGAAATACTGGCAACGTTGAATATCACCAGCGCATCCCAGCCTGGGTTGCTTAGCGATGAGGTGAAACAAAATATATTATCATATCAGTAATCATCTATTCATCAACGATATTTGAGATCATTGTTGTGCTTGGCCAATATCACTTCCTACCCCAACGGACTTAGAAAAAACCATTGGAAGTGAAATAGCGAGAACATGGAACAAGAACAACTAATCCCAACCGGGGCTGCTTAACAATAGGGTGACAAAGGTGTCCAAAATGCTTCCGAACACTCGTTCAAAACTTACTTATGTCCGACAAGTGTCATATGCAACTTACGGCAGTATTCTCCCTCGGCCACCTAAAACCCGAAGACGTACTTGTACAGGTACTTAAGCGTTCTGGCGCATGGCGGCCCAAACCTTAAGCTGAAAACAGCATGAGCTGCCGTAGCAGCGAGCAAAAAGTGCGCAGCTCCGTGGTCGTCGACTTCCACCAGCTTTTCCTGGCCGGTATAGAGGTCCTGGTGCTGACTCAGCGAGTGTACCCCAGACTGGTGCTCTGTGACCAGAAGCCCTTCTTCTCCACAGAGGACCAAGAGCTGATTGACCCTTTCGTCTTGCGTGCATCCCGTGCGACACGAAACTCTGCAAGGTTTCTTCCATGCTGTCACTGAGGCGTTTCTTCAGGTCGCCGTCGTTCTCTCCCATTATAAGGCTCAAGTCCAACCAGAGGGCTTTTTCGGTAAACCAGTGTGGGTACAGCGCCCTTAGGGTCCTCAGACTGCGGCGACTTTTTCCAAACAACAGGTGACGTCTGAGACTGAACGACTTCCGCAGGGTCGTTTTAATGTCTTGCCACGACTGGAGCCCTTTCATCTCCGAAAACAGCTGTGCTGCCATCATATTTTTTCCAGAACGGTCTTTTTCAGGGTGGGTAAGAACCCTCAAAATCCTCTGTTTGCTTCAGCAACCCTCCTCGTCCTCTCTCCTTGTATTGCTCCTCCATGGTATCAGTCTTGTCTCGGTGTCTGCGGTTCTTAAACTTGTTCTTCACTTGAGTTCTTAGTTTCTTCTTGGATTTTAGAATGTCCTCAGGACTTCCGGCATCGTCTAGAATCTTGGGAACCCGAGTAAGAAGAGCTTCCGTTATCAGCGTGTAGCCTTCTTCCTCTGGGTAGAATGATCTCTCGGAGTAGAAGGCGTATGCGGAGTTAACGAGCGTCCTGCGGTGGCCATCTGTCAGTTTGTACTCTGGTACATCTACATCTCTCCAGAGAGTTAGTGGGAGCGCTTGGATGTCGAATGAATCCACTCTCCTGGTCCCCAGCCTCGGGCCTGTTCCACCGTTGGGGTCCCTCGTCGGTTGGGCGATCTCAGTATACTCAGGGTTCCCCGGCTGGGGGATCAGCTCCGGTTGAATGGGCCCCGCGGGGAGGACAGCTAGCTGGGGTGCCACTCCCGGCTGTGAGTACCCCGACTGGGGGGTACTCACCGTAGGCTGCGGGGACTGTGAGCACCCTACCGATTGAGAGTACATCGGGTTAACGTTCACTGTCTGTTGAGGGTACGTCGCCGGCGCGCAACCGTCCCTTGGAGATAAAATCACAGTTTTGTTCGAATCATCCAGACTTGTGACAGCCATAACGTCAGTCGAGATACATGAATGCTCGGAGAGTGCCTCTTCTATCGGGATCATGGCATTTGGCCTAACTGAGGTCTCCGGTACAAGTATCTTGGCTGCTGATGGAACGCTGCACTCGTCGTCGTGTTCTACGTCGATGTAGTGGTTTAGTTCGCTGTCAAAATATCTGATTTCGAACTGTTTTCCGCGCAGGTCCGGGATACGCTCAGCAATCTCCGCCCACAGTGACTTTCCGCTTTCAACCCGTAGTTTCCTACAGGAGTTTCCGTAGCAGAGGGCAAAAACCCGCCCTTCACCTTTCCCAAAAGACATCAGAGCAGTCTGCAAAACAACAAAAGCAGGTACTGCCATCGCCTTGCATAACTAAAAAACTTGTTACAGTTTTGAAAACACTTGCAGTGAATTTTAATGTATGCGGAGGTCAAGCAAAACATATCAAATTAATAGGCCAATCTATATATATATATATATGGTTTGACTAAGAAAAACACTTATATTTAGGAAATATTTAACATATAAAGATTTGCATGGCTGGAGCACATTATTTTCACAACTAAACGCAGGTACGCCATGCTGCTTGGAGAGAGAGAGAGAGAGAGAGAGAGACCCCACTTTTCGCCCGAAACTACTCTGATCTCAGCCCAATTAGGGGTAAACCGTAAAACTTTATGACCGGTCGGTCTGGAGGGCAACGGGGAGCTCAAATCGCAGTTTTTGGTCCTATGATTGGTAGCTTTTTTGCCAGCAGCAAGCTGAAGATTGGCAATCGAATTAAAGGGAGGTACAGCAAGCACAGATGTTAGGCAAACTAGCACTACCTGTTTGTCCTCTATTTTGACGGCTACTCTGAAGAGTATAGCAAACGTATATGCTACACATCATCACTGGTGGATCCAGGGGGCAATGGGACCGTGACTCTCAAAGTCTAAATTAGCATTTGTGCTCTCACCCCGCCCCGCCCCCCTAAGTACCGGGCTTTAGCCATTTTCTTTAAAAACGCGGTTTTTGCAATTTTTCGCCGATTCCGCTCAAAAGTTTGCTTAACCCCCTCCCCCAACGTTGCTTCTGGGTCCGCCAACGCACATTATCGATGGCTTAGGAACCGCCAACGCTAAGAGAAGTGTGGTTTAACGCGACCAGACTCATTTTACAAGGCTACGACAAGTTATTGTAATTATTTAACGTATGGTCACTGGTTCGCCCGGGTCACCCCTAATATCTGACAAGCAGTCACCAAAGCAATTTAGTATGTGTATGCAGTTTTGGATGACTCACCTCCCTTTTCCAGGCGTTGCGCAGACGGTGTAAGTCACTGCCTAATAAAACACGTTCCCTTCTTCACCATTATCACGTACTTCAACGCCAAGAACACCGATTCCCCACGTACTGCCGCGTCGAGAAGTGAACCGATACTGAACTGGAAAAATAAAATGCACGCGCCAGCACTTCCGGAATCTTCTCACTCAAATACCCTCAAATGATGCCAGCACGTGTCGTCAGTTAATCCGTCTTGCACGCTCTCCTGGCGTAGATTTAATCTCTGCGTTTATTTACGTTTTGGAATTGTCATTTTAAGCCGCATGTCTTTTCAATTGATCATAGTATATTCTGACTCCACATAATCGTGTCTAAAAACGCAACGCACCGGAAGCGAATGGAGTCATTACATTCAACGGCTGGTGTCATTTTTGGATTGGTGCTATCCAACACCAAAAAGAGGGTCGAGATACGCCAGGTAGAATGAAAAGGAGAAAAATTATACCTACAGAGTTATTTCACCACTTTTGATCGCTCATTAAATTACGCAAGAGCGTACAAATACATCACATAGTTTCATTTGAGATCAGATTTCGGCGTCGTGGAATCGAATTGCTCCTTTCAACTTCGTGATTCTGGAATATACAGATGACGGGGGTGTGAAAATTTCTCTCCGTGCAGGCTCATTGTATTTCCGTCGCAGACTCAATGTAATCTCTTGGACTGGATTGAGTCTAGCACGTAGTGTTTTCTGAAGCTCATAGAATGATCACCGTAAGCCCGGGAATAAAATGTCTGATGCCTGGTTTCAAATGATTCTTCGCACGGTATAGAAAAACTCCACGGCATCAATGTATTCCATCAGCAAAATCGTCATGGAATCATTATATTCCAGCTCTCCACGAGGCATGGTTTAGAAAAATATGCCCCTCCACTCAACACGACAGCTGAATTCGATGCAAGCCTCAAACGAAACCGTCTCTTTTGAGTCTGCATTTGGCATAAAATTAGTCTAGTAGCAAAACTGATGCTGGTATAATTTTAGTCTGTGTGGCATACTTTGAGTCGTGCCTGGAGTTTCATTGGGTTCACTAGATGTTCCTCGTTAGTCTTCGTGTTTTTTTTCTTAAATTGAAACTTTCTGTAAAGATGTTACTTATCGTGCTGTTGTGGCCTTGCTATTACATTAACTTTGTTTAATGATAATGAGGTTAATCCAATTTGTTTACAGTAGTCTACTTCAGCCTCAAGAAAAGATAACATAATCATAACTTTGTATTAGGACACAAACATTAAAACAACAATCACGTTCACCATTTTTCGGACACATATGAAATGCTTTTAATGAACAGTCCTCTCCCATATCGCCCGGGAGCGGCTCAGGCTTACACTTCAAGCACATGCCGCTGACGTCAGAGATAGCAGCCCTCGTTTTTTTGCGCTCCCTTTCCCGGGAGCATTTTTGTGTTAGTAGCTAGTATCATTCATACAACGCACTCACACTATGTACAGTCAGTTGCGAAAGTATCGTTCCGCTGCCGACCCACTAGTTTGGAAGTCACTGTACGCTGTAGCGCTGAGCCGGGCGAGTGGGCGGGCATTAGGCGGGGACAGCTGAGGAGGGGTGGAACTCACGCCTCAGACATGTTGTTTGGTCAAGTTGAGGTCAGTTATACATGGGTGCCACAACTGCAGATTCAAACTAAAATGGACGCAATGTCCGCATCACATGCCACCTGAAATGTTCGCATCACATGCCACCTGACGGGGTTTCTTTATGCCTCTCTTGAGATCTATAGAATTGGGATATTGCCAGGCGTGCACCAAGGATTTTCGTTTGGGGGCCCGGCTGACGAAGCGGGGGGCTGATGGGAGGTGGCATGTTTGACAGGGCGTGCCAGGCTACTGCAGGGGAAAAATTGGCCAGAGAGGGTACTTATCAGGTAAAAAGCAATACATATTTGTCGTATGGTGTAAAACGCAAGTGAAGGGGTCATAAGCGTCGCCCCCGCGCAAAAGGGGGGGCAGCTAAACTCCAACATGATGCTGACAAAAAACTTTCCACGTCAGGACAAAAAACTGTCTGAATTTGGGCTCCTCGCTGCCTTCCGCAGCGGCTGGTTATAAGCATTTGCAGTTTTCTCCCATTTTGACTGAGATCAGTAAATTTTTGGCCGAAAAATCGGGGACCAGGCCCCCCTGGCCCCCTTTTTCCAACGCTTATGGAAGGTGATACAATTATTATAAACCTGGCCTGTGGTTGAATCACATATTGAGTGAATAATTCACCGGAGGGGCTACACACTTTGAGCAGGGGCGGTAAGGTGAAAGGAGAACTGGAACTAAAAGCCAGATCAAGCCTTATTTCTGCTCTTGATGGGTGACTCCAGCGGTCAGTTATTACCAGAACCCACGTCGAGTGCCACGCCAGACATGGCCGAAGGCCGGCACTTTGGAGTCAAAGCGTTTGGGGGAAGGGGGCCCGGGCCCGCTGGCCCTCTCCTTGGGTGCGCTACTGGGTATTGCAGAGCGTGGCGGATTGAGGGGGCTAATCAATTGTGACATTGACCTATCCCATTTCCACGATTTTCTCTTATTTTCTTTGCAGACTTTTTTTACGATTCTTAGGTCTGTTGTCCCCCAGACCACCAGTTCAAACTCGCAGGTAATTGTAAATTTCTTGGAATCAAAATCTCCCAACATTCTTGATTTTTTCCAGTTCGGGGATCAACCTAGAAACAGAAATTTAGGGAAAATTGATGCTACCTTGGTATATTAAATGAAATCTATACGAAGTCAGACCTAAATATGTATACGTGTAATTACCGAAAGAAAGGCATCATCATCAAACGCATCATTTAAGATGCCTACTTTAATTGGACATCACTGTCAAAGTTTGTCCATGGCGTATAGGGGCCATTCCATGACAGATCGACAAGTCGATAACACCCTCATATCTCAGATTTCGGTGTATGTTTTTGTGAGGGGGGCTATTGATGAAGCTGATGACTATTTTTCTATTCATTTTGCTCCCTGACTTACGGATTGGAAATTTTAGCCTCAAGCATTTTGATCATATTCACTTACTTGTCTTTTTAAAGACGAAATTTTACCTGTGTGATTCTAAAAATACCATGAAGACTTGATCTAGGTCTCTTAAGGATAAATTACGAATTTTGGCTCATGAGAAATATAACTAAAAAAATAAAATTTTGAATATATTATACATTCTTCATTTGTTTTCAAAATCTATGAAAAATTGTTTTCCTATGCCTTATTTTAAACTTTTTGAAGCTCATATTACTCTTTATACTTTTCTCTATAAGATTCAGCAATAAAAAGAATGGAGTCTTTAACCAATCGCGAGTTCTGAGTTCCCAAATGTCCCGATCCCCACTTTTGTGAGGTTCGTTCGCCGGCGCGGCCCGCCGTCGTTGCGGCTATCAAACGTCTCTGGTCACGAAAAATACCTTCCCACAAATCCCACCATTGACACTTGTGTCAATGATGGGATTCGTGAGGCATGAGGGTAAGGATGTATTTAAAACAATAAACTGTAATTAATGTCCCATTTCTTAACACCCGCACTGGAGAGGGGTCTGACACTTACGCGCACTGGTGGGCCCCCTGAGCGCTCGGAAATTACGAGACGTAGAAAAATTCCGGTTGGAGGCTGGGTGGGAGCTATTGAAATCTATACTATGACCGATTTCGATTGACCTAGGTAAGTACCGTCCAGTTCAAACGAGGTCATAAAGGTATGTATGAGCCGTGCTGGAGATTTTTCTGGAAATGCTGTGATTAAGCGCAAAAAAGTTAAGAATGCACTAAAAACGGACCAAGGTCATAATGAGAACGTTCCAAAAATGTAAACTTAATTTTTGGGGTTAAGTCATTCAAGTTCATTGACCTATAACGTCACAATATTACATATTCCCTATAATTACACCATGGCTAGCACCATAGTAACCGTTGGACGGAAATGAGGATTGACCTTTACCCATGACATTTTACTTTGACCTGTGCCTTGACCTTTACATTGAGTTATCTTAACTTGGACGTCGTAGCATGGTATGCGTCATACTGGGTAACGCCATGCGATCGGAAGCACCGGACCAATGACTTTGAGAATGCTGGTATGGCGTTGAACTGTGGGCTTGATCTTCATGTTGGGTGAACTTGACATATAACCTCATTTCATATACCGCTATAACTTTGCCAGTCGGTCTTTGATGCACGCAAACTGGTACAACCGCGCGATTGCAGCGATCTCAAAATAAAGCGTTTACCTTTGAAAGTTTATAATTACAAAATTGGGGCCGATTTTCAAGATAATTTGACCAATCGACGTGCCATTGGATATTCTCAAAAGTAGCTATTTAGCATTTTTGGCCACGAAGGGTTCTCCCGCCACCTTGAAAAAGTAGGTGAGGGCTTCCGAGGCTCCCCTCCAGTGTGCTTGTTATCACGCGCTGGTATGAGGTCCCAGGCCACCTTTACTAGCATGGGGGGTACTCATCCCCCTACGATCTAGACAGGTAGACGAACTAGTAACATCTACTAGAAAACAGGGGTTGACTGAGGGGGATTTGCGGGGGAAAGTGATAGTTGTAAGGCGAATGACAAGGAAGCGGGGATTTATTAAGAGAGATCACCACGAAACAAAAACAAAAGACGAAATTCGAAGATAAGTGATGACACTCATAACCATGCACATACATACAAAAAAGGAAACAAACGTTTTTCACACGCACCAACAGAGACTCACGCACGGCTCATTCACACGTACACACGCAAGAACTATAGCACCACAGCACGTTTGACTATTCATTATCTCTGCGATATTTCAGGAGGTAGAAGTTTCTAATTTGTTTTTTTAGAGTAGCCTTGTTCAGGGGCACATCATCAATATTGGGAAACAGCGAGCATATAATTTCGTTCCATGCACTCGGAGCTGTATATGAAAGGGAAAATCTACGATAATTAATTGGAGTAAGGGGAATTTCAAAATGTTGAACCAACCTGGTTATCCCTGGATTTTGACGACGGAAAAGTGAACTCAGAATAGGAGGTGACAAGCCAGCAACAACCTTTGACAGAATTATGATCTTTTGTTCGGAAACCAAATCGGGGAACTTTAGGATGCCTAACTCTAAGAAAATATCATTGGTGTGAGAAAAATATGGTTTCTTTGCGATAATTCTGACTGCTCTTTTTTGCAATTTAACTATTTTGTCGAATCTGGATTCGTAATTTGTTCCCCAAACAATTGCACAGTAATTTAAATGAGGTAATATCAACGTATTATATAGACACATCAGTTCACGGGTTGAAAGATAATGTTTTGCCCTGCTCATTATTCCGAGATTTCGACTTATTTTGGATGATAAAGATGTTATGTGAGAGTCCCATTTGAGGTTTTCATCTATTAGTATTCCTAAATATTTAATTTGCTTTAGTCTCAGGATTTTCACTTCATTTATTCTTAACCCTCGCCCCACCGGGGGGCCATCGATGGCCCCCCTAAGGTTTTTCCGGGATAGCAGAAAAACAACGAGGCGCAGCACCGCGGTTGAGGGCTCTACCTCTTACTGCATCATTTTCCCATCATCCCTGAAATTTTTTAGCCCGGGTCACCCAAGGTCAGGTCACCAGACGAGGTCAACCAAGGTCACCTCACTTCACCTTTAGAGCTCTGTAAGAGTTACATTTCAAAGTCGATCGATTTGAAACACCTACACTTCATGATCCCTCCAGGGTCTACAAGGTGTATATCCGGGATTTTTTTATTTCGTGCCCTGAGGTCAGGTCACGAGGCGACCTCTCCCATTGGAAAAGCATGGGGAAAAGCTATTTCATGATATAAAAGCCACAAAAATGATTGCAAATACTCAGACTGCTCAGAACAACGTTTTTGGACACCCTTTCACGGATCCCAGGGGTCATATTTGCCCTTTGACTTTTCCAAGGTCATCCAAGGTCACCAGAGGTCAAAAACAGTATTTTGACAATAACTTTTGACCTAATTGAGCTAGAGCGGTGAAACAAACACCATCGTGTTTGTCTTGTCACTGGCTTTCATTTGATATACGGCAAGGTCACTTTTTGACCTTTCGTGACCTCAGGTCATATTAGGTCACGAGGTGACCTCTGGCGGTCAAACCACTGGCGGGAGGTCTTTACATTCCACATAGCGGAAAAAGTACTGGCAATTTGCTATCAAATGTACTTTACCAGGCCTCAATAGCTCTAATGACATAAGAGTTATGCCCAGTTTGCTTAATCATTGCATATTTGAGTGAAAATAGCCGATCTTGACCTAATTTGACCTCTGGAGGTCAAACCATTGACCTGAGCACTAAAACATGCGAAGTAATTTCTTACTGAATTCACGCGAGCTTTCTATTGCACTTTGCAGATTTGCGCTAACGCAAATATTTTCGGAGTTAGAGGGGGGCCATCGATGGCCCCGGTGGGGCGAAGGTGGCGCCGGACCCCCGGTGGGGCGCGGGTTAAGTCTATATCCGCAACAGTGTTCCGGGAGTAAATTTGGTAATTTGATTTCAAAGCACTTAGTGACAGTCTGTTTGATTCAAGCCATTTGGACGTTAATTATAATAATAATTAACGTCCAAATGGCTTGAATCAAACAAACGAAAGAACATGACTAACCTTTTTCTGCAGCTCATTTTACACTATCAGCTGATATCAGAATGGCCGTATCATCTGCAAATAGGTAAAACTTACAAATATTAGTAATTCGATGAAGATCATTTATATATATATATATATTAGAAATAGAAGAGGCCCTAGGATGGAACCTTGCGGTACCCCCATAACAACCGGCATTGCATTTGATGTAGTGTTCCCAATGCTTGTTTGTTGAATTCTGTTTGATAAGTATGAGCAAAGTATTTCATAAAGTTTTCCTTGAATTCCAATGTGCTGTATTTTGGCCAAAAGGATGTCAAAACTAACGGTATCAAATGCCTTTTTTAGGTCCAAATATATTCCGCAGATGAATTTTCCCTTCTCTAATTTTTTGGTTATTTCATCATAGATAAGGGCAATGGGCATATAAGTTGAATGGTGTTTCCTAAAGCCGAATTGAGATGATCTTTGATATGCTTGTGCGTAAATGTGTTGTCGGTGAGGAGTTTTCTAGTGAGCTGTGTTTGGTGTTGTTGTTCTACGTGGTTCTTGATGGAGCTGGTAGGCCACAACAGCAATAAATGTAATAGCAAGGCCACAACAGCACGATAAGTAACATCTTTACAGAAAGTTTCAATTTAAGAAAAAAACACGAAGACTAACGAGGAACATCTAGTGAACCCAATGAAACTCCAGGCACGACTCAAAGTATGCCACACAGACTATAATTGTACCAGCATCAGTTTTGCTACTAGACTAATTTTATGCCAAATGCAGACTCAAAAGAGGCGGTTTCGTTTGAGGCTTGCATCGAATTCAGCTGCCGTGTTGAGTGGAGGGACATATTTGTCTAAACCATGTCTCGTGGAGAGCTGGAATATAATGATTCCATGACGATTTTGCTGATGGAATACATTGATGCCGTGAAGTTTTTCTATACCGAGCGAAGAATCATTTGAAACCAGGCATCAGACATTTTATTCCCGAGCTTACGGTGATCATTCAATGAGCTTCACAAACACTACGTGCTAGACTCAATCTAGTCCAAGAGATTATATTGAGTCTGCGACAGGAATAAAATGAGCCTGATTCTGCCTGATTCCAACCGAGTTTGACACCAGAATCCAGACTCGCTTTTTTAAATAATTTGTTTCCTAGTTGTTCTCAGTTCGACTGTTGGAGTCGGAGTCTCACTAAAGTCATCAAGGGACTTGTCACGGAGACCCCGACCCCACCACCCGAACGAGCAACTCCCACAATGAAGGGTTGATTCAGAAGCCAAAGTTTAACGTCCCACAAAGCACAGGGACGGCCGCCCCGCTCAGGTCACCCTCTCACCAGTCAGTTGCCAGCCGACCTATACGTCGGGTAAACTATTGAGCGCCGGAGCGTATCAGGGGAACCGAAGCTGCCCAAGCATGCCCAAGCGTGGGCATGCACTGCCACTGCATGCTTCTGAGCAGCGGGCCGGAGCCCAACGCTCTACCAACTGAGCTATCGGGGCGACTTTCAGCACTGACTCAGTTTATGCAAAAGGAATCAATTTTTCTCTCAGTGCAGTGTATTTCAAAATGCTCATTGTGGTAATCACTGCACAATTCAGCAATAATCCCTATCATGCTCTAAGGAATGCGAAAATGGCGGCGGTGTTTAAGTCGCATTCAACTTTTTCGGCCGACAGCGCATTCGTCTTTGCCGATCAAATCAGCCATTTTGTTCGGTGTCAGCACATACCCATGAGTTGGGACTGTGAGGTGAGCCTGGTTTCAGGCGTCGCGTCAGTCAGTTTCTTGTCTGCTGATCCGAGTTGCCTGGTGAATACGTATGCATGTCGAGATTGACAACAAAACTCGGGCCCGAGTCCAAAAATCGGGCACACTTGACAAATGGAAGAAAACATTCTCAGACTCTTTTCTCAGTGTAGAAGCATGATGATCGAAAAATACAGTACATAAAAATAGATAACTTTTCTATTTTTGCAGAGGTCGAAAAACCTGCCAACCAACAATGTTGGAGACAAAAGTAGATCAAGTCCGTGAAAAAGGCAAATTGTGCACACCGCAGCGTGAGAATTTGACGATCAGTCAGCCAATACGCTATTTAAGATTTGAAAAGACTGGGAGGCTCTGGCAAACAGGGGAGCAGCCAGAAACTTGGTATGGGGCCGCACCAACTTTGAGAGGCACCTCGGGAGAAAAAGGTCAATTTTTAACGTGATTGAATATCTTACTATATCTTGGCTTATATCAACTCTTGGGTACGTTTGCTCCTAGAAAAATACAACTCAAGCATTGACAGAGAACAAAAACTGGGCCAAAATAGAAAAATATCACCGAAATCTCATGAAGTGCCCAAAAACAACCATTTCGGATATATTTTAGGGCAAGTTAGCCAACTCATGAAAGAAGTTAGCACCAGAGAAGTCAGTGGAGTCTGTGATGTTTGCCACTATGTGCAAGCTAAGACATATTGGAGTCGAAAATTGCGTTTGCTATGCCCACTCGTTTTGTCCGTACAATGGCCAGTAATTATTAGAGACGAGTCAGCCCTGGATGGAATGCGGGTTAAAGGGAATGTGGCACCTTGGTCGAATCCTGGAATTTAGTGAAATTAGGCGTACTGTTAGCCAAAAATAATGAAACCACTCATGATTTCTCTGAAAAATGTACAATAAGCTCAATATTTGGTTTTTAAAAATACTCCTCTAGAAAAATAAATAAATATCAGCCTGTGGATGTCACGATCTGGCAACCACTACCATACTTGAAACGCTGCAAGGGCTTCGATTGGCTGATGCTCATCGTGACGTCAGCATGTGTCGTCACACCAGTAGCTCACAACAATGGCCGCCCGGCGACAGGCTGATGGGGGGCTAGTGTCAGTTAGGTTTTAGCTTTTTTCTACGGAAATATCAAGTTCCAAGACAAATGAAACATGGAGTTCCGGGTTTTCCGACTTGCTTTACAACTTGGCTATCTCAGTTAAAATCACGTTATGAAGGTGCCACATTCCCTTTAAGTGCCGCGGTTCCCACAAGGGCCTTGGGAAGAGGAATGACATCCTGATAATAGGAGATTAAAATTTTTGCGCCCGAAATAATTTAGGATATGGATTGTTTTAACACGTTTATAAAGTTTCAAAAGTATTTTCAACGATCGGTCTCAGTAGAGGTAAAGAAAAGGTAAACAGGCAGGTGTTTGGGTGGGGAGGGCATGACAGGGTTGACAACTGTGAAAAAACTAGTTTTCCATTTAAATTAATCAGTAGAAATCAGGTTTAGGCAACTGCACTTTGAGCTCAGAGGTGCAGAAAATATGCTGGCTGTCACAAACTCAATGCGACGTATGCCTCCTCTGTCACACAGAGCTGGAAATAATAATTTTGTACTTGAATACTATTTCCAATATGCTGAATGTCCTCTACCTGTCCCTTACTTTTTGCAGGAGACAAGGTTCTAGCACCAAACCATTACAGCATGAAAGTAGTAAACTGAGTTTTCATTTATAGATAATGTTTTTGTTTTTGGAAGGAAAATTTCCAATTATGGGTCATTTTTTCCAGTATTGGGGTCATAACTATTATTGGCAACTCTGACTGCAGTTTCCCCCAATGACATGCATTTCCCTTTTTGAAGAAGTTTCCATTTTTGGAAGGAGTGTTTCCAATTATGGTACTTTTCCACATGATTAAATGTAGCAATTATCATGAAAATATTTATTATTGGGAAAATACCTATCTATTAATGGGAGTGTATATGTACACACAATTGGGAACCCTAACCACAGCTCCCCCCCACTAAACTTCTATCTCACATATCAACAAAAGGGACAAAAATGTCAATGTCAACATAGTATTTGGATCTACCTAAAATGTGTTGGTAAAGTGGACCTTAGGTAGCATTTTTATAAACACATCAAGTGCTTAAAAGTTGCATCCCACTCATGATCATCACCTGCCTGGTTATTCCTTCTTGCAGTAAAAACTCTGAGGCAACTAGCCTGCATAGATGTAAAATTATGTCTATTGGCCTAATAGGTCCAGAGGTATTGGAATTCACATACCAAAGAAAGATCCAGTGTAATCAAAATCCTGCTTTAACTCCATGCAGCTCAGGTCCTGTGCGTTGCTTACCACCACTGGTAGTAAGCAACACACCCCCAACCAGCGTTTTTCGAAGTCTATTTCTTTCTAAGATTTGCTGTGATTTTCTGATATAAGAAGGGGGTCTACTCGGCCCCCTCCAGTGCACGTTAGTGCCAGGCCCCTCTCCAGTGTGGGTGCTAACACTTTGTGGAGGACTGCATTAACACACATTTGCTATCTGTACAATATTGATATGATGATTTGATCATGAAATCTCACCTGAATCACTGTTGTTGCCAGCCTGTTGCTGGCGCCAACTCTCCCAACTTCCTCCAGCTTCAAATCTATCTAACCAATCTAGGGCACAAGCAGGCTAAGGAATGAAAAACCAAGCTTGATATGGGAAAGTGCACCAGTCTTACAATAGCCTACATTCATCTTAGATTAGCCACGGGCAGCAATATTTATTCTAGCTAGTTTTAGCCTGCACTTATCTCAAAGATACCTAATAAATATGCCCTCAAAACAAGTGGCTTCCCGCCTGTTTAAATTTTTGGCAGGCTCTACATCACATAAACTTTTCTAACTTGTCTTGTCGCTGTTGCGCAGTTTAAGTAGAATTGCTGCCCAACTATGTTTATTTTTTCACTCACTTAGTACTTTTATTAGTAGCTTTTAGGCGTACTTAATACTAAATTCGAAGAAATAGGGGCCGCTAAATCGAAGAGACTCAAACTGTAAATCTGATTTAACGTGAAAAAATGGACAGAGAAGTACTTGATAAAGTATCTGCGTTATCGTTAATGCCTTAAATATGCCCACAATCGTGTATTTCTCGAAAAAATTGACTGTCACATTTCGGGTATCTTAGGCGCAAACTTTCTGCAAACTACTAACAATCGGCACCATTGGGCTGCATGTTAAAATCTGGCAACTGTGACAGCGGTTTGCGGGTTTTCTGCAGCGGGGTCCCTCGTTTTAGTAGAAACTGAACACAGTACCAATATTGTATCACTAATGGTACGCTGTGCAATTGAAGAACAGAGCTGCTAAGTTAAAATACTGCCTACACGCTTCATTCTCTATTTCGAAAATATGTGGTTTGATTTTGAGCCATACAGTTAGGATCGCTATTTTGTCACAATTATGCACCTCAATTTTCGTAAATGTGTTACAAACTCCGGTAGCCGAGTTGGCAAGTTTCTGCACCTGTGTTTGAGCTGAGGGGTATATGCCTTTCTAGCACCCCTCCCCAGACTCCACCAGTATAATTGGCAACTTATATAATCAGGGGTGCCTAGGCATCACAAGCAATTTTAGCGATGACTCATTCCTCGTTAGCGGTATTTTACGCTTGGAGTTGGCATTCTGTTCTTATTCCCCATCTATTCAAGACCAGCTCGGGGGCCCCTTGTGTGGATCAGAGCCCTCTAGAGCAGCTTCCCCCAGTTGTGCCCCCAGGGACTAGACTAGCTCAGTGGCCCCCGAGATGATGGGAGTTGGCCTTGTGTTCTTATTTTCTATCTATTCGAGACCAACTCAGGGAATCCCAGACGTGGATCAGAGCCCTTAAAACAGCTCAGGCTTCTCCAGGGACTAGACTAGCCCAGTGGCCCCCAGAGATGGGGGTATAATACTAGCTCAATGGTCCCCAGATAGGCTTATAGGGCCTTGAATCAGCTCAAGGAGCCCCAGAACAAATTAGGGCGCCAAATCATCTCAGGGGGCCTCAGGCCAACTTAAGGTACTCTCACAAACTCAGCGCCCCAACCAGCTCAGGGTACCCGGGGCACATACCAGCTTAGGGCATTCCCAGGACCCAGATCCGCTTTTGGGCCCAAGATCAGTTCAGGGTCTCAAGTCAGGTCAGGAGGCCAGATTAAGTCAGGGGCACTAAATTAGCTCAGAGATCCCTCATCCGCTCGGGGCTCAATCAGCTCAGGAGCCCCGGGCTGCTCAGGGCGCACCAGATTGACCCATGTGGTAATGATTTTTGGGGCTTATCGACGCACCAACTGCCAGGGTCATATGGCGTCGCCAACTATTTCCCTGTTGGAAGGGTTTCTCGGGAGCCAGCTTGCTCCTTGTTCAGGGAAGCCGCCGGGCCTTGAACCCGGGTCGGCTGAATGGAAGCCAGCTACGCTGACCACTCCACTACCGCGCCCCCACCCATGTGGTACCATATAAGTTTAGGGGCCAATGAATCAGCTCAGTAGCCCCCCGACCAACTCGGGGTCCAGACAGTGACAGCGGAACGTTCGAATTTAAGGGGGCACCAGGAACTTTCCGACCCATTTCTTTCAAATCAACGCCATATGGTTAATGTTAAAATTCATGATTTAAGGGGGCACCGTGCCCCGGTGCCCCACCCCCAGTTACACTGCTAGAAAGCCCAGATCAGCTCGGGGGAGGTACCAGATCAAGTCAGGGGGCTCTTAATCAGCTCAGGAGCCCCATGCCAGCTCAAGGGCCCTCATCAGCGTCGGTGGGCCCAGCTCCACTCAGGGCCCCAAAGCTGCTCAGGAAATCACATGATCAATTCAAGAGGCCCAAACCAGTTTAAAGGGTACCAGATTAGCTCAGGGGCATCGCACTAGCTCAGAGGGCATCAGATGGGCTCAGGAGGTACAATGATGTCTCAGGAGGTACCAGATCGACTCAGGGGGCATTCTATCAGCTCAGGGGAAACATATTTGCTCAGTGGGCACTAGATCGATCGGGTTGGGCGCCCAGATCAGATTAGAAGCCCAGATAAGCTCCTGTTCCCCAGATCAGAGCATGAGCCTATATTAGCTCAGGGAGCACCATATCAGCTCAGGGGATACAAAGTCTTTACAACACGTACAACAAGTACAAAGTTTTACTTGTTTGTTTGACTCGAGCTATTAGTGGGTTATGCCTGTTGCTCATTTACATGAATAAATAAATAGATAAATAAAGTCGGCTCAGGGCGCGCCAGACCAGCTAAGAGAACCCCAGATAATCTAAGGAGACGTCAATTATCAGCCCTGGGGACACCTGATAAGCCAAAGAGGTATCATATGCGCTGAGGGGACAGAAGATAAACTCCGGGAGGCACGAAATCAATTCAGGGGGCCAGACCAGCTCAAGGAGCACTAACACAGTCAATTGGGACACCAGGCAAGCTCGGAGGCATCAGACTTACTTAGAGATCATTGGATAGGTTCAGGAGACACAATGGTTTGTTCAGGGGAGGGGGCACCAGATTGACTCTAGATTGACTCACCAGACTCCAGACACCAGATTGACTCACCAGACTCCAGATTGACTCACCAGACTCCAGACTCCAGACTGACTCACCAGACTCCAGACACCAGATTGACTCACCAGACTCCAGACACCAGATTGACTCCAGATTGACTCACCAGACTCCAGACTCCAGATTGACTCACCAGACTCCAGACACCAGATTGACTCCAGATTGACTCCAGATTGACTCACCAGACTCCGGACTCCAGATTGACTCACCAGACTCCAGACACCAGATTGACTCACCAGACTCCAGACACCAGATTGACTCACCAGACTCCAGACATCAGATTGACTCCAGATTGACTCACCAGACTCCAAACTCCAGATTGACTCACCAGACCCCAGACAACAGATTGACTCCATATTGACTCACCAGACTCCAGATTGACTCACCAGACCCAGACTGACTCCAGATTGACTCACCAGACCCAGACTGACTCCAGATTGACTCACCAGACTCCAGATTGACTCACCAGACTCCAGACACCAGATTGACTCCAGATTGACTCACCAGACTCCAGACACCAGATTGACTCCAGATTGACTCACCAGACTCCAGATTGACTCACCAGACTCTAGACTCCAGATTGACTCCAGATTGACTCACCAGAGTCCAGATTGACTCAGAGGGCACGTGATCAGCTCAAGGGGTTAAGACTAGCTCAGGGGCACAAGGTGAACTCAAGGGGCCCAGCATCGCTTCGTCCGTACGATTATTGGCGACGGTGAGGCACTAGCTGGACGTGGATTAGGAGCCCATACTCTTCCCGGGTGCTTTGAAACAGGACAGAATTACCTAGGTGACCAAGAAAGTATTAAGTTGTCAAACAAAATATTTAATTATTACATGCGGTTTAGTTGCATCCAGGTTCAACGGCGTAGCGCTCTAAATTTCGAGCGGTGCAGCCCAAACGGGGTACACCGCCTAGCGATCAAAGAGGCACTCCGGCACCGACGGGGGCACGTGTCCCCTGTGCTCCCGCTCGGCTGCGCCCCTGCTGGCAAATAATTTGCTTTTGTTACAAAACCTCAATATTCTTAGTTATACATGCTCAGTCTGAAATCCCATCGGTGATACGTAGACAATTTTTCTTTCTTCTTTTTATAAATTTTGTCCAAGTTGTTTACAGTTCGGTTTTTGGAGTCCAAGTTCACTAAAGTCATCAAGGAACTTGCCGCGAAGACCCCGACCCAGCAACTGCCACAATTCAGGGTTGATTCAGAAGCCAAAGTTTAACGTCCCACAAAGCACAGGGACGTCCCCGCCCAGGTCACCCTCTCATCAGTCAGTTAACAGCCGACCTTGGTCGCCAAATATTGAGCACCGGACAGTCTCAGGGGAACTGATCCCAAGCCTGGACATGCACTGCCACTGCATCTTTCTGAGCAGCGGGCCGGAGCCCAACGCTCTACCAATTGAGCCACCGGGGGCTCAGTCCATTTTCCGACCTCTATTGCTTATATTTTAGACAAAGCATGGCGCTAACAAAACAGTACTCAGTGGCTTCTACTAAGGGGGCTAAAGTCACTGCTTTTATTTCGGGTTCCGGTGTTCACAAGCTTCTGAAAAGGCCCTGACAACAGTCCTGGCCGAAACCAAAGTCAGGCTGTAGCCTGACCTCACCCCATGGGGTGAGGTCATGCACCAAAACCGGAGCTGAGACTAGAAGTCTCACAATCGAGACTTGTCCATTGGTCAGAGCCCTCTCCAGATTGTCGGGAAGGGCAACTGAATTTGTTACAACTGAAGAAAGAAGAGAAAATTCGCAGTGCACTGCGTTGTGCTGTTGCGCGGGCCAGCGGAGTGGAGGATGGCAGAGGCAGCGACTGGATGGCGTCAGATTTCGTACAACATCCAGTATGTGAGCCGAAATTCGGAAACCATTTGCGGATGAAAAATAATCTCTCCGGAGCCTTGCTGGTGCAAGAGTTAAATATGGCAGAGGTGGATGACGTGATAGCTGACAGCTACTAGCTATTATATTAGCTCTAAGTATTGCTCCCCCGGTTTATGTCTGCAGTTCTGTTTCACTTTTGGTTGGCTCGCCAGTGTTATACCTACTCAGGTTTCTTTCTTTTACATGGATTACCTGTCATTGTGAATCACGTCCAATATCAACGGGTCGCAACCATTACACATGCGTCAGTATTAGTTGCCAGTGCGATTTACAACCTGGCCACGGGCAGACTTGTTGATGACTCAAATTTTCTTGAGTCGACTCATTTCTGACTCACAGCTAAATGGCTGACTCCGATTCTGACTCGACTCACTGAGTTGAAAATGGTGAGCCGACTCGATTCCGACTCAAATCAGCATTGAGTCACAGTCGATTCCGACTCAGAATAGTGGCAAAATATGCACAGAAAAATGCTCATTTCCTTCAATAGTATGCAAAATCCAGTATATTTATTCATGTCATTAATCTAACTCCACATTTCCTTTAATAATATGCCAATTTCAATGCATTAATTCATGACAGAAATTATTCCTGCATAGGAATGAAGATAGATGCTAATCGCGAACAGGTGAGTACAGGGGCGTAGGAACGGTTTGAAAAGTGGGGGGCCAACCTTAGAGGGGGCCCACCTCAAGGGGGGCCCCAGTCCACGAGGGCCTATAATTATAAAAAAATTAGTTAGCTCCTTTGGTATCAATAAGACACGCATGCACACTAGGATGTCAATATATGGAAGATTAAGAAATTAAATTGTGCCCTATGATTTCAAGTTGTACCTATTATGATCTAATAAGTCATAGTGAAACGCAAAAAAACATTGTTTTTTTAACCAAGACCCTTTTCAAATACGAAATACATTGTTAAGCCCTTTTGGAGGATTTCAATAATTTTTTACCACGAGCGCGTTTTTTATATTTACAGATGTTTAGGCCATTTTCATCACATTTGGATCCATACACGTATATTAACAGTAAAACATATTACACAAAGAATACACGCCTCGTCCTAGGTAAAATTGCACGTGCACCCCCCGGCGCGGGGCCCCTAAGCAATGATAATTTTTACAAAATTAAAAACTGTTTAGCAAACTACAGACACTGATTTAATACCAAATAGCCTCACTTCGCTATGCCTAATCAACTTGTAGGGGAGAGTGCCCATATTGTGCCACCTTAAGGAAAACACTAAATTGCTAAGAGAGTGTGCGACCTACAATGTTGGTTTTTTTGTAGACGTCATAAATGATCATTTCTCCGGAAGTTTTTGTCCTTTGTAGGTCGTTGCGCGACTTGTACAATTTGTAATAATTTTTTTCCCCGGAAGGCTACAAAAGGCGCAACAAGGACACCCCTGCCCCAAAAGCGCCTCCATATGGTCCTAATTGCGTCGTTGTTGTTTTGCTACGATGTTATGCAGGTAAAAGCGTATTGTTGGAATTTATGTGTGCCTCTCGTCGCATGGGCTTTGCTTTATGTCTCAACCGTTTTTGTAGATATCGTATGGTATAAATGTTCCTAATGGTACCTCGGCTGATTGGCCTCTCACGGATTTGATCTTATTGGAGCTGTACTATTATCATCCTACTGTCTTTTGCCAAACATTTTACCTCGTTCTAGGAATTTTCAAAGTAATGCTTATCCGGGTCTTTGTAATTCAACTGTGCGCTCACATACATAAACTCAAGTGTGAGCGCAAATGATCGTAATGCATCAATAATTGCTCCGCAATGCGCCTGCCTGGCGCATTCAGGGCAGCCGCCGGGGGCGCAAATAGGACTTGTGCTCATTGGATCCAAAAACGGCTCTACAAATATTTGAAGCTATAAAAAAACAGTGCGAATGGCACAAAAGAAAGCGAAATGTTCCATGAATACGATAAAATTTCCGAAGTCAGGGTCCCTGAGTGATGAGGAGCAGGAACACACAATTTATTCATACCAAATATGTTAAGGAAACTAAGATAATTTTTCAAACAATTCACACAATTACATCATTCAGCTCTCAGGCAGGAAAAAACCATGACAGCTAAATCTAGCACTGCCCATTGTGATACAAATATTCTTGTGAGGATGACATCAGCTGGATGGAAGATGTAGCGAGTGGCGCAATTAGGCAGGGGTGCGCAATCAGGACACTCTCCCCTATTTACTTATTTAATGACAAAATAGGAAAATTTATTTAGGTTATTACAGATCCCTTCTTTCCATCATTAGAGATTGATTTAGGTAAATGTTGATCACAATAAATACACCTAGCTACATTTCAATGCCTAAAATGCAGAGTTCCAGCATGACTGCAAGTGCAATGTAGGTACTTGATGGCCAGCATGGTGTTACAGTGGTTAGCAACCTTGCTTTCCACGCAACCAACCCGGGTTTAAGGCACGGCAGATTCCTTGTACAAGGAGCAATTCGCCTCCCAAGAAACCCTCCAACAGGGAAAGAGTTGGCGACGCCATATATCCCTGGCATCGAAAGACGTTGCGCCTTTCGATGGCTCAGGGACGACTGTTGCTCGGCATTTGGTGCGGAGTCCATGTCCGATTCATACTTTGTGTTGGGATTGATATGGGATGGAGTTTGATTGGGCCTAGTTCTCGGGACTCATTTGGAAACACTCGGGTAGTAGGTGCCTTGGCTTTTTTACGAAGCGCTCCTCCTCCAGGGGCTTGCAGGCAACGTACTACCGAACTTGAACGTTCCCAGACAAGCTATCGGGCCCGTCTGATATTTGTATATTCGTTGCGGGGTCTCACCTCAAAGGGGGGGCAGTATCCCCTGACCACCGGTTCCTATGCCTATGCCGCCCAGGGGACGCCAAATTATCTCGGAGGGCCCCAAGGTCCAGACCATGGCTCAGGAACCCAGATCAGTCAGCTCAAGGGCCCAGACCAGTGCATTATCCTCGGGACCAGCTTATCATGGGACCCTACATAAGCACAGGACCCCTAGAAGCTCATCACAGGGAGCCCCAGATTCGCACAGGGTGCCAGATTAGCTTAAGGGCCCTGTTCAGCTCGGAGGTCCCCAGTTCGACTTATGTAGGGTCTCAAAACAGTTCAAGGGGCTTGTTGAAGCTCACGGATCCCAGCTTAGCTCAATGACTAGAACAGTTCAGGGGCCCCAGACCAGCTCATGGGCTCTTGTTTAGCACAGGCTAGCTCAGCTCAGGGGCCCAGATCGGCTGATATAGGGTCCCCTCTCATACCAGCTCAGGGGACTTCATTCAAGCTCACGGCCCCCAGCTTAGCCGAGCTAGAAGAGTTCAAGGCCCCCATACCAGATCAGGAGCCCCAGTTAAGCACAGGGGTATCCAGACTAACTCAGGGCCCAGCTAGGCTTAGTGGTCCCAGGGTGGCTGATATAGAGTCTCAGAACACAGTGGCGTAGCCAGGATTCGGCCCAGGAGGGGTCCGACTACCGTCGGGGGCCCCAGGCCGGGGGTCCCCTTAGTAACCGGGGCCCATCTCCTATATACCTTGAGGCCGACTCGGGACGCCCTGAGAACGAATCTTCAGGTGCCCCTGAGACTGACTCTGGGGGCCCCGTGATCAGAGAATCCTTTGCAGTGGTTCAGATTTGCCCAAGGGGGTCTGCGGACGCCTAGGGTCCCCTTGACTACATCACTGCATCCACACTTTCGCGGGCCCTCAGAAATCACCATTTGGAGGCCCCTAAAATAATTGCTCCCCCAGACCAATACTCCAGAGCCCCTTGATACTGATGCCCGGGGGCTCCTAAGACCAAGCTCGGGGTCCCGCTTAGATCAGGCTCAAGGGCACCCATAGGCCCGTGCTCGCGCTCTTCCCAGGAGTAACTCGACGCCGATGTTCCGGGGCCCTCAAGATCAATATTTCGAGGCCCCCCAAGAGTAATGATCGGTACTCTGGAGCCCCTCAATGCCGATGCTCGGGGGTCCTGAACCCAGGCCTGGGGGCCCCTGAGACCAAACTCTGGGTCTCTTGAGGCCAATGCTCGTGCCTCCCTCATCAGTCCTTCGATTTCAATAGTCGGGGGCACCCTAAGGGGGCCCTGAACCCCTGAGACCAAGCTCGGGGACCCTGAGACCAAGCTCGAGGGGACCCCGAGACCAAGCTCGGGGCCCCTGAGTCCAAGTTCAGGGGTCCCCTGCGACCGCACGCTCGGGGGGCCCTGAGACCAAGCTCTGGGGTGCCCTGAGACCAAAATCGAAAGGTCCGTGAGTCCGAGCTCAGGAGACCCCCGATATCAATGTTCAGTACTCTGGAGCCCTCGATACCGATGATCAGGGCCCCTGAGACCAAGCCCGGGGGTCCCCTGAGACCAAGCTCGGGCGTTCTCTGAGACCAAGCTCGGAGAGCCCCTGACACCAAGCTCGGGGGGCGCTGAGATCAAGCTCGGGGGCCCCTGAGACCAAGATCAGGGGCCCCCTAGACCAATGCTTGTGTTTTTCAGTACATACGGTCAGCCCTATGCATCAGATTCCCTCGGATGCCCCCCTGAGACCAAGCTCGAGGGTCCCCTGACACTAAGCTCGGGGAGAGGGGGCCTGAGACCAAGCTTGAGGGCACCCCTAAGACCAAGCTCGGGGGTCCCTGAGACCAAGCTTGGGAGCTCCTTGAGACCAAGCTCGGAGGGCCCCCAGACACCAAGCTCGGGGCCCCTGAGACCAAGCTCGGGGGCCCTGAGACCAAGCTCAGGGGCCCCTGAGGCTAAGCTCGGGACCCCCTGAGAGTGAGCACAGGGGTCCCCCAAAATCAATACATCAATACATCAATGTATTCGGTACTCTGGAGCCCTCGATACCGATTATCGGGGGCCTCATGAGACCAAGCTCGGAAGGACCCTCCCCCCCGAGACCAAGCTCAGGGGCCCCCGAGATCAGTGTTCGTGTTTTTAGTGCATAATGTCAGTCCAAGGGGTCCGCGGACTCCAGCGACTCCCCTTCCCTGGCTACGCCACTCTCAGAACATCTCAAGGAGCCCATTTAATCTCACGGCCGCCAGGCCAGTGGCTGTAAAGCCTTATAGGGGGTCCCTGACCATCTCAGGGGCCCTCAGTTCAACACAGAGGCCCATATTAGCTCTGATAACCAGATAAGCTTAAGGGCCCGGATCATCCAGGGGCCCCTCGTCGGCATATATGGGGTTTGAGAACAGTTCAGGGTTTCAATTAAAACGTATAACCCAATTTCAGGGCAGGGGCCCTATTACTGTGCAGGGGCCTCAGATAAGTTTAGGGTCTTCTGTGCACCACGGGGGATCCAGATTAGCTCAAGGGACAATATTAACTTTACGGTCCCAGCTCAGCTCAGGGGAACCCCAGGTTGGTGGATATAGGGTCTGGCCAACTCACGGGGCCCTGTTCAAGGTCACGGCTCCTAGCTCAGTTTATGCATCCTAGAACAGTTCATGCTGCCCAAACCATCTCAGGAGCGCTCAGTTCAGCTCAAGGGGCCCAGATTAGCTCGTATGGCATCAGAGGTCAGTTCAGGGGCCCCGAGAAGCTCAGGGGACCTTAAAATCGACCCATAGGACCTCAACTTAGTTTAGGGGCACAGGTAAGTTTAACGGGGTTCCGGGGCAAGCTATCGGGCCAGTTTGAGTTTCTTGCTTGATATTACAGTTGTTGATATTCTTATCTCAGTTGCGGGGGGGCCATCACAGAAAAGTGGGGGGGGCAGTGGCCCCGGCCCCCCGGTTCCTTCGCCTATGGGTGAGTATGAGGAAGGGCCTGATGGCTTTGCATTTTAAAGGCATGTCCTTCATGAGCAGTCATAATTGAAGCAATAAGCGACGTTTCAACTGCAAAAAACAGGAATCAATATTTGAACATATGATATTTTGAGAGGCAATCCCTGCCCCAGAAGATTCTGAACAATCCCGTGACGAACTTAACTTAGAAATAAATACTACTTGCCTTGTCCTCCCGAAAATGTTGTAGTAATCACGTAAACGTTACAGATGGCGCATTGAAGACATTACGAACCTAGCCTCGGATAGCGCAAACCTGACGATGGATAGCACTTTAAAAATCACGTGATCAAAAAGCGTGAGAAAAATCTGCAGGTCCATGTTAAGGTAATCATGCCTTCGGGGTACTAAAGCCTAAATGACCAGCTGTGTTATTCTGCCGGCATACTAGTATGCGTTCTGCTCGGCAGAATAACACGGCTACTAGCATTTTGCTGCGCACCATGATCGTTTTGTGACTAGTGTGGCGCGCGCGGGGCAGTAGTGTGAGTGGTAAATTAAAATAATCGGCATCATCATAATTTGAAGAGCGGACGGTGGTTGTTTGTGAGTGAGAGGATTGATGTATATTTTTCAGTTTATCAGTTTCACAGTTTGAAATTACTCAGGCTACGCCAGAGGTAGGACTGATATCCATTTTCCGTAAATAGGCAGTTTTTATTATCTACCAGTGGGTGTTCTCAAACCACGACAAATCAAGATAGTGCTTTGAAATAAGCAGATAATTGAAGCTTTTAGTTTCCGTTTCGACCCATTTCAAGGCTTATGTGCAAAATAAGATTTTTGGTACCCTTTTTCTGATGCTGATTTGTGTTTTTTAGTGCTTTAGCCAAAGGAAGGAATAAAATAGAAAATAAAGATGTGGTTTCCTAAGAGTGAATTACCTTTTGCATGAGAATGAGCTTAGGATTTTGGATGTTAGCATTTTCAAAGTTGAAAAAGTCTGATTTTTGTGCCTAATCACACATTTTTCTGTATGATTCTGCATGCCATTGCTAGGATTAAACGGAAAAAACTATCAAATGTGTGTGTTTTTTAACTATATTTTACATAACTTGTGTTGCTAACAACTGATCCAGGCATGGGTGTAGTGCGGATATGAGAATAATGAATTACCTGTTATTACCAAATAGCAAGATGAAATCCTTCAAAATTAGATGTGAAAATTTTAAAAATGTCAGTCATATGATCACTTATGTTAAGAAAATAGTGTTGAGTCGACTCAACTCTTGACTCACAGCATGGAGGCCGACTCCGATTCTGACTCGACTCAACTGGTTGTCCAGTTGAATCGACTCCGATTCAACCTAAACACGAAGTTGAGTCGACTCAACTCTGACTCAAGCAAAAATTGAGTCGACTCTGAGTCGACTCCGACTCTGAGTCGCGACTCAACAAGTCTGGCCACGGGTATGTGATTAGGTCGTCCCAGGCAGGCGTGCCACGGTACGTCATGGTACAATGGTACAAGTACGATGTCAGGGAACACGTACTGTGCACGTACTAATGTACGACGATGCTGTAGCTGGACCTTCATCAATCCATGATCTGTCTGCCTGAACAAAGCCACCAAACTCCACGCCTGGAGAGACACTTCTGACTCGACTGCCCGCGCGGACGCTCTCCTGTGGTCTCTTGACCACTGAAGGCTGACAATGACTTAGGAACTTTGATTCAGGCACAGAATGGATCGGCGTCGTTTCGGCCTTGCACGTTTCGCCCGTGTGTGCTGCTTGTCTTCATACAGACAGCACGGGCATACATTTAAATCCCCATTTAAATGCATTATATGTATTAAATGAAAATTAAATGTATTAATGTATTATATTTAAATATCCATTTAAATAATTCGATACTATACAACGCCGATTAGATAACCGCATAGTGTTTAGCCCACGGTAGCATAGCAGGCCGCTAGACAGAGGAAAGCGGCACCGCACTCAGAGAAGAGTTCGGTGCCGTTGTCCTCCCCTGGCGCTGCCCCTCCCCTCACCCCGTCGGCTGTGCCACCGGCCCTGTTCCTCGGCGCCCGTGTTGGCGCACGGTTGCCCGGTGCCCTGGTGGCTGGGCGCAGGGATGCGGAGCCGGAGCCGGAGCCGGAGCCGGACGGAGCCGACCATTCTGCCCGGAGCCGGAGCCGCCGAAACACTTTTGATCGGAGCCGGAGCCGTCAGAAAGGGTCCGGCTCCGGCTCCCAAAGACTTCTAAAATTACCAAAATTCAAACGTGAAATGGGCACATTTTACCTCGTGAGATGTCGCATGGAAACACATTTATTCACTTGAAATATTACATTTTCTCAATATGTTTTGTATATCGAGATTAGTGAAATATTGCAACTAGGGTGTTCCGTAGACGGTCTCACTCTCGGGTAGGGGATGCGCACCGGCCATTTAGCATGGGCAGAAATTAGCAACAAATGAAAGCATTAGCGGGCACTGGCGGGTCCATGGGGGTTGGGGGCAAAAAGGCCTTTGCCCCCAAACCGCCCAATTTTTGGCGATTTTTGCCGATTTTGTTAAAAAACCATATGTTTTCACGATTTACCCCATACTGTCGGCCTGCATCCGCCCCTGCTGGCAGACGCAGGGGAGGCAATTTCGGCCATGGCCCCCTCAAAGGCCTGGAAGGGGCAGACTATCTTTTTGGGCCCCCAAAGGCCGAATAATTTTTTTTTTGAAAAAGGTGTTTACACTATGTCTGTCGAGCAATAAAATATTTGCTCCCACTCCCCCTCCCCCCAGGAGAGCTATCATGTACTCGGAGAAGTAGTTTATACTAGGTCTGTCGAGAACCGGGGGCAAAGGCGCAGAAAACAGCATCCTTGTCACTCGATGCGGCACTAGCCGACTTCAAAAACTTGGGTCGCCTAAAGAGGGCGACCGTATGGGGCATCTTGATAGATATCCAGCCATTATCCAGCTGGCTAGCCTGGTAATGGCCGCGCTACCAGTTACTCAGGTGCCCGTGGAGAGGTTGTTCTCCGCGATGAAGCTACTGCTTACTGATCTCAGGTCCAGACTAAGAGCAGACATATCGGAGGCAATGTTGCTGCTCCGCTCCAACCGCGATTGGGTGGTATAGTGAGCGAACCAGCTGCTGGGCACTGGGAAGTAGGGTGATTGGTTTCGATTTTTCTCAAAAAGGAATTATGCCATCAGCTTATCTGATGTGTTTTTCGATGTAGAACACTGTTAGCTCATCGAAATTTGTCTTTGCGGGCCGTCCAAGCTTTACTTGATCGTTGTATCTTTAATTTTTTATGTGGGTTTGCGGGCATGTCTGACCCATATTTCTGTTTGCCATAACAGTGCAGTGCAGTTTGCCATACGACTGCACTGCAGTGTAGGTTGGTTCATGGTCCAGTTTTGAGGTTCACTGGCCTTTGGCATCTGGTCAAGAGCGTTCGTTCATCCAGTCGCTATTTTTCATTCGTACAAATACATAATCACTTTGTATCTGATGGACTTTCACGCCCTTGAAAACGTGTCGATCACATTTTGGATACAGGTACATTGCCGGAGCTGGAGCTGGAGCCGGAGGCGAAGCCGGAGCCGAAATCATAACCCCGGACCGGAGCCGGAACCGGAGCCGTCCAAAATTGTCTCGGCTCCGCATCCCTGGCTGGGCGCGGCTGCGTGGTGACGGCGTGCTCCGGGTTCCCGCACCGTGCGGGGGCGCCGGCGCTCTGATGGTGTGATGTGGATGATGTAAGCATTAGGGCTGATAATCCCGGGACATTTTTGCAATCCCGGGATCCCGGAATTCATCGACCCTCAATCCCGGGATACCCCGGGATCCCGGGACTGGGAAATTTGTTTTCAATAAACATGTCGAAAACAAGTGTCTGCTTTAGATAACGTATGTGGCGTATTCCTTACAGAATAGTAAATATTTCCCATTAAGGATAACTCATAGTATACTATTCTCACCATGCGGAAAGCACATGAAAATTCATATGGACACTAGACAGAATAAAATGCTCTGCTCCCCAAACAAATAAGGACATATGAATGATATTGACAATATATATTTCTTGGATATATTTTTAGTCATATTACAGTAGAGGTATTTACCTATTGTGACCCGGCCTATTGTGTCCTGGCCTCACAAGTCACCTGCCACGATAGTAGCACTTAAGGAACCAAAGGGCATCAACGGCTTCGTCGCCGAGACTCGACCGTACTTTAGTGGCGATATTCCCGACAGTTGAAAACACACGTTCCGACTCAACACTCGTAGGGACTATGTCCTTGAGCCAGCTGTATGACAGAGCTATCATACCCGTTCTTCCAGAGACAGGCGGGTTTTCCAACTCTTTCCTCATAGCCTTGGTCATAAGCGAAGGATTGGAGAGACTTAGCCTGGATGCGCTTGAACTGTGATCTGGCTCTGGAACCCTATCTTATCTAGAGCCTGTTGAAGCATCGATTGAAGCTACTGTGCTGGCTGAGGATCATCAACGTCCATCGCTTCTGCATCTAAAACTACTTCGGAAGCATGCATCTGTCCTCCCATTCTTCCCTCCATATTTACAAGTCGTGTACTTCCTTACGAGATGCGCTAGGGAAAATATATTTCCAATCTCTATCTGCCGACATTTTGTTATACAGTGTTTGCAGAACTTTTGCCGCACGTGATGCGTTGTTTTAAAGCATCTGACAGTTTGCGTGCAATCGCACTATCCTCCGTCACAAGCGCAGCTAAAATTTGCCTCTGTATGATGCACTGTTTTAAAGCATCTGACAGTTTGCGTGCAATCGCACTATCCTCCTTCACAAGCGTATCTAAAATAAATGTTAAAGCAGCTCCAGCCTCCAGAAGTCCACTTTCCCGCCTACAAAGCGCTTCTGCTCCGAGTTTCAGGATCCTAATGCAACGAATGAGCCTAGGTATGGTGGCGCATTCGTAATCATCGATCATTTTAATACGTTTGTCTCCTATGTCAATAATTGCCTTATGTACAGCTGCTTTCAGAGTATCAAACCGATCCAGCATGTCACACAAAACTATTTCATCGGGTTTTGCAGTCTAGCACCAGCATCAGTTCTTGTCCACGTTCTTCTCTAACGTATTTCTGAAGGACTTCGTTTCGTACGGGGGATTTTCGAAACCAGGGGACGATGTTTCTAATCTTGTTTACGATTGGATTGATCGAACTGTGTAGTTCACGGTGACAGGTAGCACCATCTGTGTCTTCATCCGTGCTGTTGCCATCATCCTCGTCATCACAGTCGGATTCCTCTGACGAGTTAACCTGCAAGGCGGCAAGATTCACATTAACGCTACGACGACAGAACAATTTGCATAGGCATGCTATGCAGGTAGAACGGCAATACAAGTCAATTGACCAGTTCAAATTTGACTCACTGGTTTTCACCCATGATGATAAAATACGCGAAAAATACAAAGGACGTGCGTGACATCGATCAGAGAAGGAATTTAAAGACACCGAATGTCAAAAGACCACAAACATTCACATCAGATCGCATAGCAAAACTCATACACTTGCAAATATATAATTTGCCGTCATTGTCGTAATAAGCTATTTTTGCGCTATCTAAGAATAAAAGCTTTGAAGCACATACAAATTGATCTCACCTGGTAAGTTTCACCACCACCGCCGTCATCTGCTTGTTAAGAGGTCTGCCTGTCATCACCCGAGTACAGAGCGTCGATGACGGCCAGGTGCACGCCGTGAGCGAGGCAGAGTTGGTGTTCGCAAGGCAGTGATTTCCCGAATTTGACCATTACGGAAGCTCCGTCGGTTGTGACACAGGTAACGTGCTTACTGAGCTCAAGATCAAATTTTGCCAACTTGCCCTGCAGAAGATCCAGGCACTTCTGGTTTGGCATTGAGCCGTGACAACGCGTGACACCGAGACCCCACACGTTGCCTTCGTAGTGGACAGTCACGCTTATGGAGCGACGGTTTTTCAAGGACGTATATTCATCGATTGTAAGCGAAAACCTTTTGCCCTTTGACACTTGATCGGCCAACTTCGCCTTCACCTCGCACTTCAGGCGAGCACAGTGTTTGAGAACACGCCGGCGAATGGTGTTATGATGGATTGGTAGGTTTTTGTAACCTTTAGCAGCCATTAGTCCGCGCAGGTCCGGTGAAGTGCAAAACACTGTGAAAGGCAGCCCATCTCTCGCGCACATTCTCGCTAGGATGAAATACAGGTCTTCCTTAGTTTGAGAGACATAGTAGGAATCCAGGGTCCTAATTCCTGTCGTAGGTTCCGATGTTTTGGAGCTACTTTCACCGGAAAAGTTCTGCTGGGTCTCCCTGGATTAAGATGGTCCAGCAACGCTTTCACCACCATGCTTACTCTTGAGATGGACCAGAGGTCTAAAAAGTGAGCTTGTGGTCGCCGACTAAAATCCAAGCTTCTTCGATGGTCGCCGAACCTACATGTACATGTATGCCACATGTATTACAAAAACGGTCTTAAAAGTGGTATAAATATGGCTATAGGGAAGCACTGGGGATTGCAAGGGGGAAGGTTCCGATAAAATATAGATATAAAAAACCTATAAAATATAGATCGGGTTTCTCGATATCGATGACCTAAGCCAGAATCAAGTCATTACCTAAGTGATTTCATGAGATTATAATTCAGTATTAAAGTCAAAGTTATGATCTGAAAGCAACAAAATTATACATGCTTGCCCTTAACCCTAGCCCCGGTGACCAGCATGAATCACCTATGACCCCCTGGTGGGAGGGGGTTAAAAATGACACCCTAGATCTCGGAAACAAAGAAAGATAGAAGCAGAAAAAGCGATCGAAAGGTCGTCGGAAATGCAATCGGCGTTACTCCCGGAATTTTTGCGTAAGGTGGTCTGAAGACTGTTTACTGTGGTCACCAGAGGGGAAAAATTCATATACGTCAAAATGTATCAAATGCAGTGCTCTATAAAACCTTGCTTATCTCCGTACGCAAAATAGCCGGAACCATTTTCTCAACACTATTCGACAGAGCTCGACCAGCTCTTTCACTAAGGCAACATCCATTTTCATATCGGGTCAAAGGCTAGGGCGCAACAGGACACTGAATATTGGGGATGTTATCACGTAGCTTCAAGTTATAATAGGAAGAACGCTCGCTTTGGGCGTGATATGTCGGACCTAAAAGCCAATGTTGGATAGTGACCAGTCATTTATACGCACTACGCAGTCATGAATACGTATCGTTAGTGCCCACTAAGCTTAGGCTAAGTCTGTTCGGAGGTCAATCGAGGTCAAAGATGATACGCTGCCCGTACACAAGGGCAATTAAATGGGCGCCGAAAGCGGTGGGACGGGGTACCTACGCATCCCCCCTGTTGGCCAACCAGGGGGGACGTCTCCCAAAATTTTCGGTTCATCGTCATTAATGCTGTCAGGTACCAAATATGCTCACAATTCCCCTGCCCCGGTCAGCACCAGCCCGGGTCCGTTCCCGTGTAAAAATTCCGTGGCAGCGCCCCTGGGCATTAACATTTTCGCCCATCACTTCTATACCAAGCAAGATACAGCCATGATTGATGCACCATTGTTGTTCTCTCATCAATAATGGTTTTATGTTGTGTCCATCAATGTGAAAAATTGTTAGGCCTTATCTTTGAGACAAATAAAAGGGTTTGCAGCACTTTAAAAAAGAGCCTCAGAAAAAGTTCCGATGTTTCATTTAACTAGAGAAAAACATTTTTATGTACATACATGCGTCGTGAAATACTTGTGATTCTTCACCTTGAGGCGCCACAAATCAGATAAATTCCTGTAACATTTCAAATAAATAATTAAAAGATTATTCATTGGCAACATTTCCTCAGAATTCCAGTGGAAAATATCAACCATTGCTAAGATGAGGCCCAATTTTCGCCTCATTGTTGAACATAGTTCTACTCAAAGCAATAGCAATGCTGTCTTTTGGGAATAACCTTTTTTGCATGACATCATTCCCATGATAACTATTTCCAAAGCTCTTAATTGATGCATTTTAGCATTAATAATCAGGACTGAAAATTTTCCAGAATAGTTGCTGATGACCCATTTGGACCAGGATTGGGTACTGAGAAGAACAGTTTGCATTTCAGCAACCTGTTCTTTTGTGGTGGACACAATCTCTCTGTGATATTTCTGCTGTACCTCTGTGGCAGTGCTTCCATATTTCATCCATACTAGAGAAAACAAAACGAGTCAACTTTCTTGTGACAAAAAGTACAAGATATTGTCAGAAACTTGGATGCACATAATCAGTCAGTTAAAAAACATACACACACACCCTGATCACCCAGTGCGCATCCATCTGAGCAAAAGGCACAGCTTATTCTATGTTTGGCAGACTTGGATTGGACCATTGTCCTTGCAGTGGAATCTTCTGGCAAATTTGAAATGGTTTATCACATCTTTGTGCTGTGCAGGAATGCACATTTATATCCCTTATGGGGTACCAATGCACAGTGATGGATCTAGGATTTTAGTAAGGGGCAGCCCTCTGAGATTGCATGCTGTCAACCAAAAGGGCACACTTCACCCAAAAGGGTGGCTATCATCATCAATCAGTGGGAGAAAACTGTGGTTGGTGTGACTTAAAAATGGTAACAGTGCCATAAATGGGAATGCTTGACCCATAGATGGGAACACCCATTCCCAATTATGGGAATGCCTGAGACCATTTTCCAGAACAATATTTTGGGCCATGAAACAAACTTTTGGTCTTTCTACCTGGCTTATTTCTGTTCTTAAAATTTTAGAGGGCATTTATCTTTGAAGCAGAAACAGGAAATCATACTTTACACCCTGCTTCAAATATTGAAGCTCAACATGTGTATTATGACCATTCACATGTCTTGGTGCATCTGTGTAAATAAAACACTAGTCATATACAAAATCAATTAATAGATACCTAGTGAAAAAATAAAAAGTTTTTGAATATTTGATTTATATTGCCGCTTGAGATAATAATATATACAGACCAAGACATATGGCCATACAGAACACGATGCGAGCCAACCTAGCACGACAAAACCTGTTTTCAGCACCTTTAATGCCATTTTTCACAACTTATAAACTTCAAAGCTCCATCTGTAAGCCCATCATTTGTATTTTAGTGGTGGGGGCAGTAGCAAGGTATTTTCTACCTCACAGACCTGGTTTAATCAGTTTTGGGGGTACCCTTTTCCTCAGGCCACCCTTAATCCTTTCAAACTTAAGGAGTCTTGAACTCGAGTTCAGGGATCCCTTGGACCTGTCACTGCTGTGGCACCCCAAGTGAAAGCTCAAGTTATTTTCTGTGCCTACTAAGAGTATCCTTAAAACTTTCCTATTTCTCATTTCAGGGACTTTAAAATCGTTAAATAACAGGCCTACTTGATCACTGAGTTATATGTCCAGCTATAAGGCAAGAATATGGTGGTATCAAAAACAGCATACTTGTTATGGATAGTTTCATAATTAGGCAACCCAAAAATCGTTTAGGAAATCCACGCCCTGGGGAATGTGTGACTATAGAACAATGTTTACGATGCCATTTTAGCGTGATTGTGGTTGGAAAGAGTTTAAACATGCACCACTGGAATTCAAGTTCTTTTTCCTTCTGAGGCTTTTCGCGGTAAAGCAAAACAAGGAAACATCATTGCAAGTAGACTCCAAAACCCACCTAGATTGCACGGACCGTCTATGATAAACGAACATCTTGATTTAACCCCTTGGATTTAACAAATTGTACACCAGTCGTCAAAAACGGCGCCCACTGCTTTCAACAAGAATACAAAAATATTAGCGGCAGCCTGCGCCGCGCTCGTTCTGAAGGCCGCAGACACCGAAAATGTACCAGGGCGACCACCGGCGACCAGGCGACCACGCAAGTCGGCGGTTTCGGCCGACTTGGTCGCCCATTGGTCGCCTATTGAAAAAATGAAAATCACCGACTTGGTACCGACTCGTGACAGATTCTAGTACATTCTAGTTTGAACTTAAAAATAGTACATAAATACGGTTCAAGGAAATGGCATCATCTAAAGTACCGGGTGATTTCAGTCGTTTTTTTAATAAAATTGAAACCAAAAATTGTAATAAGATCCCTCGCAAGTGTTGCTACACTTCGCGACCCATTCCTTGAAATAAGATTCGTCCCTTTGTTCTGCGACATTAAAGTAAACACCCCTCCCGGAAAATTTCTCCCCCACACTTTAGATACGGGCAAAGGTGCTTTGCACAGAACGCCTTATAAAAGGCCCTTAACTAACCAACTAACTTGTAATAAGAATAAACATAACTAGCATTAACTAACAGCAAGGGCGGTGATGATACCAGATGTAATCGGCCAAAGATGCCCCGTTGTAGCCAAGCTGTCTTTCAGAAACGCCAAACAAGCCGGGAAACGAAGGCTAAATTCTTCTTTGTCGAAGTAGATTCTGCTCATTCTTGGCCAAAGGAACTGGCAGACTTCATCCAATAGATGGACGCGTCCCCCCCCCCTGTTGGTCAACCAGGGGGGACGTCCCCATTGGGTCAATGGTCATTAATGCTGTCAGTTACCGAATATGCTCAAAATTTGCCTCCCCGGTCAGCACCAGCCCGGATCTGTCCCCCCCCTGCGAAAATTCCGTGGCGGCGCCCCTGGTGGAGAGTGTAAGCATATTTAGAAGCAGGAGCGGATGGTGGAAGCTAAAATCATGAGAAAACAGATGGAATCAGAGTTTGAGACGGTTGCTGGGTCGCCAACCAAAAGAAGATAGGGTCGCCGACGGCGTAGGTAGATCGGTAAGTTTTTAGACCCCTGAGATGGACGTGAAGTCCTTTTGTTGGTCCTCCAGCTATTTTCAATACCTTTTTATAAAAACGACATTTTGCTGTGCTCCCATCCTTACTTCTAAGAAAGTTTTTCTCACACCGCACTGCCCTTAAATTCCACAAAATCGGTCATTGCAAGAACTTCCAAAAATGCACACAATGCGTAGGCTCCTGCCCTGACTGCCTTCTGGGTCACACTGACAGCAGGCGCTGAGAGTGACTGAGTCAGAGGACATGCTCCCTCACAGATACGACGAGCAATTCGACCCCTCGTATTCGATGGTCGAGGTAGTCGGCAACCTCCCGGAGTAATATGACCTGAAACTGAATGCTTGAGGGGACGACGCCGCGGGGAGAGAGAGAGAGAGAGAGAGAGAGAGAGAGAGAGAGAGAGGGTGTGTGTGTGTGTGTGTGTGTGTGAGAGAGAGAGAGTGAGAGAGAGAGAGAGAGAGAGAGACGAGCTCGAACAAAGAAACTGACACGGTGTAAACTGTGAAGCAATGCCAGGTATAATCTACGTACATGCAGAAGGGAGAGCTTGGCTTTTGCTTGTGTTTGAACATTTCAGGTACGTAAAATATTAGTACGCTCCCCGCTGGAGGGGGACGAAATTCGCCCCCCCTCCTGGCTTTCCCCAGATAGCTCAAAAACAAAGGGACGCAGAACAACGAATCTTACAGTATTTTATGCCTGATCAATTTTACACATTTGATCAAATTTTTGAGTAAAGGTCATGTCAGTTCAAGGGTCAATTGACCCGACCTCAAAACCTAAAATTACGAGTTTGAAGCAGCGCCCAGGGAACATTAGCAAACCGATGAGTTTGAAATTTCCACAATATTATAAGGTCATTGAGTTCTACACATCTGCTATCTCGGAATTTTGATATTGTTGACCTAAGGTGGGGTCAAATTTTTGGTTACCCCATTATAAGTCTTTGGTGAAAAATAGAATGGACTTGATTTCAGTAAATACTGGATAGATAAAGCTGAAAATCCTCAAACTGTCTATTATTACTACGATCTTGACTATAAGGTTGATTTTTTTAGCATCTGACCTCTCAAAGGTCATATCAGGTCACGGAAGCAGAGAGTGATTGTTTTGCCAACACATTCTCACCGAATTGAGATAAAGCTCCCATTTTGCTTGCATTGTGCTTATATTGTCACAGGGAGTCGATTGATATGCAACATGACCATACCAGGTCACTCTGTGACCCTGACCTAGGTCGAGGTCAGGTCATTTTGACTATGTGACCTAGCAAGGTCATATTATGCAGACCTCATGCCTAGCTGCATCATCATTCGATCATCATCATTCATCATTCGATTTGCCGCGATGAGAGGAATCCAATGATGCATAAAGATTTGTTCTAGCTCCCCTGAGGGCAGATCTAGAGAAGGAAACGTAGGGTACACTGTTCCGTTGTAAGCCTTTGGAGCCTTCTTTGACCTATGCTAACCTCAATATTGACCTGACATAAAAATTATTCTTATAAAATCTCTTCGCCTTGTCAAGAGCTTTCGAACGCCGTCCGTAATTTTCATTTAGCTTTCGTGGGAAACGAGATACGGAAGGGGGCGAAAAACGCCCCCAGCGGGGCGCGTCATGCAAGGGACCAGCGGGGCGCGTGTTAAGCATAAAACAACGCTGTAGCATGTTGTTGGATTCCATAATGATTTTTAATACTATCAGCGACGCTTTCCACGCCATTTTAGGGTTGGAAAATATCGGGATCCCGGGATTCGGAAATATATAATCCCGGGATTCGGGATTAATACAATCCCGGGATCCCGGGATCCTGATCCCGGGATTAGCAGCCCTAGTAAGCATATGTTGCACGTGCCTATCTTACTGTGTTTTAGACTGTATGCCTCTTGTGTACTCATTCTTAACCGCCCTCCCGGCATTGCGTAGGGGCCGCGCGAAGAGGTACTCATGTAATTTTACCTAGTTTTAAGCGTGTATGCTTTGTGTAATGCGCTTTTTTCCTGTTAATATACGTGTATGAATCCAAGAGGACAACCAAGAACACGGCGGGAGGGTACAAACGGTCAACCAACACCAGCCGGCCTTTAACCGCTGCTGACCGACTTTGCGCCGTTACACGGCCGACCAGGCTCCGCCGGTCCAGGTGTTCCCACACGTGTACCCTAGGAGCCGAGGCCCTGGCTAGCTGGCCGGGTCTAATCCCCCGGCTGGCCCGGCGGCGCGCTGGCGACGCCGGGCTAGAGGTCACCAAAAACTTACACTTCTCCCCGACGGAAAACGATTTCAACCCTGAAATAAGGCTTTCCTGAAGTGAAGGGGCCTATGGAGCATTACGAGAGGGAATGGACTAAAGCAGAATAGATAATGTATTGGGACACCATACTATATTGAAATGATTGAATTGGCTCCAGAATGGGCTCATAAGCAATTAAACTGCAATGGGTCAAAATAGCAGTTCTGAGAATATTTCATCTGGTAATTTCGCAACGGTTTTCCAGCTATGTTGGCACTATGTGTATTTTTAGCTCTGCCGGTGGCCGGTCCGCCCCGTTACCGCGCCGTATTCACCCCTCCGCAGGCAACAGGTCGCACCCCATCAGCAGCCGCCCCCACCCCCGCCCGGGCTGTTGTGGGCTACTACTCCTGAAGGCACCGTTTGCCGGGCCGCTTTCTATGGGTGTTTTGGGACCGTTATTTGGCGGTCTGGCGCCACGCACCGCTCCGGGCGCGCCGCAAATAGCCGCCCGCCCCTCGCGACCACCTGCTCCCATCGGCCCGATACCAGAGGGGATCAGACTGCCGCGCCGCCTCCTGTGGCGTGGGGTCAGCGCACACGCTGGAATGTTTCCGGCCACCGCCATTTTAGCCGTAATGCCGACCAGGTTCTCAGCTCCCAGTGCCACCAGCGCGCTTGCCCGCCGTGATTCCCTTGGTATCTGCATTGAAACTATCAATAACATTGTATTGTCTTTTAGAATCCACTATGACTGATTCTATCCCCAATGTGCACGCGAAGCGCAGGGTTCGCCGTGGTTTGACAGAGATTTGCGAACTGCTCTGCTCGAAAAGGAACTAGCTCACAAGCATGTGAAGCGCGCGGGCAGTGCGGCGGCAGGCGCGGAGTTCGCTGAGAAGAGCCGTAACTTTAAGAACCTAGCGAGCTCGAAATACAAATAGTAGGTACTTTGTTAGTCTTACTAATGATTTTAGGACCGACCCGAAGCGCTTTTGGTCGTTTTCAAAGTATCTCAAGGGAGGAAAGAAGGGATTGACTGTGCTCCGCAATGGCAGCGTAGAGATAGCAGATGATAAGGAAAATGCTTATCTACTCAACCGCATGTTTGCGACGAAATTTGCCACACTTGAAGAAGATAATCTGCCGAGTGCACGTCACTATGACGTACCTGTATTAGACCAGATGGTATGTGATGTGAATTACCTTAGATACATGAGCAGTTTCTGCGTGTACCATTACTGCACCGACCGTAGGAACGGACTCATCGGCTTATGTAATGGGGTGTCTAGTGTTACCCCTGATACATGAGCAGTCTCAAGACGGTACCGACCGCAGGAACGGACTCGTCTCGGCTTATGTAATCGGGGGTCTAGCATGTTTTTCACCAGCCTGCCTTAGTCGTCAGCGAGGAAGACTCTGGGGCAAGTCCGTGCAGTGCAGCATGGCAACCAATGGACGCTCGATCCAAAAAAGGGGAGACTACACAAACTCGGCCGGATGCCAACAGGCAAAGTTAGCCCGCGAAGGAACTACGACGGACCGCCGGTCACAAACAAGTCTACACGTTGACCTTTTGAAGTCATGTAGTCGGCTTTTGACAGTACAGATTGGATGGATAGTAGAGTCCGTTGCCTGATTGAGCTACTCATGTATCCGGGGAAAATCATTTACCCGGGATACATGAAAATCCTTGGTACCAAGACCATCGTACGTACTATGACGTACACGATCCGTACAAAATATGGCGACGCAGAACGTACCTTTGTATATATATATATATATATATATATATATATATATATATATATATATATATATATATATATATATATATATATATATATATATATATATATATATATATATATATATGATATATGGAAGAGACTTGACACTTTTAAATTTACTTTATATTTTTACATAAATTACATTTTTATGTAGAAATATAAAGTAAATAAAAAGTCTCATGTCTCTTCCATATATCATATATCATGTCAAGAACATATCAATATATATATATATATTTAATTTATATTTATCTTTTTACAGGTGTTTCGGTGGCAAAGCACCTTCGCAAGTATGAATAGTAAAATCACATCAACAAGACATTGAAACGACACATAGATGATGTGATTTTACTATTCATACTGACGAAGGTGCTTTGCCACCGAAACGTCTGTAAAAAAGATAAAGATAAAGTAAATAAAAATTAAGTCTCTTTCATACATCATCTATCATATATATATGTATATATATATATATATATATATATATATATATATATAATTACATATAAAATTCAAACTGATTAATACATTTTGTGATTTAATACTTTTTTGATTTAATCAACTTTGCGTGTGTAGGTAATCATGCCATAAGCTTCGTGAAATATTACTATGTGAAACTTAAACCTATTTTATGTCCTTTGCTACGACTTTGCACGAACATACCGAAAATAACATAAAACTTATTGGAAACATTGAATATAAATATAAAACACTTTCTGCAGCTCAACAAGCAATTGTATTTAACGATCAAAGCATTAAAGAGAATCTGCTCCCCAACTATACAAACATAAGACTTCACGAATGAGGAGTAGAAGCTAGCAGATTTGTTTCTAGATTTAAGGGAAGGCTGTCAACAGCGCAAATCGAGAAGAAGAAGAAACTGATGTGTTTATTGAAGTTGGAGCTTAACGAACTTTATGAGGCTTACGAACGCCCTGATATGTCATTGGACTTGAGGCGTGAGACCAACCTTAGACTAGACGAGGTGATCGAAGAACATAGAAGCATTACAGAAGGAAGAACTCTGAAAAACTGTCCAATATTTACAGAGGTCCTGTGGTCTTTCCAAAGAAACAAGCAGGTTTTTTAAACTTATCGAGTGTAACGTTAACGGAGAAGCAAAAAGAGTTCCTAAACCTAGGCATTAACACGCGCCCTGCTGGGGTCCCTGGCATGACGCGCCCCGCTGGGGGTGTTTTTCGCCCTCCTCCGTATCTCGTTCCCCACAAAAGCTAAAGGAAAATTACGGGCGGTGTTCGAAAGCTCTTGAGAAGACAAAAATATTTTATACGAATATTTTTATGTCAGGTCAGTATTGAGGTCAGCATAGGTCAAATAAGGTTCTATAGGCTTACAACAGAGCAGTGTACATTTATCTCTCTAGATCTGCCCTCAGGGAAGATAAAGCCAATCTTTATGCATCATGGATTCCTCTCGTCGCAGCAAATCGAATGATGTAGAATATGACCTTGCTAGGTCAAACAGCGAAAATGACCTGACCTTGAACTAGGTCAGGGTCACAGAGTGACCTGGTATGGTCATGTTGCATATCAATCGACTCCCCGTGACAATATAAGCACAATTCAAGCAAAATGGGAGCTTTATGTTAATTCAGTGAGAAGTTATTGCCCAAACAATCACTCCTATGCTCCCGTGACCTGACATGACCTTTGAGAGGTCAGATGCTCAAAACTTAACTTTATGGTCAAGATCGTGGTAAGAATAGACGGTTTGAGGATTTTGAGCTTTATCTATTCGGTATTTACTGAAAACGAGCCCGTTCTATTGTTCACCATAGACTTATAATGGGGTGACCAAAAATTGACCCAACCTTAGATCAAGAATATCAAAATTCCGAGATAGTAGATATATAGACCCTAATAACCTCATCATCATACTGTGGAAGTTTCAAACTGATCGGTTCACTGATGTTCCCTGGGCGCCGCTTCAAACTTGTGATTTTAGGTTTTGAGGTCGAGTCACTTGACCTTGAATAGCTCCTTGACCTGACATGACCTTAACTCAAAAATTTGGTCGGATGTGTACAGTTGATCAGGAATAAGGTACTTTAAGTTTTGTTGTTCTGCGTTCCTTCGTTTTTGAGCTATCTGGGGAAAACCAGGAGGGGGGCGAATTTTGCCCCGCCGCGGGGCGCGTGTTAACTGTCATTGCTACCCAAAATTCGACCCTATTAAGAAAAAGACAGAAATATCGATACTTTTTGAAGATCTATGCAAGTTAAAGGACCAGGGAAAACCCTCCACTCAGACATTCAGGTTCAACTCCAGGCTGAAGCAACACAGTGTAGACATCGTGTCAAGACAGGCATCTTCACCCCTGCTCTACGAAAAGCTGCTCGGGAGCTTAAAGCTAACGAAAACATAGTCGTAAGGAAGGCTGACAAAAGTAGAATATTAATTATTCTTGATAAGTCTGATCATCGAAGTAAGATATGGTCAATATTGGAGGATACACTGACAGAAATTTGTATTCCTATGTGCTCTCTCTAATCCGGAATAACGGTCTGCTCGAGCATAAAATGATGCCATGAAACCTTATTAAAGAAACATTTGAGCATGCTTGCTCTCATTAGATCCTCTTCCCGGCATAATTCCAGCACAGGAAGTGTTTATGTAGGCCTTGACAGCTTAAAATCAGCTTCTAAACATAGCGAGAAGAAGCTTGATATGGTACCAATATGGTGTTGCAAGTGGGATTTTTTAAACCACAAAGCATCATTTTACCATAGGTGCTCGACCTATTCTAGCCGCAAAATTCAAAGGGCTATTAATATCCTATTCAAAGTGTCATCTTATAATAGGAATCAATATATTCTGCCACCAGAAATAACCAGGAATATGGGAGCTTTAGCTGCAGTCATTCGAATCCCCAGTGTATTTTGATCCCACGTCAAATCGTATCCGGAGATTGCGTGCGCGTGCTCGAACCGCGATTGAGAAAACTTACTCGCCGTTTCGCGCCATCTTCAGTGTTCCTGCCATTGCACGCAGAGCTGGCCACAAAGCTCTGGCGTAGTGATCCGAGCGAAATTTGAGAGGAATAGCTGACCCTTTTCACTTTGCGTTGGCACGTGCTTCTACATCGATCCAACTCAGGTTTTGACCTGAGGGGCCTGAAGAAGCCACATCGACAGACCTAGAGGTGATAACGGATCAAGAGGAGAAACTTAAGCTGAGTCTGATGACCGACAGACTCCGCTGAGAGCTAGTGGAAGTGAAGAAGCATACTGGGGCTGCAACGGTTCAGGCATTCATTGTACTGGTGACCAAAACCAGGAGTCCACGTGTGTCAGCTAGGGGACGACAGCATGTACTGAGGCCCCAAGTTTGGCCGCGCAGAACAGCCCTTGCTATGCAGAGTTGATGAAGTAGTGAGAAGCATCTGTTACTGTTGGGTGCAGTCACCCACGTGTTCTAAAGATCGTTTCCAGCTCACTTTGAGCATCGATTAGAAGCGCTTAACGAAGATTGGAAGGATTTTCACAGGAGCCTCTGAACGCACATCCATCGCTGAACAGATGTAAGTCTCATTCTGTACAATATCGTGTACAGAATGAGATTTTCTTAGCCATGACGGAATGCTTTGAAGGAAACATATCTACAATGATCTCAATAATTATTAGGGCTTATCGACGCACCAACTGCCAGGGTCATATGGCGTCGCCAACTCTCTCCCTGTTGGAAGGGTTGCTCGGGAGCCAGCTTGCTCCTTGTTCAGGGAAGCCGCCGGGCCTTGAACCCGGGTCGGCTGCGTGGAAGGCAGCTATGCTGACCACTCCACCACCGCGCCCCCTCTACAATGATCTCTATATATCCAAAGTAAACGGGGGCTGCTATCTCTGGCGACATCGGCATGTGCTTGAATTGTAAGCCTGGACCGCTCCTGGGCGAGATGGGTAATGATTGTTCATTAAAGTCATTTGATGAGTGTCCGAAAGATGATGAACGTGATTGTTGTTTAATGTTTGTGTCTTAATACAAAGTTATGATTATGTTATGTTATCTAGAGGCTAAAGTAGATTGCGGTAAATAAATTGGATCACCCTAATTATCACTGAACAAATTTGATGTCAGGGTCCTGAAATTGCTTTCACGCAAGGTGGAGAGTGAGGCCAAAATCCCAAAAAGAGGCCAAAATCCCCCGCTTTCCTCACATGCCTCATTTTTGTGGCTTAGTATTTCCAGGCTTACAAGTCCCACTACAGCCTTTTTCCTGGACATGTTTATTGCTTCTTACCAAACCAATACTTTTTCAGGATAATTCTTTGATTTAGGACTGTATTGATATGCCTTCGGATTCAATTTAGGGGCCCCACGCCAGGGACGCTTCAGCAGGAGCTGTGACATGTTTTTGTTTGGAGGAATGAGCTCATGTTTTTATTATTCAGGAGTGTATGCTTTATGGATGATCTTTACTGTCAATATATGTGTATGGTATGAAATATAAGCAGCAACTACCACCAGTTTTTTTTGTTTTGACTGACAGTAGATGAAAATATCTGCTGTAGAATGGAAGTGAAGAATCATCAATCTGCTACCACCTAGTGGAGTGAAAACATGTTGATGCTCCGCAATTTTAGGTACCTCATATATAGATAGGATCTCATAACCCTGAATCTCTAACCCATAGCATAGAACTAGGAAGCTACATAATTTCTAATATTTATATATAGAATACACTATTTGGCCCTGATGCCATGGTAAATAACCAACCAGATAAATCCCTCTTCCCCTTATTTTTATATTCCCCAACGTTCACCCATCCAAGCACCACACAGGCTATCATTATTTAATGCAGGACGTGGGGTTTAAACACTCCACCGCTGCCAGGATTATTTTGCTTCAATGTGTGAAAACCACCAGCCTATATTTGTATGCACAATCAGTTCAGATTAAGAAAATAGCAAGCAAATCCAGCCTTAAAAATCATGAGCCACAAAAGGTACATTCTGAACATTCCTCCGAGCTGTGGAAAACTTCTGCAAGGTATTTTTACCCCACCCAGTACTGTACTGAGTAGGTAGGTACCCACCTATCTCCTGTAGATATTTAAGATGGGAAAAATGGTTCGATTAATCATGAATTTCCTGAAACGTAAGCTGCAGTATCACGGATAAAAAATGAACCCTCATCCACAATATCCCTTCCAACAGCAAACTCACATTCCTTCCACGCACTCACTCGACTTCCAGTCCTCTTTCCAATAACCATACTGACCTCAAAATTCTGTATTCTCCACCTCGGTCAAAGCAATAGAGACACTTGGTGATGTTCCCGCCTCAAGACAGGGCTCGCCAAGGTTACCGAAGTAACTAAAAAACTCACCGCCTGCACTTGCGCACCCATTCAGTGCACCCGAGATCATTTCGTCTCCCCAAATACGACAAAGTGACTAAGACCTGAATATGACCTCAATATGAGGCTAAGACCTGAAACTTACCACCGCAGTGACGCAGTTGGTTAAAACGTCGCCGTTGTATATGGAACGTCCATGGATCAAAGCTGACCTCTGGTAGCCTTTTCCTTGACCACCTCCTACCCAGGAGATGGCAGTAGACTGGGTAGTTTTTGCCTTGACACCGGAGTTTCTCTGACCAAACAGCGCCTTTGTCATTGAAAGCACGGGCCTGATCAGCCTTTAAAGGGAAGGTGGCACCTTCATAACGTGATTTTAACTGAGATGGCCAAGTTGTAAAGCAAGTCGGAAAACCCGGTACTCAACATATCATTCGTCTTGGAACTCGGGATTTCTGTAGAAAAAAGCTAACACCTACCTGCAATGCACCCCTCTTGTACCCCTAGCAGCAGGCCACAGTTGTCGTGGCTGTTGGTGTGACGACATATGCTGGCGTCACGATGAGCATCAGCCAATTGAAGCCCTTGAAGCGTTTTAAGTATGGTAGTGGTTGCCAGATCATGACATCATCCACAGGCTGATGATTATGTATTTTCCTAGAGGAGTATTTTAAAAATCAAAATATTGAGCTCATTGTACATTTTTCAGAGAAATCATGAGTGTTGTTAATATTTTCGGCTAAAAGTACACCTAATTACACTAAACTCCAGGATTCGACCAAGGTGCCACATTCCCTTTAAAGGGAATGTGGCACTTTGGTCGAATCCAGGAATTTAGTGTAATTGGGGATATTTTTGACCGAAAATCATGAAAATGGCCATGATTTCTCTGAAAAATGTACAATGAGCTTCATATTTTGATTTTTTAAGTGCTCCTCTAGGGTGAACAATAAACCTCTGCCTGTGGATAACATCATAATCTGGCAACTACTATCCCATTCGATAGGCTTCAAGGACTTCAATTGAATGACTACTCACCGTGACATCAGCGCTGTCGTCGCACTACCAGCTGACAACTGTGGCCTCATGGCTGGGGTACATTTGGGGTACATTTCAGATAGGTTTTTAGCTTTTCTCTACGGAAATTATAAGTTCCAATGCAAATGATATGTTAGGTACCGGGTTTTCCGGCATGCTTTACAACCTGGCTATCTCAGTTAAAATCGCGTTATAAAGGTGCCACATTAAAATAGATCCAAAAATAAATAGATCGATAACTAGATAGATGAAAAGATAAATAGATAGACAAAATAGATCCACATTTTAAATAGATCCACCGATCCGGTGACGCGCCCCGAGAGCAGGGCCTCGCCTCGTGTCACCGGGCCAGTCCTCGGCTCCACCGGGCCGGGGAAATCGGGATAGCCTCGCCGCATCATTGGGTGGGGTATGTGAAAGGGAGCGTGCGGGCCCGACCGTCCCGCAAGGGTGCCGATAACTGAAAACATCTACCGTGTACATAGTATAACTGTGCGTATGTGTGACGCAAATACACAACAATATTCCCAGGTCGGGGCTCAAAAACGCCTGAAACTCATGGAAAAAGCAGAAATTATCAGGACTAAAGTTTGCCGAGTGCACCCGCTCCTCGGCACGCCAATGTCCTTCATTGACCCAAGAACAAAACTGAGGGAGTGGCAACTTGTTAATTTTATGTTCAGCTCATTCACATAAAAAAGATCAAATCGGTAAGGCGTCATTTCACTAACCATGTCTGCAGGTGGATACCGGCTCAAGACCTTGATCCCAGGCTGGCGGGATTAGTTAGGCCCGCAATGGCGGCGGCGTCCGGTCGCGCCCCCCACGACGGCTGAGCCCATCGGCGCGTCGCGAGGACCGGGAGGCGGCGAGGCGGGGGAGGACGGAGAGGCGGCGCTCGCGTGGAAGCAGAGGCGGCGCGTCGCGAGGAGCGGGAGGCGGCGCGGTGCGAGAGCGGCGGCTGTCTACTATTGGCTGCTGACTGCCGGAGGCGTGACCGCAGTGAGGCTGTGGCAGCGCCCACTCCAGCCCGCTGACAGCCGTCCTACAGCTGTCCGCAGACACCACACTCGTCGCTTTTCACGCGTCCACGCAGTGTAGCGGCGGAAGGTCAGCTGGTGAACTGAAGCGCACCGAGATGAATCAAGAGGCCCATCGACTGGACAAGGGCGCTCCGCAGTTTCAGCCGCCAAGCAGAGACGCCATTCGGACGATAGCTGGTCTGGCAGCACGCAGCCTGGCGACTGACAGTGTGAGTACAAAGCTACTGCGGCGGCGACCCCAGGTGACGTCGCCGTCGCCTGACAAGGATAGCAGCATTATGGTGCTGGGGAGGGATAGCGAAGAAGCTGGTGTAGCCACCGGTTTTCGAGTGGGGGGTTGGACCCAGCGGCGGAAAATCATGCCTATATTTCCCTGTGTCTATTCGGTCAGATGCGTAAACAAAACGTTCTTAATGTTTTAAATATCTTTGCAGCGCCATCGAAATAAATACTATTTCTTCTACCTCAATTTCGGCATTCTTAGTGATTTTAATGCAGGGTATCATTTTGAGAAACAAGTTGTCTGCCAAAGTTGGAGGGAGTGACCAGGACTCGGTGTTGGCTCCGTGTATTGGCGCCTGTTCTGGTTTAACAGGTCGTTATGTTTCAGGTGCCCAGCTCCTCTCCGTCGTGGGATCGTGACGTTATGGCCGCTCGCAGCATGGGTTGCCACGGCAACGCTGTCCGCCCAGCTGGACCACCGGCAGCGGCCGCCAGGCCTGCCGACAAACCGGCGGGCGATAGCAACACGGCCCAAACCAACGCCGACCGGCCGTAGCCGCGAAACCATCGATTTGTCTCGCTGTTGTCATGTACACGAAACTGCCTAATTTCTATTCCCTCAACGCAGCTCAGTATATGCAGCCAGAGCTACATGTTCCAAATACTCATGAAAATAGTACCTTTGAAGTCGCACGGTGAGGTCCAGACAGCTTTTAAGAGTATTTTAGATGTTAGAATTGTAGGTTTCAAGACGATTGTATTTGTAAAATTTGCAAACAACATGATGCACAACATGAACAACATGACTTCCGTGTCTGCGAATGCAAAATACATACATTTCAAATATGTGTTTTTCTGTCGTGCTAAGAGACACCCGAGTGAAGACCTGAATAAAAATAAGAATATCATCTAAAGTGGAGGTGCAACAGAGTTGCGGCAAATCCATCACCATTTGTCTAGGTGGGGTGGGGGATTCCTATGAGCCTGACACTCTACGCATTTGACACTCCACACTCGATACTGGACGACCTGATGCCCTCAGACGCGTTGATTTGCAGAATGAAGTGTTGGGAGCTGCACCACAAGAGAAGAGCATGCTTTGGTTTTAACATTTCCCTCACCCATTTTGCATGGAGAGGTCAGGCCGTACCCGAGTCTACGTCATAAAAAAACCCGTGACCACTACTTGTGGTACATGGTGGACTTACCGTGCAACATCGTATTGCCAACATGGACACAAAATCAATCAGCTGTCATTCTCTCACAGAGCAGCTCGGACGCTCTGCGGCTCGGAAGCTCTGCCACTTGACACATTTTTGAAGCTGATGTCACTTAACTGAGCCTGGTGACCACGCCTCAAATGAGCCAGACCTGTAATTTCCGGAGAAATTCGAGCTGGATTGAGCATCAACTAGGGCAAGTTCGGCGAATCTCTGCGCCACAGTTTCCGTCGCTTCTCAATAACCTAGGGGACGGGAGTTAACACTAATGTCAAACACCCTGCGCATAGGCTGGAGCAAAGGTTATTGGATCAAAGAGCTTAAGATACACTACAACGTAGTTCTCCTTAAATCAGGTTGAAGGGTGTAAACTGGGGAATGGGTGGCTAAGTGGATAGCGGATATGTCTGCTAAGCCACCGGTCCCGGGTCAAGTCCCGATGGAGCCTCTGAATAAGTCGATCTAATCCCCCAAACCCCTCCCAACAGGGTGAGAGGTGGCGAGGCCGTATAATCTTGGCAGTTAGTGCGTCGCTAAAGCCCAACAGTTAATTAATTCGGGGCGTACAACCAGCGGGGGTTAAATTGTGTGCGGGGCTATTCACAGGACTGTACATAAGCGTGTCCACAAGCGTATCCACAGGGATACTACGCATCGACCCTGTGGCCTCTATTAGCCGTTGGGCAGCCCAACAATGTACAGATACATCTGTCGGCCGTCACATGGGGAGACACGATCCCAAATGCAGAATGAAAGAGTTCATGGCGATTATATATTCGGGCACAGACCTTTACCTTCGCATCGGAGGCCAGATTGAACCACGAATTGGAGATCGCGACCCATGCGATGATCCTTTGGACTATTTTCTATATTGGGATTCTGATGATGGGTTGTGCCTGAATATCTGTCTATCTATCTATCGATCCATCTATATATATATATATATATATATATATATATATATATATATATATATATATATATATATATATATATATAGGGGAAGTCCGTGCAAGAGTACGCACTTAACTTTCTACGGGCTTTCACTTTTCTCCTATAAGTCTAACAGATAAAATTTTTATGTGGTTGTTTAGCCTGAAGAATTGTCTATGTATGGTCCATGTTTCAACAGGATGTCTCTGAAAGGAACTTGCCACGAGCCCGTCCAAAATAAAATGTCACGTGCGTACTCTTGCCGGAGTGGGTCGGTAAGAGTACGCAAGAAAGGAAGCTGGAGTACGCATTGATACCCCGCTGTGCTTTAGGTGCATAGGCCATGTCGCAAAGTTTTTTGTCGCCAAACTAGGCGATTGCATGATTTTATATCGTTCTGAATATACAAGAACTATGTTGCAACGTTTGGCTTTCCAAATATGAGTTACGGACTCTGGTCCGAGTGAAAATTAAATTTTCCTATCTCTTAAGCATGCGCACTCTTGCCCAGTGGTCTACTGCGTACTCTTGCCAAACATGCTCCCTTGGGAAGAAAGTCTTCATAAACATGTTGGCAGGCATTTTAGCGTAAGCTCCGGTCCTGGAGCACACTCCTACCTCAGCCTTCTTACTCATGACAGACCGCAATACAATACTTTTGCTAATAGAAGCATGGTCTACAAGTTTACCCAGTCAAGAAATATTACTTCAAGGGTGCCCAAAAATTTATTTTGCTCTGTACTCCCGCGGAAAGAACAGGAGCACGTTGAATTTTGGTGTGCAGCCTAGGCACTGACCCTGCTTTTTTATACCAGGGTATCCACCATCTCAGTGGTTGCTAAGTAACCAAACCAGCTGCTGCGTACTCTTATCTCCTGCGTGCTCTTACCCGCCCTTACCCTATATATATAGCTGTTGGCATACCGGGCCGGCGATTTGGAGAACTTAGTTCAAATCCCAGCTAAGGGGCAATTTTCCAAAGCTGCAAAACTATAACAGCCGATTAACTGATAGATCAATACTGGAGGCACGCAGAGACCTAACTGGAATGAAAAGTAACATAATTCCCAATAAATCATTTATATATATATATATATATCTGACGTATAGTCCTTGAAAATAATTGTTTGAATACAGTTGAAACTAGTCGGAATTGCATAAATTTTGGATCATTGATTTACGAAACACCACCTGATATATATATATATATATATATATATATATATATATGTGTGTGTGTGTGTGTGTGTGTGTGTGTGTGTGTGTGTGTGTGTGTGTGTGTGTGTGTGTGTGTGTGTGTATGCATGTATATTCCGAACACTTTGGCGGCCATGGTTGCGTCCGATATGTTCGAATAAATGCTCTTTTTTAAGTTGTAGTAAAAGTATGAACTTCACAATTAATAAAGACACATATGTCAACATACAGACCGGTTTTGATATATTACAATATCATCATCAGTGTAATAAATTAAAAACCCACATAAGGAGCAGAGCAGTAAACAAGAAGGCCAAAGGCGCAGTTTTACGGATAATTGCTAAAAATGTAAGACACTAACAAACACACACACACATACATGTTGAAGGTACTTGCTATACAAGATTTGAAGAGGGAAAGCCGAAGACATTGTGTTCAACCTAGGTTCATTTTTAGATATATAAAGAGACTCAAAAATTCTTAAATCTACACCTGTACCACACCTATCCAGAATCTTGAAATCATCGATGGTGACCGGGGTATCACATTGATGTCAATGTTCGCGAATCGCAGACGGATCTGGATTCGCCACCATTCGGTTAGTCCGGTCGGACATACCTAAGTGTTGTTTTATCCTGCAGTGTAATGAACGATGGGTGGAACCAACGTATGACGCACCACACGATGCGCAACAGAATTGATATACCACTGAGGATTGGCAACTCTTGGTAACCTGTCCTTGAACCGGAAGATAAAACCCAAGGATGCGGTGTTCTGAAGGACGATCTTTGGATTGAGATAAGGGTAATATTTGGAAAGAAGGGACAATAACTCTTTCTTAAGTTTTAGAGACTGCTGACCAAAGTATGGAATAACAAAATATTTCTCAAGTTTCTTAACTGTACATTAGGGTGTCCCACTTTTCAAAAAAAGTTTATGTAGGCACGCGGGGACTTCTGAATCCCGTTTCTTATTCCATGGGCATTATTTTAACCAATTTTTAGAATTCTTGACCGGTAAACTCTCTTCGCCCCGAACGCTTGAAGTTTAAGCCTAAATTTGGTGTTATCAGTACTGCCACGTTGAAGTCTCCTGATGGGGATTCCATGATATTTATGGCATTGGTGGATATTTAACACGCGCATTGACGGGGGCGGGTACCCGCCCCCCCTCGGGTTTTTCGGAGATAGTAGAAAAACGGCGGCGCGTAGCGCCGCCGTACTGGTTATACCTTTTCCCTCATCATTTTTACAACTTCTGTGAAAATTTGAAGGTTAGGTCATCACAGGTCAGGTCACCAGTACAGGTCAAATGACCTGACCTCAAAAAAAGTTTAAGATAGCATAAGTCGGAGCAGGGTGAACTTATCCGATTGAAACTCATATCACATAATGGCCCCACCGAGTTCTCTAACATATGTTCCGGTATTTTTGATATCGATGACCTAAGGTCAGGTACGAGGCATGACCTCTCCATTGGAAATACATGGGAAAAATGGTTTTTACGGAATAACTCAGTAACGGATGGTGATAGAGCATTTATTTTAGCTGCATTAGACTCGCCTGGGCTTTGCGGTTCTAATGATATGCATTTTATATAATTTGACCCTGACCTGACCTCAGGTCAGGTCAAATCCTTGATTTGACCTAGCAAGGTCAAATTATAGATTATTCGATTCGGCTTGCTAAGAGGATTCATATGGTTCAAGTCGTTTTGCTCTATCTTTACTTGTTCAGATGTAATGCCCGAAAAACTGAATTTTACATGTTATCCCTATGACGGGCATGTTTTGACCTCTCGTGACCTTAAATGTGACCTGACAAAAAAATGGTTCAAATGTTTTCGATGGAGAAGTGGATGGGCAGCCCAACACAGTTTACCGTTTTTCGCTACCTACCGTGGTTCTCGAGATCTTAGGGGGCGGGTACCCGCCCCCCCGTCAATGCGAAGGTGGCTCAGACCCCCGTCAATGCGCGTGTTAAGGCCGAAATTTAATCAACTTGAAGAAATAAATGTGTGTGTTGTTTTCTTCAGTATCATTTAAAGCATTTTTGGGCTGGCAGAGCCCAAAATAGATAGTTTTTGCTTTTTTGTCATCGGCATGCGACTAAATTCTAAATTTTACTTTTTGACAAGACCTCCTTTTCCTGAGCATCTGCAGTTGTTATCTGATTATATGGCTAAGCACCCTGCAGCCATTCCGAATAAAAAAATGCCTGCATAGTTGCAAAGACATGACAATTTCCTCCTAAACATATATCAGCTTTCATGAAGCACCAGGTCATTACGACTCCGGCAGTTCTGACATACATCCTTTGTGCAGTCATATCGTTCATAACTTAAAAGGCAAAGCAAATAGATTGTTTGAGCAAACATCGTTAACACTCTATTCATATGTACTACGTGTTTTACTAAAGGCGCGAGTAACTCTGCCGGCTGTGACCAACGTGACGTACGAAGCTGCATCACAACAGTGAAGGCGATCACCACCTTTTTCAGCACCTCTGCCAAGAGGCTGCTGGCCCTCCAGCATGCCATCAGGCTAGTGGCGTCGGATGAGACGCGCTCCAGGCTCGTGAAGCTGTGCTCGACGCGCTTTCTGGAGCGGCACGAGACAGTCATCACCCTCTGCCAACTGCTACCGGCCGTGAGCCGGTGTCTCGAGGACATGCTGTCCTGGTACGGCACTGAAGTCCACCAGAAGGCTAATCAGCTTCTGGCCTCACTTTGCTCTTCCGCCTTCCTGGTGGCGCTCTTCAGTATGGAGTGTGTGAGCGCCACCCTGCTGCCTGTGTCTCGCGCCCTCCAGGCCAAGAGCATGGAGGCTGTCACTGCCGCGCAACTTCTGGGCGCCTCCATCCGCACGTTGGAGAAGTGGAGGAGCGAGCCGGAGTCGAAGTTCAGCAGCATCTTCAGCAAGGCAAGGGATGCTGCCGAGGGCTTGGGAGTGGACATTAATCCTCCACGCTGTGCCTCGCGGTCTGTTTATCGCTGCAACGCAGGCGAATGTGAAGACACGGAAGTTCACTTCCGTGTCAACATATTCAACCCACTCCTTAGCAGCGTGCTGCAACAGCTCACGGCTCGCTTTGGTGAGCCACAGCAGGCCTCTCTGCAGCTAAGCGGGCTGCTCACCAGACAAGACAAGTCGTGGGCTGATGTGAAGACCGCCGTCGATCGGTACTCGAGCTTCCTAGATGGCCATCAGGAAGAGGAGTTTGCCATCTGGACTGCTATGTGGGCAGACAAGCCAGAGACGGAGCGTCCGGCCACAGCAGTGGCAGCGCTGGACGCCTGCCCCCCAGAGGTCTTCCCTAACATCAGCCAGCTGCTACAGATCCTGGCCGCGCTTCCAGTCACGACAGCTGAGCCGGAGCGCTTCTTCAGCCGGGTCTCACTGGCAGTAACTGCAATCAGGGCGACCATGTCAGAGGAGCGGTTGGAGGCGATCTGCATGGTGCAGGCACACCGTCACCTCCACCTGACCGTGGATGCCGTCTTAGACGAGTTCACCAGGAGCCGACGGAGAAAGGACTTCGTCCTGTAAACATGCTTCGCCCAACCCGGCCGGCGCGGCGGTCAGCGGCGATGTTGCTGTTGTTGAGTCGATTTGGTGCTTGGCGTGGCTGCACGATGGTAATGTTGCATGGTATGGTGTAGCTTGATGCTGTATGGAGCTGGTGCCTGGCACTTGACGTGATACAGGGTATTCTTTTTTTGGTTATCTCAGATAATTTTGTGAGATTAGTGTGAAGTAGGTTGATATCTTCGACCATTATGAAATTCCATACATGTTTTGTCTTCTCCGGAAGGCAAGCTGCTATTTCAGTTGCCCTTTCACGGTTTTAGAAATGAACCTGAGGCCTACGCGGCGTAGAAGTGGCCAACAGACGTTAGGCTTAAGAGGGTAATACAATATGGTCAAGAAAGAAAGTTGGTTTTGCCTATGCTTGGTGCACCCGGCACCTACACTCGCACCAATATGGCGCCCCATTCCAGAAAAACGGCGCCCCCCTGAACCTGCTGCCCCCTGGGAAAAATCATGGATCCGCCCCTGCTCCAGTGCCCCCCCGCCTCTCCAGCTTGCTAGGCATTTAGAAACACCACTGAAAAACATGATACTGAGGTGGGGAAAAATGAGTCATCGCTCATCTTGCCCCATGCCGATATGGCTCGTCTCGCCCCACGTTTCGCAATTTGGAGTCAGGCGAAACGTCCGCTTCTCAGCCCATATCCTATCACCATATATTGTAAGATAACAACAGAAAAAGTATCAAAAATAACGACACGCTCTCTAAATACGTGGTTCTAGACAATATACCAATCACACAAATCCTGAGGAGTTTAGCTTGACGCCGTAAAATTGCATATTCTGTCTCTATAACTTCGTCCGTGTTGCGTCGGCACATAAAGGTAAGGCCCTGGTGTTCTTTGGCCCGGCAGCCGTCGGCACATAAAGGTAAGGCCCTGGTGTTCTTCTGGCCCGGCAGCCGTCGGCACATAAAGGTAAGGTCCTGGTGTTCTTCTGGCCCGGCAGCCGTCGGCACATAAAGGTAAGGCCCTGGTGTTCTTCTGGCCCGGCAGCCGTCGGCACATAAAGGTAAGGTCCTGGTGTTCTTCTGGCCCGGCAGCCGTCGGCACATAAATGTAAGGTCCTGGTGTTCTTCTGGACTGATTAGAACCCTAAATATTAATTCAGCCGTCATCTGTTCAGACTCTAAATCTGTCTTGCAAGCTATCAATAACGTAGTCAACCCCAGCCATCACGTAAAAGCAGACATCCAGAAGGGTATCGACGATATCCCACATGACTCTTTTTTATCCCGGGCCACTGCAAACTTCTCGGAAATGAAAAAGCCGACGAATAGGCCAAAAAGTCTCTAGAACTTAGAGAGGTCGCACCTCTCAAATGGTCTGGAGACGATAGCAAAGCTCTCCTCCAGAACCATATCCGAGAATCCAAAATGACTGGACCACTAACCACAGCGCCCATTTATTCCATATAAAGCCTAACATCGGCTACTGGCCCAGCTCCAACCAAAACAGTCGTCGGCGTGAGGTCATCCTGACCAGACTCAGAAGCGGACACACTAAATTAAATGCCTAAGGGCGTGTAGGTACCTGTGGTACCTGCTCTGCCATGGAAAATCCATACCATATCCTCATCGACTGTCCCCAGCACGATGCCCATAGGCAGCCCATGCTAGATTATTGCCGCATCAGAAACATCCCAGTAAGCCTTTCCACTCTTCTCGGCAATAATCACCCTGAGCTGCTGGATAAGCTCTTTACATTCCTGAAGGCTTCTAGGCTCGAGAGCTTTATCTGAACGTAGGGAACAAACGTCTATGGTGGCAGGCATTAAAAATACCTGCATCCGAAGAGCACCCCTCATATAAGAAATACCAATTACACTATAGACGTCCCCTGAAAAATTTCAACAATAGGTGCTTCAAACTAGGCTTTAACTGTCTGGTCCTAAGGTATGGTGACTCAGAATAGCTCCCACCATAGGCAAAAAAATCAACTAACCAACTAATCCTAAATAACCCTATAATAACCCCTATAAGTTCATGTTTGCTAACCAACTAACCCTAACTTAAGGACTACTTAACTACTAACCATATCTAAGACTCACAACTAACCAACTCACACCCCTCCCTAACACTCTATCAGTTCTATTAGCCTTCTCTCTTCCTCTATGCGGTGGCTACCCAGCCAGAGAGGGTGCTGTAACCTCACCTCCTGGTTGCAGGATAAATACCCGCGGCATCACGTCATGGTGCTTGCGGGTGTTTCTAATTACCCAAAATTATTATTTTTAAAAGGAGGAACTCGAGTAACGTACGCAGAACGGTCATTCGATAACAAGGAACAAAATAAAAAACTAATCTTTACGCTGGCAATCATCTTCACGTACCCTTTTAAATCCTATCTGTGCCCCAGGCTCGGCATCTCTGCCGTAGCAATCCCCGTCCCTCGCAAGTGTTGCTACACTTCGCGACCCATTCCTTGAAATAAGCTTCGCCCCTTTGTTCTGCGACATTAAAGTAAACACCCCTCCCGGAAAATTCTCCCCCCACCCTTTAGAGGCGGGCAAAGGTACTTTACACAGAACGCCTTACAAAAAGCCCTCAACTAACTAACTGCTCTTCTGGACCCGGCAGCCGTCGGCACATAAAGGTAAGGCCCTGGTGTTCTTCTGGCCCGGCAGCCGTCGGCACATAAAGGTAAGGCCCTGGTGTTCTTCTGGCCCGGCAGCCGTCGGCACATAAAGGTAAGGCCCTGGTGTTCTTCAATGTAGTTTACCAGATCTCAATAGCTAAATGGCGTAAGAGTTATGCCCAGTTTTCTTAAGCATTGCATATTTGAGTGAAAATAGCCTATCGTGACCTAACTTGACTTCTGGAGGTCAAACTATTGACCTGAGCGCTCAAACATGCGAAGTAATTTCTTACTGAATTCACGCGAGCTTTCTAATGCACTTTGCAGATTTGTGTTAAACCCCATATTTTCGGAGTTAGAGGGGGCATCGATGGCCCCCGGTGGGGCGAAGGTGGCGCCGGACCCGGGGGAGGGGGGGCCGCGGGTTAATCATGTTGGCCACACCACTCCCCGCTAACATTTAACGTTTTCTCTGTTTTCCAACTATACATTTTTTTGCTCTTGATTAGTGGCGGATCTAGGATATTGGTAAGTGGGGGGAGTGGGGAGCCTCAGAGGGCGCACTTTTTCATCTACTTTTCACCCAAAGGGTGCCTATAGTATCGTATTCTTTGCGTCCGGTTTCCGGTGGCCATCATTTTTCTGGATCGTGTTTTTAACAAAGTTCTGTCCCTCCCCCCACCACCATAACAGTTTGTCTGCTGCCCTGCTGCTTTTTCGGTGTCAGAATATCGTATTCAAGAGCGGAAGAGGTCAAAAAGAAATAATATTTATTCAAGGGACAAACCAGAAATAGCTTAGATGCCAGCTGCTTGAAAAAGGGGGAAATGGTCAGATTCCAAGCAAGGGCCAACTGAAAAAATAGCGGGTCTAAACACGACAAAAAGACCCAATTCGAGATATTTGGCCACAAAATTGCCAACCTGGCAGTCCTGACGCTACCGCAATGTATTCCAAATGAAAAGGTTGTTTTCTTATTTTTCTTGATGATTGTGGCAAATTAGGTAAGCAAATTCCTAAAGTATCAAACACAAGTGGTTTATAGGCTAAATCGAGACAAGTTTTACGTACATACCTACTATAATGTGTGGTTGTTGCTGTCAAAATCATCTAGAGAATGTAGTACAAAAACCAGTCAATAATTTTTTAGGCTTACCGACGCACCAACTGTCAGGGTTATATGGCGTCGCCAACTCTTTCCCTGTTGAAAGGGTTCCTCGGGGGCCAGTTCTATGATTCTGACGAAGGGCTGTGGCCGAATATATAATCTCTCCCAATGTTTAACATCGGGAAATCGATGAGAAAGGCCAGCTAACAACTTATCGACTTTACAGAACAAATTTATGCAGCGATCTCACTATAAATTTCACGTATGCTACAGCACACAACAAGCGTCGGAAAAGAGGAACCAGGGGCCTGCCCCCCCCAGCCCACTTTTTGTATCATAAATCTTCTGATATAAGTCAAAATGGGAGAAAACCGGAAATTTGTATAACCAGCCGCTGCGGAAGAAAACGAGGAGCCCAAATTCCAAGAGTTTTTGGTACGAACATGGTCAGAGCCGCATGACGAAATCCATGGAGCGAAGCGGATTGAGATTTCTCAAGAGGCTCTATTCTGGCCGCTTGGTGGTTCTGACAGTTGATGCCAGGGCTCTGCAATTGTGTAGGGTAATAGCCCTTTTAGGCCAGACGCCCAAACTAAGGCCCCCAAATCTAAATTCAAAATTGTTTTTGAGAAATTTTGGAACAAATGTTTTCTATTTTGCATTTTTTTCATTTTTATTTCTTAAGCGACGAATTTGAAATTTTGCTCCTTTTGAATAAACAGCACGGGCCACCTATGAAAAAATTTCAAACTGGTCCGACAATATCTATTATGCCAAAATGGAGTATTTCTGATACAAGCAAAAAAGCTCGTGAAATTTGACGTCTGATTTATAAGCTCGAAATTTCAGAAGGAACGCTTCAGCTAGTTTAAAGACAGCCACCTGGAGGCAGCTAGGTCAATTTTATTGTGCTTAGGCATAGTGTCCAGTGAAAAACGTCAAATTCTGACCTAGTTTTTGCCATTCTGCCGGAGGACTACATTTTTACTCTTTTCATTCAAATCTTAATATCTCGCGATATAATGCACCAACTTGAATTTTCATTTCAGGTAATGAAAGAATATTGTTTCTGCCTGATAATATTTGGAGAAGGATATCGTGATATTGAAATCCATTGTTTTATATGTATAAATATAATTTTAGTAGAAAACCTTTTATTTGTAGCCTCTCGGTTCCCAGCACATGTCACTCACAAGCTCAGAATTGACATGGCTGAATAGGAAAGTTAATTGCAGTCATTTCACTCATTTACACTACCCACCTATCTTCAACAGCTTTCGAGTAATTAGTCCGAAAATGTATTACAAGGTGCTAAATTTATCGGACCATCTTTGATTCTCACCATGGTTTCAAGCCCTTAAAATAAATGGAAGCGGATGAAATTTGGCATGAAGGTAGCTTACGGCCCTGGGTCACCGATACAAGTAATTCCAGGCCAACATAATGTTTGGTTCGTCTTCTAGAAACAGCTTTATACCGTGCCTCTTCTATACGAACACAGCACCCGGCGCCACGCCACGGCGCTATCCTCGGTTGAGTGATACCAGCCAGTGACCTCCTGACGGGTCACAGGTGTAGGGCTAGTGGGAGGGTGCGGAATGTGGCGCGATGGTATAGTGGTTAGATCTCCTGTGTCTTGATCAGGTATGCCGGGTTCGAATACGGGGGTGAACGCGCGATCTTTATTAGTTATTTCAAAGAAAAGAATGATAGCACTGACCTACAGGCTTATGAAGAGATACATTGCAAGGAAATATGGTTTGCTTTCAGCACATTGTCATGCGGCTCTCCTGCGCCGGTGGGGCGTTAGCCCAGGTCGCAGACCGGGGTAAGTTTGTTGTCAGCATCAGGTTGAAATTTGGCTGGCCCCCTCACTTTTTTGCCGGTAGTGACGTTTATGTATGCTACCATCACAATAATAAATAAAAAGGCTAAGCACTTCACACCGCCAAACCCGCGACCAGTCTTACGCGCTTTGACTACACCGTGTTCCGTCTAATCTACGAACGAGCTCTAAGCGCTCACAACTGACCGCGTGTGAAATGAGAGCATCATACAATCTCACGATTCTGGCTGGGGTATGGGCTTCCGGTCGGATAGAACATGATGTTTGATTGGTTGTAGGCCAGCGTTCATCTCCAGCGTTGTGATTAGCTGATGCTGAGGCTGCTTTCGCCGGGATACCCCCATAACTACGTGCTTTGTTTCGTCTTCGCACGATGGAGGAGACAGCCACGGATGAACATTTTTTAACACAATTTTTGTGAATTACCAATTTGGCACCAGCAATAAAACTAAAGTAATATTATCGGGTGGTGTTCTGTCTTATTTTCGTTAGGTGAGTTTGCATCTGTTGAAGTTTAAGTCATCTCCTGTCCATTTCACTGGGGGGCCAATTTCCGGGCACTGGGGGGGCATTTCGGCCGACTGGGGGGAGGGAGGAAAATGGCCCCCAGTTAACATGTTAAAAAATGGCCTTCTTAAAGAGCCCCTAGATCTGCTCTGGGGGCTTTAGGCCAACTCAGGGCCCCGAACTAGTTCAAACGCTCAGCTCGGAAGAAAATTGAGTGCCTATGTGAAACAGCCCATGAAACCCGAGGTGCCCTAGTTTTCTCCGGCAGCAGGATTCGGCCAGACAGACTGAGACACTCCTCAGCGTGTGGCACTCTGTGGGGAACTCTGCAGGGAAACGCTGAGGCACTCCTCAGCGTTTCCCTGGCGACGTTTTATTAAGCTAGAAAAAGTACCCCTTTTCCTCGAGAGTGCCCCTCCATGGTGCTGTGCCCCCCCATACTAAGGCTGAGGCTTTCTATATGCTGGGACACTAATAAATTACTCATTCTTCCTTTTTAATGATAAATATCACCGCAATCATTTTCAGCACAATATGGTTATTTGTGGATGAGCATCTACCTCAAAATATTGGGGGGGGCAGCTCTATAGTCTGGCCCTCCCCAACACGAATATTAGGGGGGCCATGACCCCCTGCCCCCCGTTCCTACGCCTATGACTCGGGAACTTACTGATACCTTACCACGCACTCGTGGGATTGCAATACAGCACCTTCACGCACTCGGGAGATTTACCGATACACTTTGGCCCATCCTTGCGAGGTCGTGTTGTCGTCTCTCGAGTCGGACACTAGAAGGGCCGGGTGAATGTGCCAGCTGTGAAGGAGCATTTCCACATGTATTTATATTGTGTGCTATTTGCTTTTTATGCGCTTCAACGCTACTGTGTTTTATTTTCTCTGTTATTCTGTTTTATCTTCTCTCTCAGGCCACTTGTGTATTTTCATGGCGTTGAACAGTGGCCGATACAAGCAGGGCTGGGGGGCTCGTTAGGGGGACAGTTTAACAAGAATGCTAAACTGACTTGTCTATTCGTTTCATGGTGCCTCATGTGTGTGTCGTTTTAATGTCTTTTTGATGTAATTTTACAGTTCATACTGACGAAGGTACTTTGACACGAAACGTCTGTAAAAAGATAAATATAAAGTAAATTAATAAAAAAGTCTCAAGTATCATCCATATATCATGTATAATGTCCAAAACATATCAACAATATATATATATATATATATATATATATATATATATATATATATATATATATATATATATATATATATATATATATATACAATAGCGTGCGCCCTAAAGCCCACGCTATTAGTTGCTACAAGAGGGCTAGAAGGCTCAAGCCCTCCCACCCCCCACCCCAAATGTCAGAATGCCTACAGTAACTGCAAAGCCGGAGGTTGTTCCAGGGCTATGGCGCGGAAGGCTCCCGTCCTCTAGCCCCCCCTCAAATGAAGTCCTAGATCCGCCACTGCACATAACTTACTAATTAAAGTTAATTAACGATAATTAATTAACGTTAATTGACGATTAAAGATAAGTTATTAACGATAACTAGTTCTATCTATTGTCTGCACGGTGTCTATTGGCCAATATTTCCGATATGTATCATGCGAGAACTCAGTAGGGCCGACTGGAAGACAAACTTGTACTACCGTAGGCCCACTTTGAAGTTGAACCTGGTGAAACCTGGTTACAGGGCCTGCTTGAAGGTCTCGGCCCACGGTAATACTTTATCCCGGATGTTTTTCAGCTGGCACATTGTTCGACGTAAATGGTATTATTCGGTCAGTGCCAAGGCCTGGCAGAGCACTTACTGTACCCGCGAATGAAGAACCTCTTGTGCGCCGATGGAAGATGAAAATGCCCAATAAACGGTAGACTTGCATATTTTTTTCATTTTCGATATTTTCCACCATTGGTATTCTGCGGCAGCTGAATCTATTTATACCAGTGCCGTACCGTTACCAGAACGGAAGGTGGTTTAGAAATCCGGAGACTTGACACCACCATAATACCGTATGTGGGGGGACTGAGCGGACCCGGCCGAACCTCACCCACCACCAACCGTTATCTTCACAACGGTCCCTTTCCCTGCCCAAAATAACAGTCCAGCCCGAGGACGGCCCCTGAGCCGGTTCCTGGAAATCCAGTGCACAATAACAGGGGAGCGGGCCGGGCTGGACGGCGGGCAGCTGGCGAGCGCCGACCAGGCGGGGCCCGCCCCCGCCGGTCCACCCTTTGTCTGCGCGCACAGAGAGAGTGAGAGTGCCTCCGGCAGTGTGTGGCCCTGTCCAGGTCCAAAACACGGCGCGACAACGACGGCACAGTCGCCGACGGCTGGCGGCGGGAAACCTCTCACAGTTTCTGGCAAGGACGTGGGAACCAGGGGCCGCCCCCACCAACTTCACCTACGAGGGGCATTGCCTCCTTCCCCCAACTTCCGCAAGAAGACAGTTTTGAAATCACACATGGTTCAGAAAGGATCGACAAAATCATACTGGAGGGGTAGCTTGCGCTGTTGCATCTCACTTACGTCCGAATAGAAGACCGGACCTAGAATCCGACTCGAGTAAGGTGCTTTTCGTCGATCTCGGCACATCTCCGGCCACCCTGGCTGCGGTCTGCTATTGTGTTCCGGCACCTGATTCCGGGGCTCTGGAGAGAGCGATGGTTCTCATGCAAGCTGCCATCGCCAGACAACCCCATCATCAGCTAATTGCCGTTCTCGATCTGAATCTTCCAGAGATCAAGTGGACATCGCACCAGCAAAACAGCACATGGACAAAGCCCGGGTTAACGCGTGGCACTCAGCGTGCGCTCAATTCCCTGGACTCCTTTCACCTGGCGGGCTTAACCCAACATGTGAGCCAACCTACCAGAGGAAATAATATACTAGATCTTGTTCTATCTACGCAACTTCATGTGGAAACTAGCGTGAGGCCTGGCATATTCAAATCGGACCATTCTGAAGAGGTATGCCTGGTCAAATCGGTCGAGCATACTGTGCCGGTTGTTTCGCGTTCCCGTGCTTTCAAATATAAGAATGCAGATTTTGAGGGCCTGGCTTTGAGTCAGGAGTTCCAATTAAGTTCACTGCCCAATTGATGAGTCGCGAATACGAGTAGGTATGTACGTGGCAGATCTATTAACTCGCTATACAGTCCTTCCTTTCCGCAAAATGTCTCCCCCATTGATGTATCTGGGTCGAATGGTCTATTAGTAGAGCATACCCGAACCAAATATCCGCAGACAGCCCAACATTCTCTATACCTAAACTTCTGCCAGATGATGCTGGTTCAAGAAAAAGTGGAACTCGATAGACCACTAAATGTCTGCATTCACACAACCGTTGCCTTCATTTCAAAGTTGCAGCAGGAGTGAACCGGATCGTCGACGCAGTAACTGCCTCCCTTTACATGCGAAAAGAGGGGCCAAGCCTCCCCGCGCAGCATCGTTTTTTAGTGGCCTTCCTGAGATCCGACAAACGGCGGTTTGTATTAGGAGTGCAGCCCGCAGCGAACGTAGTGCAGCCTGCAGCGAACGTAGTGCACCCTGCAGCGAACGTAGTGCAGACCGCAGCGAACGTAGTGCAGCCTGCAGCGAACGTAGTGCACCCTGCAGGGGACGTAGTGCACCCTGCAGCGAACGTAGTGCACCCTGCAGCGAACGTAGTGCAGACCGCAGCGAACGTAGTGCACCCTGCAGCGAACTTAGTAGTGCACCCTGCAGGGGACGTAGTGCACCCTGCAGGGGCGGTGAAGTAGTGCACAGGAGCACAGACGTAGTGCACCAGGAACGTAGTGCACCCTGCAGGAACGTATGCAGACGTAGCACCCTGCAGCGAACGTAGTGCAGCCTGCAGCGAACGTAGTGCACCCTGCAGGGGACGTAGTGCACCCTGCAGGGGACGTAGTGCACCCTGCAGGGAACGTAGTGCACCCTGCAGGGGACGTAGTGCACCCTGCAGGGGACGTAGTGCACCCTGCAGGGGACGTAGTGCACCCTGCAGGGGACGTAGTGCACCCTGCAGGGGACGTAGTGCACCCTGCAGGGGACGTAGTGCACCCTGCAGGGGACGTAGTGCACCCTGCAGGGGACGTAGTGCACCCTGCAACGAACGTAGGTAGCTTCACTGGCGAGTGGGCCATCAGCTAAAAGATATGGTAGGTGTGCCAACACATCAACTGCACTGTAAAAAGTTGAGCACCACCATGTGCTAAATGCGTGCTATAGCATGCACTTAGCAGCATAAATGGGAGCTAAAGAGCCAGATGGTGCTTGAATATAGCATCTGCGGCTTTATTATTACAAATTACCTTCTCTGATATACAGGGGCGCAGCCAGAGTTTTGGTATGGGGGCACACCAACTTTAAGGGGCACCGCGGGGAAAAAGGGCGCTTTTTAACGTAACCTCAAAAACTTGCCATATCTTTGTTTATATCATTTTTGGGCATCTTTGGTTCAATAAAAATGCAAATAAATCATTGACGGAGAAGGAGAACTCGATTAAAACCGAAAAAGAAAAATATCACCAAAATGTCATGAAAGTAGCCAAAACACGGCTGTTTTGGATAGATTTAAGGGCAAATCAGCCAACTCATGCAAGTACTTGACATCAGAAAAATCAGCAGAGCATGTGATATCTGTTACCATGTGCAAGTTAAGGCATATTGGGGTCGAAAATTCATTTGTTATGCCCACTGGTTTTATCGTGACGAGTGAGCCCTGGTAGAACGCGGATTAAACCCCCCGGTTTCAACGCGCAGCCCCCGCGGACCTTCCCATCATTTTACAACTCAAAATTAAGTAGCCAGGCAGGCACCATCCCCACCAAAAAGTTAGAGCATAGTCGGAGCAGGAACTACCGTAAACCATACACATAAGGCCCCACAGTCCAAAAGTCCGGTATTTAACGAGACCAGGCAGGACGAGGCAACCCCATAAAACAGAAAAGTTTTCGAAAACCACGGATGAGCATTTATTTAGGCATAGACCGCCTGGCTCGGTCAAAATGCATTAATAATTACCCACCGACCAGGTCAGGCAAACTATTACCAGCAACAACTAATACATCGATCGGCTCAAAAGGTCAAAGTTTAAGTCGTTTGCCATCTTACTGTCAGATTTAATGGCCAAAACAATTACATGTTATCCCTAGACGGGCATGTTTACCTCCGGACCTAAATGACCACAAAAAAGTCAAATGTTTCGATGGAGTGAGGGCAGCCCAACGCCGTTTACCGTTCGCACCACCGTGGTCCGAGATCTAGGGGCGGGTACCCGCCCCCCCAACGAAGGGGCCAACCCCCGCAATGCGCGTGTTAAGTTCCTTGCCTCCCACAATCGCCGTGGGACGAGGAGTGGCATAGTGACTTTGGAAGATTAAGATCTGTGCTGCCGGAATAATTTGGGAGATACCTTTTGAAAGCGTTTATTAACTTCCATATTCTCAAGGATCGGTCCCAGTTAAGAATAAAGAAAAGGTGAACAGGCCGGTGGTTTGGATGGGGATGGTGGGACAGGGCTGAAAATTTTGGAAACTACTTCTTCCTTTAAATTAATTAGTAGAAATCCTGGTTTAGGGGACTGTGCTCTGAGCTCAGGGGCACATGCCTTTTTATCGTCCCTTCCCAGACTCCACCAGTATAATAAGCAATTTATATAACCAGGGATGCCTAGGCATCACAAGCCGTTTTAGAGATTCCTCATTCCTCGCTCGCTCCGTTTTACAAGGGGATTTTCCATCGTGTTCTTATTCCCCATACAGCTCTGGGGCCCCCAAGTGTGGATCAGAGGCCTCCAGAGCAGCTTCCCCATCCCCCAGTGATGCCTCCAGGGACTAGACTAGCTCAGTGACCCCGCCCGAGATGATGGGAGTTGGCCTTGTGTTCTTATTATCTGTCTATTCAAGACCACCGCGGGGGCCCCTGATGTAGATCAGGGCCCCAGAGCAGCTCATGCTTCACCCAGAGACTAGACTAGCTCATTGGCCCTAGAGATGAGGTCATCAGACTAGCTCAATGGGCCACAGATAGACTCATAGGGCCTTAAACCAGTTCAAGAAACACCAGAACAGTTTAAGGCGCCAGATCACCTCAGGGGGCCTCAAGCCAACATTAGGGCTCTCACAAGCTCAGAGCCCAGACCAGCTCAGGGTACCCTCAGAAACCAGATCCGCTCTTGGGCCCCAGATCAGCTCTTCGGGCCCCAGATCAGTTCAGGGGCCTCAAGTCAGGTCAGGGGGTAAGATCAAGTCAGGGCCACTAAATCAGCTCAGTAATCCCTGACCAGCTCGGGGCCCAATCAGTTCAAAGGCCCAAGAGCTGCTCAGGGAACACCAGATCGGCCCATAGGGCACCAGATCAGCTTTGAGGACAAACCATCAGATCAGTGGTCCCGACCAGCTTGGGGCCCAGATCAGCTCGGGAATACCAGATCAGGTCAGGAGGCACTTAATCAGCTCAGGAGCCCCATACCATCTCAGGGGCTCTTATCAACCCCTGTTGGCCCAGCTCAGCTCAGGGCCTGGGAGCTGCTCAGGAAATCACGTAATCAACCCAGGAGACCCAGGTCTGCTTAAAGGGCACCATACTAGCCATGGAGCACCAGACTAGCTCAGAGGGAATCAGATGGGCTCAGGAGACACACTGATGACTCAGGAGGCACCAGATCGACTCAGGGGGTATTAGTTAAGTTCAGGGGGCAGTATATCTGCTCAAGGTGTACCAGATCGATCAGCTCAGGGGCAAGTTCAAGTCAGGGGCACTAAATCAGCTCAGGACCCCCGGACGGCCCGGGGCCCACACTCAGGAGCCCCATACAATCTCAGGGGCCCTCATCAGCCTCTGTGGGCCCAGCTCAGCTCAGGGCTTTAGGGCTGCTCATGAAATCACGTAAGGAGGCCCAGGTCAGCTTAAAGGGCACCAGATTAGCTCAGGGGCACCAGACTAGCTCAGAGGGCATCAGATGGACTCAGGAGGCACCAGATCGAATCAGGGGCATTAGTGCAGCTCAGATGGCACCAGATCGATCCGCTCGGGGGCCCAGGTCAGCTCCCAGCCCCCCAGACTATGGCATGGGGCCTAAATCAGCTCAGGGAGCAACATAACAGCTCAGGGGACACAAGATGGGCTCAGGGCCCACCAAACCAGCTCAGGGGGGCACCAGGCCATCTAAGGAGACATCAATAATCATCTGAGGGGGCACCTAATCAGCTGAAGCGGCACCATAATGACTAAGGAGACAGTAGATCAACTTGGGGAGAAATGAGATCAGCTCGGGGGCCCGAATCAGCTTATGGGGCACTAAATCAGCTATTAGGGCACCAAACAAGCTCGGAGGCATTAGAAAAACTCATATAGGTTCAGGAGGCACAATTATTTGCTCAGTGGGGCACTCGATTGACTCAGGGGCACCAGATCAGCTTAGAGGGCAAGTAATCAGCTCAAGGGGCCATTACCAGCTGGAGGCCACGAGATGAGCTCAAAGGGCACCAGATTAGCTTCACCCGTACGATTATTGGCGACGATGAGGCATTAGGTGGACACATACTAGGTGCCCATACTCTTCCCGGGTGCTTGGAAAGGCGACAGAATGCCCTAGCTGACCGAAAAATGTATTAAATTGTCCACAAATAGTTTTAATCACTACATGCGGTCCAGTTACATCTAGGTTCGACGGCGTAGGGCACTAAATTTCGAGCCACACGGCCCAAATTGGGTACACCAACTGGAAATCAAAAGGGCACCCTGGCAGTGATGGGGGCACGTGCCCCTGTGCCCCCTGGCTGCACCCCTGGACAGTAGATCAACTCCGGGAGGCATTAAATAAGCTCAGGGGGCCCGGATCAGCTCAAGGGGCACTAAAACAGCTAATAGGGCACCAGACAAGCTCGGAGGCATCAGACTAACTCAGAGAGTATTATATAGGTTCAGAGGGCACACTTATTTTCTCAGGGGGGCACCAGATTGACTACGAGGGCACCAGATCAGCTCAGACGGCATATGATCAGCTCCAGGGGGCACCAGATGAGCTCCGCCCGTACGATTATTGGCGACGATGAGGCATTATCTGGAAACGGATTACGTGCCTATACTCTTTCCGGGTTCTTGGAAAGGCGGCAGAATGCCCTAGCTGACCAAAAGAGGCACCTAATTGTCAAACAATAGTTGAAATCGCTAAATGCAGTCTAGTTCCATCGAGGCTCAATGGCGTAGCGCACTAAATTTCGAGCGGCACGGCCCAAAGAGGGCACACCACCTGGCAATCAAAAGGGCACCCCGGCACCGGTGGGGGGCACGTGCCCCTGTGCCCCCCTGGCTGTGCCCCTGCTGATATAATTATGTGCTAGCGTGTTGCTGTTTTTTTAGCACCTGGTCACCCACAAGTTATGTTTTTCTAGCATCTTTCCGATTCCCCTGAAAAAAACGCGCGCAAGCGAAGTGCGCGCGTGCTGCATTTCCGGTTGAAAAGTCTTAAAGTGCTATGTCTGAGCATCTTAATTGATTTTGGCGGGAACTTTTAGCACTAATTGGTGCTTAATCTACCATGGCGCGTGCACGCGCCGCGTCCTCGCGGTCAGTCGACCGCCATCTTTCACCAAGTGCTGGCCTGTCAATAATAGTCACTGCGCTCATGGGTGAAAGCCTGCGAAGACCAAAGTCTGGAGGTAAGTGGACATGTTACAGGGAAAGTGCGAAATCCGGGATTTCGCGAACTCCCTAGGGATTTCGCGAAATCACTGACCAGCCAGGAGTCCGCGAAATCCCTAGGGAGTTCGCGAAATCACTGGCCGACCAGGGATTTCGCGAACTCTCTAGGGATTTCGCGAACTCACTGAAACTTCAGTGATTTCGCGAACTACCTGAATGCTTTTCAGGGATTTCGCGAAATCCCTAACATGCCAATATGTCATATAGTTTAAATCCGAAGAATGATCCTTCAGTGGTCTGGTTTTACACTCCCCGTCCATGTTTTCTCTTCCTATGTTGTGTTTTGCTTGATTTTATGTATGTCGGCCTGATATTTATTTTTTTGAAAATAATTTTACACCCTCAGCTCCACCTCACACCGGGTCCTTGTGCCCGCTGACGAACTATTCGAGTCACTAGCCTTCCTCGAGGTGCATGGTTTATGCAATATGAACCGTAGGTGTGGAGGGGGGGGGCTCAAAACAAACTAGAGATGCCATTACTTTTTTCATTGTCATCTGTAATGAATATCTTGATTTCTTAACAAAGCAAACTCCTGATGGGAAGTATTGTGCCGTAAGAAACGGACAAAGAACTGATATACTTTCACAAAGGTCAATTTTAGCTATGTCTATGTTGGAATGTACTACGGACGTCCACAAATTTTCAAATAGCAGTATTTTGATACAGGAGGAAGTGTCGGCCTCGAAAAAGCTCTCGGTGTAAGAAGCGGCACGCCTGTCATCGCTGGACCATTGCCAAGGCTTTCATTTCATTTTCATTTATTTCATTTATTCAGGTTTATCAGCAACAGGTATGTGGAAACCCAATTACAGCTGAAGTCAAGCAATAAAACAGCACACCAATGAATATTTACAATGCAACCGTGTAACAATGTAATGCAACCTATTCCTGCAACAATAATATAAAACACTCGATATAAAATATACACGAAGCTATGAATATGAAGCATATGAAAATACATCAGAAGCACTGCAATACATTAAGACATGAAAAACGGCATAACATAAGATAAGAAGCCTAAAATGGGTGAGCTTTAACATATTTCCTCACCCTGGCTCTAAAACTGCTAAAGATCGAAGCGTAGGGGTCTGCCTCGGGACAGCGTCCAAGATGGCCATTGAAAGCAATCGCTGCCCTGCGAAATGAGCCTCTTTTGACGGTCTCCACACGAGGCAGGGAAACATGAAAAGGTGGCTTTGCATCCCCCTGCTTTCAGAAATTTTATTGTCGATTCCGGCGGGCTAGCAAATGCACTTCAAGCTTAAGTGCTCCAGCCACGGTCATGACAATAGGCAATGAGATAGCACATTGCAAATATGCGTAACAATTGTTTTATTCCGTATCCTGCTAATGCCGACAACTATAGTTGTCGGCTTATGTTCAGCTGTAGCTGAAACTGTATAACGCTTCTGATATACTGATAAACTGAAAACAGAGATATGGTCTAAGTTAATTTGCAGAATAATTATTTCGTTGTTGCAGCTCTGAAAATTTATCTTAGTATTGCCGAACCGTACCTGTAAGGATTGGCCAAAGTTTTGGAATACATTAATGAACTTAATGCAAAAAGAATATAACATTATTGTATTTTCCTTACCCAGAATGTAATACGAAATGGCCATCAGATAAGCAGCATTTCTCTTTTGTGTAGTAATGAGGGTTGTGATATGATAATGATCTCTGTGCAGATGCTGGATAAGTGAGTTGGAAAGAAGCGCTTCAGAATTTTGTATCTAACGGTACTCACAGTTGGTGCACCTGACCGACTTCGTACCGAGTACGTGCATGGCCGGGGCGGGGGCTGGGTAACCATACCCCTTGGGTTTTTCGCAAAGTCTTGAAAACGGCTACGCGCAGCGCTGCTGTACCCAATACAGTTTTTCTGAAGCTTTTTACAACTCCTGTCAACATTTTCGGTTCAGGTCATTTCAGTCAGGACATCAGTGCAGGTCAAGTGACCTCATCTCCAAAAAAAGAAGGAAACAACATAAGCAAGGAACAGCTTAATTTATCAATCTAAAATTCGTATTGAATAAAGGGCCGACTGAGTACACACAGTTTTTTTAGGATTTCTGAAGTCAATGACCTAAGGTCAATTATGAGTCATGATAACACCGTTGGAAAAGTATCGGTAAAATGGTTTAAGCATAATAATTTTGTTGGGAACGGAGCTAAATTGTATATTTTGGCATCATTGGGGTTGTCTTGTTTCTGCAGTTCTAATGATATGCATTCCGACCCAATTCGATATTAACCTGATCCAAGGTCAGGTCAAATCTTAGCTTTGACCTAGAATAGTCACATTATTAATCATTCGACGTCGCTTGCAGAAAAGCTTCATATAGTGAATCCTTATATATTGTATATATTCTACATCAGATGGTAGGACTGAAGAACTGTATTTCAGTTATATCACCATATCCATATTGTGACATTGTTTGGCTTCCAATGCCCTCAGATCTTACCCGACAAAAGAATGTATAGAACACTTCCTTTAAAGCTTAGGTTGTGCTACTTAACGCCCTTCACTTTTTCGCTAACTAGCGTAGTTTTTAGATTTTAGGCGGGGGGAGGGGGCGTAGCCCACCCCCTCGTCAGGGTGAAGGTGGCTCAGACCCCTGGCATTGCACGTCTTAAAAATTGAATCTCGCGAAACTAGTTTGAGACTTATACCAAACGTTTTTGACTGTGATGATTTTAAGCTATCAAAAGCATAGTCATAAGAGACTTCGCAATTGATCTCGGTGACCGGCACCTCATCGACACCACCAGCCAAAAGACACGTGATGAGTTTTCAAAAATGTGAGCGTCGGGCACATTCTTTTTCGTATGGCGTGGTTTGCTCAAAAGTAAGTGCGTTGCGCCATTGCCGAGCATTCATACCATTTTTCCGTAGCGCAAATATTTCTGCCATTTCTTGAACTGTGTTATACCCAGATTTATTCTAGTGATCAAGCCATGGATTTCGTACCATTTTCTTTATCGTATCCGTAGATAAAATTCCATAATAATGCATACTACATAAAATACCGTAACGCTATTCTGTGATGTAGATTTGACATAAAATAACAGTAGCGTCACATAATTATGAAAGGTGGTGATAGCGTAGACCACTTTTTATTGAATACTTGGGTAGTTTTGCTGACTCCATGCACTGCATATGTATAATATCAAATATACAGATCTATCATAGGTTGATCCAAGATTGCCGATCGGGGGGGCATCTTCCCGGGGGGAAAGGGCAGGGCACCATCCGGACCAGGGGAGTGCCTTTTTTGACCGGAAAAGCCTATCAGGTGGGCGCAAAATCCTATCGGTGGGCGCCGATTTTTACATCCCTAGGGACGGGGGATGGTAAGCGACATTTCAAAGTGGCGCCGTGACCATTTCAGGGGGTGCCGAGGGTCGATCGGGGGGGGGGTGGGGTACCTGCCCCCTTTGTCCCCCTAAATCCGCGTATAAAATATATCATGAATATAAAATAACCAAGTACCAAATCACAGTGAAGGCGAAGGTGTATTCTGTGGGGGAGTGTGTGGGAACCAAATTTCAGGAGTGGACCAGGGCGTTTTGGAACCGCCAGGGGCCAGTGTCTTTCTCTCCCGTGATCCACATTTGCAATCAGCAGCAACTTAACTTTTACATTGCAGTACAATATTGATAAGCGAAACTCGATAGGTGTATCGCTACGACCTCAACAATACAGTTATGACCTTCCTTATATTTAGCTTAAAACCTTCCTAATATTTAGCTTAAAACCTCCCTTATACGTGATTTTCACGGAAATTGTCCGGTTACTGTTTGAAATAAATCATAAGAACAATAGTCCGCAATCCTGGCTAGTCATCCTTGAGCTGACTAAATGCCAGGGAATTCGCGAACTCCCTGAGTGTTTATCCGGGATTTCGCGAACTCCCTGACTTCTAAGTCCAGGGATTTCGCGAACTCTCTGGCTGGTCAGTGATTTTGCGAAATCCCTAGGGAGTTCGCGAACTCCCGGATTTCGCACTCTCCCTGTAACAGACATACTAGACATACATTTATCGAGTTTGATCGCAGATATGAATACAGGTTAATTTTGCCTCGATGTCTGAAATAACACAGCCTTAAGGTATCTTGCAGCGAAGAATGCTCTCATCGCTCAATAAAGCTCCCCCGATAGGCAAGTGGATGGTTTGGGGGAGGTCAAGGGATCCATAATCGTGGAAAAATATGATTTAAGAAGAAAAGAAACCAAATCGAGTGGATGGGAGGGAACGCTTATTTTGCCCCTCGGGATCCAACACTTGCAATAATATTATTGAAAGTATATTTCCTGGTCATGTAGATACCTATTTCCAGAGAGCCTGGAAAGTTAGGCATAGGCGTAGAAATATGTTTTATATCGAGAGGGAAAAAGTCGTCAGCACTGGTGGCGGTGAACGTGATTCTACCTACCCACAGGCGTAGGAGCCTCCAGAATATGAGGGGGGTAGCCAAACTTCAACCTGAAGCTGACAAGAAACTTCCCATGCCAGGGCTAAAAACTTTCGCATTTGGACTCCTCGTTGTTTTCTATACCGGCTGTTTATAAAAAATGTCTGACTTCCTCCCATTTCAGATGCGATCAGGAATCTTTTAGCCCAATATTTGATGGGGCGATGGCCCCTGCCCTCTGTTCCTACGCCTATGTACCTATCACAATTTTTAAACGGAAAATGTCCAAAATCGGCTTAAAATTGGGGAGGGGTGCACTGCGCCCCAGTCCAAAGATTGGGGTCAATGCCCCCTGCCATCGGAACCTGTGCCTATGACGTTGGGGGTGGAACATTTATTTGCCGTACTGTTATTAAATTTCTGCATTAACCCGTTCCTCCGAGGTGTCCCTCTTGTATGTACATACCTGAAGTTGGTAGATTAGACGCATTTTTTGGCACTTAGCCCGATTTGAAGCCTTAGGGATACACGTTGCCTGACAAAGGGGCTGGTGTTCTGGGAGTTGGTGTTTGTATTTGTCTGGGGTAATTGTGATAAAACTGATCATTATCTGCCAAAAATTATACGTTAGAATTTTTTAGGAACTAAAGCTATAAAAGACGACAGTTTCACCTCATGGCATAATCACGACTAAGTACAAACACTAAAAACACAGCACATATTTTTAAAATATTGCACGTCCATTTGATGTTCACGGTTTTCTCGCAATGCAACACTTTCTCAAAAATGAACCTATCATTTCACGGGGGAGATTGGGAGGGAGGGAGGGGGTCCAGTGTTAGTCTTAAATGTGATGGTAAAAAATAGATACAAATAATAGTTATGAGGACTGGAACCATATCTATGCGATGTATTTTGTGATGAGCCACGAGCTTCCTGCTTTGCTCATTGTGGGTCTGTGTTGGGGAATTTGCATTGACTCGCTGATTTTGACGTCTGGGCTGTCGCGTAAGTTACTGAGGAGGCAGATAAAGATCATTTTTATTAAAGTCATCATGTCAACCTTTCCAGTGCTACTCCGCCTTTTAAGTACATTTTCTAGGGTACCTTAATATGATATCCCGTATTTTGTCCACCAGCCTTTTCATCCTGCGCATAATCCACACTATTATTTTCTTTACCAATTGTTTTTACACACACACAGAACAATCCTGGGCTAAAGCGGGGGGGGCTGATATTGGCAAAGGGGTTAGATGTTGACCCGTGGGATGACCTAATGCAGGTGCGTCGCCACCGGCAAAAAAAGAGCGAGCCAGTTAATTTTTTATATTGATGCTGACAACAACTAAATATAAATTTCGTGCTTAAAATGGATGCATTCGCTCTTTAAAGTCTCATTTTAGTATATCTGCAATTTTTTGGTGCGCTGTGGTGCTGCTGAGATGGTTCAATTTAGCACTTCCCGCCTTAGAAGAGCTATTTTCAAGCTAAAAATCACACTTTTCTAGGCTGCTGAAAACTAGCTTGGTGCTAGTTTTTTACAGCTTCCTCTCTCTGCTAATTGGATTAGCATCTTAGAGCTGCTAAAATTTCAGCACTTCAGGTGCTAAATTCGTAATATTAGCACCATGTTAACGAAAAACAGGGTGGTGCTAAATAGATAAATTAACACCAAAACATTTAGCACCTCGAAAATTGGCTTAAAACTAGCAGCGAAAATCGGTAGTTTTTGCTGTCTGATTAGCACCTTCTGGATGCTCAACTTTTTTACAGCGTGGGGCAGTGGTGCGTGGCATGGAAACTGCACGTGAATTTAGGGACATGCATTTTGATTTGAAACAGATGAATTCAGTCAGCGCGGAACACAGTGTATGCAGCTCTGTGGCGCGGAATGTTTCAGTTTCAGTTTAGTATACATATTTTCGACGGGTGACCCCAATTATGGACAAAGTCATACAGTAAAACAATGTAAATATAGGACGATAAAACATAAAAATGGAACTTGAAAAGGACAGCTCAATAAGTGAATACGATAATACGGCGAAAAGGCACGCCTAATCACAGTACAAATAGTAAAAACGATGTATCATTGAGCTGACTACCGAACCGTACACACCGGACATAGGTATATCGGCGTTCACATGATGGGATCTAAAGTAGCTACATATGTGCTTACTAATGATTTAAACTGACTAAAAGAGTCATTAAAAACATCACTATCAGGAAACGTTACTAAAAACTTGTTCATGGCCACTGGTAGTCGACTGAATAATCCATTCTTAATAGTGTCAACACGAGAATGCTGCGCATGCATGAGCATTCGCTGACGCGTTACTGTGGCGCATTAGCGGACGCAGGGGGGGGCATTCCGGGCATGGCCCCCCCAAAGCGCTGGGCCCCCCAAGTGCCGGATAAATTTTTGAAAAAGGGTGTTTACACTAGGTCTGTAGAGCGAAAAAAATATTCGATCTCACCACCCCCCCCCCAGGAGAGCGATCATTCACTTGGATAGGTAGCTTATACTACCACTGTCGAGCACCCAAATTGCACGTCCCACCCCCACCTCCCCCCAGGAGGAGAGGCAGACATGGGTTTATTAGACTCCCCTAAAAAAAAATCGGGTATGCGACCGCCCCTGCTCTGGCGGGTACTGATAGCAGGAATACTTGGAGCAGGCATGGGGAATCGACCCTACATCGCAGTACGTTACGTGCGAGTAAAATGTCATGCTGCACTCTACGAAACAAGATGGAAGTCATCCTTAAATGATCGAATAAGTCAGTATATCTTAAAGACTATGGTCAGAGTGTGCATTCAGCCAGAGTAAAAACTTATGCTGGATGCGCTCAACTCTAAGCATGTGGCTGTTTGCCTCGTCGCCCCACACAACACAACAGTATTCCAGTAGCGATCTGACATGTGCAATTGCATGGTATGACGTGAGAACAGCCGACCTATTGAGACTACGGCGCACCAGTCCAGCCGTCTGATAAGCTCTGATAAGAAAGCCCAGTGATCTATTTGCCTTCTTCAAAATGTTGTCCACATGCGCTGAGAAGTTGAGTTTTGAGTCCAGTATGACTCCCAGATCACGCATTTGTTCGACATATTCTAGTTCAATATTATTCACCGTGTAAGTTGAGTGAAGTGGCTTAGTTCCCAGTGTCATTTAAAGTACACGATCATTTCACGCGACAGTCGCAAAACCTTAGGCTGCCACGGATACGCTCAGAGGCGGGGAGGAGACGGATTGTATACCGAGGAGTACAAATGTACAGTCAGTTGGCAGTGGATGACAGTGTAGGTACTTTTTAGACCATGGCTGAGAAACATGCTGCTGTCACGCCGCGAGTGAGCATGCTTAATGTCTGTTTTTAAAGTTATAACTTTATCGTGGTTCTTGATGGTTACCTGTCTTTTTACTTTCAGCGCTACGATTTTGTCTTTTCATGCTCTGTGTGTATTCTAGCCAATTTCCCGAGTGTTTACTTTTATAGAAATGGCATGTCAAGTGAAAAACCGCATAGAGTGGATCTTAGACAAAATATACGAACGAACGAACAGTGATGTCCACAGTCCCTGCCATTTGCCTCCTCCCCGTGCTACACGGCGTGATACACTCCCTCCCCGTGCTACACGGCGTGATACACACTCCCTCCCCGTGCTACACGGCGTGATACACACTCCATCCCCGTGCTACACGGCGTGATACACACTCCTCCCCGTGCTACACGGCGTGATACACACTCCCTCCCCGTGCTACACGGCGTGATACACACTCCCTCCCCGTGCTACACGGCGTGATACACACTCCATCCCCGTGCTACACGGCGTGATACACACTCCTCCCCCCGTGCTACACGGCGTGATACACACTCCCTCCCCGTGCTACACGGCGTGATACACACTCCATCCCCGTGCTACACGGCGTGATACACACTCCCTCCCCGTGCTACACGGCGTGATACACACTCCCTCCCCGTGCTACACGGCGTGATACACACTCCCTCCCCGTGCTACACGGCGTGATACACACTCCCTCCCCGTGCTACACGGCGTGATACACACTCCCTCCCCGTGCTACACGGCGTGATACACTCCCTCCCCGTGCTACACGGCGTGATACACACTCCCTCCCCGTGCTACACGGCGTGATACACACTCCCTCCCCGTGCTACACGGCGTGATACACACTCCCTCCCCGTGCTACACGGCGTGATACACACTCCCTCCCCGTGCTACACGGCGTGATACACACTCCCTCCCCGTGCTACACGGCGTGATACACACTCCCTCCCCGTGCTACACGGCGTGATACACACTCCCTCCCCGTGATACACAGCGAGGCTACCCGAGCTCTCGTGCAGGGCGAAATAGAGGGTTGTTTGGGGCTCAACTTTTCGAGTATCTGTGCTCCTGCCAGTCCTGGGGATCTTCAACTCTGAGGAGGCACGGTGCAATGGGGCGATGGCGTCGACTTCTCCACGCTGTCGGCGCCTATAGCTTCAGCCTATAGGCTCAAAACACATAAACGTTACCATATATGGGAAGGTTTTCGGGCGCTGTGAAGAATGTGTTTCGGGCTTTCAACAGCAGTGCGGCCGTCGGGATATCCTGGATGGCGGCTTAGAAGAGCTGAGGCGCTCTGTTTTGCAGCACTGGATGATTCTTTCCAATAATTGTTTCGATCTGCTTTAATGTATGTTGTTATACTGTCCGTTGGGCTATTCTTTGTTCTTTGTCGTATTGTAACAATGATCCGTTTCTCAGGACGTACTGATTGCGGAGCGAGCAGGGAACACGCCGACTTGGCTGTTTGCTTCTGGTGACAATAAACTCTGCTATGAACTCCAAGCGTCTCCTTCCCCGACCGGCCCGGCACGCTTATACATCGTCTATTTTTGGGTGATTTGAGAGTTTTAAGAAAAATACATACATAGTTGTGCAGCTACAGTCCTTTAGTCCTGAGACTGATCTGACCACAGGGCGTACCCTCGGACTGCACCACCGGAACGGCTGATCGCTAAGGCCAATTAAGGCCGTGCTCCCAATTATAATTGTTCTAGTTGGTGAGCGTAAACCCCGAGACTAGGCAAGCATTGACCAATATATTGTCACCTGATGAGGGAGTAGCCAGAGCTCAGCTTTGATCCACAGACAGAACCGCAATGTCTCACCGAGCCCAGCCATGGGGGTGAGCGGCCTATCTTCCCCAAGCGTAGACGTTCAAATGCCACTTTGTGACTAAGTGTGGCTTTCTTGATCACGCCGCTGCAAGTGTATCACATGGGACGGTTTGATGCAACGCCTTATTCAAAAGTATGAATTTTCCCATAAAAAGAGGAGGTCAATGCTATTTCTAGCCCAACTTTGAGCCTTCAGTTCACTCCTTGAAAACTCATTAGAAGGGTGCACCAGCCCCTCCACGCTGTAACGGCACCGACGTAATCCGTCGCCCCAGCTGGCCCTCCCCACTGTCCGCTCCGGTCCCCCCTCACGCTGCACGCGGCCGCCGTCTCATCCTGCCCTCTGTAAAGAGGTGGACCTGAGGGGAGCAAGAATGCGACAAACAGCCACAGGCGCTCTGGTTGTCATGGCAGCCCACCGGTAGTAGGCGGCGGCTACCTGGCTTACCCATTAGCGGTGGTCCAAAGGAGCAGCACGGGCGGCTGAGGAGGCGGCGGCGCCGCCAGCTGGCGCTGTCCCGGCAGACAGCCACGGCCTGACAACCCGCAGCGGACAGCCACGGCCTGACAACTCCCGGCGGACGGCCACGGCCTGACAACTCCCGGCGGACGGCCAGGGCCTGACAACTCCCGGCGGACGGCCAGGGCCTGACAACCCGCAGCGGACGGCCACGGCCTGACAACCCGCAGCGGACGGCACGGCCTGACAACTCGCAGCGGACGGCCACGGCCTGACAGCTCCCGGTGGACGATCTAGCCGTGGTCTGAGCGTAGAAGAGAGAAGCACGCTGCCAGGCTGTGGCACGTCCAAAGATACACCGTTGTGTTTGTCAGACTGGAAGCCCCTTCCGCTGGCACTGCAGCCAACTCAGGTTTAATTCGTGTCACATAATGAGTGCCTCCGACAGCGGGATCGAGCGCCTAGAAACAGCTGAAGATTTCTTGCTTAACATATGAGATTGGCCACCCAAAGTTTCAGTCTCTCATTAATACATTACGGGAAAATAAGATATAAGTCCGGGGCTGGTCTGGAAAGGGGGATTCTAGTCATGGTCCCTTAAATGCAAAATCAAAGGGGACCAAACTTCTCACCATTTACCCCCTAAAATGGGGAGAACGTGTCTGTTAGTAACAATTATAAACATTTTAGGCCGTTCAGAAGTTACCTCTTTAAAAGTAAGAAAAATATCGTAAAGAGGAACAAAAACGAAAGACCTTTTCACTTTTCGAACAGGATATGTTTTCAAAGTGATGTGCGAGGCGCACATTTTTTTGCATGACACGCTTGAGATATATGAGGGGAGAGTTCGTTTGAAGATATTGCTTAGGTGGAGCTGATGTGAAAAGCTGGTTCACTGCAGCAGCTGAGTCTTGCCGGTCTCTGCCGCCGCCGGTAAACGTTTACACTCGTCTACGTTGGTTTGGCCCCCAACCCGACTGGCTAGATCCGCCTGTGTCACAATCTTCTAACAAATGCAGAATGGTATGTCCACACTTATCTAGAGAGGGGATGGTGCATTCCGTTCTGTGTTTGTATTGTCAGAGCCGTATGACGAAATCCATGGAGCGAAGCCGATTGAGATTTCTCAAGAGGCTCTATTCTGGCCGCTTGGTGGTTCTGACAGTTGTTGCCAGGGCTCTGCAATTGTGTAGAATGCCCTTTTACGCTAGACGCCCAAACTAAGGCCCCCGAATCTAAATTCAAAATAGTTTTTGTGAAATTTTGGAATGAATGTTTTCAATTTTGTATTTTTCTCATTTTTGTTTCTTCGCCGACGAACTGAAATTTGCTTCCTTTTGAATAAGTAGCAGGGGCCACCTAAGAAAAAAATCGAACCGGTCCGACAATATTTAGTACGCCAAAACGCAGGATTTCTAATACAAGCAAAAAAGCTATTGAAATTTGACGGCCAGCTTATAAGCTCGAAATGTCAGAAGGCACGCTTCACTTAGTTTAAAGACAGACACCTGGAGGCAGGTAGGTCAATTTTATTGTGCTTAGGCATAGTTTCCAGTGGAAAACGTAAAATTCTTACCTAGTTCTTGTCATTCTGCCGGAGGACTGCATTTTTGCACACTTCATTCAAATCTTAATATCTTGTGATCTAATGCGCCGATTTGACTTTTCATTTAAGATGGTGAAAGACCATTGCTTACGCCTGATAATATTTGGAGATGGATATCGTGATGTTGAAATTAATAGTTTTATATGTATAAATATAATTTTAGAAGAAAACTTTTTATTTGTAGCTTCTCGGTTCCGAGTACATGTCACTCACAAGCTCAGAATTAACATGGCTGAATAGGAAAATTGATTGCAGTCATTTCATTCATTTACACTACCCACTTATCTCCAACGGCTTTCGAGTAATTCGTCCGAAAGGGTATTTCAAGGAACTAAATTTCTCGGAACATGTTTGCTTCTCACCATGGTTCCAAGTTCTTAAAATGAATGGAAGTGCATGAAATTTGGCATGAACCTAGCTTAGGGTCCTGGGTTGCCGACAGAAGGGATTCTAGGCAAATATAATGTTTAGTTCGTCTTCTAGGAACAACTTTATACCATGACTTTTCAGTACGAACACAGCACGCAGCGCCACGATCCCGGCATCGTTTTGGTTGAGCAATACCGGTCAGTGACCTCCTGACGGGTCACAGGTGTAGGGCTAGTGGGAGTTGGTAGATCATGGTGCAATGGTCTAGTGGTTAGAGGTCCTGACTGGTGATGAGGGGTGGCCGGTTCGAATCCGGGGTTGACCATGAGCTATTTATTAGTTATTTCAAAGAAAAGAATGACAACACTGACCTACAGGCCTATGAAGAGATACATTGAAAACGAAAGATTGTTTGATTTCAGCACATTGTCATGCGGCTCTCCTGCGCCGGTGGGGCGTTAGCCCAGGTCGCAGACCGAGGTTGTGGATGGCAGTGTAAACGTTCTCGTCAATTATGTTCTCAATGTGGCATACATACTTTAGTACCTATATCATATTCAATTGTTCTGCCATCAGCTTTTTAGTTTGTGCAAATTCAGTTCAAGTTTGCTGTCAGGATAAATCACTGCAATTTTCTCACTTTGGATGCACCCTGCTTATCACAGATTAAGCTCGCGCGGACATTAAACACAACCCAAGACATTCCCTGCACCCTCTCCTGGGCTCAATCACGGTAAAGACAACACTCAGCGCGACAGGGGCCACCGGATGGTCAGAGTCCGTTCTGAAAGGTTAAAGAGCCTGGTCTAAAGGCTGAATTCTGGTTGATGAATGGAGCCCATCTCTGCTGAAATTTGTTGGCATCGTGATATGTTTAGAAATGACTAATTCAATAACTAACTGTTTTACAATGAAGAGTATAGATTGACCGAAGCTAACCACTTCTTCCCGGGCACGCTGATATACGAGTTAGCGTATAGTTACGAGCACCCTCCCCCGAGGGCCCGAAGGTCCCCCCTGAGCATATGGACCGAGCGAATGGCGGCCCGCTCACACTATGCTCTGGGGCCAAATGTGGGACTTCATACCAGACAGGGCCCTCTTCTGCCCTCTCCAGTTCTCCATTTCTGTGACAAACAGGGATTTTTTACCACAGAATCCTCTAAACCACTGTCACCCCGCAAGGGCCTCGTCGACAGTAGGACCCTCTCTGAACAGCTGGGCTTTCTTCGACTGATAAGACCGCTATGGCCGGCAGGGCTTTTGGGCCACGGGGCCAACTGCGAGTCGCACGGTCAGCTAAAGCCTTCAGGGCTCTGTCGGACCAGCTGGGCCCTCTTTAACACGCGCATTGACGGGGGCGGGTACCCGCCCCCTCAGGTTTTTCGGAGATAGCAGTAAAACGGCGTCGCTTAGCGCCGCCGTACTTGGTGTACCTTTTCCCTCATAATTTTTACAACTTCTGTGAAAATTTTAAGGTTAGGTCATCTCAGGTCAGGTCACCAGTCCAGGTCAAGTGACCTGACCTAAAAAGTTTAAGATAGTTTAAGTCGGAGCAGGGTGAACTTATCCGATTGAAACTCATATCAAATAATGGGCCCACCGATTTCTCTAAAATATGTTCCGGTATTTTTTATATAGATGACCTAAGGTCAGGTACGAAGCATGACCTTTCCAATGGAAATACATGGGAAAATGGTCTTTACTGTATAACTCAGTAACAGATAGTGATAGAGCGTTTATTTTAGCTGCATTAGACTCGCCTTGGATTTGCAGTTCTAATGATATGCATTTTATATAATTTGACCCTGACCTGACCTCAGGTCAGGTCAAATCCTTGATTTGACCTAGCAAGGTCAAATTATATATCATTCGATTCGGCTTGCTGCGAGGATTCATATACTTTAAGTCGTTTTGCTCTATCTTGACTTGTTCAGATGTAATGGGCGAAAAACTTAATTTACATGTTATCCATATTATAGCATGTTTTGACCTCTTGTGGCCTTAAATGTGATCTGACAAAAAATGGTTCGAATATTTTCGATGGAGAAGTGGATGGGCTACCCAACACCGTTTACCGTTTTTCGCTAGCCACCGTGGTTCTCGAGATCTTAGGGGGCGGGTACCCGCCCCCCCCTCGTCAAAGCGAAGGTAGCTCAGACCCTCGTCAATGCGCGTGTTAAATAAGGAGGCCACTGTGACTTGTAGGGATCGTTTTAGCCCACAGGTCCAACTCTGACTGTGAGCACCCTCTTTAACTAGCGAAGCGTCTGAACTAATATGACCGACTATTTTCCATAGGGCTCTCTATAGCCAGCAGGGCCCTCTCTGGTCATTGTGGCCCCTTCAGAGGCGTAACCAAGGAGAGGTGATTGGGACGGTGACCCCCTGAGGGCCCTCTCGAAGACGCGCTGCCCCTACCCCATGATACTGTGTGACCTGACGTGGAACTTCATGTCAGACGGGGCCATCTCAAGCCCTCCACAGCACCCCATTCTGTGACAGGACAGGCTCTTTTAAGCATCGAAACTCTTTTAAAAAGAGGGTCCTCTGAACCACTGTATTCCCCAAGGCCCTGTGTCGATATTAGGGCCCTGTCTGGCCAGGTGGACCCTCTTTAACCCTCGCTCCACCGGGGCCATCGATGGCCCCCCTAAGGTTTTTCCGGAATAGCAGAAAAACGATGAGGCGCAGCACCGCGGTGGAGGGCTCTACCCCTCACTGCATCATTTTTCCACCATCCTTGAAATATTTTTACCCCGGATCACCCAAGTTCAGGTCACCAGACAAGGTCAACCAAGGTCACCTCACTTCAACTTTAGAGCTCTGTCAGAGCTACATTTCGAAGTCGATCGATTTGAAACATCCTACACTTCATGACCGCTCCAGGGTCTACAAGGTGTATATCCGGAATTTTTCGATTTCGTGTCCTGAGGTCAGGTCACAAGGTGACCTCTCCCATTGAAAAAGCATGGGGAAAAGCTGTCTTATGATCTAAAAGTCACAAAACTATTGGAAATGCTCAGCTTGATCAGAAAAACGTTCTTGGACACCCTTTCACGGATTCCAGGGGCCATATTTGCCCTTTGACCTCTGCAAGGTCATCCAAGGTCAACAGGGGTCAAAAACAGTATTTTGACAATAAATTTTGACCTAATTAAGCTAGAGCGCTGAAACAAACACCATCGTGTTTGTCTTGTCACTGGCTTTCATTTGATATACGGAAAGGTTACTTTCTGACCTTTCGTGACCTCAGGTAATATTAGGTCACGAGGTGACCTCTGGAGGTCAAACCACGGGCGGGAGGTCTTATCGTTTCACATAGCGGAAACAGAACTGGTAATTTCCTATCAAGTCTTTACCAGACCTCAATAGCTCTAATGGCATAAGAGTTATGCCCAGTTTGCTTAAGCATTGCATATTTGAGTGAAAATAGCCGATCTTGACCTAATTTGACCTCTGGAGGTCAAACCATTGACCTGAGCACTAAAACATGTTGCGTAATTTCTTACTGAATTCATGCGAGCTTTCTAGTGCACTCTGCAGATTTGCGCTAACGCCCATATTTTCGGAGTTAGAGGGGGGCATCGATGGCTCCCGGTGGGGTGAAGGTGGCGCCGGACTCCCGGTGGGGCGCGGGTTAACCGATAAGACCACTATGTCCAGCAGGGTTTTTGGGCCACGGGTCCCCCTGGAGTCCCAGGGCCAGATTGAACCGGCAGGGCCCTATCGAAACAGCTGGTTCCTCGCGAGAAGGCCATTGTGGCTAGCAGGAACCACTTGACCACTGGAATTGTGGCCACTGGCCCACAGCACCCATTCTGATTATCAAGACATTCTTTAACTACAAAGGCTTTTTAAATAGCAGGACTGACTGTTCTCCACAGGACTCTCTATCGTCATCAGGGTCCTCTGGTCAGCTGGAGACCCGACAGAGACATAGCCAAAGAGAGGTGTTGGGGCGGCGGCCCCCCGGAGGACGCACTGCCCAGCTGCACTATTCTCTGTATCCAGCCGTGGAGCTTCATGTTAGACAGGGCACTCTCAAGCTCTCTCTAGTTCTCCATTCTATGCCCTCTGAACCACTTTGGCCCCCGCCCTCCCCGCTCTGGTCACGTGATATGAGGTGATCTAAGGAAAATCGACAGCAATGTATTCCTCAATCTTTTACATATATATTCGGAAAAATAATGCAGAAGAGCTACAAATACGAACAAAGAAGTGAGGTCCATCCCCAACCTGGTGCAGAGAAAAAACGGTCCCCTCTAAAACCAAAAATTGGTCAGATTTGGGTTAGTTGTGGGCTCCACACTTGGTGGTTACAAATATTTTCGTTCGTGCATCCATGTTTGGCTGAAATCGAGAGATTTCCAGCAGAGAATTGGTCGAGGTGGACGCCCCCAGGTCCCCAAATTCGGACGCTTATGAAGAGTTATTCTTCAGTATCACTCTCAGCTGTTCTCAAGTTCACGCGTATTTTCACTTTTCAGAGCCGCATGACGAAATCCATGGAGCGAAGCGCATTGAGATTTCTCAAGAGGCTCTATTCTGGCCGCTTTACCGGTCTCGTCGTGGTCTGTCTGTCTGTCAGAGCCGCATGACGAAATCCATGGAGCCAAGCGCATTGAGATTTCTCAAGCGGCTCTATTCTGGCCGCTCAGACGGGTCTCGTCGTGGTCTGTTGTTGTTGTCAGAAGCCGGTGACGAACGAAGTAAGAAACGGCTTCTATTCTGACAGTTTTTCCGGTCTCGTCGTCGTTGTCAGTCAGAGCCGCATGACGAAATCCATGGAGCGAAGCACGTTGAGATTTCTCAAGCGGCTCTATTCTGGCCGCTCAGACGGGTCTCGTCGTGGTCTGTTGTTGTCAGAGCCGCATGACGAAATCCATGGAGCGAAGCGCGTTGAGATTTCTCAAGCGGCTCTATTCTGGTCGCTCAGACGGGTCTCGTCGTGGTCTGTAAAAAAAAAAAAAAAAAAAAAAAGTAAGTTTTTTTTTTTTTTAAAAGGTTTTTTTTTTTTGGCGCTGAGGGGGGTCTCGTCGTGGTCTGTTGTTGTTGTTGTTGTTGACGTCTGTCAGTCCTGAGAATTGATGTCAGAGCTCTGGAATTTTGTAGGGTGCCCTTCTGCTCCAGACACCCAAACTGAAGCCCCGAGTCGAAATCCAAAATAGTTTTTGAGACATTTTGGCTCAAACATTTTCTGTTTTAATTTTCTCTAATTTTTTCTTCTTAAGCTACGAACTTGAATTTTATGTCCTTTTCAAAAGATAATAAGGGCCAGCTAGGGGAAAAATTGAGCTGATCCGACAATATTTATTGCGTGAAAACGCGTATTTCTCACGTCAGCAAAAAACCTGCTTAAAGTTGATGGCCGACTTGTGCGCTCGAAATGTCAGAAGGCACGCCTCAGTTAGCTGAAAGGCAGTTACCTAGGGGTAGCTAGGCCAATTTTGTTGTGCTTAGGCATAGTTTTGAGTGCAAAACGTAAAATTTTGACCTACTTTTTACAGTTCTTCCGGAAGACTGAATTTTGGTTCATTTCACTTCAACGTTAATACCTCACAATCGAATTGACCGATTTGAGTTTTCATTTCAAATAATGAAAGAGCATTGCTTCCACCTGATAATATTTGAAGATGGAAATTGAGAATGTAAAATTCTTCGTTTTATAGGCATAAATAGAAATTGAGTAAACAAACTTTTTATTTGCATCTTCCTGGTTCCAAGCTCATGTCACTCACAAACTCAGAACTGACACGGCTGAATAGGAAAGTTACTTGCCGTCATTTCGCTCACTTATACTACCCACCTATCTCTAATGGCTTTCGAGTAATTAGTCCAAAATGTATTACAAGATGCTAAATTTCTCGGACCACCTTTGCTTCTCACCATGGTTGCAAGTCCTTAAAATGGACGGAAGTTGATGAAATTTGGCATGAAGCTAGCTTAGGATCCTAGCTTGACGATACAAGTAATTTCAGCCGAAAAGAATGCTTGGTTCGTCTTCTAGAAGTACCTTTATATCGTGCCTTTTCGGGACAAGCACAGCACCCGGCGCCAGCGGCCCGGCATATTCGGCGGAGTTGTACCAGCCAGTGACCTCCTGACGGGTCACCGCTGTTCAGCTGGTGGGAGTATCAGCAGTGTGGCACGGTGGTACAGTGGTTGGAGGCCCTGTCTGTTGATCAGGTAGGTCCGGTTCGAATTCGGGGGTGACCACGTACTCTTTATTGGTTATTTCAAAGAAAAGAATGATAAAACTGACTTGCAGGCTTATGAAGAGATACATTAAGAACGAAATATGGTTTGCTTTCAGCACATTGTCATGCGGCTCTCCTGCGCCGGTGGGTGTTAGCCCAGGTCGCAGACCGGAGTTTACATGTTCTGGTGACCAAATAACTAAAACTGCACCAAAAATCAAATGCCTGGGCGCAAAATGACCGTCGCCGTCGACGCGCCCTTAAACCCCACTCATGATGATGAAAATCAAATGCCAGTGCTTAATGAACACATTTCAGCTCAATGAGACTTAATACTAAATTAGTCTCAAATAAACAGACATTTGATCTCAAAGAGACTCATAAATCTCTTAATCTCTTCCCGTTTTCTTAATCGAGTCGGCTTCTGGTTCCTGGTTGGGACAAAAAAACGGCCAGAGCTCCATAATGGTCTTCAGCAAAGGGCACAAAAAACATTTTCGAAAGTCAAACAGCGTCTCCAAGCGGTTAAAAAACAGAAGAGAACTGGCCTTCAATTGAAGAAGGTGCTATGGATTGCGAAGCATCGGAGGGAGCTGGAGACCAAAGCTGCTCCCAGTTTGCATTGTACATACATACACTGGTACAAATGGTTTTCCCCGGTCACTTAAAAAATATTAGGGGCTCATGTCCCCCCCCTCCCCCTCCTCCATCACCTACCGAAGCGAAGGGATAATCACAAGAGCGTGTCCTTAGAATAGCTGCTCCATCCATTATTGCGTATAGAACGGGCAAACAGAAAATTGGGGAGCTTACAGTACGACCGCTTCTCCCCGGATTCGAACCTTGGTTCCACGTGTGAGAGTCGGGAACGGATACCACTAGACCATCGCTTCCACAAGAAGTCTGGTTGGTCATTATTAAAAATTACCTGATTAACTATCTTAAGCTCCGTTTTTTTTGGGGGAGTGGGGTGAAACTGGTAATTTCTTACATTTTTCAAGTTAAGTAAAATTAACACGCGCATTGACGGGGGGGCGGGTACCCGCCCTCCTCGGGTTTTTCGGAGATAGCAGAACTTGGCATGCCTTTTTCCTCATCATTTTTACAACTTCTGTGAAAATTTTAAGGTTTGGTCATCTCAGGTCAGGTCACCAGTACAGGTCAAGTGATCCGACCTAAAAAAAAGTTTAAGATAGCATAAGTCGGAGCAGAGTGAACTTATCCGATTGAAACTCATATCACACAATGGGCCCACCGAGTTCTCTAAAATATGTTCCGGTATTTTTTATATCGATGACCTAAGGTCAGGTACGAGGCATGACCTCTCCATTGGTAATACATGGGAAATGTGGTTTTTACTTAATAACTCAGTAATGGATGGTGATAGAACATTTATTTTAGCTGCATTACACTCACCTGGACTTTGCAGTTCTAATGATATGCATTTTATATAATTTGTCAGGTCAGGTCAAATCCTTGATTTGACCTAGCAAGGTCAAATTATATATCATTCGATTCGGCTCGCTGAGAGAATTCGTATAGTTCAAGTCGTTTTGCTCTATCTTTACTTGTTCAGATGTAATGGCCGAAAAACTGAATTTACATGTTATCCCTATGACGGCATCTTTTGACCTCTCGTGACCTGAAATGTGACCTGACAAAAAATGGTACAAATATTTTCGATGGAGAAGGGGATGGGCTACCCAACGCCATTTACTGTTTTTCGCTACCTACCGTGGTTCTCGAGATCTTAGGGGGGCGGGTACCCGCCCCCTCCCCCGTCAATGCGAAGGTGGCTCAGACCCCCGTCAATGCGCGTGTTAAATTGAATAAAAATATAGCAGAAAATATGTTTCGACGTTCGAAATCTTATTTTCAAATTTTAAATAGCTATGGGTAAAATTGAGAAGAGCAGGATGCAGCAGTTTACCGGTACCGTTAACAAACTTGAATAATTTTGGAGTGGCCTCTCAAAAATTTTTCCCAAAATGCAAACATTATCGACAGAACCATAATCAATAGTTTTCAAATGCCAAGAAACCACAATAAAAACCGCAACAGCATCCCTTTAACTGCCACTCACGCAGCAGAACTGGAAAAGCACCGGTGCACGGTTCCCCCTTCCACATATATAAAAAATTAATATTATTCCAACGGTGTTGAATGGAAAGAAATGGGCGAAAGGAAATGGGCCCATGGTGCCCCCATGGTCCATATCACTTCAAGTTCGCGGAAGGAAAAAGGACTCCTCACTCCTCACTTAAGTAAAGGTATCTTGCTCCTCACTAGCAGGACACGATTTGATCAAACATCTTTTGTATGTCACACGAAAAATATCGATCGACTTCGGAGTGCTGAGAAGAGGAGCATGATTATAAGTTGACGAGACGTTTAATGCAATTCGAAGTTTTGCTACGCTGTGACTAGAAATCTTTAATTTTACCTATCGTATCATGCTGATTCCGATAAAGGGCTGTGTCCGAACATAGAACCCTAGTGTATTAGATCCATTGCGCATCCAGGATTCGGGGAGGCAGCCCATTGAACGTTTGTCAAACTAAAAAACACATTTGTCAATCTCGTTTTGCTTCGCAAAAATAAGTCCAGCAGGGAGAATCAAACATTCACGAGGGGACTTCTCACGATAACCGGTAACTTGTTGAATAGTTCCGGCCATAAGTGCTACCAACGGGAAAAAGTGAGGGAGCGTGTCAATTGTTCAACTTGTTGCTGTTATTCTTGCTGCTGACAAGATAATTTCCCCCTCGGACTAAAAACTCATCGGATTTTTCCTTATTGTTACCATCTGCTCTGGCCGATAGCGCAGTTGTTGTCCGATGTACTCGCAATCCAGTTGAAATAGGGAGATTCTATAAAAAGGTGAGTGGTCAACCCCTCTCTTCCAGCGTTTTCCGATACATATGACGCCGGTGCCTGTTTTACGGCCCTTCTACTACACAAAGTCCAGATACCGTTCACCATACCCCAACTACCCCAATGAGCGTGAGCGGAGCAGGCGTTGACTTCCCGCCGACAGCTACACCGCTCGGCGATTGGCTGAGCGGCCGGCGGAGGCGGGGCCACGGTGGGCCGCCAGGCCGAGGGTCAGGGACAGACGCAGTCGGTCAAGGTTAGTTTGCAGTGCGTTTCAAGGTCGTAGAGATAACGGTCGATCGCGTGCACTACTCCAGCCGATCCGGTAAACTCAGGGCCCTGAGGGCTCGAGAGAATCATGGATCTCGACAAGCTGTTCGTGAGTGATGAGGACAAAGACCAGTCTGGAGCAGACATTCAGGGTAAGAGCCAAAGCGAGGGGGAGGTTGCAGCTGCGTCTGCCAGCACCCAGAGCGGTGTCATCGCTGAGCAGGCTGCAGACCAGTGTAAGGATCCGGAGCAACAGGCGTCTGTGAGCCGTATCACAGGCCCTGGTACTGAGAACTTGATGGACCTGCCTCCGTCCACCAGCAGCCAAGAAAGCGGAGCCGCCAACACCAACGGAAGCGTTGGCGATCCCGCTGATGATGACAGTGACCTCTGCACCTGCGGCCTCGACCAGTCAATCCCGGTAAGTAAAATTCACCCGTGAACTCGCTTGCCACCGTTTAAAATGGATGTGTGCACGCTTGGTTGCCCCACTGGCTAGAACCCTTGCGCTTCAATAGACTTTGAATGTTGTGCATGCATGATTGAAAGGTAAAAAAAACATAAACCGAAGTTCGCACGCTTCCAATGAAACTGCGACAGGTATGACAAATACAGGGAGATTTAAAGGGTAATGATAGGTTTTATAATGGGTCTTACTTTTATAAGAGGTAATATATAATAGTATGGAAAGAAATGGGAAAATATGGAAAAAAGTTGAAAATAATAATTTAATATAATACCACTTTTATCATGGGTCTTGAACTGAGGTGGCAGTTTTGTAGAGCGTGTCGAGAAACCACTATCGACATAATTAATTTCACCCAAAGCTCTCTCTATACAATTTCTGAACACTTTAAAGTTCAAAGTCACATTATTTATCACTTATTTATTATATATTTATCACCTTATTTAAAACCATGGAAGAATCCCTTTTCATCTCACAGCGCATACAACGTGATCAATGTAAATAAATGACATGGTCACGCAGCCTAATTGTCGCAAGCAACCGCAAGCTACCAGATTCGTGATTACACATGTTTGGGTCAACCCAGTATTGTATGAAAAAAGGTGATTACACGAGATGTTTGGGTCAACCCAGTGTTGTATGAAAAGAGTCTTGTAAGAAAGAGTCCTCTCGACGAGTCTTAGTTTTGAGCAGTTGGAGATTGAAAATGTGGTCTCCTGCTTTTCAGACCCATTCTGTCCATCCATAGTCCTTCTTAGGAATCTCTACAAAGTGGTTTATTCCATTTAACCGTGGCTTGACCGGCGTCCCCTGGACATATCACCAAGAGTCACTCGGAGCAAAATGAAACTTTTACCCTCATGGGAAGGCACACTTAAGGCTGGGAGATTTAAGTAAGTTTGAAGATGTAAGCTCCAAAATAGTTTTATACTGTAAGGAATAACCAGCGTCAGAGATTGACGAAATAAAATTCATTGGCGGCGGAAGGTAATTTTGGATGGAGAGCAAACCCGAAAAAACTCCATGTTTGAGCTTCCCAGAGCTCCTCGTTTTAAATAGTTTCTGCAAATTCGGCTCACCCTAAATTCGCCCTAAGGTCTAGGGCGAATTAGAAAGGAGACGATTAAAAGGAATGTGGCACCTTGGTCGCATCCAGGAATTTAGTGTTATTAGGGGTATTTTTAGCCGAAAGTCATGAAAACATCCATTATTTCTCCGAAAAATGTACAATGAGCGCAATATTCTGATTTTTTAAATGCTCCTCTAGGTCGAAAAATAAGCCTCTGCCTGTGGATGACGTCACGATCTGGCTACTAATACCATATTCAAAAGGCTTGAAGGGCTTCAATTGGCTGATTACTGACCGTACCGTCAGCGCTGTCGTCACACCAACAGCTGAGAACTGTGGCCGCCTGGCTGGGGTACATTTCAGTTAGGTTTTTAGTATTTGAGTTTTGAGGAAATTTTGAGTTTCAAGATGAATGATGTATTGAGTAGCGAGTTTTACGGCATGCTTTACGACTTGGTTATCTCAGTTAAATTCACGTTATAAAGGTGCCACATTCCCTTTAAGGCGAGAAGACACGGGAGGCGCGCCCCGCCGCTGCCCGACTCGAGGATGCGCGAGCCGCTGTAGTATCCCGACAGCTCGGCGAAGGCAGTGTCCATCTCGTCGGCAATGCCCTGGTACTCCTCCTCGTTGACCAGCTCGTGTGCGGAACGACGCTGGGGTCAGCGGGAGCGCACAGGCGGTGGAGCGGCCACCGACTGGCAACATGCGCTCGGAGCTACGAGCTTGGAGACCAGGAGGACTGGGAGGCTCAGAGGGAATGTGTGGGAGGCCAGGAGGCAGGAGCTCACTGCAGAAATATCTGAATCTGAGTCATCATCGAGGCCGCCCGGTGGGCCGTCCTGCCTCCGTCAATTAGTCCATAACCCACAGGCTATAGATCAGCACAAGGCAAAGCGTACCTGATAGTAGCTCCATGTTTGCGAACTACGTTATATTTCGAAAAGAAATCGCCCCAAAATAGTCACGTTTTTACTTTACTTTTTCGCACTGTTTCTTATGAAACCAAGCTAAAAAAAGCGTGGCGACCTCAATTTTCCGCATCTGTTTTGCCCAATTAGCACAATGAGTTTTTTAGCCTGCTTTTCTTAATTTAGGCCTATTTTCGGAGTTTCATGACCCAACTAAAAGTCCTAAGCATGTCAAGTAGCACTCCGTTTGATTCCTCCCGATGAGACAAATTGACTGAGAGGCATTCTGAGAATGTTAGGTGATAAGTCTCCCGCACACTAAATCCCAAAAAATTAAGATCGCTGAAATGTATGTATACATTTATTTGACTACAGCAGGCCGCTCCACAAAATACGTGTGGCTATTCTTCGCCTGGAACGCACGATGTATGTACATAAGAATTTTCGGCTAGATTGGCCGAATATTCTTATGTTTAGATTGACTGAATATCGACCGAATATTATAAAATTGGTTCATAGAATCTAAAATTGCCAGCTACAACCTCATGGACGTCAGTGAAGACTATGAAGTCAGTGAATCTATGTAGTGTGCAAATAGTATTAAGATAATGTGACATCTATGAAGATCAGATTCGAATTGTTTTTTTCAATAAACGATGTTTATCATATAATATAGTCCACCTATAAGTTAACTTCCAAAGAATCTCATTTTAAAACTAATCTCATGGTACAAAGTTCAAATTGTTAATGTAATGGACAAATCGCTTTATTTCCTGGTTTTTCATTGTGAGTTGGAACTTAAATTAATATATTATGAACGTATTGACCAGGAAAAAATGAATTTATACTTTTTAGTTGTATTACAAAACTCGAAGGGGCGCCACCTTTGACCGGCAAAACCTATCAGATGGACGCTAAATCCTATCCGTGTGCGCCGATTTTCGCATCCTGGGGGAGGGGATGGGACGCGACATTTTAGGGTTCACCGAGATTTGATCAGAGAGAGGAGGGGGGCACGTGCCCCCTTTGCCCTCCTGGATCCTCCTATGGGATGAAGTAAATATTCTAAGGACAATTTCTTCTGGTTATCCCTCCGTCCGGGTAGTTGAGGGAAAGGGAATATTAGCCCCAAATATTTTTCTAATCTGACTGGCGTACCAAACTGGAACCGGCTTGTCTCCAGCTCCCTGCAATGGTTCTCAATCCGTCGGATTTCCCTCTATTGGAGACCAGTTCCCCTGTTTTCTGACCAGCGGGACACGCTGTTCGCCGTTCGAAAATGTCTTTTGTGTCCTTTGCTGAAGACCATTATTGAAGGCTGACCGGTTTTCGTGCAAACCAAGGACCAGAAACCGGCCCAATAAAAAGCAGGGGTGGCTCTTCGAGATTATATGTGTTAATCTCGAGATTAATGTGTCTCGAGATTAATTAATCGTTTAACCCTCGCCCCACCGGGGGCCATCGATGGCCCCCTAACGTTTTTCCGGAATAGCAGAAAGACGATGAGGCGCAGCACCGTGGTTGAGGGCTCTACCTCTCACTGCATCATTTTCCCACCATCCCTGAAATTTTTACCCCGGGTCACCCAAGGTCAGGTCACCAGACGAGTTCAACCAAGGTCACCTCATTTCAGCTTTAGAGCTCTGTAAGAGCTACATTTCGGAGTCGATCGATTTGAAACTTCCTACACTTTATGACCCCTCCAGGGTCTACAAGGTGTATATCCGGGATTTTTCGATTTCGTGCCCTGAGGTCAGGTCAGAGGTGACCTCTCCCATTGAAAAAGCATGGGAAAAGCTGTCTTATGATCTTAAAGTCACAAAAACGATTGAAAATGCTCAGCTTGATCAGAAAAGCGTTTTTGGACACCCTTTCACAGATTCCAGAGGCCATATTTGCCCTTTGACATCCCCAAGGTCATCCAAGGTCACCAAGGGTCAAAAACAGTATTTTGACAATAACTTTGACCTGTATAAGCTAGAGCGCTGAAACAAACACCATCGTGTTTGTCTCGTCATTGGCTTTCATTTGATATACGGCAAGGTCAATTTCTGACCTTTCGTGACCTCAGGTCATACTAGGTCACAAGGTGACCTCTGGAGGTCAAACTACTGGCGGGAGGTCTTTACGTTTCCATAGCAGAAAAAGTACTGGCAATTTCCTATCAAATGTACTTTCCCACACCTCAATAGCTCTAAGGGCATAAGAGTTATGCCCAGTTTGCTTAACACGCGCATTGACGGGGGTCTGAGCCACCTTCGCATTGACGGGGGGCGGGTACCCGCCCCCCTAAGATCTCGAGAACCACGGTAGGTAGCGAAAAACGGTAAACGGCGTTGGGCTGCCCATCCACTTCTCCATCGAAAACATTTGAACCATTTTTTTGTCAGGTCACATTTAAGGTCACGAGAGGTCAAAACATGCCCGTCATAGGGATAACATGTAAATTCAGTTTTTCGGCCATTACATCTGAACAAGTAAAGATAGAGCAAAACGACTTAAACTATATGAATCCTCTTAGCAGGCCGAATCGAATGATATATAATTTGACCTTGCTAGGTCAAATCAAGGATTTGACCTGAACTGAGGTCAAGTCAGGGTCAAATTATATAAAATGCATATCATTAGAACCGCAAAGCCCAGGCGAGTCTAATGCAGCCAAAATAAATGCTCTATCACCATCTGTTACTGACTTATTCCGTAAAAACCATTTTTCCTATGTATTTCCAATGGAGAGGTCATGCCTCGTACCTGACCTTAGGTCTTCGATATCAAAAATACCGGAACATATTTTAGAGAACTCGGTGGGCCCATTGTGTGATATGAGTTTCAATCGGATAAGTTCACCCTGCTCCGACTTATGCTATCTTAAACTTTTTTGAGGTCGGGTAACTTGACCTGTACTGGTGACCTGACCTGAGATGACCTAACCTTAAAATTTTCACAGAAGTTGTAAAAATGATGAGGGGAAAAGGTATACCAAGTACGGCGGCGCTACGCGCCGCCGTTTTTCTACTGTCTCCGAAAAACCCGAGGGGGCGGGTACCCGCCCCCCATCAATGCGAGTGTTAAGCATTGCATATTTGAGTGAAAATAGCCGATCTTGACCTAATTTGACCTCTGGAGGTCAAACCATTGACCTGAACACTAAAACATGAGAAGTAATTTCTTACTGAATTCACGCGAGCTTTCTAGTGCACTTTGCAGATTTGCGCTAACGCCCATATTTTCGGAGTTAGAGGGGGCCATCGATGGCCCCCGGTGGGGCAAAGGTGGCGCCGGACCCCCGGTGGGGCGCGGGTCAACACGCGCATTGACGGGAGGCGGGTACCCGCCCCCGTCTGGTTTTTCGGACAGAACATAAAAACGGCGGCGCGTAGCGCCGCCGCACTTGTATCCATACGCGTATATTAACAGTAAAAACGCAGTATATGGTAAAACATACACTCCTAACACTAGGCAAAGAAAACTAGGCAGGGGCGCCGCCACGGAATTTAAGCCACCACACATTTATTAGGTAGGTACATAACACACTCGGGTTAAAAATAAACTCAGGTTAAAAACTTGACATACCTTCTCTCATCATTTTTACAACTGTTGTCAAAATTTTAAGGTTAGGTCATCTCAGGTCAGGTCACCAGTACAGGTCAAGTGACCTGACCTCAAAGTTTAAGACAACATAAGTCGGAACAAAGTGAACTCATCCGATTGAAGTGACCTGACAAAATGGTTAAAATATTTCGATGGAGAAGCGTATGGGCTACCCAAAGCCGTTTACCATTTTTCACTGCCTACCGTGGTTCTGGAGATTTTAGGGGTACCCGCGCCCCCTGTCAAAGCGAAGGTGGCTCAGAGCCCCGTCAATGCGCGTGTTAATCTGGTAAACAACGAGATAAAACGTTAATCCGTACGAGATAAAACGTGTTCGAGATTAAATGTGGCGGTCTCCCAGGGCGGACCACCCTGAAAGACCGCCTGGGCCTTTCACGGCAGAAGAGTGTGGAGGTGGAGCGCCTGCGCATTGGCCACTCCCTTCTCCTGTGCAGCTACCGAAAGAGGATCGGCCTGAACCCGGAGGCCACGTTACAGGAATGCGACGATGGAGAGGACGAGATCCTCCACCACCTTCTGACCCGGTGCCCTGCGCGCGCTGACCTGCGCTGGGACATATCTGGACGGGACGACCCGCCCATCCGGGAAGCGCTGGCGGACCCACGACGGCTGGCGATGTTCCTGCGGCGGTTGGGGCGCCTGCAGGGGCGCCCCCCTCCCATATGGCCGGAACACTCAATCAATCAATCAGATTAAATGTGTCCGTCGACATCTAAATCTTTGATATAATTGTAATTCTTTGGTCTCCGGAGAATATAAAAACACGTAGTCTAGAGAACCGGAGAATAGCTGAATGTGATACGGAAGAATAACTCTTGATATGCGTCAGAACTGGGGAACCAGAGAGCAGCCACCACGATCCTTGGATGAACTAACAAAAGTGTGGAACGCACCACGAACCCAAACCTGATCACTTTTTTGTTTCAGGGGGAACGTTTGTTGTGTGTTGCAGGTTGGAGATGGACTGGCCACCTCACTCCTCTGTCCGTGGTGGTAGCTCTTTCTAATTTTTTTCGTATATAGATATACAAGATTTAAGAATACATTGTTTTTTACTTCAAGTTGAGTTAGTTTCTGATCAGGGCACATCAAGAAAATATACCTCAAAATTATAGCCTGGAACAGTTCGTATTAAATAAAAAGGATTCTACAATTAATCTTAACATTGGTAGTCACAGAGTCTAAACCTAAGATGACGCATCGCAGCTTTAAGACAAGCAAGCTGCTAGCCTCATGAGTGACATTTGTTTATGAAAATGATAAGCGTTTATTTTTAATACTTCGGAGTTCGGAAACGGTCCTTTCTCATAATAGAACAAACAATTCCAGAAGCACTTCATATAACATCATATCATTATATAAAATAGTATATTAACCGTTATTTTTATTAGATTGTTTATTAGATTATCTATGTTGATAAGATATTTCATGACCAGCCTCCTCGAATCATAGTTCCAAAATGGGGCTAATACACTGATAAATATTCAGGTACATCCCTTCGCCAAAATTCTCATAATATAATAGGTGAACACATACATTTTTAGTCAGAGTGCTAGGATAACCTGGAATCGAGTTCCAATATTTGAATATTCCAGTACTAAACTGCATTATTCCAGCATTCGATTTCCAAATCAGATCTAAATTTCAAGCCTTGGTCACACTATGACCAAAAGTTTTCGCTTATTGTATTATGAGGATTCTGACGAGGGGCTGTGCCCGAATATGTGATCACAGTGTGATCATAGGCTCCATTTTGCGTCAAGAATTCGAGAGGCAAAGCCATGAAACATCTTACCAATTTATAATCATGCTCCTCGGCTACGCAATGCAAAATTCATCTAATTTTAAAAACCAACAGATATCAGTTGATCAATGAGGCTTATATTCAATCTCACAAAAACATGAGAAAATATAACCTACCAGGAAATTACAAGCGAGTGATAGCCCTCGGCAGGTGAGAAACGCGTGCAACAATCAGGTCTGCGAGTCCCCAACGAGCAGTCTTCCGAGTGCAACGTGGACTGGAGGATATAACTCAGTACGTCAGTGACGGATCCAGGCCAATGTTTTTGTGGGGGGGAGGGGAGGACAGGGTCCAAAATCGTGAATACACATTTTTTTAAAGGTCGGTGAAAATCGCAGAGTTTGGGAGGAAAGTAAATTTTCCCTGAACCCACCAGTGGGTATCCAGCTCCTAGCCTCCAGTCCTTGAAGTGCACTCTAAGAAGGCTGGGAGCGAACCAAATACTGAGTGTACATCAAAAGCATAACAGATTTTGCATCTATCCACAATAAGTGCTACACGGTTTGATAAAATGTTCACCGCAATAGTCTGAGCACAGAGGTGTCACTTATTATTTTCGCCGACTTTCGCACGTACGACCACCAACAAAATCTGACCACTTGATTTTTTTCTATAAAGACCCTATGCATTACTAGTTTTCTTACCTTTAGGCTAAAAAATACTTTTAATGGCATGTTTTACTGAGGTCCTCAGAGGATTTTTCTTAATATACCGCGATAAACACCACTTACGCACATACATGAACGTATACTGCGGGCACACAGGCAGACGACCGAGGTGCACTCAGGCAGGTTCGTGTTCAATGCAAAAACTGCTGGCTGTGGTACTCTGCCAACTCTGGGATTCCATTGCTCGTCCTCTGAAGCTTGTCTTCCAGCAGCAGGCGTAATTTGCGATAGTCACTGTCGAGGGGCAGCACCTGATTATTTCTGTTTTGCGTTCAGCTTGCTGGGGTAGGCTCTTCTTAAATTAGAAGATATTTTCACAGCAGGAACAAATAGGACCAAATAAAGGGTACAAATAAAATATCACAAGCCCACAATGAAAGCAAACAAGATATCACTGAATCTTGTTTTAAACATATGCAATATATATATATATATATATATATATATATATATATATATATATATATATTCAAGAACAAACACATCCCCAAAGATGATCTATAGTCTAGATCATGGGTTTGTGGAGGGGTCAGGTGGAACCATGCAAATTCATGTTTTTTATAAATTACAATACATTATTTCAACACTGGCCCACAATAGGAAACAAATATTCCAAATTTCAGGTCTATGGGAGAATCGGTCTGATTGGGTTCATCCCATTCAACCTAACAAACAAAATGATCATACACAAGCTGGTCCATTGGGACGATAGCTTGATGATACACAGCAGCTACAAAAGACAGGTTTTCTAGTAAACAATTTTTCTCTTTGAAGCGACCCGGCTAATCTTTCATATATTCTTCCAGGAAAACACAAAAATTGCATCACCCAAGACTGCCCCCCTGTCATTCCTACATGACTATCCATACTCTTTGTTCACAATTATATTGTTGTATTGGGTACACTCCTAGTGTTTCAAATCATAATACATCTTATCCTAGTTTTCCTTCAGTTCATTTTTAATATCAATTATAAAAAGCATGCAGATGGGCATTTTCAGAGGGCAGATGGATGAATTCATCTGCAGATGGGCATGAATGCAGATGGGCATTTTCCGAGGGCAGATGGATGAATTCATGCTACAGTCACTTTCATGTCTGGAAACAAACAGTAGCACTTGAAATATGAGTAAATGGATCTGATAAGTAGATAGGAGTACACTGACTACTATGTAATGTATGGTACCAAAATAAATGGAAAATCTGTTTCAATCTGTAAAATTAATCAAAAACATTTTCATACTTAAAAGGTAAGCTAAGCAGCAAATGCACTAGCATGCACACATTGTGCAGAGCCAGTATTTGTAACAGGTAGAAATTTGTAATTCAAATTACAAGCTTGATATAGACTTTTACTAGAGTGCACAAATAATGTAAATATAAAGTTAGACCAAAAAGAGAGGGAATATGGGCAATTCAAAAATAATATGCTTAAATAATTGGAGAATTGCCATCATCAAATAATTTTCACCTATTTTGGTACACAAGTTCACCTGTGCAACAATAAAATGAGGACTTTTTGGCATTGACACTGCTCATAAGCCTTGTTCCGTCTGCCAGCACAGCCTTGTCCGCAAGCCCTTGAGCCTCTCCTCTAGAAAAGAAATACCACAACTGTCTCTAGTATGTGCTATGGCTAATCAGACAAAAATGAACCAGAATACTTATCTACCAATCACAAAAAAGTATGCTACCACTGTTGTGCTGTTACTGTTTTTCCAGCAGCACCACAGCAGGTAGCCAGCCTGTAAATCTAAGATTGGTTCTAAGATTGGTTCTCAGGGGAGAGGCTATAGCCATGTGACATAGACTCTATCCAGTGTGCAAAGTATGGCATTTTCAACGAGATCTCGTCAGGGTGAGTGCCCTAGGAGACAAGAGTGAGTGGTGTGAAGTTCATCAATCTGGTGTGAATTTCCCAGACTGGTGCAGGGAAGGTGACACTGAAAACCAAAAAAATAATGGCTGAATGGTTATAAAGACACAGGAGGGGACCTTATAACAAGTATTTAACTAACTAATACAAGAGGTAGCATTGCATTGTGTGGGTAGGAAAGGGTGCATTTTTCTCTATGGTATATAGCAGTTTGGTGTGAATTTTTGGTGTCTGGCAGTGCAATGATTTTAGGTGGCAGGTGTGACTCGTCTAGCCTGCTGCCATACTTTGCAGACTGGGACTCAATGCTGCTCGCTGATTGGTGTTGTCAGACGAAACGAGACCACAGCTATAACAGTGGGCCAAAATGAATAGTTATCAATTAAGCATACAATTTGCTTTTTGGAAACTTCATGAACCTAATTAATGCAGAACAGAAACATTAAATGCATTGCCCATACTTGATAGGATTAGTGTTTGACTAACTCACTACACTCACTACACAAAACCTCAATAAGCATTGGTGGCCAGCAAAGATGGATGGCAAAAATTCAAGTTGTTTCATTAACTTTTCACGCATAGATTTTTTACCTCTAAGAAAATCTCAATTGACGACATCAAAGGCTCAAAATATTCTACGTGCAGATTACCGACGATATGTTGATCCACGAGACCGGAGAGGCGACAATTTCCTCGTCCGAAAAACCACCCAAAGCTTTCTTCATGCCTCAAAGGAGGCTCTTCTGGATCGCGCTACCCGTATCTTTTTATTGTATCATTTTAGCTGCAATGCAATCATGCAATAACGAACAATTATTAATTATAATATTTAGGGTATTCGGGCCTGACCGCAGCGCTAATTAGTGTTATAGAATTTGTATTCATATCTTCGCGTTTGCCGCGGTTTTTGAAATGGTGAATATCGATAGTTCATGGGTAGCCATGATGACATCACATTGATGTAAGATAAGCCCACGTGACCAGATCCTATAAGGACTGGGCTTCTGATTGGTTGATGGTATTTCTTTAAAGTCCTATATTTCTCTTTCAAAAGCGTTTTGGAAATATATTTTTATAGAATAATTTTTGATGTTATAGGTTTTAGCTACTGAAATGCTTTAACCCTCGCTCCCACCGGGGGGCCATCGATGGCCCCCCTAAGGTTTTTCCGGGATAGCAGAAAAACAACGAGGCGCAGCACCGAGGTTGAGGGCTCTACCTCTCACTGCATCATTTTCCCATCATCCCTGAAATTTTTTACCCCGGGTCACCCAAGGTCAGGTCACCAGACGAGGTCAACCAAGGTCACCTCACTTCACCTTTAGAGCTCTGTAAGAGCTACATTTCAAAGTCGATCGATTTGAAACTTCCTACACTTCATGACCCCCTCCAGGATCTACAAGGTGTATATCCGGGATTTTTCGATTTCGTGCCCTGAGGTCAGGTCACGAGGCGACCTCTCCCATTGGAAAAGCATGGGGAAAAGCTATTTCATGATATAAAAGCCACAAAAATGATTGCAAATACTCAGACTGCTCAGAACAACGTTTTTGGACACCCTTTCACGGATCCCAGGGGTCATATTTGCCCTTTGACTTTTCCAAGGTCATCCAAGGTCACCAGAGGTCAAAAACAGTATTTTGACAATAACTTTTGACCTAATTGAGCTAGAGCGGTGAAACAAACACCATCGTGTTTGTCTTGTCACTGGCTTTCAATTGATATACGGCAAGGTCACTTTTTGACCTTTCGTGACCTCAGGTCATATTAGGTCACGAGGTGACCTCTGGCGATCAAACCACTGGCGGGAGGTCTTTACGTTCCACATAGCGAAAAAAGTACTGGCAATTTGCTATCAAATGTACTTTACCAGGCCTCAATAGCTCTAATGACATAAGTGTTATGCCCAGTTTGCTTAATCATTGCATATTTGAGTGAAAGTAGCCGATCTTGACCTAATTTGACCTCTGGAGGTCAAACCATTGACCTGAGCACTAAAACATGCGAAGTGATTTCTTACTGAATTCACGCGAGCTTTCTATTGCACTTTGCAGATTTGCGCTAACGCCCATATTTTCGGAGTTAGAGGGGGGCCATCGATGGCCCCCGGTGGGGCGAAGGTGGCGCCGGACCCCCGGTGGGGCGCGGGTTAAAAGAAATGTTTGACATTTTTTCATATATAAATTGATAGCTATAGCCGGATCTACGTCACTTTATCGTTACCATAAGGACTCGGTAAAGTCGTCTATAAATGTTGACTTTGAGGCCGATTTGCAGGCATTTTGAGCCTGAATTTGCAAAAATGAGAATATGACTTCTGAAACAACTTTTTGTAACCTTTTGATCTAGCCAATAAAAATTTTTGCGACAATGTCCCTTTAATATGTTTACCTGCTTGTTAAGTCCACGATGTGTTTTCCAGGAAAATCTGCACCTAATACTACAACCTAAATGAATGCAAATGAAAGAGATGTGCGGGCACAAATCAAAATAAGCAATGTGACTGCCGTGCGAGCAGGGGAAGGCCGAAGCTTGTTTTTTTATTTATATCATGAGCAGTGTAACAACTTTTTTAGGAAGACTTGAGAAAACTTCTGAAACGGGGATATAGACACCTAAACTTAAGATTAATTAAGATTGGCGATACAAATATATCCTTAACTGTCTATTTTCGGGCTATCCACAGCACAAATAACGATGAAAAATAATGTAGAGACCTTTGTTTTGCCGTAACCGTCTACCCACATATCGCACCGAAGATTTTAAACAGTTTTTCGCCCAGTTTAAGATCTTCATAGCCAAATCACCAGGTGGTTAAAACATGCGACATACAACCTTTTTTAGTTCACCTTTTTAGAGAAATCCATTGACAGTGTGACAGGCAACGATTCTTCCCTACTACAAGTCTAACATAACTGGAATTTGATATAGCACCAGGTCCGCATACCGGCATATCCAACACATCATGTGAACGGTATCAAAGGCTGAATTAAAAAAGCCGGCATCATAAAGTGTTCATGAAAAATGTTCATTTCAAGTGTCCATCAAGGTCGTGTACATCAACTTTAATTCCATTATTTCTATAAATTATGTATATTAGACTTTCATATCCAATGATCCTATTTCAATTCAGAACTACCGTGCTTAAATAAAAATCACCTTTGTCATAAGTTGTTTCAGGTTTCCCTAGTTTCAGGTTTCCCTAATAAGACCTGATGACTTTTGGTCACAAAAAAGTGGAAGGTATCAATCGTGAACTTTTGTGACGCTAGTTTTTGCCGCAAAGCCATACGGTGATAATGGGTTAATCATGAACGAGGTCTCAACAAGTTACCTTCTTTCTCCTTCGTGTAGAAGGAGCCACCGAGCGTAGTAAAAACTAGAATAACTGCCCAGTTAAAATATGTACATATGGTGAAACATTTACATTCCTGTTCCCCAACATGGTTTCACTTTCCACTGAAACACTGCTTGTGAAACTCGTTTTGATGCGGCGATGTGTGGAAGTGGCGCAATGAGGCTTAATTTGACCCTTTACGACGTCTAAGTCGCTTAGGCCGTAAGCTGCGAGGAAAAGAGAAAATAGCAGTCTCTGCGCCTTGGGGCTTTCCGACGCGCCAGCAGCTGAGGTGATGTGATGTCGTCAGCTCTCCTTCTGTTGGAATGGTATATGACGCGCCAGCTGCTGAGGTGACGTGGTGTCGTCAGCTCTCCTTCTGTTGGAATGGTATATGACGCGCCAGCTGCTGAGGTGACGTGGTGTCGTCAGCTCTCCCTCTGTTGGAATGGTATATGACGCGCCAGCTGCTGAGGTGACGTGGTGTCGTCAGCTCTCCTTCTGTTGGAATGGTATATGACGCGCCAGCTGCTGAGGTGACGTGGTGTCGTCAGCTCTCCCTCTGTTGGAATGGTATATGACGCGCCAGCTGCTGAGGTGACGTGGTGTCGTCAGCTCTCCCTCTGTTGGAATGGTATATGACGCGCCAGCTGCTGAGGTGACGTGGTGTCGTCGGCTCTCCCTCTGTTGGAATGGTATATTCAGGATCCGGAACCGGGTATCCAGTATAGGCATGGGAGTGCCGTTCTGCTCCAGCAACAGCACATATGGAGTCCGAGTGTCGTCACATACCCTTCTTAAGTCGCTGATAAGGCCACTAAGTTAATTACGGCCAGCAGCCTACGAACAAATTAAAATATGTGTTTTAAAGTCATCATGTCTAAGAATGCGCCAGCTCATGTTTATTTGTTTATTAGTGATGTGTGAGCAACAGGGAGTCGAGAGTCAGAAAAAAGCTAGGTGGTTCTGTTATGCCGTCAGTAATTTATACTACGATGTCGAAGCATTGGGATTGGTCAAAATATTAAAGCTCAAACGAGCAAAATACGTCAAAATGCATTGTGACTGCAAAGTGGTGACATGCTGGGCCTGCCTGCCTTCTGGTGTGTGTTGAGACGAGTCTCCCGGTCTACCTGCCTTCTGGTGCAGGTGTTGAGACGAGTCTCCCGGTCCGCCTGCCTTCTGGTGCAGGTATTGAGACGAGTCTCCCGGTCTGCCTGCCTTCTGGTGTATGTGTTGAGATGAACCTCCCGGTCCGCCTGCCTTCCAGTGTATACGAACCTCCCGGTCTGCCTACCTTCTGGTGTATGTGTTGAGACGAGCCTCCCGGTCTGCCTACCTGCTGGTGTATACGAACCTCCCGGTCTGCCTACCTTCTGGTGTATGTGTTGAGACGAGGCCTCCCGGTCTGCCTACCTTCTGGTGTATACAGGCCTCCCGGTCTGCCTACCTTCCGGTGTATACGAACCTCCCGGTCTGCCTGCCTTCTGGTGTATACGAGCCTCCCGGTCTGCCTACCTTCTGGTGTATGTGTTGAGACGAGGCTCCCGGTCTGCCTACCTTCTGGTGTATGTGTTGAGACGAGCCTCCCGGTCTGCCTACCTTCCGGTGTATACGAACCTCCCGGTCTGCCTGCCTTCTGGTGTATACGAACCTCCCGGTCTGCCTACCTTCTGGTGTATACGAACCTCCCGGTCTGCCTACCTTCTGGTGTATACGAGCCTCCCGGTCTGCCTACCTTCTGGTGTATGTGTTGAGACGAACCTCCCGGTCTGCCTACCTTCTGGTGTATACGAACCTCCCGGTCTGCCTACCTTCTGGTGTATACGAACCTCCCGGTCTGCCTACCTTCTGGTGTAATAAATACGAACTCCCGGTCTGCCTACCTTCTGGTGTATGTGTTGAGACAGACCTCCCGGTCTGCCTACCTTCTGGTGTATACGAACCTCCCGGTCTGCCTACCTTCTGGTGTATACGAACCTCCCGGTCTGCCTACCTTCTGGTGTATACGAACCTCCCGGTCTGCCTACCTTCTGGTGTATACAAACCTCCCGGTCTGCCTACCTTCTGGTGTATGTGGTGAGACAGGCCTCCCGGTCTGCCTACCTTCTGGTGTATGTGTGATACGAACCTCCCGGTCTGCCTACCTTCTGGTGTATACGAACCTCCCGGTCTGCCTACCTTCTGGTGTATGTGTTGAGACGAGCCTCCCGGTCTGCCTACCTTCTGGTGTATACGAACCTCCCGGTCTGCCTACCTTCTGGTGTATACGAACCTCCCGGTCTGCCTACCTTCTGGTGTATGTGTTGAGACGAACCTCCCGGTCTGCCTACCTTCCGGTGTATGTGTTGAGACGAGCCTCCCGGTCTGCCTACCTTCTGGTGTATACGAACCTCCCGGTCTGCCTACCTTCTGGTGTATACAAACCTCCCGGTCTGCCTACCTTCTGGTGTATACGAACCTCCCGGTCTGCCTACCTTCTGGTGTATACGAACCTCCCGGTCTGCCTACCTTCTGGTGTATACAAACCTCCCGGTCTGCCTACCTTCTGGTGTATACAAACCTCCCGGTCTGCCTACCTTCTGGTGTATACGAACCTCCCGGTCTGCCTACCTTCTGGTGTATACGAACCTCCCGGTCTGCCTACCTTCTGGTGTATACAGAACCTCCCGGTCTGCCTACCTTCTGGTGTATGTGTTGAGACGAACCTCCCGGTCTGCCTACCTTCTGGTGTATACGAACCTCCCGGTCTGCCTACCTTCCGGTGTATACAAACCTCCCGGTCTGCCTGCCTTCTGGTGTATACAAACCTCCCGGTCTGCCTACCTTCTGGTGTATACGAACCTCCCGGTCTGCCTACCTTCTGGTGTATACGAACCTCCCGGTCTGCCTACCTTCTGGTGTATACGAACCTCCCGGTCTGCCTGACCTTCCGGTGTATACAAACCTCCCGGTCTGCCTGCCTTCTGGTGTATACGAACCTCCCGGTCTGCCTACCTTCCGGTGTATACAAACCTCCCGGTCTGCCTACCTTCTGGTGTATACGAACCTCCCGGTCTGCCTGCCTACCTTCTGGTGTATACGAACCTCCCGGTCTGCCTACCTTCTGGTGTATACAAACCTCCCGGTCTGCCTACCTTCTGGTGTATACGAACCTCCCGGTCTGCCTACCTTCTGGTGTATACGAACCTCCCGGTCTGCCTACCTTCTGGTGTATACGAGCCTCCCGGTCTGCCTACCTTCTGGTGTATACGAACCTCCCGGTCTGCCTACCTTCTGGTGTATACGAACCTCCCGGTCTGCCTACCTTCTGGTGTATACAAACCTCCCGGTCTGCCTACCTTCTGGTGTATACGAACCTCCCGGTCTGCCTACCTTCTGGTGTATACGAACCTCCCGGTCTGCCTACCTTCTGGTGTATACAGAACCTCCCGGTCTGCCTGCCTTCTGGTGTATACGAACCTCCCGGTCTGCCTACCTTCTGGTGTATACGAACCTCCCGGTCTGCCTACCTTCTGGTGTATACGAACCTCCCGGTCTGCCTACCTTCTGGTGTATACGAACCTCCCGGTCTGCCTACCTTCTGGTGTATACGAACCTCCCGGTCTGCCTACCTTCTGGTGTATACGAGCCTCCCGGTCTGCCTAACTTCCGGTGTATGTGTTGAGCTATGAGGTTTGCCAGCTACTACAACTATCTGTTTGTTGTTACAGAAATTATGCTTGGTGTGTCGGCAACCGGCCGCTGGCCTCCACTTCGGCGTCTTCACCTGCGAGGGATGCAAGGTAAGGCAACACCGACACACCTGCCTTTCCTCTGGTCGCTCAAACCTCGCAGGGATTCCCTCCAGTCACCCTTAAGACCTTCTTCAAAGGGGGATGTATACTCTTTGGGGAATTTCCGAAGTGAGAAGCTGGCCGGAGCGCCCCGGTGCTCGATGCACGATGCGTCGTTCTCGTAACTTTGAAGCCGCCGCCTGGAGTGTCGTCAGGCGGGGTCACTCGGCTGGGGAAGCCAGCTCATCCCCTGAGCTGCTTCAAGTGGCGGCAGTGACGGCTGGTTCTATCCATCGGCCTGAAGTTCAAACGTAACAAAGTCACCGAGCACCACAAGTTAGAGTAGGAAATTCCTTGTACCGATGGCCTTGCCTAGGTATAGCAATGCTAAACATTTGGGGGCCCAAAGTGTATTTCAAAGCATTTTCTTCCCAGGCAAAGCCATAGGGTCACTGATTAACGTCGTAAGCATTGGGGGGGCGTCTGCAACTCTGTGGTCCCCTGTTGTTTCTACGCCTATGTGAATAAGGGTCCGGTAAAGGTCACGGCCAGATAGCTTCTGCACAGAGAAAATCGGAAAAACAAAAGCTGGCTCCATTTTGATAAGTAAAAATCGGAACAACTTCATTTTCCAAACATCGAAGTATATAACAGGGGTCGATAAACCTACTATTTTGCATTCTAAATGGTGACAGCCCGAGGTGGGCAAGGTGGTAAAATTAGCTAAAATGTTTCCTCCAGACCAATACGGAATAAATCGCCAAAATTGCCTCCTCTTATTTGAACTCACAATGTTTTTAACAACTAGGATGGTCCAGGAGTATCCCTTGGTATCGTACTAACGCAAAACGTACCACACTTTGCAGCCTGGGCTAGTGACACATTTATGGTTTGACATTTCAATGGTCACACACTGAACACTTTTTCAGCCCCTGGCATATAAGGCCACTTATATACGAGCGCAGAAGAAGGCCAAGTGCTCTATTGGCCTGACTGACAGTTTTGGATGTATGTGAAGTAAAAGTCAATTTAGCGTCTAGAATAACTCCCAGGTCACGTATTTCGTCTACTGCTTCCAGGGGTACATCGCCAATGTGGTATGTTGTCCGAGCGGGGGTGCGCCTGAGGGTCACTATATAGGTTTTGCCTTTAGAGGGATTTAGTGTGAGGCCCCATCGGATGAAACACTGCCCAACACGATCAAGGTCGTCCTGCATGAAGAATCCTGCAAAAAACTTCAGTAATCAGATGGCATATCAGAAGACATAAAACAATCTGAAAGAAGTTAAATGTACAGTCTGTTGCGAAAGTATCGTTCCGCTGCCGACCCACCAGTTCAAAAGTCACTGCTCACTGTAGCGCTGAGCCGGGCGAGTGGGCGGGAATTGGGCGGGGCAGCTGAGGAAGGGTGGAACGCACGCCTCACATATGTTGTTTGGTCAACATAGGTGATAAAACTGCAAGTTCGAGCTAAAATGGACGGAATGTCCAAATAACATGCCACCTGATGGGATATAATTATGCCTCTCTTGGTACCTTTAGAATTGGGGCATTGCCAGGCGCGCAATCTGTATTTTCGTTTGGAGGGCGGCTGACGAAGTAGTGGGGCGGGGGGGTTAGGCTAATGGAGGTGGGATTTTTGACAGGGGGCGGCAGGCCAAGTTCGGAATTCTCATGGGGCCTTTTTAAAATACTAACGTTTTATCAATTTTCTTCTAACTTTCTGTTTCTATGTTTATCTCCCAACTTGAAAAAATCAAGAATGTTGGGAAACGTTGAAACAAAACCACTTACAACCATCTGCGGGTTTGGACTGGTGGTCTGGGGGGACAACGGGGTTAAAAAGCGTAAACAATAATGTAAGCAAAGAAAATCGGAAAAACTGTGGAAGTGGGAAAGGCCAATGCCGCCCTCGATTTACCCCCTCAATCCACCACGCTCTGCAATACCCGGTACCGCGCCCAAGGAGGGGTCCAGCAGCCTCCCCAAACGCTTCGACTCTAAAGTGCCGCCCCGCGCTTATGTCAGGCTCCTTCAGCGCCCGACATGGGATCTGGTAATAATTGACCGCCACAGGCGCCCATCGAGAGCAGAAATGAGTCTTCATCTGGCTTTTAGTAGCAGTTCTGATCCCACCTTACCGCCCCTGCCCATTGCGTGCCGTCAATGCGGCGAAGCATTCACCCAATATGCGATTCACTCACAGACCAGGTTTAGAATAATTGCACCCTCTTCACTTGTGTTTTACACTCTACTGAAAATAGTGCTCTTCAGGTAATAAGTTCCGTCTCTGGCCAATTTTTACCCTCCAGTAACGTACCGCCCCTGTCAAACATGCCACCCCCATCAGCCTGGCGTCCTCCCCACCTCTTCATCAGCCGGCCCCCTCCAAACGAAAATCCTGGGTGCGCGCCCGGGAATACAAAAATGCCATAGGTATCAAGAGAGGTCATAAATACATCCTTCGAGTGGTATGTTATGCGGACATTTCGTCAATTTTAGCTCGAATCCGCAGTTATAGCACCCGCGTATAACTGACCTCAACTTGACCGGACAACATGTGTGAGGCCTACGTTCCACCTCTCCTCAGCTGTCCCCTCCCAATTCCCGCCCACTCGCCCGGCTCAGCGCTACAGCGTACAGTGACTTCCAAACTAGTGGGTCGGCAGCGGAACGATACTTTCGCAACTGACTGTACAATGTGCGTTCATAAGTCAGCCAACGTGGTGGCAGACCCCAACAATGATGAAACCATAAAAATGACAGCAAGAAGAGAAAAACATTATGTATCAGATGGCTTGTGCATGCGGGAAAGTTTAGATCGGGGAAACAAAAGACCACTCGAAAGCGAATCGAGGAACACAAAGCGGCCTAATAGCTGGCGCCACTTCTGTGTCCCGCGGTCCCGCGTAGCTGGGCCTTCCTGGGATGGAGGGTGAACACGTTCCTGAATGGCAAACTTAACAATTCTGAATTATAAAGTAAAATGGATTCCAATTTCAACGAAGCAACTCATATGATGATTTCTAGCAATTGCTATGGAAAACCTAGTTAAGAGCCTCCTTCAATGTGCCTGCCAGTTATTAGAAAACCACTTATCTAATGCAACCGTTTTACTGTCCCAAAACAACTGCGGGAACATGAGAAACACTTATCGTGATGCTTTAGCATTTGTTTAAACTGTGATGAATATTAATCTTATTGCCTTGTTCGTGTTTTCTGGAAACTGTGATAGGTATTGTAACCGACCCTGTTGAAGACTTAGGGCCAAAATATCACTCGAATATTCGTAGCTTTGCGTTTTTTTTAGTAATTTTCGACGATATTCATGTAAAAAGAAAAGAGGGAAAAGCTAACCTTACTTACAATACTCTTTGCTGTGTGGATTGTATTTCAATGTAACCATGTCTCTAGTCCTTAGACTGCGACCAGACCTTGTTGTAGGAGTAGATACTGCTTCAATAACGAGGTCCCAACACGTAAGAAGAGACAAGATACTGCTGATCAATATCTTCCAGAAATGTTTTAAAATTCAACATTTTAAAATAAGCAAAATTCAGTCAACTGTTTCATACTGCAGTGCATGGTCCCGACTCTGGAGTGGTTTATGCACTGGAGTGGGAAACAGTTACTGAATTTTAGTTATTTTAAAACTATAAAGTTCAATTCGTTTGTGGCAGATCTACAACTTCCTTTCTCTTTTAATTATGTCTCTGTCGTACTTTCTCCACTCTCTACAACATTCTGAACATGTTGTTTCATTTGCTTTTTTGTATATTTTTCGTCGCCCAAATGTTGTAGGTCTTCTTCTGTGATATGCATTTCGGGAGGATGCGTGTTCATGCCGTGTTCAGCGGACCGTTCAGTAAGTGAAACTAGTACAAATGTACGGTGACAAGAAGGCGACAGAGAACAGGCCAAATGTAGCGGCCAGTGTTTGGGCCGAGTGACCAGCACTGACCTGCCGCCGCTCGCCTCCGCAGTCGTTCTATGGCCGCACCTACAAGAGACCGAAGACGGTGGGGCGCTGCCGGCTCCAGAACAAGTGCAATATATTCTACAACAACCGCACCTCCTGTAAACACTGTCGCCTGCAGCGCTGCTACTTTGTGAGTAGGAGCTGATCAGCTCTGCTGCTGGGAACGCCGGTGACAGTGGACGAGTCAGCGCCACTGAACTTGCTGAACAAAACCTTTATCATGGAAAATATATTTTTTCATCTCCAATGAAAAAAGTGAGCTTTCGGCGTTGAATCGTTCGCTTCCTTCCTTTGTAGACACGTGTGTATGCTGCACGTGGAGCTTGCTGCGCCACAGTTGGACTTACAACGGTGAACGGCACGGCCACCGCTCAGTGAGCGGTAGCCGCCACTCCTCCCTTCTGAAGGACAGTGGAGGTCAGGCCAGCTCAGGAGGGTCGCGCTGCAGGAGCTGGCGATGAACAGCGTATAGCACCGACTTCAGCCTCTCCCAGCTGAGGTCACCGGAACGGTGCCAGCGTTCTCTCCCCATTAGATGCATGCAGCTTGCAGGATCCTACCAAAAGGCATAGTATTCTTTCTTGGCTTTCATGGAATACTGCCAGCTATCAAATCGTGGGCAGTTTATGTACTTGGGCTCTTACTCCTAAGACTGTGGCCCAGGTGTTACAATTAGCCTTCATCAGGCCCAAAATTCGGAAGTAATGGAAAAAGACACAGAAACTCATCGGGATAAGCGAAAACAGTTTTTCGTCCATAATTTTCCAAATTGACTGTTTCATCGAGTTCGCAGGAGCCCACATTTAAAGAGCTCTCAAAATGCATTACTAGAGATGCAAGCTTTCGTGAGAAGTGTAATTGTTTCAAAGATATTTCTTAAAATAACTGACACTTATGCCTACCAATCAGTGTGGAACTGGCTGTACATAAATATTTTTCACCTTTCTTTATGAGAGCTCAACTTTGCAAATAATTTTGAAGGAAAAGCTTCTTCACGACTATTTTGGAAAATTTACAGGACAGTGGGATGTTAAGCACATTAATATTTGTGGAGTTACTACCTCATTCCAGGTTAATGAGGGATAAAGACCAGGAGAAGAGTCTATAGCTAGTTATTGTTGTTTGAAATGAATTATTTATTATTTGTATAGTCTGCTCATAATTTTGTGTACCGTATAAGCATAGTTTCGCATTGGCCGAAATATTAAGAAGTAATACCAAACTTTGTATTATACGCTTCACGCCACTAAACCCAGCAATACTCGTCAGCTCATCCTCGGACTGCGAACAATATTCCGTAAGCATTAGCGCCAGTGGCGGATAAAAGGGGGAGCTTAGGGGGCACAAACTTGCCCCCCGAAATGTCAGAGTGCCTATAATTAATACATAGCCAGAGGCTGTTCCGAGGCAATTACAGGGGAGGCTCCAGCCCCCTAGCCTTCCCCAAATGAATTCCTGGATCCGCCACTGGATAGCATTGCTCATGAAACTAAGCAACAATTGCCCCCGAATTTTAAATTAGGTCTTTTGGTGTTTTTATTAGCTAATGTCCAAAACTAGACGTCCTAACGGTTACTTAGTTATGCAGACGCACCGTTGATTCCCGCAGCGGCATCGCAATGTCGAAGAGGCGAGATGCATATACATAGGCACTAGGCAGGCATATTCGCCCTTGGTAGCGCCGGGCGCCACCACCGCGCATCGCTGACGTGACAAAGTAATTTGGTCGAGGGCGGGTGTTTATTGAAATTGGGACCGGGGTGACCTAGTGGCTTCGTTGCCAGTCTTCGGATCGGATAGCATGGATTAACGTGGGTTCAATCCCCACGGCGGGAAACCGCCTTCCGTGTGCGATCTGACCCGGTGGAGAGGATCCTTAAACACCCACGCCAATACTCCCTGTAATTGGGCAAGTGTGCCGGTTGGGAGTGGTTTAATAAAATAAAAATAAAACAAAAGAAAGATACATTGCCGAGTTGCTTGGAACTGATTGAAGTTACACCCTTTAAGTGCCAACCCCAGAATATTTTTTTACACCCTCCCTAGTTCTGACCGATGATATGTTTTCGAGACTTGAATAGTAAAAGCTCTGTGATTTTGCAGTCACCTTTGTTGCTGGCTTTGGTAACACCGACCCGTGCGTTGCAGGTGGGAATGAGCCGCCACAAATCCAAGTACGGTCGTCGTTCTGAAAAGTTCAATTCATTTCTTAGTCAGTTGCCGTGCCCCGTGCATGGCCGAGTACGCAAGGTGACTAATGCTGCACCGGCCGCCCAGCCCTGCCCGTCGGATCCGGCCGCCCAGCCCTCCCCGTCGGATCCGGCCGCCCAGCCCTCCCCGTCGGGTCCGGCCGCCCAGCCCTCCCCGTCGGATCCGGCCGCCCAGTCAGCCAAGCCTCCTATGAAGCTCAAACAGGAGGCCACCATCCACGAGTCGAATTCCCGCTTGACTGTGGAGAAAGAGCGAGCTCCCAGCGGCTCGGTCATGTTCTCACACCCACCTGCATCATCTGGTCCCGTGGCACTGGGCAGGGAGAGGTCCTATGGGCCCATGCCTAGGTATGAGACGGCAACGAGCAGCCATCTCCAAGTCGGGCCCAGTGGCATGCAGCAGGCCAGTGAATCCGTTCCCGAGCTCAAGCAATATCCGTACACAGAGCGCAGCAGCGTGTTCGATCCGCTGAGTTTGAACTGCGACCTGTCAGACTATGGTGTGCTGCCGACGCCGCCCGGGCGCGCCGGTGGTTCCTTGGTACCGGCAGCTGCTGCGGCGCTGCAGCTGCAGGGCGCCGGCGGACCGCAGAGCCTGGCAGCGGCCCGCCAGCCGCTGTTCAGAGTCGGCTTCCAACCGCTGCCGCCACCGCCCGGCCCCTGGCCACACTACTCCAGCTTCAGCAGCCCGCTCCTCGGATCGAACCAGCCGGCGCACCTGCTGGCGGCCACCAGTCGCAGCCAGCTGCTGCAGGATATGCTACGTGAGGACCTGATGAGATTGGGCGGCAGGCCGCTGTCTCAGTGGCCTGAGCTGACCCAACAGCGCGCCGGAGGCACACCGTTTCAGTACAGGCAGCCTGGTGGTGGTGCGGCTACTGATCTACATCAGGAGGAGCTGAGAAGGCTGCTGAATATCAACCATTCTGGCGGCTTAACCCGTCCCATAAATGGGGCCGCACCTTTTGCAGGACTGAGCAGCGCAGGACAGCCTACTAGCAGCGTGTTTCGTCGCAATTATAGAGGCGATTTTCTAGGCTTGGAGACCGGCGGATCCCCGTACGGGTCTCGTCTACTCAGCTCTTGGACTCCCGTACCGGCAGGGCCTGGTTGCCATACTGACTCAGAGCAGGGCCGAGGAGCTCCGACTGGATCCTGCCGAGTACCAGCGTCTGCTCAGAGCAGAGCTGGCGCAGCGTGACCAGGACACTTACCCTTCTCAACCCTACCAGCCTACTGGACACTCTCAACCAAACGCTGCCTACGGTACCCATCAGGACATGGAACGCTCCGCACCTCTGGACCTGAGCGCAGCGGCCACTGCCAACCAGGCGCCGGCTGCCGCAGAGCCCGCCGCTGAAGCCTCCGCAGCCATGGCAGCCCAGGCCAGCCAGGAAGAGCTGCCGATGGACCTGTCGCGCCCTAACTGAAGCCTCCGCAGCCATGGCAGCCCAGGCCAGCCAGGAAGAGCTGCCGATGGACCTGTCGCGCCCTAACTGAAGCTTCCGCAGCCATGGCAGCCCAGGCCAGCCAGGAAGAGCTGCCGATGGACCTGTCGCGCCCTAACTGAAGCTTCCGCAGCCATGGCAGCCCAGGCCAGCCAGGAGGAGCTGCCGATGGACCTGTCGCGCCCTAACTGAGCCCAGCTGAGCTGAGCGGCGCTTGGTCCTCAGTACTTTCGCGCCGCTGTGAAGGGGAGACAAGCAGGAAGTAGGTCCTGGGACCTACTACCTGCAGACAGACCTACTACTAGCAGACGAGAGCTTCTCACGGCGCTCCCGTAGCGTGCCGAGTTGTTGTGTTGGGCAGTATGATGTGATGATCTATGTAGCACGCCTCCCTCCAGTACAGCAGCATTTCTGTGGTGCTTGCTGAGGCTAACCTGCACCGGGTAACACTGTATACTCTTTCATTTTTCTTCGTCGCGACATCGTTGGTTGTAAATAGTTGTACTGTAAAATGATAAAAAAATTAGGAAGTAAAAAAGCAGCATAAGAGCCTGGTACGCCCACTTGACATTATGAGACGTACAAAAACACATGTGTAAGATAGTTGGACAAAGTTGTTTCACGGTGGTATGGGCATGGATAAGCACCCGCGACTGACTGTTTTTTTAGATGGATTGTGCTCTTTTCTAAGTAGTTTTAGAATTGATAAACAGTACTCGGAGTGAGGTGAGACGGTGTTCACTACCCGAGTTGGCTTCGTTGCACATAGTCCCGGCAGGCCTGCCGAATTTGCTGCTGAGTCCAGCATCGACTCCGTTTTAGGTAGTCTGGGCAGGGTTCCCGAATGTGCTGTTGAGTCCAGCATCGACTCCGTTTTAGGTAGTCTGGGCAGGGTTCCCGAATGTGCTGTTGAGACCAGCATCGACTCCCGTTGCACATAGTCCCGGCAGGCCTGCCGAATTTGCTGCTGAGTCCAGCATCGACTCCGTTTTAGGTAGTCTGGGCAGGGTTCCCGAATGTGCTGTTGAGACCAGCATCGACTCCCGTTGCACATAGTCCCGGCAGGCCTGCCGAATTTGCTGCTGAGTCCAGCATCGACTCCGTTTTAGGTAGTCTGGGCAGGGTTCCCGAATGTGCTGTTGAGACCAGCATCGACTCCCGTTGCACATAGTCCCGGCAGGCCTGCCGAATTTGCTGCTGAGTCCAGCATCGACTCCGTTTTAGGTAGTCTGGGCAGGGTTCCCGAATGTGCTGTTGAGACCAGCATCGACTCCCGTTGCACATAGTCCCGGCAGGCCTGCCGAATTTGCTGCTGAGTCCAGCATCGACTCCGTTTTAGGTAGTCTGGGCAGGGTTCCCGAATGTGCTGTTGAGACCAGCATCGACTCCCGTTGCACATAGTCCCGGCAGGCCTGCCGAATTTGCTGCTGAGTCCAGCATCGACTCCGTTTTAGGTAGTCTGGGCAGGGTTCCCGAATGTGCTGTTGAGACCAGCATCGACTCCCGTTGCACATAGTCCCGGCAGGCCTGCCGAATTTGCTGCTGAGTCCAGCATCGACTCCGTTTTAGGTAGTCTGGGCAGGGTTCCCGAATGTGCTGTTGAGACCAGCATCGACTCCCGTTGCACATAGTCCCGGCAGGCCTGCCGAATTTGCTGCTGAGTCCAGCATCGACTCCGTTTTAGGTAGTCTGGGCAGGGTTCCCGAATGTGCTGTTGAGACCAGCATCGACTCCCGTTGCACATAGTCCCGGCAGGCCTACCGAATTTGCTGCATCGACTCCGTTTTAGGTAGTCTGGGCACTAGACTCCAGCATTGACTTACGATTATACTTCTACGTGGTGATCAAATCCAGTCCTAAACACATTTTTTTCAAATCTTTCCAATTTCAAAATCATTTCTGGTTCCAGTCCTTAAATTCTGCATGGTTCTTTTCATAACAACATTCAGCTGCCAGAAGTTATTGCCGCCGTTGGTTTTGGCCAGGGGTGGTTCAGTGCCCTCCGTCGGCTCTGTTAACCTGGTACTAGGCTGGTGGAGGCGAGTGTGTTTAGGGGCTCATGGCAGCTGTAAATTCTGAACAAAAGGACTGGAACCCAAACTGTATGGTCGCACTTGAAGATTATTTGTATTATGTACTGTTCCGTGTATTGTTATGTGTATTGTCGACGCAATAACGACAGCTCGACTTTTGGCGGTGTTTCGATGCATGTTGCATGACTCATAAGATGTTGAGATGTTCTTTGGCCCATCTATTTGAACGCAGGATGAAAAAATTCCGGAAATTCAAAGTCGTTATATATTCGGACACAACCCTTCACCAGAATCCCAATGTAGTTAATAGATTGTTGGAAAAGCCCATGAGCATCGTGTGAGCAACGAGCTCAAGCATACCAAACAATATCTCATCACCTTACAACAGCGCTCCTCGCTGCACGATGGAGTCACGTGACGACGTTTGCATGCCTTATGACCATTTCGTGTTGCGATGTTGTTTGTTGGGTTTGGCAAGGACCTCCGGGGTTTGGGTCCATCAGCGTGACGGCAACTGGGGTTGTGAGGACCGAGGGGGCTGGAGACAGTCTGAATGCACATATACTGCCGTTTCAGGATTCAGCTTCATAGATTGAGTTGGTCATAATCGAAATTTCGTTTCATTTTTATTTCATTTGTACATTTTTCACAACTAAGGTGCCCCGAAAAATGTGTTGGCTGTGTAGGTTTTCCAATAAGCACTAGGTTCTCGCTTGCCCAATAAATAAGTGTATCAGATTCCGGAAGATGGTTTATATTTGTATTCATAATTAGTGCTTTCAAAATTTAAGAAGGTTAGGAGGGCCACCACGCCAAGGACCGACAATAATTTGAGACAACGCATTCCTTGAGCAAGGAAGAAAGTGTAGTTATTGGCGAGCCTGCATAGCCAAAGCGCTTTTTGGGGCCCGTTGTTTTCGCCGGGCAAGGTCCATTAAAAAAGTCACACCATCATAGTCAAAGTTGTTCCCTTATCACATTGAATTCGGGGTTTGGGCTTTTATATAATTGAGGGTGCCTGAACAGTAGACACCAACATCCGCATGGTGGATGGTATGAAAGCATCCCTCCCCACCTAATATCATACATGTAATGTTTTACACCATTGGAGCGAATATCCTGGTACATTTCCACTGCTTTTCATCGAAACTTCGTCTTCACTTGTTGGCTTTTGTCTTGTGTTTCGGGCACCTCAAATATTGTAAAATTCCACTCTCTGGACAGACTGTTTTTTTGCAGTGTTTGACATGGTTAAACACCCACTCATTACTTTTACAGATAAATAATTTTAAGCTTGGCTAACGGTGTTGGAATCAAACCATTAATTATGAGCAAAGCTTATTTGTTAGCGTCATAGAGGATGCGAAAACGACAGGGTTGAAATTGGCTGCGAATCCACAGATTCCTTCGGTGACCATCTGGTGCAGGTGAAACGCTTTTAGTCGACACAGGGAAAGCGAACTACGGCGAGACTCCAGCCCCGGCATTATGGGTGCTCGGGTGTAGGGTGCCATAGCCCGGCTTCCCTGTGTCCATTAAAGGCGTGTCAACTGCACCAGTCTCCCGTCTCTGCGTGCATCTGTGTTTCTTTTGTCTTTTGTCTTCGTACCTGTTGATCTAGTTCTGCTATCTTGTGTCATCGCCTTAATCGGTGATGTTATGTTATGTACATGATCGTACATGTACATACATACATGTACATGTACGTGTCCGTACATGACGGTATGACAGATTGATTGATCGTGGTTGATGAAACCTCGACTTGGTTTGCCTCGAGAGCAGCTGCCTTGTTGTTTAGCTGTTGTGACGTCACGGTTAAAGATGGCCATGTTTGAATCACCCATGTACGTACAAATAGGCCGCCATCCCCGGGCCTAAAAATAGGGGCTCGCCTGTTAGATAGTTGTTCAATAAACGGCAATAAATACCTGCTTGAGTTTCAGCTCTATGCAGTCACCTGATCGGCTTCCACATGCTGAATTCATCGGCTTCCACATGCTGAATTCATCGGCTTCCACATGCTGAATTCATCGGCTTCCACATGCTGAATTCATCGGCTTCCACATACTGAATCCATCGGCTTCCACATACTGAATTCATCGGCTTCCACATGCTGAATTCATCAGCTTCCACATGCTGAATCCATCGGCTTCCACATACTGAATTCATCGGATTCCACATGCTGAATCATTGCAGAATTATTCTAGTGGCTCCAACTGGCTAAGCATCACTCAAGCAGCTTCCACGGACAGTGGGCACAGGAACGTAGCCAGGATTTCGCTCAGGGGGGGGAGGTGGCAGCCGAAAAGGGCCCCTGAAGTTCCGCCAAAAGAGCTAAAAAAATGTCGGCAAGGAAAAAAACGTTCAGCGCGGTTTTGGCGTCATTTGATCTAAAGAAGGTCGCTTTAAACCAGAGCGCCCCCTAAGATATCGCCATGATTAGGCATTTGTGTGCCTATCAAATTGCTTCAGAACCAATCGTGCTCGAAAGGCGAAAAAAGCCGTAAGTATTTCTTCATCTTCGTTCGGTGGTAACTTCTTTCAAAGATAGATCATTTCGAGGTGCTGCACTGAGGAGCATAATTATGAGTAGACAAGTTGGTCATTAACCTATCTCCTCAAATCCAGATTCATAATAAAGCAAAAATCTGAAATTCCAGGTCTAAGCTCACATCATGATCAAGAGTTTCTCCAATCAATACATTTCATTTGGAGATTCTGAGGAAGGGCTGTGTTCGAATACTGTTTTTGCTATGTTATGCATCCAGGATTCGAGGAGACACGTCAATTAAAAACTTAAGTTCGATGCCCAGCGCCTTCATGCAGCTTAAGCGTTTTACCTACAGCGGCAGCACATCGCTCGAAGCCCTCGCTCACGGCACTTTTCCCTTTAGCGACCTGGACCTCAGTTGAAAGGCCCTCAGGCATCCACAGATATCTGATAACCTTGTGTTTGATCTGTATGGAACGGTAGTACACCATGGCAGCCCCCAGATCAGTCACTACACTGAACTCTGCTGGAACCAGTCGGAGGCTGGTTGGTGCCACATTAGCCTATCAAAATCCCATCGCATTAACCCATCAATCGTTGATGCCAGCTAAACTCATCAAAATGTAAAGTCCTGTCTCTGACGCTACGTCGTTCTCCCGTTCATGCTCTTTATACTTTAGGTGGCACAGCCATCGAAAGAGTCACTGTAATGCGAGACCTGGGGGTTCTTATCGATGAAAAATTAACGTTCGGGGCACATATAGACAACATTGTTTCAAAAGCAAATAGGGTATTAGGATTGATGATGAGATTTTTTCAAACGGGTAAAGAGGTAGGCCGATACATCAGTGCAATTGCAGAGCTATGCTGTCTACATATTACGCGAATGTACGGAATACTGATATGTGCTGGAATATTGTTGCGTGATTTGGGGAGGAGCAGCTGACAGTCACTTGCAAAGGCTGGAAAGAACCCAGCATAAATTTTTAATTTGGCTCTGTGGACGTCGCAATATTCAAAACATAGCATTTGACTATGATAGTCTCATTTTGCATTTTGGTGTCGCATCTCTTGAGGCCAGACGAAAACAGTATGATCTTATGTTCATCAGAGGTATCCACAAAAATTTAGTAGATTCCTCATTTCTTCTGAATAAGCTTCCACTTGCTGTTTCTCCCCGAATGCTGCGCCGTATGGTTTTATTTCACGTGCCCTACGCGAGAGTCAACACGGTCAAAAGGGGTTTGTTTACCAGGATTCCCAAACTGTGCAATAGGTTCCTGGATACATGTCGTGAGGCCGATATTTGGCAGCTTGGTAAAACAGAGTACAAAAAGCAGGTGTTTCGCTTTGTGCTGGGTGTGAGGGATTAGGTTTTGTGTGCATAGGTTTTACATCTATATTTTAAGTAGGTCTTAAGACTCTTTTACGTGTTTTAGGTTTTTATACCATTCATATTTTTACATTTTACGTCTGTCTTAGGCTATTTTTATTTTTAAATTAATTTATAAATGTATTTATCTACATTTTTATGGGTAGCAGTGCATATTTTACCTTTTGGAATCATTTCAAGCTCACTTGTTCCATCAACTTTTAACAATCGTCTCGCGGCGTTGATCCTGCATTGTATATATTTTTATCAGATTGAATTCATCTGTAAATGGGCACCACGTCCGTTGATGATTCGCTTGCAATAAACAATAAGCAATAAACATTAATGTGTATTGGGGTTTATAGGGCGCCTTCAGCGTCTAGGCTATATCGCGCCCATCATTATTTAACCTACTTAGTTTCTAATGCTATGTAATTTAAACCTGCCCTGGGTTGTGGCGAGCTCTACATGCCACCTAATTAGGTGGGATGGGATTGTAGATGATGTCAAACTTGATCTCCCGCAGGTATGGTAGAACCTGACAGATGTCTATGACTGTGTTGTCGCCTAAAATCTGTTCCAGTGGAAACGGCGGGAAGAACCGGCGCTGAATTCGTTTAAGCTGTTCACAGGAGTCAGTGACAGATAAAACGTGTTGAACAGTGAGGCGGCTGCCACAGTGAGAACACATGTTGGGGTTCGTGCTGTTGAGATAGTGCGAGTGTGTGGTATAGCAGTGGCCAATGCGGAGTCGAGTGAGGCAGACCTCCTCCCTTCTATTGCGTCTGCAACTCGACTCCCATTGGCCAATGCGTGGTCTTAAGCGCTTCAACGCACAGTCTGGCTCTGCCTCCCATCTCGACTGCCATTGTGAACGTATGTTCTGGTCAATTAGGGCCTTGATGTCACCAGCTGGCACCCGAAATCGTTGCGAGGGAGCAAGCGAACACGCCGTCTTGGCAGCTTCGTCCGCTAATTCGTTGCCAGTCACACCCACATGACTTGGAACCCATAGAAACTGGACGTCAAAGCCACGAGAAGCCATTGCAGTCAATAGCTTTAGAATAGCAGCTACAAGCCACGATGTCTGTAAATGACTAGATTGGAGCGCTGCCAGCGAGCTGGCTGAGTCAGTGATAATAAGATGTCGTGTCCCAGAAAGGTGTCTGATGTGTCGTAAAACTTGCAAGATGGCAAACAGTTCCGTTGTAAAGACCGACACAACATTCGGCAGCCCGAAACAGCGGCGGGTTCCTTCGCTAACAAAGGCACATCCGGCTCCAGCTGCTCCCTTGGAGCCGTCAGTGTAAAACTTTGTGCGGTCGGTGTATGAATGGATTCTTTCAGCAGCGAGCTGCGCAAAGTCTGGTGGAAGTGTGTGCGCCTTTCCATACTGCATCAACCATGTGTCACATTTGGCGGATACTTCACGCCATGGTTCTAGGGTCCCTGGGCGTTGTTTTGCGATCATGGTGATATTAATGTTAGATTCTCCAAGCCAGTGTGAAATCCGGCTACACAGAGAAGCAATAAACATTAACGATGCCTGTGTCAAGAAAGTACCGGTCGAGGAAGTGAAGAGGGCAACAGCGTACGTGCTTTGTTACGCCGCCAGAAATGCTGTTTAGTTTTTGTTAAAGTGGTTTTCTTTCAATTTCTCAATGACTGTGGCGTTAAATATATTAGAATTTTGCAATACAATGATGAGACTAATGTATGGCATAATAAAGGTTGGTAATAAACAACTTTTCTAGGAGCTTCGTTCACCCTACAACAGGCCACTTTTTAACATGTTAACTGGGGGCCATTTCCCCCCAGTCGGCCGAAATGCCCCCCCCAGTGACCGGAAATTGGCCCCCCAGTGAAATAGACAAGAGATGACTTAAACTTCAACAAATGCAAACTCACCGAACGAAAATAAGACACAACACTGCTCGATAATAATAATTTAGGTTTATTGCTGGTGCCAAATTGGCAATCCACAAAAATTGTGTTAAAAATTTCGATCCGTGGCTGTCTCCTTCATCGTGTGACGAGGAAAAAAGCGCATAGGTACGGGAAATCCCGGCAAAGCAGGCTCAGCATCAACTAATCACAACGGGAGATAAACGCTGGCTTACAACCAATCAAGCATCATGTTCTATCCGACCGGAAGCCCACACTCCAGCCAATATCGTGAGATTGTATGATGCTCTCATTTCACACGAGGTCAGTTGTGAGCTCGTTCGTGGATTAGACGGGACACGGTGTAGTCAAAGCGCGTAAGACTGGTTGCTGGTGTGGCGGTGTGAAGTGCTTTGTCTTTTTATTGATTATTGTGGTGGTAGTATACATAAAAGTCAGGGGCCAGCCAAGCTTCATACATAAAAGTGACTCCAAACAAACTTCAAACAAAATTTCAAAACTTCAAACTTCAAAACAAACTTCTGAGGGGTCAGCCAAACTTCAACCTGATGTTCGTCCACGTTCGTACCAAAAACTGTTCGAATTTGGGGTCCTCGTTGCCTTCCGCAGCGGCCGGTTATACAAATTTCCGGTTTTCTCCCATTTTGACTGAGATCAAGAAATTGCTGGTCAAGAAGTCAGCGGGGGGAGGGGCAAGCCCTCTGGTCCCCCTTTTCCGACGCCTGTTGTAGCATACGTGAAATTTATAGTCAGACCGCTGCATTAATTTTTTCTGCAAAATCGATAAGTTGTTAGCTGGCCTTTCTCATAGATTCCTTGATGTTGAAAATTGGGAGAGGTTATGTATTCCGCCACAGCCCTCCGTTAGAATCACAAAACTATCTCCCGAGAAACCCTTCCAACAAGGAAAGAGCTGGCAACGCCATATGACCCTGACAGTTGGTGCGTCGATAAGCCTAAACAATTATTAACTGGTTTTTGTACTACATTCCGCATATGATATTGACAGCAACAGCTACGCATCATAGAAGGTATGTATATAAAACTTATCCCGATTTAGCCAGGCTATATTTAGTGTTTACAGTATTTATATTTAGCTATAAACCACTTGTGTTTGAGACTTTAGAATTTACCTACTTATCTTTTCACACTCATACAGAAAAGTAAGAAAAGCACCATTTCATTTGGAATACATTGCAGCACCGTCAGGGATACCAGGCTGGTCATTTCGTGGCCAAATAACTCGAATTGGGCCTTTTTTGTCGTGTTTGGCCCCGCAATTTTTTTCGGCTGGCCCTTTCTTGGAATCTGACCGTTTTTACCCTTTTTTCTAGCTGCTGACACCTAAGCTATTTCTGGTTTGTCTCTTGTATAAATATAGCATATTTTTATCTCTTCCGCTCTGGAATACGATATTCTGACACCGAAAAAGCAGTAGAGCAGCAGAGAAACTGGTATGGTGGTGGGAGCGAGGGACTTTGTTAAAAACACGATCCACAAAAATGATGGCCACCGAAAACCGGACGCAAAGGAAAAAATACTTTAGGCACCTTTTGGGTGAAAAGTTGAAGGCAAAGTGCGCCCTCTGATGCTCCGCTCTCCCCACTCAACAAAATCCTAGATTCGCCACTAATCAAGAGAAAAAATGCATAGTTGGAAAAGAGAGAAAACATTAAATGTTAGCGGGGGTAGTGCGGCCAAGATGATTAATGATGCTAAAAAATTATCTGGTTATGAGGATAAAATCATTTGATGATCACGCGGGATTAGAAGAGCACCCCTGACTTAGTATTAAATGGGTAGTGGGCTAAAAAAGTATTGCATCAACTCAATATCAAATTGTCAACAATCAGTTTTAAATAGTGGTACAAGCCGCTTTTTCTGTGGTCTTATGACTACCGCAAGAGGCTGTTTTAGCCTCAAATCTCGCTTTTGTGGTATTCATTTGGCTATTTTAGTGAAAATGAAATTTTGCCCCTCTTTGACCCTTTTTCTAACTCAGTTTGACTTTTTCTGCCAAAAAAAGTTGGCAGCCCTGGGCAGCATCTATAATCTTGAAAAAACATGGAATAACACAAAAATTGAGAAACATTTTATTAACATTAACGCGTCTAAGGTTTGTTAAACCCCTCAAAATGGGGACTTGATCCCTTGAAGACACTATGTACAACGGCTAGCACAAGGAATGCCCCTCCACCCACTGACTTTTCCTTAAAAAATGCCCTGCCCTCCAAGTGGTTTCTTTCAAACGAAAACGCTTAAAATGGTATTTAGTGGCGGACAAAGGGAGCTCAGCTGACCATTATGGGCCCAGCTGGTCAGACAGGGCTCTGCTGGTTCTAGAGAGCCTAATGGCCACGAAGTGTTCTACTGGTATCTGCGGGGCCTCTGTAACTAGTTACAGAGAACCACGCTGGATGCAGAGGGCCATCAGGACCCTTCGAATCTGTTTACGAAGTGTCTAGCTGACTAGAAAGGGCTCTTCCATTAATAGCGGGCTATACGATCAATTGTGGGTCCAACTGGTTTCAAAGATTCATATAGTGACATATGCTTCTTCTATTAGTCCCAGTAGGCCCTGCTGGCTACAAAGAGAGTTGAGTTATAACCACGGTGGCCGATGGGCCTCCGAGCCACCTTCGTCCTGGTGGGGGGTTTCAAACACGCCCTCGAACATGGCCTCTGTGCGGGATAGCGAAAAAACGATCGTGGGTGGATGGCCCATAAAAATCCATGAAACAGCAGTGATCACTTTTTTGGGGCACGTCAATGTTGAAGTCCTGACAGTTCAAGAAGGTGGCATGTTAGAGAAGAGTTTCTGGGCCCTGGCGTCTGATAGAGTTCAGTTAAAGTAACTTTTAAGCACCATTTCGTTTACGCACCTCGTTGCGGCCAGTCGAAGTATGTTTAATGTGACTGAACTAGGTCAAAATATAAAAAATGGCCGACCTAAGGTCAGGCGAAGGTCTCCATCTAACCTAGCATGGGTGAGGTGTTCAGGTGTAGTCGTGCTGTAATCACCAGCTTACTCCAGTCGGTGGCTTTCAATGAACTGATGGTCGTTGGCTTGAATGATATGCTCCCTTGTTGACCATAGTACGTACTGGATCCGTGGAACGCATTCTTGGTATGTACTTAACCGGAAAATTATTGCCATAACAAGTGCGAGTATGAGGCATTTAATCGATTTGAAATATGCTCTCGCCTCTGTCCCGGCGTTATGTTTGAGTGAAATACTTTCTCAAGTCCTTCTAAGTGCCAGAATGAAGCGTATGTCATTTCATCAATGAACGGAACACAGGCGTTACCCGGGCTGACCACGGCTGTTTACGGACACGGCTTTTTCTTTTCAGATGTGCTTTTGTTTCAGAAAGCACTGTTGTGAAAAACATGGGAGGACGACACGAACGACGGTCACGTGACTCAACGATTCTGCTGACCGAAAACGTGCCATTAAATATAAGGATTTTACGATAGAATCGGAACTAGATGGTTTCACTAAGATTAAATGGATTCGATTAGATTATATTAGATTAGATTAGATTAGATTAGAGAGATATGACAGATTAGATTAGACTTACCTACAATTTGTAACATTTGGCGACCGTGATAGGACTCAATGGAAGGATATATTGACTTGGCCGTTAGGCAAGGCCTAAACGGGGCAGAGGCCCTTGAGTTTGCTGTAAAGCAGATAGAGAGAGAGGAGAGAAGAGTGGAAAGAGAGAAGGAGCGAGAGGAAGAAGACAAGAAGAGAGAGGAAAGAGAGAAGGAGCGAGAGGAAGAAGACAAGAAGAGAGAGGAAAGAGAGAAGGAGAGAGAACATGAGCTTGAAATGGCACGACTCAGGAGCGAGTCCGAACGCAGCTCAGGTGGATTCGAAAGGGGTATGTGCCGACCTAAAATGCCGAAATTTGAGGAAGACGAAGACGACCTAGATAGTTATCTTAAGAGGTTCGAGCGTCATGCGCGACTCAACAATTGGGTCCCCGTAGATTGGGCAGGCCACCTGAGCGCCTTGCTCACCGGAAAGGCCCTTGAGACTTATTCGAGGCTGCCAGAAGAAGAGGCGGAGGACTACACACGCCTTAAAACAGCGCTGCTGCAGCGCTATGGCCTAACAGCAGAAGGGTACCGGAAGAAATTTCGGAACATACAGCCGGAGCCAGATGAAACGCCGAGCCAAATTCTGAGCCGCCTTGACATCTATTTGAAAAGGTGGGTAGAACTCACAGAGACGGAGCCCAGCTATGAGGGTTTGTTTGAGCTCATTGTCGGAGAGCAATTCTTGGAAATATGCCCGCAAGTCTTAGACATATATCTCAAGGAGAGAGGCTGTAAGACACCATCTGAGCTTGCAGAGCATGCATCACAATTCCTAGATGCCCATGAGAGGACACTGTACACCCTCCCTCTGAAACAATCGGAGCGAGGCATTGCATCTGCCACAGCTTTACCAGCATCACTATCAGGCTCAAGGTACAGCTGTTTGTTCTGCGAATATCCGCATATGACACGAGAGTGTCGCAAGGCGAAGGCCCTGAGCACTAAGGAGAGACGTGAACGCCTAGTTCGAGTTGGTGCCTGTTTTTGGTGCTTTGAGCTGCGCCATCGGGCAGCGGAGTGCCCAAATAAGATGCCTCGGTGTGAACACTGCAGTGGGCCCCACCACCTCCTCTTGTGCGAAAAGGCGGCAGCACTCACTGTGAATACAGCCACGATGGCCACGACGGCGTCATCCGAGTCCGCTGATCTTGCTCAGGACGCTACAGTAGTGGCAGCAAATACTGAACCAGCTCGTTTCAAATCCAGAGGGCATATACTAATGCAGACAGCACAAGTGATAGCGGTGGGAGAAACTGGAAGGGAGCAGAAAATCCGTATAATGCTAGACACTGGTAGCAACCAGTCCTTTATACGGGCTGACATCGCCCGGGCTCTGAAATGCCGGGAGCTAGCCCATGATGACATAAGAATCCAGTCTTTCGGTGGGGATATATCACAGAAGAAAATGAGGAAGGTGGAATTGTCCCTGAAGAACCCGAAAGGAAGAAGCCACGGCCTGGGGATTTCTGTGTATGAGGTGCCAACCATATGCAGCTCACCTCCAAGGGTTACGCCTGAGGTAAGAAATTACCCCCACCTAATCGGATTGGACCTGGCAGAGCCTCCCACCAACGAGACTGATGATCAATTGGTATCTGTCTTGATTGGGCTAGATTACTTCAATGAAGTAGTTGACGGCAGGACCAAGAAAGGGCGATCAGGCCCCATGGCCTTTGGTTCGCGGTTCGGGTGGATCCTCTCAGGTCCCACTGAGCTGGGAGGAGCACAGGATATGCCAGTTGCGGCGAACTTTGTGCAAACAGAAGAGACGCGGGATCTTCTTCAAGATTTGTGGGAGCTGGAAGGAATAGGGATCAGTTCCGATGGAGTGGGTGCCAGAGGCAAGGAGGCGGAAGAAAACCCGTTGGTCGAGAAGTTTTTCCAGCAGACCCTGCAGCGACTGCCCGACGGCCGATATCAAACTAGGTGGCCCTGGAGGAAAACGGTGGACGCTGACTTAACCACAAACGAGGGACTGGCGAGGGCAAGACTAGAAGCCTGTGAGAAGTCACTGAAGAGAAATGGTCGACTGGCGCAGTATGACGACGCCATCCAAGATTACCTGGATATGGGCCATGCCGAGAGGGCCCCTAAGGTACCGGATGGACCCGTACACATTTTGGCTCACCACGCTGTTTACAAGGGAGACAAAGCACGTGTGGTTTTTGACGCCACCGCAGGAAGGCCCAACGCTCTGAACAACCATATCAGCGCTGGTCCAAATATGATAGCTGATCTCACTGGGATCCTCCTTCGATTCCGCTTCAAGCAAGTAGCACTGGTGGCCGACCTGGAAAAGGCATTCCTACAAATTTCCCTGCACCCCACCGAAAGGGATGTAACAAGATTTCTTTGGAGAGAAAATGCTGCTGACCAGCGACCTACCGTTTACCGAATGACAAGGGTAATTTTTGGAGTAAATGCATCTCCATTTATACTTCAAGCCACGATTCGCCATCATCTGAGCCTCTATGAAAAATCTGATCCAGATCTGGTTAACTTACTGCGACGCGACATTTACTGCGACGATCTGATCACCAGTGTCAATACTGAAGAAGAAGCCAGCCATGTGAAGGCCCGAACGACGGAAATTTTCGAGCAGGCAAGAATGAAAATGGCAAAATGGGAACAAAGTGCATCTAGTTTGATTCCTATAAATCTCGGGGAACACGCGGTGAAAGAACGCAAGGTTCTGGGACTAAGTTGGCTTCCGGGTGAAGACACGCTGGAAATAGCTACCAGTGCACTGGTGAAATCAGCCTTGGAAAGTCCAGAGACTAAGCGTAATATCCTGAGAGCCGCAGCACGGTTTTATGATCCATTGGGAATGATGACTCCATTCTCCGTGAGACTCAAGATGATGTTACGGGCTCTGTGGAAAAGTGGGCTGCATTGGGATGAGCCAGTCACCTTGCAAGTGCGACTGCAGTGGAGAAGGTGGTTGGAAGAATTGAAGCAGATAGGCGCATTTGGGGTGCCAAGAACGTATGGGCTGCGAAGTGGTCTCAAATATCAGCTCCATGCATTCTCCGACGCCAGTCAAGATGCCTTTGCGGCCGTCATATATGTGCGAACTGATGATGAAAGACCCATTCAAGATACCAGATTAGTCATCTGCAAAGCTCGACTAGCTCCCCTCGCAACGGATATCAATCCCACGACTGGAGCTGACAGCGGCACTGGTAGGAGCGCGGCTGATGAGATTTGTAATAAGCCACTTGCCAGGACCTCCCATGGGCGAGTTCTTCTGGACGGATTCACTGGTCACACTTCATTGGATTAAAAGCGACGCCCAGCGATGGGGAGTATATGTGCGAAACCGGGTAGTGGAGATTCAGAAACTCACCACGCCAGATAGCTGGCGTCATTGCAGGGGGATGACAATCCTGCAGATTTGCCCTCGCGCGGGGCACCAGCCTCATGCCTGCGTGGAAGACTCTGGCTCGAAGGACCGAAATGGCTCAGGTCTCCACCTTCAGAATGGCCGTTGGCGCCGACCCCCGGGCAGAGACTCCCGGAGTGCCAAAAGGAGGCGAAACAACAAACGGCAATTGTGCAAGCTTGTTCGGCCGAAAATAAAATCGTAGGCATTGGACAAGTGCTTCCATCTGAAAACTTCAGTTCTCTGAGACGCCTCCTTCGCGTAACGGCTTGGATACTCCGCTGGGTTAAAAACGCACGCCACCCTTGCAAAATATCTGGAGCGTTAAGTGCTCAGGAAATAGAGAACGCAGAAAATGTTTGGATACGTCAAGCGCAAAGGGACGCATTTCAGGGGAAAATAACTTTGCTAAGTATGAAAGAGATAGTGCCAAGATCGTCTAGTATCTACCAACTCGACCCCTTCGTCCATGACGGACTCCTGAGAGTAAGAGGCCGCCTTCAGGAGTCTGAGCTAACCTTTGAGGAGAAGCAGCCCATTCTTCTCCCAAATGGCCATTACTATGTCTTCTTGAAAATTCTGGAGCTCCACCATCGTCTTTGTCATGCAGGAGTCCAGCAGACAATGTTTGCACTGCGGGCCCGCTTTTGGATTCCCAGAGGCCGCCAGAGAGTGCGTCAGGTTATTAACAGCTGCATGCGGTGTCGCCTGTTCAAATTGAAGCCTTTTGCCCAAGAGAGTGCACCTTTACCCCGTGAACGGGTCTATAAGGGTTCACCATTCTCTAGAATTGGAATCGACCTGGGAGGACCCTTGTATGTGAGTGATGACGGGCGCTCCTCGAAGGTGCTCTTCGCCATCTTCACATGCATGGCCGTGCGAGCTGTGCACTTAGAAATGGTAAGAACTCTATCGACAGAGGACTTTTTAGAATCCTTCGATCGTTTCGTGGCACGTCGTGGGACGCCTCGAGTTATCTTCAGTGATAACGGCACCAACTTCCGGGGTGCCGCCCCACGCTTGGCACACCTGGGAATGACCTGGAAGTTTAATGTTCCAAGAGCCCCCTGGTGGGGCGGATTCTATGAGAGACTGATAAGGACAACAAAAGATGCCCTACGAAAAACACTCAGCAAGTCCTCCTTAAACTTCCTGGAGCTGCAAACGGTACTGTGCCGTATAGAAGGGGCTATAAATTCGCGACCCCTGACGCCCCTCAGCGACGATATTGAAGATGTCCGGCCTCTCTCACCAAATGACTTTCTCCTGGGTGAATCCCAGAATTCAGAGGGAGATATTGCAACGCCAGAGCTGGAAGAGGCATCAGGAGCGTTACTAACCGCAAGATTTAAATATCGGAAAGAAGTTCTGAAGCACTTATGGCAGAGATGGAAGAGGGAGTACCTTCTCGAGCTGAGGAACCCTCGACGTGAGGGCCCACCAAAGATTCCAAAAGTTGGAGACCTCGTTTTGATCGGGGATGACACCAAGTTGTCACCCACCCTCTGGATGAGTGGAAAAGTCGTCCAGCTGCACCCCGGGCGGGACGGCCTGGACAGAGCAGCGACGGTGCAGAGGATGAGTGGAGGAACGGTCACAAGACCGGTCCAAAAACTGTATCCTCTAGAATGCCCCTGAGCTGCTCTGTCCTCACAAGGGCAGGGTAGGCCAGCGCCTGCCCCTGCCCTTTTTCGGGGAGGATAATGTTGTGAAAACATGGGAGGACGACACGAACGACGGGCACGTGACTCAACGATTCTGCTGACCGAAAACGTGCCATTAAATATAAGGATTTTACGATAGAATCGGAACTAGATGGTTTCACTAAGATTAAATGGATTCGATTAGATTATATTAGATTAGATTAGATTAGAGAGATATGACAGATTAGATTAGACTTACCTACAATTTGTAACAGCACTTCAACTTACAAATCATTTCACAGAACAGTATCACTCATCAGCATTCTTACGCTCTACATTTGCATTCACAACCATACACTTATGCTCTGCAATGCATCTACACATACACGCACGCACACATGCATGCCTGGTTCTCAGATTTCAACAAAGTAGCGATATTCTGCCAACGTAGAAAGACGTGCCATCCCGCATCTTTCAATCCAGTATGCCAAGCACTCGAGTTAAAAATGGCGCAGTTGTTATAGGGAGTCTAAATTGCAGGGGGCTAGGACAATCGAAGAAGAGAAGGGACGTTCTCAATTTTTTTCAAGAATTCTCACTTCGGTATAATCGGCTTACAAGACACTCATCTCACTAAACAGAAAGAAGTATATTTACAAACTTTCTGGAGGAGACGAGCATATTCTTCATATTATTCTAATAACGCAAGAGGTGTATGTGTAGGGAGTGCAGGCGCTGTGGATTGCCTTCGACTGTGTAAAATTTGCACCTCTTGTCATTCGCGGAGATTCTTGCATCTCGGTGCGGAGCTATGTTTACCCCTAGACTTTTTAATCATTGTCGGCGCGTAGTACTTTATCAGAAATGTAAGTTAAATTTTGTACTGTTACTTACTTGTAGTTTAACAGTCTTAAATTTATCTCTAGTATGATTTTAATTACTTTCCTGCCTTAGTGATGTGCGTCCGCAAACCAATGAGAGGCCGAGCCAGTTCCCGCGCTCAGCGCTGTGGCGCGAACCAGACAATGGGATCGGCGCCATTCCTGCCTTGGTTCTTGTGTAAACAGCATCGCGTCTGATCTCTAAACGGACGCGTCTTGATATCGTGGTCTTGATATCGTCGTCTTGACATCTTCATCTTGGTCTTGTCGTCGCTTCGTCTCGTCATCTTTGGCATCTTTATCCTCATTATTATCCAGTTCCGGGAATCATCCGAGCCTTCCGGATATGATGTCGGCTGTGTGTATGGGGAACAATACAACACTGCAAGTTTAGAGCTGCCGTATTCGAAGACCCCGGTCTACATTTGGTGACAGCGGAAACTCATCTTGGCAACGCCTATTCATATTCGATCGGCCAGTCATCGGGAATTGCCCGTCTACCACCTCGCGTCATGAGCGGTGCTCACCGGTCGGCGGTTGCCATGGCAACGTTGCGGCGACGTGGAACTTGCAATTATTTGTGTGGGGGCTGTGGGGACGGGCAGTGATGTGCTGAGGAGAGAGGGAGTCAGCAGAGTGCAGTGAGGAGAGGGAGTCAGCAGAGTGCAGTGAGGAGGGAGAGGGAGTCAGCAGAGTGCAGCGAGGAGAGAGGGAGTCAGCAGATTACAGCGAGGAGAGAGAGGGAGTCAGCAGAGTGCAGTGAGGGGAGAGGAGTCAGCAGAGTGCAGTGAGGGGAGAGGAGTCAGCAGAGTGCAGTGAGGAGGAAGTCAGTGCAGTGGGTAGAGAGGAGTCAGGCAGTGGTGTGAGGGCACGCGAAGGTCAGGAACAGCAGAGGACGCTTCCTAGGTTTTCTCCGGTCGTGAGTACTTACCAGATATTGGACTTCAACGCTTAAAACTTTCTTGTGTCATTTTTTCTGTGTGTAGTTGGTCTTATTCTACATTTCACGTTGTGTGGGAGGTATTAGTGGGGGTTGGATTTAACCTAGATACAGCACCAAGCCAGGAATCTATATTTGGTCGTGGTTCCAAATATAGCTAGGGTTTCAACGAGGGGGAAGGGGTTGCCGGTCGTGTAAGCTCGTGGGCGATCGGAGTGAGCCACTGTATGCCTCTGGTTCTTTTCTGAATTCGGGTTGAATTTAATTGTGAGTTGATATTTAACATAGTCATGGCGCAGCCACCTCTGTCACTATCGTACCCCACGTTTTCGGGTTCAGGGTCTGTTACTAGATTTTTGGAGGATTTCAAGCTGTTCAGTTCACTTCAGAATTGGGATGAGTCAAAACAAGCTTCTCTTCTTCCCTTGTGTCTATCGGGTTTGGCCAGGGACGCCTACGACTGTTTATCAGAGGAGCAAAAGAAGGAGTTCAGTACAGCTTCAGAGGGATTAAGACAGGCTTTCCCTTCCCGTGGCGTGGTTGAAGCTCAAGTGGCTTTAAGGGGCTTGAAGTTTATTCCGGGCACCGACTTGGAGGGATTTGTCATCCAATTGAAGCGACTCACCAGTCAGGCCTTTCCCGATGGTGATTCTCCAGGACTTCTGTTCAACTACTTCTTGCAGGCCATGCCAGCCACATTTCAAACGCGTCTAGTGTCTGAGGGGGTCACTACTTTTGAGGCAGCGGTTGCTTTAGTAAGGAACTTGTGTTGCGCGGAGAAATTGAACAGAGCTCAGACAGTCAGGCACGTGGATACAGAGACAGATCAGTTGCGCAAGCGTGTAGCGGAACTGGAGGACAAACTAGCGAAGTTGGAGGGGCCGACATCGGATAAAACGTGCTTCTGTTGTGGAAATCCGGGGCACCTCCGTTCAGTGTGTCGCCACCGGTTTGCAACTTGCTACCGGTGTGGGGCGGCCGGTCATTTGGCTCGTCAGTGCAAGGCGGGAAACAGCCCACGGGGTCCCGGTGCCAGCATCCCGCCGGTGAGACCCCAGTTCACCCCGGGAATGTCTCGACACCCCGGTCCAGGGATGCCACCTCCTCGAGGGAACGCTCACAGTCAGGGGGAGCGGTCAGCACTCAGGTAACACAGGCTCCGGTCCATCAGACCCGAGGGGCAACCAGTCCCCAGTGAATGTCAATGCCATTCCGTTACGCAAGGACATGACTTTTGATGCGGTTTTGGGAGGGGCCAACTGCTCATGCTTACTCGATACCGGTAGTGCCATTAATTTGGTGAGTAAATCTGTGTTTGATGTTCTCCCACATCCGCCCATTCTGCTCAAGACTTCGACACAAGCGAGGACAGCAACACAGGATCCTTTGCCTTTGTTAGGAAAAGCAAAAATTTCGCTTCAACTAGGAGGGCAGACTAAAGTGATTCCATTCTATATCACCAACGACATCGACATTCCCGTTCTTTTAGGATTAGAGTTTTTGTCGGAGTGTCCCTGTGTTGTAGACATTTCGGAAGGTCGATTAGTTCTCACTCCAACTCGTGCGGTTCGTTCAGTGTCTGCTTCAGTTATTTCGGTGGGCAAGGTAATGCTGCAGCGCGACGTTTCTGTTCCACCTGGACAAGAACTTGTTTTGCCCGGATTTGTACCCAATAATGACGTTCATGTCCCGGCGATGTTTGAACCCACTTTGGATATTCCTGGTCTAGAGTTTGTTCCGGCTATGGTTAATGTCGAGGGACAGTCAGTACCTTTTGTTGTCAGAAACATCTCTTTTGATCATTTGACGCTACCTAAGCGGTCTGAGTTAGGTCAGCTGGAGGTAGGAGTGGCGGAGTGCCAACCTTCTTCTCATCTAAAATCTCATTCGTGGCTGGATGAAGTTGACTTGTCATCAAGTGAGCTCTCTGAATCTCAAAAACAGGCCATTCTTGAACTTCTGTCAAAATACGATTCAGTGCTGGATGGCAGGTTAGGTTTTACTGGCCTTATAGAATATGAAATAGACACAGGTGATTGTTCCCCGATCAGGTCAGCAGCGCGCAGAATTCCTCCGTTTCTGCAGGACAAGGTCAAGGCTGAGTTGGACGACATGGTTGAGAAGGGAATTCTCGTGGAGACTTTCAGCTCTTGGGGGTCACCGATTTGTGTAGTCACTAAGAAAGATGGTCGGGTTAGAATTTGCGCCGATCTTCGTAAGGTTAATGCTGCCACGAAAGTTCCGTCGTTTCCAGATTCCACGTATGGATTCAGTATTGGATTCGCTAGGAGGTTGTAAACTGTTTTGTGTGCTAGATTTGAAACAATGCTACTTCCAAATCAAAGTTGCAGACAAAGACGTGCCGAAAACTACAATTGTTACTCCTTTTGGGACGTATGCGCATGTCAGGTGTCCACTCGGTGCTTCAGGAGCTCCGGCTACGTGCGCCAGGCTACTCGATCTGGTCCTAAGAGGTCTCCCACCCGCCACAGCTTTCAACTTTTTTGATGATCTCATCTTAGGTGCAGAGACATTCGACGAACTTTCCGAGAAGTTGGATCTCGTTCTTGACCGGTTGCAGCAGGCTGGGTTGTCGATCAACTTAACCTTCGCCCGGGTGGGGGGGGTCTTTTAGACCCCCCCTCGGGTTTTTCCGAAGTGACCAAAAAACGGCGGCGCGCAGCGCGCCAAACTTGGTCTAGCTGTTCCTTCATCATTTTTACATCTTTCCTGAAAATTTTGGCTAAAGGTCATATCAGGTCAGGTCGCCAGGTCAGGTGAAGTGACCTCACCTCAAAAAATACTTAGGATGGCATAACTAAAAGAAGGGTTAATCGATCAAGTTGAAACTCATGCCACATATTGGGCCCACCAGGAGCTACAACATTTGTTCCGGGATTTTTGATATTGGTGACCTAAGGTCATGTGCAGAGCATGACCTCCCCATTGACAATGCATGGGGAAAATCACGAAATGAGCTTTTCTCAGTAAGTATGGATGGAATCAACTTCAAACATCGGTTGCGACTTGCTTTTAGCCCATTTCTGAAGCTGATACCAAAATTTTTGACTTGTGACCTTTAAAAGGTCACCTTAGGTCAAATAAGCATTTTTTGGTATTTTCCTCTATAAATTTTGAATAAACTAAGATAGAGCTTTTATTTTGTCACCGAAGTGTTTGTATAGTCACTGGAAGTCAAATGATATACATCATGACTATACCAGGTCAAGTTGGGTCAGACCGTTGACCTGGGTCAGGTCAAATTCTTAAATTTGAACTGGCATAGCAATATCATATATCATTCGATTCGTATTGACGAGAGGATTGCAATGGTGCATAAACTATGGCTGTATCTTGTTTGGTTTGGAAGCTATTAGCGAAAAAGTAAACGCCCTTATGCATGGGTGGCTATGGACATTCCCAAGGATATGCCCAATATTTAGTGACCTGTAGCTCCCTAGGCTTTGACCTGACACGAAAATGAATGCCACTGTAATGAAAGCGCATCTCAAGAGCTTTCGAATAGTGTTAGAAAAATGTTTCTAGCTATCATAGTTTCTGAGATATAGGAGGTTTTCTTAGTACACCTCATATTAGCGATTTTGACCTATTTTGACCTCTGGTGACCTTGATATTGACCTGACAAGAAAAATGACCGAAGTATTTTCGATATCATTTTCGAAGAGCTTTCGATTGCCGTTTTGCGTTTTTTTCTAGCTCTCTTAGTTTTTGAGATCGTGGGGGGGTCTTTTTAGCCCCCCCCACCAGGGCGAAGGTGGCTCGTACCCGCCACCGGGGCAAGGGTTAAAGAAGTGCTCCTTGTTCCAAAAGAGTGTGAAATTCTTGGGACACATCATCTCCGAGGAAGGAGTTGCCGTGGATCCTGAGAAAGTTGAGAAGGTTCGCAATTGGCCGATTCCGCGTACTGCGCGTCAGCTGCATTCGTTCTTGGGTTTGGCTAGCTTCCTGCGCAAACATATCAAGGATTACGCTCTCATTGCGGCCCCATTGATGAAGCTGTTGCACAAAGACGTAAAGTTTCAGTGGTCCGAGGAGGCCCAGCTCGCTTTTGACAGACTCCGCCGAGCACTTTCAGAGGCACCTGTGCTCACAGTCCCAGATTTTAGTCCCGACGCTGGATCCTTTATTTTGGAGACGGACGCTTCCCTTGAGTCAGCTGGCGCTGTTTTAAAACAGCAAGTGGGCGAGGAAGAGAAAGTCATAGCGTATGGTAGTCATAAATTTTCCAAGGCACAGTCAAACTACGGGGCAACAAAGCGAGAACTTTTGGCAGTGGTTTTATTTGTTCAGAAGTTTTCTCCTTACCTGTTGGGTCGGAAGTTCATCGTGAGAACTGATCATGCCAGCCTTCAGTGGCTTCTGAATTTTAAAAATCCCTGTGGCATGCTCGCACGTTGGTTTGAAATTTTGGCTCAGTTTAGCTTCACAATTGAGCACACGCCTGGTCGTGAGCACGTCGTACCTGATGCCCTCAGTCGTCGGCCTCCAGATGTGGCTGACAAAGCGTGCCAGACAGATGACACTGCTCACACTTTTCGTGTCACCGCGTCAGACTGGTCCACCAGTTGCATCAGAGCAGAACAAGAGAAGGACCCAGACATTTCTGAGGTCACCAGACACCTGTCAGCAGGTCGCAAACCAAAGAAAAAAGAACTTTTGAGCTCCAGTGCCAGCAAATTCCTTTCTCAGTGGTCCCGCCTACGACTGTTAGAGGGTATTTTGTACCGGCTTTATCGCCGCAAACCGTTCGACTCGGATCAGCTTCAGATCGTTTTGCCAAGTGCACTGACATCAGGTGCTTTGACATCGCTTCATTCTGGCCCTGCCGGTGGCCATTTCGCTGCAGATAAATTATTTGAGCAGGTTCGATTGAGGTTTTGGTGGCCTTGCATGTTGGCTGAGATTGTCAAATTTTGTAAAAGTTGCCCGAACTGCGGTTCCCGGAACGCACCGGTTCCCGCACCCAGAGCATCTATGGGAGCGTTGTTGGCATCGGAGCCGCTAGATGTTGTTGGTTTGGATATTTTGTCGTCATTGCCAGTGACACCTAGTGGTCACAAGCACATTCTCGTCGTCGTGGACCATCACTCTCGCTGGGTAGAGGCATATCCTCTTAAAACTCCGGAAGCGACTGAGGTTGCCACCGTGTTTGTCCGCGAGTTTGTCTCGAGATTCGGCTGTCCGAGGCGTATACATTCTGATAGAGGAGGGAATTTCATAGGGGAAGTCATGACAACAACATGTAAACTGCTAGGTATAGACAAGTCAAAGACCACAGCATTTCACCCGATGGCTAATTCGATAGCGGAACGCACGAACCGAACGTTGCTGAACATGTTAGCTAAGTTTCTAGACAACCATCAGCACGCAGAGTGGGATACGAAACTACCTCTCTTGTTACTGGGGTTAAGGTCGCAAATACACAAGTCTCTCGGAGTCTCACCATATTGTGTCCTGTTTGGCAAGGAGCCAAGACTTCCTGTACAGTTAGAGTTAAGTGAACCTGTGAAAGGTCGAACCCGATCGATCACAGAGTATTTAGATCATCTCAGAGCCAATTTGAAGGCTTTGCATGAAGTAGCATTAGAGAACTCGAGGTTGAGTCACAGGAGGAACAAGATCGCTTATGATCGTAAGATAAATGATTTCGATTTCTCCCCAGGAGACAAGGTTTATTTGCACAAGGGCGTTGTTCCCCGAGGGGCTTGTTACAAGTTTCTCAAACCATGGAAGCCGGCGGTAGTCATTGAAAAAATCGGCGACATGAACTATCGCATCAAGGTGAATGGTGCCAAATCCACGTTACTGGTACACCACAACAGATTAAAGCCCAGAGTAGGGAGCGACAGTGAGGATGGGGCAGGCCCTGCTCCAGTTGAGGGAAGGGGCCATGGTGAAAGAGCTTCTCTAGCTCCTCAGGGTGGGACAGGCAGACGCAACTCGTGCCGTGAGTCGAGCGGGTCTCAGTGGAATGGTCAGACTAGTCGACCAGCTGAATCTGCAGACACCACGGAGGAGTCACGTGCTCCGTTTCTATCGTTGTTCAATCCTTTTGCGCTGCCGTTTGTTCCGGGTGGTCCATCTGTTTCTCAGGGGAGACGAAGGGGGTTCGAATCAGACTGTTCCTTCAGGCACAAGTGTGGATCAGGAAATGGCTGATGTTCCCATTCCACTTCCCCGACGTTCAGTAAGGGATAATCGAGGGGTCCCTCCAGATCGGTTAGATCTTTAATCAGTATTTTGTTGTTAACACTAACGTAAGGTAGCGTACGGATTAATTCGAATTCCTAGCTAGCTGCTTAAGTTGTAAATTTGGTTATAGCGGACAATGCTGAAATTCTGGCCAGGGTTTCTGCATTTGTTATGCCTTCGAGGTGAATCGAGGCGAGCGTTACCTAAAACAACAGAAGCCAACGAGGGAGTACGGATATCCAAAATGCGACTGTGTGTATATGTGTGTGATTTTCGATTGCGTTGTTGTACTAGTGCTGGAGCCGCTGTGAACAGACTGTCGGGCCAGTACACTGCCCATTGCTGTCCAGATATCACGTTTTCTTGAGGTCATGCGGGTAAGGGGGTATTTTTTCCATAAGGGGGTGAAGTGTAGGGAGTGCAGGCGCTGTGGATCGCCTTCAACTGTGTAAAATTTGCACCTCTTGTCATTCGCGGAGATTCTTGCATCTCGGTGCGGAGCTATGTTTACCCCTAGACTTTTTAATCATTGTCGGCGCGTAGTACTTTATCAGAAATGTAAGTTAAATTTTGTACTGTTATTTACTTGTAGTTTAACACTCTTAAATTTATCTCTAGTATGATTTTAATTACTTTCCTGGCTTAGTGATGTGCGTCCGCAAACCAATGAGAGGCCGAGCCAGTTCCCGCGCTCAGCGCTGTGGCGCGAACCAGACAATGGGATCGGCGCCATTCCTGCCTTGGTTCTTGTGTAAACAGCATCGCGTCTGATCTCTAAACGGACGCGTCTTGATATCGTGGTCTTGATATCGTCGTCTTGACATCTTCATCTTGGTCTTGTCGTCGCTTCGTCTCGTCATCTTTGGCATCTTTATCCTCATTATTATCCAGTTCCGGGAATCATCCGAGCCTTCCGGATATGATGTCGGCTGTGTGTATGGGGAATAATACAACACTGCAAGTTTAGAGCTGCCGTATTCGAAGACCCCGGTCTACATATGTATATTAACCCTCGCCCCACGGGGGGCCATCGATGGCCCCCCTAAGATTTTTTCAAGATAGCAGAAAAACGGCGAGACGCAGCACCGCGGTTGAGGGCTGTATCTCTCACCTCATCATTTTCCCACCATCCCTGAAAATTTTTACCCCCACTCACCCAAGGTCAGGTCACCAGACGAGGTCAACCAAGGTCACCTCACTTCAACTTTAGAGCTCTGTAAGAGCTACATTTCGAAGTCGATCGATTTTAAACCTCCTACACTTTATGGCCCCTCCAGGGTCTACAAGGTTTATATCCGGGATTTGTCGATTTCGTGACCTGAGGTCAGGTCACGAGGTGACCACTCCCGTTGGAAAAGCATGGGGAAAAGCTGTCTTATGATCTTAAAGTCACAAAAATGATTGCAAATACTCAGACTGCTCAGAACAGCGTTTTTGGACACCCTTTCACGGATCACAGGGGTCATATTTGCCCTTTGACTTTTCCAAGGTCATCCAAGGTCACCAGGGGTCAAAAGCAGTATTTTGGCAATAACTTTTGACCCAATTAAGCTAGAGTGCTGAAACAAACACCATCGTGTATGTCTCGTCACTGGCTTTCATTTGATATACGGCAAGGTCACTTTCTGACCTTCCGTGACTTCAGGTCATATTAGGTCACGAGGTGACCTCTGGAAGTCAAACCACTGGCGGGAGGTCCTTACATTTCACATAGCAGAAAAAGAACTGGCAATTTCCTATCAAATTTACTTTACCAGATCTCAATAGCTCTAATGGCATAAGAGTTACGTCCAGTTTTCTTAAGCATTGCATATTTGAATGAAATAGCCTATTGTGACCTTTCTTGACCTCTGGAGGTCAAACCATTGACCTGAGCACTTAAACATCTGAAGTAATTTCTTACTGAATTCATGCAAGGTTTTTAATACACTTTGCAGATTTGCACTAACCACCATATTTTCGGATTTAGAGGGGCCATCGATGCCCCCCGGTGGGGCGAAGATGGCGCCGGACCCCTGCTGGGGTGCGGATTAATAAAGGATAAGGTACAAGCCGAAACTGAACTTGTCTACAAAGGCGATACCGGCAATTCATTAGCCGTTCGACTCTCTTTTGACGCACACTGCATTACTCTAGTAAATATATATACGGCCCAAATAGCGCTGAGCCGAATTTCTGCAATAGAATTGAAAAAATTGTTGATAATCAACAGGAAAAATGATCATATAATTATCGCCGGTGATTATAACTTGGTGCTTAACCAAGCCCAGGATACACACAACTATCGTAAGGAACATCGCAGAAATGCAAAGAGAACGTTTAAACAAATCATGCAGGAACAAAACTTAGTGGACATATGGCGTCTTAGAAATCCTGAGAAGAAACAATTTACATGGTCCCAGGCACAAAAAACTAAAATGGCCAGGCTCGATAAGTTTATCATTAGTAGTCACACTCAAGAAATCATATCCGACTGCAGTATACAAAACACGGTCCGTTCCGACCACTCCATTATGTCCCTTGAGTGTAAAGACTTCAAGAGAAACGAGGAAGTGGCCTGTGGAAATTCAACATATCTCTACTGCGCGATCAACGCTATATTGATGCAATTAAACCGGTTGTATTGGAAACCGTTGAGCAGTACGCCATTCCTGTCTACAACGTGGAATTTGTTAAAAGTAATATCAAGGATGTTCAGTTCACGGTTAACGATTCACTGTTTTTCGAAACATTACTGATGAATATTCGAAGCCATACAATTTATTACTCAAAAAAGCTTGCAAAGGAAAGGAGAATAGAGGAAAACATTAATTTAAACCATTAGAACCCTAAAAAACAAACTGCATTTTGCAAGTGAGCAACAACGAAATGAGCTTTTTTCCGCTAAAGCATGTCTTCAAAATATAAGAGAAAAGCAAATCCAAGGGATGATTATTCGGTCCAGACGCACCTAGCATGAGTACGGCGAACGTTCTAGCAAGTATTCTTGTGGTCTGGAGAAGCAGCATTGGAGGCAAAAGTCGATACCACTCATTGTGGATAGTGATAAAACAAGACTGGGACAAAATAACGTTCTTAATTATCTAACCGATAATTACAAACAAGTAATGGGAACACAGCACGAATCAGGCAATGATCTTCCAAACGTGAATTAGTTTCTTGAAGATAACGTAGAATTGAAACTAACAGCACGTCAGAGAGCCTCATCAGAGACGCATTTGCTCCAACGGCGCCCCCACGCGTCACTGTGGACGCCCCACCTTTTGGAACCCTCATGTACCGCCGGCGCCCCCATTGGGCATCATTGGTGTCTTCTGCGTACTTCACCGGCGCCTCACGCTTCACCGTGGGCCCCTCTGCTTTTTGGCGCCCCCGTGGTACATCATTGGTGCCTTTTGCCCAAATGGCGCCCCCGTGCCTCAATGAGGGGGCTTTCACCCGTTACCAGCCCGTTTTATACCAGTGGAGCCCCCACTCTCTCTCCCCACTCCCCACTACGGACGCCCCCACCTTCTAACAATCCGCTCTATACCAGTGGCGCCTCCATGGTGCAGCATTGATGTCTCGTTTTTGCTCCAACGGCGCCCCCACGCGTCATTGTGGGCGCCCCATCTTTTGGAACCCCGAATGTACCACCGGTGCCCCCATTGGGCATCAATGGTGCCTTCGTTTCACTCCAACGGCGCCCCCAAGCCTCTTCCACCTCTTGACATTCCGCTATATACTACCGGCACCCTACTCTTCACTACGGGCGCCCCCATCTTCTAAAAATCCGTTCTATATCACTGGCGCCTCCAAGGTGCAGCATTGATGTCTTCTGTGCACTCCACCGGCGCCCCCACGCTTCACCATGGGCGCCTCTGTTTTTTTAGAGCCGCTCTTTACCATTGGCGCCGCCGTGGTACATCATTGGTGCCTTTTTGCTCAAATGGCGCCGCCATGCCTCTTTGAGGGGGCATTCACCCTTTACCAGCCCGTTTTATACCAGTGGAGCCCCCACTCTGTCTCCCCGCTACGTACTACTGGATCCCCACTCCCCACTAAGGGCGCCCCCACCTTCTAGAAATCCGCTCTATATCACTGGTGCCTCAATGGTGCAGCATTGATGTCTCGTTTTTGCTCCAGCGGCGCCCCCACGCATCACTGTGGGCGCCCCATCTTTTGGAACCACGCATGTATCACCGGCGCCCCCATTGGGCAGCATTGGTGCCTTCGGTTCTCTCCACCAGCGCCCCCAAGCCTCATCGTGGGCTCTCCCACTTCTTGGCATCCCGCTATAAACTATTGGCGCCCCAATCCTCACCACGGGCGCCCCCACCTTCGGAAAATCCGCTCTATACCACTGCCGCCTCCATGGTGCAGCATTGATGTCTCGTTTTTGCTCCAACGGCGCCCCCACGCGTTCCTGTGGGCGCCTTACCTTTTGAACCCTCATGTACCACCGGTGCCCCCATTGGGCATCATTGGTGTCTTCTGTGTACTTCACCGGCGCCCCACGCTTCACCGTGGGCGCCTTTGCTTTTTAGAGCCGATATTCACCATTGGCACCCCCGTGGTACATCATTGGTGCCTTTTTGCTCAAATGGCGCCCCCATGCCTCACTGAGGGGATCTTCACCTTTTACCAGCCCGTTTTATACCAGTGAGCCCCCACTTTCTCTCCCCGCTATGTACTACTGGATCCCCACTCCCCACTACGGTCGCCCCCACTTTCTAACAATCCGCTCTATGCCACTGGCGCCCCCATGGTGCATCATTGGTGCTTTCGTTTCACTCCACCGGCGCCCCCAAGCCTCATCGTAGGCTCTCCCACTTCTTGGCATCCCGCTATAAACTATTGGCGCCCCGATCCTCACTACGGGCGCCCCCACCTTCGGAAAATCCGCTCTATACCACTGGCGCCTCCATGGTGCAGCATTGATGTCTCGTTTTTACTTCAACGGCGCCGCCACGCGTCACTGTGGGCGCCCCATGTGCTGAAACCCTGCATGTACCACCGGCATCCCCATTGGGCATCATTGGTGTCTTCTGTGCACTCCACAGGCGCGGCGCCCCCAGGCTTCACTGTGGGCACCCCCTGCTTTTTGGACCCGCTCTTTACCTCTGGCGCCCCCATGGTGCATAATTGGTGCGTTTCTTTTTAATATCAAACGGCGCCCCCATGCCCCATTGAGGGGGTCTTCACCTTTCAACAGCCCCTCCTATACCACCCGCGCCCCACTCTTATGATGCATTATTGTTGTCTGCTTTTAGCTTTATGGGCGCCTTCCCCCCGCCTCTTTCCACCATCTTTTGACACATTGTTCTGTATCACTGGCGCCCCCATAATGAATCATTGGTGCCTGTTCTTTGCTCCACCGGCGCCTTCATTTCCAGCCGTGGGCTCATCGGGAGCGCCCCACACATTTCGACAAACCGCTCTGTCTGGCGGCACCCATGGTACACATTAGGGTGTCCCAAAATACCACTTTTTCGTCTGTGCAAGCTTGCCGGTTGACACCGCATTCTCCTTTGAGTTAATAATGAGCATGCAAAATTTGGATTCGATCCTTTGAGGTTTGGTCCCCCCCCGCCCCCACAAAACTGGTGAAAATCGAAAATCGTTGAATCGGCTCGAAAATGGGTTCATTCGAAAGCTTATGACAGAGGAAAACATATTTCCCTCAAACAAATTGATGTAAAACCACTTCTTCATCGTTTTAGAGAGCTAAGAAGTTCCGAATTGTGGAATCACTGGCCAGAGGCGGATCTAATAAACTTCTTTTGGGGGTAACATGAGCAAAATGGAAAAACAGTGTCTTGTTTTCAAGAAAATAGACCACAATTGGCCAAAGCGAGTAGAGTTTATCACTTTTAAGGGGATGGCTGGATTGGTTTTCCTTGCATCCGCCACTGGTATGGACATGATAAATTATATATTGTACTTCGCCTGATTTCGGGAAACAAAGCCATTTGCTGCATCACTACGGATATAAGTGCATGGTACCATTGCTACCGTTAGAATGAATATTCCATGTTTTCGTTCCTTTACAGAGTTGTCGTGTCATGACTAATTTGCATTTAATGTTGAAGCAGTCTACCTGAAGCAAATTGTACGATGCCTTCAGCATACTCGAAGAAAAGATCCAATGATGAAGAAGGGAGAAGTCAGCGACGGAAAAAAACATACGGACTGGCCTCTGAAGTAGTCCAGGCATCAATTGAAACGATGAGATGACCTTATTGGTAAATCCCTTCAGCTGCCTGCCAATCAGCTACCGACCAAGCGTAAAATCCTCCAAAGGTACCGAGCCCTCTGCATACAAGAGCCTAGTGCAACGAAGCACTAACTAGCTGGATAGATCGCTTTAGAGGTCCAGGCGATATAAGTCACCGTTCGAGTGCCCTGCAATACTGTTTACAGCAGCTGTAAAAATGTGTCATGCATACGCTAGGCGTGTGGTTAAAGTAATACTGAAATCTGAATCGAAAAACACTTCCATTTCAGCGCCAGCTCTATTAATTTCATCACCAGCTCATGGCAGTCGGTTATTATTTTCATGGTACCAGTGACAAGTTCTTAAGGAACCTGCAAATGATCATGAGGTCTAACAACAATCCTTCTTCGCAAGAAGACTTCAGTTTCTTCATGAATCAACACCAGGTGCCTAATCCTAGAATTAGATAAAATATTTTCTGCTCACGCTGTTCTTTGTTGTTGTTTTTCTGGCGATACTCTTCGACAAGCTCTCCATGGTCCCCGCCGAGCACCTTCAAGTCAAGCAGATTGCAGAGCTAATCGCCCTCTGTCATGACCCATACTTCTTGCAGGCCCTACTGACTGCGGGAACTCCACGGCTTGACATCAGGCTGTTCCAGGACATGAAGACCTATTCAGGGCAGCTACCAAGTGCTGCGAAAGCCACACAGTGCTCTATCATGTGTCAACCCTGGCATCTCACGGGGGAAAACGCCGTCCTCTGGTTTTTTGGTGAGGGTGTGTCAACAGATGAAAATGCAGAGGTAGCAGCTGCACTCCCTGACAGTCACATAGCCAGGAACATTGGCACAGGGAAAGCCGATGTTGTCAGGAGCAGATAAGCTGAGGCTCTGTGACTTCGTCCGACCGCACTCTGGTGGATTCAGGTGGATGAACGTCAGCAACCAGTGCTTACCACCCAGGAATCGGTGAGTGATACAGACTTCATCTGTATGAACGCTTTCATGGAAAATCTAGCAGTCACAAACGAAACGATCGGTGAAAATACATCATGGACTACACCAACGTTGCCCGTGAAGGTGACATGAGGGCTCGGAACTGACAGTAGCCTGCGCACACCGTCTCCAAGCGCCGAATCTCGAAAAAGAGCTGGATGGCGTGCACGTGTAAAAATATTAATATAGAAATAGAAGGAGCAGTCTAACAACATTTTGTCTAAGAACAAGTTTCCTTTCCCATTCATGGGCTTCCGAATAAACACATTAAAGCCATTGGCGTGATGATATGGTTTGTCGTTTTGACTGCACCAATCGGTTGCGAAAAAAATGAAACAATAATATTTGTGCAATGAACGCCCACTTTCCATGCCATTCACAGTCTCAGGGAAAAGCAATCTAGCCATGCCCTTGAAAGCGGTTAAATTGTACAGACTATGATGATTCTGGTCCATTTTCTTGAAAAAAACAATAATTTTCCCCACATTTCCCGCGATACCCCCAAAAAGTTTATAAGATCCGTCTCTGGCCAGTGATCTCGCAATTCGAATCTTCTTAGCTCCATAAAAGCATCAAGAAGTGGTTTTACATCAATTTGAATGAGGGAAATAGGTTTTTCTGTCATACGCTTTCATATAAACCAATTTTCAAGCCAATACAACGGTTTTCCATTTTCATCAGTTTAAGGGGGGCGGGGAGACCAAACCTCAAAGCATCGATTCAAAATTTTGCATGCTCATTATTAACTCAAAGGAGAATGCGGTGTCAACTGGCAAGCTTGCACAGACGAAAAAGTGGTATTTTGGGACACCTTAATTACTCCTGACACGACAATTCTGTAAAGGAACAAAAACATGGTATATTTCTTCTAACGGTCACAACGGTGTACAGGAGTACTTCAGAGGTCGGCCTGCATGTTTTTCCCGTTGCTGACTTGTCTCTTCTTCATCATTGGATCTTTTCTTCGAGTATGCTGAAGGCACCGTACAATTTGCTTCAGGAAGACCGCTTCAACATTAAATGCAAATTACTCATGACACGACAACTCTGTAAAGGAACGAGCACATGGAATATTCATTCCAACGGTCACAATGGTACCATGCACTTATATCCGTAGTGATGCCGCAAATGGCTTTGTTTCCCGAAATCAGGCGAAGTACAATTCAGAGGTGCAGAAACTTGCCAACTCGGCTACTGGGGATTGTGACACATTTATGAAAATTGAGGTGCATAATTGTGACAAAATAGCGATCGTGACAGCATGGTTCAAAATCAAACCGCATATTTTCGAAATACAGAATGAAGCGTGTAGCGATAAATTTAATTTAGCAACTCTGTTCTTCAATTGCACAGCGTACCATCAGTGATACAATATTGGTACTGTGTTCAGTTTCTACTAAAACGAGGGACCCCCGCTGCAGAAAACCCGGAAACCGCTGTCACAGTTGCCAGATTTTAACATGCAGCCCAATGGTGCCGATTGTTAGTAGTTGCCAGAAAGTTGCCGCCTAGATGCCCGAAATGTGACAGTCAATTTGTTCGAGAAATACGTGATTGTGGGCATATTTAAGGCATTAAAGATAACGCAAATACGTTATCAAATATTTCTCTGTCCATTTTGTTAGGTTAAATAATATGTAAAGTTTGAGCCTCTTCGATTTAGCGGTCCCTATTTCTTTGAATTTAGTATAAAGTACGCCTAAAAGCTACTAAGAAAAGTACTAAATGAGTGAAAGAAATAAACATAGCTGGGCAGCAATTCTACCTAAACTACGCAACAGCGACAAGACAAGTTCGTAATGTTTATTTTATGTAGAGCCTGCCAAAAAATGTACACAGGTGGGAAGCCACTTTTCTAGGGCATATTTTTGGGGTATATCTGAGATAAGTGCAGGCTAAAACTGGCTGGAATAAATAGTGCTGCCCATGGCTAATCTAAGATGAATGTAGGCTACTTTGAGACTGATGCACTTTCACATATCAAACTTGGTTTTTCATTCCTTAGCTTGCTTGTGCCGTACCTTATTTGTGCCCTAGATCAAGATTGGTTAGGTAGGTTTGGAGCTGGAGGAAGTTGGGAGAGTTGGCGCCAGCAACAGACTGGCAACAACAGTAATTCAGGTGAGATTTCATGATCAAATTATCATGTCAATATTGTACAGATAGCAAATGTGTGCCAATGCAGTCCTCCACAAAGAGTTAAAACACACACTAACGTGCACTGGAGGGGGGCCTGGTAGACCCCCTTCTCATCTCAGGAAATCGCAGAAAATCGCAGAAAGAAAGAGACTTTGAAAAACGCTGGTTGGGGGTGTGTTGCTTACTACCAGTGGTGGTAAGCAACACACAGGACCTGAATTGCATGGAGTTAAAGCAGGACTTTGACTACACTGGATCTTTCTTTGGTATGAGACTTCCAATACCTCTGTAGGTACCTATTAGGCCAATAGACATAATTTTACATCTATGCAGGGTAGTTGCCTCAGAGTTTTTACTGCAAGAAGGAATGAACAGGCAGGTGATAATCAGGTGTTGGGGGAAAATTTTAAGCATTTGATCTGTCTATAAAAATATTACCTAAGGTCCACTTTACCAACACATTTTAGGTAGATCCAAATCCTATGTTGACATTGACATTTTTGTCCCTTTTGTTGATATGTGAGATAGAAGTTCAGTGGGGGGGGAAGCCGTGATCAGGGTTCCCAATTGTGTGTAGGTGCACGCTCCCATTCATAGATTAGTTCCCAATAATAATTATTTTCATGATAATGGTCACATTTAATCACGGGGAAATGTACCATAATTGGAAACACTCCTTCCAAAAATGGAAACTTTTTCAAAAAGGGAAATGCATGTCATTGGTGGGAAACTGCAGTCAGAGTTGCCAATAAAAGTTATGATCCCAATACTGGAAACAATGATCCATAATTGGAAATTTTCCTTCCAAAACATAAACATGATCTAAAAATGAAAACACAGTTTAATACTTTCATGCAGTAATGGCTTGGTGCTTAAACCTTGTCTGTTGCAAAAAGTAAGAGACAGGTAGATGGCATTCAGCATATTGGAAATAGTATTCAAGTATACAATTATCATTTCCAGCTTTTTGTGACAGAGGAGGCATACGTCACATTGAGTTTGTGACAGCCAGCATACTTTCTGCACCTCTGGTACAATTTAGGTATAATTTGTCATGTCCATACCAGTGGCGGATGCAAGGAAAACCAATCCAGCCATGCCCTTAAAAGTGATAAAACTCTACTCGCTTTGGCCAATTGTGGTCTATTTTCTTGAAAAAAAGACACTGTTTTCCTATTTTGCTCATGTTACCCCCAAAAAGGTTTATTAGATCCGCCTCTGGCCAGTGATACCACAATTCGGAACTTCTTAGCTCTCTAAAACGATAAAGAAGTAATTTTACATCAATTTGTATGAGGGAAATATGTTTTCCTCTGTCATAAGCTTTCGAATGAACCCATTTTCGAGCCAATTCAACGATTTTCGATTTTCACCAGTTTTGGGGGGCGGGGGGGGGACCGAACCTCAAAGGATCGAATCCAAATTTTGCATGCTCATTATTAACTCAAAGGAGAATGCGGTGTCAACCGGCAAGCTTGCACAGACGCAAAAGTGGTATTTTGGGACACCCTAGTACACATTGGTGATTTTCTTTCGCTCCATTGGTGCCCCCACACTTCGCTATAGGCGCCCATATATTTCTGCTGATTGCTTGATGAATCATTGGTATCTTAATTTTGCTCTATCGGCGCCCAACCACATCCCCCCACCACGCGCCACTATTGGCGCCCCAACTTTTGACAGCATGCCCTGTGCCTCCATGGTGCATGATGGGTGCCTATCGTTAGCTCCATGAACGCACCAACACATCCCTACCAGAAACCCCATGCAGCTTCTCCTTACTTTGAATTTCTTGCATCCCAAACGTGGCCCGTTGTCTTACCAGCGCCTCCTCTTGACAGCTCCCACAAATTTCACTGAATGCGAGTACCCCCAAGCTGTATCACCGGAAGCTCCAAACTTCAGCTTCGGTGTCTCCTTGATTACCAAATTGCACCGTCAGCGCTCTTCCCATGCACTGTCTTCTCCTCCCTGTTGCCCAACCAGTGCCCTGTTCGTGTACCCCCCCTCTACCCTTTTGTTACCCTACCAGTGTCCCTATGATGGATTATTTGCTCCCACAGACGCTCCACTGACGGTTCCACGCCTATGTGCTGCAGGCGCCCCTTGCCTGTACCACTGGTATCCATAACTTCAGTCTCGGTATCGCCTAGGTGAAGTATCAGCGTCCCCCCCGATGCACTATCACCATTACCATCCCTCGCCCGAAAGCCCAAATAACTAACTGACTAACTCACCACACTTCCCCCGGCTATAGAACACCGGCGTCCCACAGGGTGTACCACCGTACCACACTGAACTTTTGGCACTCCCATGCTGCATCACCGCTGGACTCATTTATATACCTAAGCACTCCCTCATATATGATGCCCCTGGGTCACTAATAGGCGTCACACTTCAACGTGGACCACCCTCATCGATTTTTTGACGCCCTCTTCTTTGTGGTTAGGCGCCCATATTTCACGATTGGCCGCCCTTTTCAGCTCTAAAGCGCCCCACTGCAACATGGACCACCCGTGCCTACCTTTGGCCGCCCTCTTCTGCATGATTGTTCTCCTGTTCTCCACTATTGACCGCTCCTTTGCAGATCTAGGGCGCCTCACTTCAATGTGGACTCCTCATTCACCTCCGGACGCCCTCTATTTTATGGTTGGGAACCCCATTTTTCACGTTTGGCCACCCTTTTTCAGCGCTTGGCGGACCTCTGCGACGTGGACCACCGTCATTTACCTACAGGCGCCCTTAACTTTGTGACTGGGCTCCCCGTTTTCACAATTGACCCGCTTTTCAGCCCTAGGGTGCCCCACTGCAACGTGGACTGCCCTCATCCATTTTAAGCCGCTCTCTTCTGTATCATTGCGCGCACCTTCTCCACTGCTGGCCGCTCTTGTGCAGCTTTAGAGCACCCCACTTCACCGTGGACTGCCCTCATTCACCTCTGGCCGCCATCCGCTTTGTGGTTCAGAACCCCTAATCATGATTGACCGTCCCTTTTAGCTCTAAAGCGGCCCACCGTAAAATTGATCGCTCTGATCCACTTTTGACTGCCCGCTAGTGCATGATTGCGCGCCCATTTTCCACAATTGTCTGTTCTTTCTTAGCCCTGGGGCGCCCCACATTTACGTGTACCGCCTTCAACTTCGGATGTCCTCTACTTTGTGTTCGGGTGCTCCAATTTCACGATTAACCGCTCTTTTTCAGCCTTAGGGCATCCCACTGCAACATGGCACTACCATAGCACATGGACAGCTCTCAGCTTTGAGTGGTAACAATTGCCCCGAGTTCTTTTAATGTATGCTTTGGGTATCGATTGGTGTCATTTTGCTCCGTTACCACACAGGATCCCCCAGGGTGTATTCATGCCCATCCGATGTGTGGTCGTGTGCCCGTCCAATATGTGGTTGTGTCGTCTTTTGCAACAAGAACATGCTACGATGGAATAAAGGGGACTGGTAAAAGTAATGTTTCTTGTGAAGCAAATTTTTAGCACATATACCAATATCCCTTAAATGTGTTTAAAAAAACATTCCGGATCTATTGATAACCCTATAAGCGGTTGACTTCGATCATTTAATTATTTTGCCGAAGTGTTTTTTCGCAGTGCCACTAATGAAAGGCTGTGTCCAGACAGCAATGCGAAATTCCCACGTCATCTGTGTAAGAAAAACATTGAGAGCTCGGCAGGAGGCACCTGCATAATTTTGGTTGCGTCCTCTCCCACATGTTTGTCAACAGCAAAAAGTTTCGCCTTATGTAGAATATTATGGATTTATCACTATCCACTCTGCGCAGACAGGGTAAACTGCAACGACTGGTTCGCAAAATCTCCAAAGGCCGTCTCTGCGTAAATTCTGCTTCAAAACGTAATCCAGGTAGAAGTTGCCCTGTTTACTTGTTGCTTATTTAACTAGAGGCACTTTGAGAAATTCTTCCTTTTCTTGGCAACGTGTTTTTATAATCGGCACTTTTTCAAATGGCATCACAAATACGCAAAATTAGCATCACAAAGATCCATGATACCAAAGGCTGATCCCCAAATGGTAGTCTGACCGCCCCCGGGGACTTCGCTGCCCTCTTATCGAAATCCTGGATCGTCCATGTACCCAGCCCTCTCGGTTGTTGATCAGTGATAGATAAGCTCGGTCAGTGTTGATCAGGTGCAATCTCTAACATCATCACCTTGGATAGGTTGAGTTTGCGGCCGGTTGATAGAGCTGGAAAATGCCTAGGTGATCGGGAAAGGAGAGTTTATTGGGTGATGGAACTATAGTAGGGAGAAACAGAAACGTAGTAAAGGGGTGGGGCGGCTAGCACAGTCGCATAAGAGGCACCCGAAGGGAAAAGATCGCGCGAAGGGCAGCCGGGCTACGCCAATCTATGACCAACCGTAAACCTCGGGGACCAGCATGACTTGCTGTTACAAGCGTGACCCTCTGCGGCAAGCGACACCCTATATTGGACCGTCAGGGTTCCCAAGGGGCAGAAGAACACTCTTTAATCAGGTGGGTCACCTGTTTTCAACAGGGCCCTCTGTGACAAGCATGACCAGTACATCATTCCGTGGTCGGCAGGGCCCAATGCAGTCAGAAGAGCCTTCTGTCTGCCACCGAGAAACCGAGAATGCCCTCTGTGCCAGCGGGGGATGCTGTGACAAGTAGGGCCCTCTACGGTCAGCAGGTCCTTTGGGACCAGGAGTCTCCTCGTTATCAATAGGGCAATCTTAGGTCAACAGGGATCTCTGTAACTAACAGATCTTTCGGTCGCAGTCAGGGCCATGTCTTGCCAGCATGCTTTTTTGTCGGACAGGGCGATACCCCCGGTGACCATAAGAGGACTCTGTATCGTAAATATATATATTTGGAACTGAACGCACAGTCTATAAAAAGGGCACTCCGGGACCAACAGGTCTTTCCGTGCCCAGTAAGGCCTGCCATATTCTTGTGGAAGGTCATGAGGTGACCTGAGGTCTAATCGGGAAGTCGCTGGGCCCCCTGCATCCAGGCGGGTAACCATCCATGACGGTCTTTGACTGCTGTGAGTGGGACTGGTGGGACCCTTAAATACATTAGGATCTAAATCTGCCAGTTAGCGAACCCCTGGAGAAAGCCGGAAAGTGTACAAGTGTACACTGTGAACGACTTTGAGTTCACTTTGGTCAGTCGAGGGTCCTATGTGGCTGCCATAGCACAGCGAAGACAGGCCAACGGCCAAAATCTGGTTATAGCTAGTTATAGTTCCTGCAAAAATTCAGGTGGATGCCGTTGAGGGAGACACAAACACATTTTTCCGAGTTGATCGCTGATGTGGAGTATCCCTAAACTGGGCCTTTGCTTGGGGCCGTATTCTGATGCCGAGAGTACATAAGAATGGGCGCACGCACGTCGATATTTTATTCTGATTTCCAGCCTGCACCCACACTGCGCAGGTGGGGTCAAATCAGCATTGTGATTGTAGTGCGCACATTAGATCAGTATGCTGATATTCTGCGTAGACTAGGTCGGTACTGGTCCCTGTGCATCCCGGGTACGCTTGTCCTACGTCGAGCGTAACTACGCACGAAAGAAAGTCAAAATACCACATTGGAATACGGCAAGTTGCTTGTCTCAGTCAAGTCTTAGGAGGGCATTATATTAGAATATAGCCTTAGAAAGGTTTACAATAACTGGGGTCTTGAAGTAAGCCAAGGTCCATGAACTTAAGTAATAGATCCTTCGTGGCTGGCTAGCTCAGATTGAAGGGATCTGGGATCACTGCTCTGACCTAGTGGTTTATTAGACCCTTATGGCTAGTTAAGGCCCTGTGTGCTAATCATCATCATATAAGCAAAATCAGTAGTCCATGTAACCATCATGGGGCTTCCCAAAGTGTATCGGGATTTGATCTGACATGTCCTGTAGAAACCTAATCCCCAATGACAAACATAGGCTCATTGAACGAGACGGGCCTATTCTAAACATTCGTTGGTCATCTTCAAACTGTTTAAGGCTTCTGAAGATAATTTTAATCACTGATTGGGGAGAAAATAGTCCCCATGCAGTCTCCCCGGGTCCCAAAGTGTCTTTACTAACCGTGGGTTCCAGTGCACAATAAAATAAACGCCAAAGAGATACATTCACTTTTTACCACTCCTGAGATGTATTTTAGATCCATTCAAAGCCATGATCTTTCCTCATGTGAGAGTTGGCGACGCCGTATGACCCTGGCAGTTGGTGCGTCGTTAAACCCCAGTAATTATTATTATTTAAAAAGAAAATATGAAACTAATTACCTCTTTGACCCTCCGGTTTTTCGGGCGGCAAGAAAAAACGGCGACGCGAAGCACCGCCGTACTTGGCACACCTTATTCTTGATCGATTCCGCAAGAATCCCCCAAAAATTTTGGCTTGGGTCATCTCAGGTCAGGTCATCATTGCAGGTTAAGTGACCTTACCTAAAAAAATGTTGAAGGTGGCATAAGTAGGAAATGGGTGAATCTATCGGATTGAAACTTATAGCACATAATGGCCCCACCGAGTTCTCCAAGAAGTTCCGGGATTTTTCATATCGATGACATAAGGTCAAATACGGACCATGTGGCCTACCTCTCCATTGGAAATACAGAGGAAAACAGAAAATGGTTTGTATTTGTGTAGATGAAGGTGATAATACCTTCATATTCTCCAAATCGAAGTATCTTAGGTCCCTTTTTAGGTTCATGTTGCAATTTATGGACTGTGACCTCTGAGAGATCATCCGAAGCTACTTAAGCAGTTTTGAGACTTAGGTCAATAACTTTGCATGAAATGATGATACAACTTTTATGTCAATACCATTGCGTTTGCATTGCTATTGCCAGTCGATTGATGGGCATATGGACTATGCTAAGTCAAAAAGTGACCTTGACCTGACATGAAGTGAGGTGATTTGTGTTTTGACCTAGTATGCTCATATTATACATCATTCGATTCGCCGTGACGAGAGAGAGCGAACAGTGTCTACAAAATTATTATAACTCAACGCTGTCAGACGGTAGACTTTGCTCAAAATGCCAACTTCTTTCACCTGCCATGACCTCAATGTTGACCTGAGCCAAAAAGTGACTGATACAATGTCTTCGTGAATTTGTATGAGCTATCCACCAGGGTTCGCGTTTATTCGCTATCCTGCATAGGGGACGAGTTCGAGAGGGGGTGTTCAAACACCCCCACCAGGGCGAAGGTGACTCGGAGGCCCACCGGGGCGCAGGTTAACTGATTCAGCTCACAAAAATGCTTTAAATGGGTAAAGAACATAAAATTTGGCGCCCCCAGCCGGCCTAAAAATGGCGCCCCCTGGCCATGAAAGTGGCGCCCCCCCAGCGCTGCGGCCCCTAGCGAAAATTCCTGGATCCGCCCCTGGGCAGACAAACTCCAGCCTGATGCTGACAAAAAACTTTCCACGTCAGGATAAAAAACTGTTTTAACTTGGGCTCCGCAGCGGCTGGTTATAAGCATGTGCTGTTGTCTCCCATTTTGACTGCGATCAGGAAATTTTTGGCCAAAAAGTGGGGGACCCGGCCCCCTGGCCCCCCGGTTCCAACGCTTATGGAAGGGGATACAATTATTATAAACCTGGCCTGTGGTTGAATCACATATTGGATGAATAATTCACCGCAGGGGCGACACACTGTGAGCAGGGGCGGTAAGGTGAGAGGAGAACTGGAACTAAAATCCAGATCAAAGCCCTGTTCCAGCTGTCAGCACAGTTTTGTCAGCACCAATCAGCGGGCCGCGTTGCGCCTACGTCACAGGACTGTAGCCTCTCCCCGGGAACTAGTTCTAGAGGTTTTACGGGCTGATGGCCTGCTGTTTGTGCTGATGAAAAATGGTAAGTGCACGAAGTGGCAGCCCAATATTTTTTAAATGGTATAAAGTTTTAAGTTCTCTTTGCTTAGCACAAACAAGAGGCGATTATGCCGCTGATGTTACTTCTCTGGAGGAGAGGTTAGAGGTCCTGCTGACAAAACTGTGCTGACAGCTGGAAAAGGGCTTAAGCCTCATTTCTGCTCTTGATGGGTGCCTATAGCGGTCAATTATTACCAGAACCCACGTCGTGTGCAACGCCAGACATGGCCGAGGGCCGGCACTTTGGAGTCGAAGCGTTTGGGGGAAGGGGGCCCGGGCCCGCTGGCCCTCTCCTTGGGTGCGCTACTGGGTATTGCAGAGCATGGCGGATTGAGGGGGTTAATCAAGGGTGACATTGACCTATCCCATTTCCACGGTTTTCTCTTAGTTTCTTTGCAGACATTTTTACGATTCTTAGGTCTGTTGTCCCCCAGACCACCAGTTCAGACTCGCAGGTAATGGTAAATTTCTTTGGATCAAAATCTCCCAACATTCTTGATTTTTTTCCAGTTCGGGGATCAACCTAGAAACAGATATTTAGGGAAAATTGATGCTAACTTGGTATACTAAATAAACTCCAGGCAAATTCAGACCTAAATATGTATATGCGTAATTACCGAGAGAAAGGCATCATCATCAAAAGCATCATTTAAGATGCCTAGTTTAAGTGGACATCATTGTCAAAGTTTGTCCATGGCGTATAGGGGGCATTCCATGACAGATGGACAAGTCGATAACACCCCTATATCTCAGATTTCGGTGTATGTTTTTGTGAGGGGGGCTATTGATGAAGCTGACGACCATTTTTCTATTAATTTTGCTCCCTGACTTACGGCTTGAAAATTTTAGCCTCAAGCATTTTGATCGTATTCACTTACATATCTTTTTTAAAGACGAAATGTTACCTGTATGATTCTAAAAATAGCATGAAGACTTGATCTAGGTCTCTTAAGGACGAATTACGAATTTTGGCTCATGAGAAATATAATTAAAAAAATAGATTTTTGAATGTATTATACATTCTTGATTTTTTTCAAAATCTATGAAAAAGTGTTTTCCTATGCCTTATTTTAAACTTTTTGAGGCTCATGCTACTCTTTATACTTTTCTCTATAAGATTCAGCAATAAAAAGAATGGAGTCTTAAACCAATCGCGATTTCTGAGTTCCCAAATGTCCCGATCCCCACTTTTGTGAGGTTCGTGCCCCTGCATGGCTCGCCGTCGCTGCGACTATTAAACGTCTCTGGTCACGAAAAATACCTTCTTTTCCATGAATCCCACCATTGACACTTGTGTCAATGGTGGGATTCGTGGGGCATGAGGGTAAGGATGTATTTAAAACAATAAATTGTAATCAATGTCCCATTCCTTAACACCCGCACTGGAGAGGGGTCTGACACTTACGCGCACTGGTGGGCCCCCTGAGCTCTCGGAAATTAAGAGACGTAGAAAAACTCCGGTTGGAGGCTGGGTGAGAGCTTTTGAAATATATACTATGACCGATTTCAATTGACTAGGTAAGTACCGTCAAGTTCAAACGAGGTCATAAGGGTCATGTATGAGCCGTGCTGGGGATTATTCTGGAAATGCTGTGATTAAGCGCAAAAGAGTTATGAATACACTAAAAATGGACCAAGGTCATAATGAGAACGTTCCAAAAATATCAACTTAATTTTTGGGGTTAAGTCATTCAAGTTTATTGACCTATAACGTCACAATGTGACATATTCCCTATAATTACACCATGACTAGCACCATAGCAACCGTTGGACGGGAAATGAGGATTGACCTTTACCCATGACATTTTACTTTGACCTGTGCCTTGACCTTTACATTGAGTTATCTTAATTTTGACGTCGTAGCATGGTATACGTCATACTGGGTAATGCCATGCGATCGGAAGCACCGGACCAATGATTTTCAGAATACTGGTATGGCGTTGAACTGTGTGCTTTATCTTCATGATGGGTGAACCTGACGTATATTTTGAAATTGCATCTAAAAATCGACCTTATTTCGCGTGGTATATCTCCAATAATAGAGCGCTCGGAGTTACTTCACTTCTGTTCGCGCGATTCGCTGGTTGTCATGGCAATTAAAGTCTGGACGGCACGCGCGCCGATATTGTTGCGACTCGTTGAGAAGTCAGTTGGGACCAGTCAGGGAGGCACGGTCACGTGACATCAAAACAATTTCATGCCAGCTGATGATTGAACCTCGTATTCCGGAGATGCTCAAATGGGACAAGCAAAGAGCGTAAACGTAAAGGATGCAGTTCGACGTAATTTTAGCAATGCCATCAGCGGAGACTATTCTAGTGCACTGAATTTTCACCGACGCTTGATAAAAAATTGGAAAGGTAATAGTACCTTGGAAAAGTAGCATTCGCATAGAAATAATATGCGGAACGGTGGAAAATATATATATTCCAAAGGATTTCTACCATACTCAGCGACGGTGGAACGTCCAAATGTAAGGGGGCGGGCACCATGAGCTTTTCAACCCATAGGCGGATGCAGGGGTGAAAGGGGGGCACGTTCCCCTGATCGACTCTCGCCCCCTGAAATATCGCTTGCCCCCCCTCCAGGATGCGAAAATCGGCGCCCACCGATAGAATTTTGCGCCCATCTTATAGGTTTTTCCGGTCAAAAGTGGCACCCCCCGGGCCGGATGGCGCCCACCCGGAAACGCCCCCCCCGATCAGCAATCCTGGATCCGCTTATGTTTCGACCCATTTCTTTCCAGTCAACGCCATTGGGTTATTGTTAAAATTTATGATTTAAGGGAGGGTACCGTGCTCATTTTGCACTGCCAAATTTCTATATTTTCGGGACGCGGTGCCCCCTCCCCCGTTCCGCCGCCAGTGACCATACTCCCGTCATCATATAATCGGGTAAAAGTAAAAAATGTCCGGAGCAGCGACGGATCCAACTTCCAAGGGGAGGAGAGTGAATAGAACATTACCCACCCCTCCCCGCCCCCATTGGCAGACGCAGAGGGGCTTAGGCGGATTCAAGCTTGTTGATCGGGTGAGGGGGGGCACCATCCGGACCAGGGGGGTGTCACTTTTGACCGGCAGAACTTATCAGGTGGGCGCAAAATCATATCCGTGGGCACGGATTTTTGCATCAATGGGGGGGGGTAAGAAGCGACGTTTCAGGGGACACCATTGGCCTTCCAAGGCGACGCCGTGACCATTTCAGGGGGCGACGAGGGTTGATGGGGGGCACCTGCCCTCCTGGATCCGCGTGTGGAGGGGGCAGAGGCCATGCCCCCCAAAATGGCAATTTTTTTACCGATCTTTTAACAATACTATGTTTTTACTATTTCTCCTGCGTTGCCCCACCCCCCCCAAACAGCACTCGTGCGTCCGCCCCTGTCCACCCCCACCTACACATATGAAGCTCGATCACTTCGATGACGGGCGCCGCAAAATGTGAGACTGCGGTGCAGAGGCAGGGGCGTCGCCGCGGAATTTTTACCGGTGGGGACGGACCATGACTCGGGACGACCAGAGGCGGGGAGGGGCGCTGGGGCGCAAAATTTGGAGCGAATGGGCTGTATCTGAAAACGATACTGGCAATACACTTCACCGACAAACTTAGCGAGTTGGGTTGCAGAATTCCACGCAATTAACGAAGGTAAACGCAAGTAATAAGAGGATCCAAATAAAAACCTAGGACGAGTCACCAAGTTTTTGCGGGACCGTCCCCCTCTGATCCGCGAGTAGGGGGACGCGTCTCATCATCCCCCCGCTTTCGACGTCTATGTGTACGTAGGCAATCCAAATCTTGTCGGAAGTTGAGAGGCCATGGTCTCCTCAAATGACTATATTCTAGCTGATTTATAAAACACCATGCTTGCGGCAATTTATCGCCGAACACCTTTCTCAAACGTGTTGCCCCTGTGCCTAAAAATGGCTTTAGATGGCACCGACAATGAACGGATTCAGAGGGCGAGGGAGCACTTGTTGGCCGATCTATACGAAGTTTCCTGAAATGCCCATCAAACCACTATGAAAGGTCAATGGCTCTCCAATGGCGGAATGGCGAATCCAATGGCGGGGAGCCAGCGCGACATACGAAAATATAGAAATTTGGCAGTGCAAAATGAGTCCACCGTAAATGTGCAATTATATTGGTAGGCCACTGTTCTACCATACGTATAACTCAAAGTCACTTTGCCATCCTAGGTAGATGACAAATCTAGAGGAGTTGGTCGCTGAGTAAGGCCAAATGACAAGAACAGTGAAGAGTTCTATTGCAGTTATCAAAAGTAGGTATTCGAAAGTTTTGCGAGCCAAGTCCCGCATGGCACCAATAGATCTTCTGTGTGAACTGAGACACAGTATTAATAAAAATACTCATCTAATCTAAAAAGGCATGGGATAAATGTTCACCCCGTTAGTACCACTCGTAGCTTATTCAATATCTCATTGGTATTTATTTTGAACATTTCTTGCAAACGCAGAGACAAGAATCCCAAATTGATTGACAAATCCAGCTACCAATTGAACTGCGGCTACACGCCACCATATCAGAGAGAGCACTGGTAGCACAGCGCCTGGATGACGGCTTTGCTGCACGCGAGCTTTGCCGGCACTGCTGCTCGCCGCCGAAGGGTTTCGCAAGTCCAGGCTGCCTCCGCCGCGCGCTGCTGCTCGCGACCGAAGAGGTTTCGCATGTCCAGGTTACCTCAGTCGCGCTGGAAAAGAACACAATACAACACGATTACAATGGGTACCAAATGGGCGATAATTAATATTGGTTCGTGCGCCCGAAAACCCAAATAACTAACAATCGGTACTGAGGGGTATTATAAATAATCAAATCATTTTGATGAATAAGGCTTTTGAAGCCTGTCCAAATATATTAATGAAACGGCTATTAGTGCCCCACCAGCTGACAGGACTTGAATTCTTATGAAGCCAGGCATCAAATTCTTACCACCCCGGGCACGGTGCCCCTACCCATCGGTGATCCTGGATCCGCCTATGACGGGAATGTCATTTAGTCAAGGGCTGATCTGCAGAATGTGGCAGGAAACTGGAAAATATGCTTGGGGTAGCTCAAATCCTACCCCAATTGGGGACGAAGTTCAGCAGCTGGGCCAGAGTCCTCTGTACACTGAAGCAGACATTTTCTTTTTCATCAATTTTACCTGTTTTACTAACTTATTGACACATTTATGACTTTTAACAAGGGTCAGCACTGTCCAAGCTGTCACAGTCAGCTCCAATATTGTTGTACCTGCCACAAAGAATGACAAGAGTTGCCCCAAACCAGTAATTCTGCCCAAAGGCTACACCAATGAGATCTTGTGTAAATCTGTCAAATTCTACATGCTGAATCAAGCGGCAGTCAGTCAGTACTGATAAGAGGAAACCATCCAGTAGGACGGTCAGTTGGCAAAGTATGGCAGCATGCCAAAGAAGTTGCACCAGCTATTGAGAATGATCGTACCACCACTCACCTAAAATTGGAACCAAAATGGGCATAAAATCACACTGACCTCTACTTATTTCCAAACAATTTGGCTGGTACTCCAACCACACAACTGGTACTATATCCCCAGCTGCCCTAGGGCATGAAATATGAATGTGATGAATTATTGTTTAACTTAGAATAACAATATGGTATTTTATATTCTTTCGTCCAGTTTCTATACGGTGCAAATTCTATGTGAGTTCAGTATTGGCAACTGCCACTCTCATTTATACACTCAGTATTGGTAAATACTGGTCAACATTTCATTTTCTCCAAAATTTGTTTAACGTGGAACAGTCTTGAGGTACACTTTACACCAAAAACTGGTCAGAATTATCATACTTTGCAGACTGGCAAGGAGGAGAGCCGCCCAACTTCCACAGCCCCATAGGCAATTTTGAAAAGTGTAAAATCATTTTGTGCCATATTTCTTACCTATTTGGCTCCTTTGGGACCCTGAAGAACGGCAGATCACGATCCTTTTCCTTGGTCTTCGTACATCCAGGCATTGAGCACACATCTGTGCCTGATATGATTCTTGGGCACCGCGGTGATCACAGCGCTTAGTATCACACCAAAGAAGTTGGCACTATAGGTAGGTAATTTAAAGTCAACAGCTTTCCGTCCATACACAAATTCACACACACAAACAGAAAATCAATCCATCCCAACGTCTCAAATTTATTTCAAAATAAGACACTGGTAGATGTGAGAATAACGGTACATGAACGTTGTTTGTAAATTGTTTCTTTCACGCCAAGTTGTACGCCAAAAAGTCCCTATCTCTTCAACACACCGCCAGCTCCATAGACAATACACACCGCCAGCTCGGGACCTGGCGGCAATCAGTTGACAATAAAATTTACTGAAACTCTTTTTGTGTCTACAAAATAGGATAAATAAATATAATAAAATATTTTATTCACCTGTAACTTCCTCAGTAGATATATGTATTGATGGAAACTTTCTGGCTCTGCAGCCACCCTATGCTTTTCCAGCAGTCAGCTATCCTGTGCCAGCTGTAAAAATTGCTGTCATTGGCCATGGCTGAGCGGCCCGCTCCGTTTTACCTTTACTCTATTGCCTTGGGACCAGTGATGCCATTCCTTGGGATTTGTCCCAAGGTCTTGGGATTCGAGCAGTTTCGTGGGACATTGGGAAATAGGCCCATTTTCTTGGGATTTCCGCGCATTCATTGGGATAGAGCCTGTTTTCTTGGGATTGCAGCTTGTTGGCAACAAGGAGTAAACTAGGCAGTATTCTCTCCCGTTGTGAAATACCTAAAATAATTATTTTTATAGTGACGAAGTTGATTTCTTATCTGACGAAGCGCTGCCATTGGTCGTATTTAGGCAGATGTTCAATCATTCACATCATTTATGGAAGCGGCAAACTGAACTGAAACACGGTGCAGATTGTGCCTCTGAACAAAACAATCAAGTTCTCGAAAACAACACACAACGGCGGTCACACTGTTTTTTTTTTTTGGTTGGTTGGCATTTATTGCGGTGTGTAATTTATCTCGAGAGCGTTTGATGACAACAGTAGGGTTCCCGTGTCAAAGTTATCAAAGATACTTGAATTAGCATGATTAAGGTAGAGTGGGGTAAGACGCGTACGTTAAGGGAGAATTTGTCTGCCCTGATCCTGCGTGGACGGAATTACTTTATTTTTTCTTCATAAAGTTCTTTCATTGTTTGTCTACACTTGTAAAGAAATTTGTGACTCTGGCACTGCAAAGTGTGCAAGATGTATTTTTCTTTGGACCATGTAAAAAGGTATTTTATCCTGATGGTGGCGTAAAACGCCCAAGCTCCTAGGTAAACCGTAAAAGGCCGTCTTTCAACTCCTAGCAGGCCATTTTTTTAACATGTTAACTGGGGGCCATTTGCCCCCCCCCAGTCGGCTGAAATGCCGCCCAGTGCCCGGAAATTGGCCCCCCAGTGAAAGATGACCTAAAATCGACCAAATGCAGACTCACCTAACCAAAATAAGACTGAACTCCACCCGATAATTATAACTTTGTTCTATCTATGGTCCCATATTGGTAATCCACTACAATTGTGCTAAAAAATTTCACCCATGCCTGTCTACTCCATCGTGCGAAGACGAAACAACGTGCGTAGTTACGGGAAATCCCGGTAAAGCAGCCTCAGCATCAACTAATCCCAACGCAGGAGATGAACGCTGGCTTAAAACCAATCAAACATCCTGTTCTATCCAAACGGAAGCCCACATCCCAGTCAGTACCGTGACCTTGCATAATGCTCTCATTTCACACACAGTCAGTTGTCAGCGCTTAGAGCTCGTTCGTGGATTAGACGGGACACGGTGTAGTCAAAGTGCGTAAGACTGGTTGCTGGTTTGGCGGTATGAAGTGCTTAGCCGTTTTATTCATTATTGTGGTGGTAACATACATAAGCGTCGCCATCGGCAAAAAAGCGAGGGGCCAGTCACACTTCAACCTGATGCTGAGAGCAAACTTTCCACGTTATTACCAAAAACTTCGAATTTGGGCTCGTTGCTTTCCGCTGCGGCTGGTTCTACAAATTTCCGGTTTGCTCCCATTTTGACTCAGATCAGGAAATTTTTGGTCAAAAAGTGGGGCAGGGGGGTGATTAATGATGCTACAAAATTTTCTGGTTATGTGGATAAAATCATTCCAAAGCCAAGCGGGGATGGAAGGGCACTCCTGGCTTCCTATTAGATAGGTAGTGTGCTAAAAATATTGCGTCAAGTCAATATCAAACTGTCAACGATTAGTTTAAACAGTGATACAAGTCGGTTTTGGGTTTATGACTATCGCTAGGGATCGTTATAGGCTCAAATCTGGCTTTTGTGGTATTTTTGGCTATTTTAGAGGAAATAAAACTTTACTCCTCTTTGGCCCTTTTTCTAAGTCGGTTTGACCTCTTCCGCAAAAAAAACCTGGCAGCCTGGGCAGCATCTATAATCTATAGCCATTAAATAACACAAAGATTGATAAGCATTTTTTAACACTAACGCGTCTAAGTTTTATTAAACCCTCTCAAAATGGGGTTTTGATCCCCTGGATACACTTCAATGGCCAGCACAAGAAATGCCCCCCACTGACTTTTCCTTAAAAATGCCCTGACTCCCAGTGTATATTACACCTATCGTTTCACATGAACAAGTAGGAATGTTGTAATTGTGCTCTACCATAATGTGACAAAGCCGGCAGGTCCGGATTTGAGGCATTAAAGTGTGACAGCAAAAACATAAATATGTAGGAATTTTACCTTAACAGAATGCAAAATCAATTGTCAATAGTGCTCCATCACTTTTGGGGTGCATAATGCACCTTTAAAGGGAATGTGGCAACTTGGTCAAATCCAGGAATTTAGGGTAAGTAATTAGGGGTGTTTGTAGCCGAAAACCATGAAAACATATATGATTTCTCTGGAAGTTGTACAATCAACAATGAGCTCAATATTTTGATTTTTAACATTTTCATCCACAGTGAAAAATAAACTTCTGCCTGTGGATGACATCACGATCTGGCAACTACTGCCATATTCAATAGGCTTCAAGGGCTTCAATTGGATGATACCATAACACTGAGCAACTTTGTGCCACTCTGCATTTTCCCTTAATAACTGTGTTGTTGGCAAATGGATGAGCTTGGATCTTTGCGGGCAAGAAGTTTAATCCTTCAGCTATCACTTGCCGGAAAATTCAGAAATGTTGGTCCCAGTGGCAATTTTTATTTTGCTGCCAAAGAAATGGTCAATGTTGTACCAATGTTTTTCAATTTTGTACCACCCCCTTGAATTCTGATTTATTCACTCTACAGATACAACATGAGACGCATATAAAAATTTTAGTCCACAGAAAGTGTTTTAAAAATGTTTCAGTATTTTAGAGCATATATTTGACAAAATTTCCGTTTCCAGGAATTGAAGAAGATAAAAAATGTCCCCCTTTCATGGGATTAGCTCGAGAATATCAATTCTCACACAACTTTTCATCACTGATCTCCTATGCCACTTCCACTTCTTTGTCATCGCCAATCCTTGTCATCGTAACCTGAAGTTTTTGCCCTGGTATCGCCACCCCCACAACTTTACGCCTGAACTTAGGGCCTCCAGCTATCTCAGCATGACAGCATTCCAAATCCCAGGGGAAACATCCCCACAACCAAAATGTTTTGCCCCCAAACTCGACCCCTTTCCCCGACCATTTAAGTTTATAGGCAACATTTGGGCTTAACTCAACTCAACGAACCAGTTAAGTCGAAAATACGGGCTTGATAGAAAAGATCTGAGCCATATTTCAGCCCGTGACGTTTTTTGCTCTGCCCAAACACCCGTACCGGAAGTCATATTTAGCGCAGTACGCGACGTTTTTTTTTTTTTTTTTTTTGCTCGACTTGGTTTGCCCCTCCCAAACCGACCGGCAGATCCGCCCGTCCCAGGGTGCTGGGTGGAAAGTGGCACCGGGGCAAGCTGAATTTTCTACTGACTTCTGTTAATTTAATCAAATCTCCGCTCGCTTTTCCGGTGGATCTTTTTTTAAGCACAATTCAATAATTATGGTGTGTAAGAACCGGCCAAAAGTACACAAGGCTGAATGGAAATTTTAATGAAAAAGTTCTTCCTAAACTTTAAATAAGGGTTTTGATCAAATTTCACTTTATCAAACTTCTCAACTATCCACCCATCCACTCTTATTTTCCAATACGAATTTTACGCCCAACAGCCTAGTGCAAATCAGTAAAGCTGCAGCATTAAATAAAAAACACGGAGTCTGAGGGATAGGAGTTGTGGATCTGAAAAAGAAAACATCATTCTTAGAACTGGTCAAGGCATCTGTGTCAGAGCCGCATGACAAAATCCATGGAGCGAAAGGGATTGAGATCTCTCAAGAGGCTCTATTCTGGCCGCTTGGCCAATCTGACAATTGATTCCAGGGCTCTGTAATTGTTTAGGGTGATAGTCCTTTTACGCCAGACGCCCAAACTAGGGCCCCCGAATCTAAATTAAAAATAGTTTTTGAAAAATTTTGGAGCAAATATTTTCAATTTTGTGTTTTTATTATTTTTGTTTCTTAAGCGAGGAACTAGAAATTTGCTCTCTTCTGAATAAGCAGCAAAGGGCCACCTAAGAAAAAAATTTATAACTGGTCCGACAATATATATCAGGCCAAAACACAGTATATCTGATAGAAGCAAAAAAGCTATTGAAATTTGACGGTCGACTTACAAGCTCGAAATGTCAGAAGGCACGCTTCAGTTAGTTTTGAGGGAGCCACCTGGAGGCAGCTAGGTCAATTTAATTGGGCTTAGGCATAATTTTCAATGGAAAACCTAAATTTCTGACCTAGTATTTGCCATTCTGCGGGAGGATTGAGTTTTTGCTCATTTCATTGAAATCTTAATACCTCGCGATCTAATGCGCCGATTTGACTTTTCATTTCAGATAATGAAAGAACAGTGCTTACGCCTAATAGTATTTGGAGATGGATATTGTGATATTGCAATTCACTGTTTTATATGTCTAAATATAATCTTAGTAGAAAACCTTCTATTTGTAGCTTCTCGGTTCCCAGCACATGTCACTCACAAGCTCAGAATTGATATGGCTGAATAGGAAAATTAATTGTGGTCATTTCACTCATTTACACTACCCAACTACCTCTGATGGCTTTCGAGTAATTAGTCCGAAAATGTATGACAAGGTGCTAAATTTCTCGGACCATCTTTGTTTCTCACCATGGTTTCAAGTCCTTAAAATGAATGGAAGTGGATGAAATTTGACATGAAGCTAGCCTAGGATCCTGAGTCGGCGATATATGTAATTCCAGGTGACAATAATGTTTGGTTCGTCTTCTAGAAGCAACTTTATACCATGCCCTTTCTGTACGAACACGGCACCTGGGGCAAGGGCCACGACTTTCTTGGTTGAGTATTACCGGCCTCCTGACGGGTCACAGCTGTAGGACTAGTGGGAGTCGATATAGTATGGCAAGGTGGTCTAGTGGTTAGAAGCCCTGTATCTTGATCAGGGATGGCCGGTTCGAATCCAGGGGTGACAGCGTGATCTTTATTAGTTATTTCAAAGAAAATAATGATAAAACTTATTACAGGCTTATGAAGAGATACATTGAGAACGAAATATATGTTTGCTTTTAGCACATTGTCATTCGGCTCTCCTGCGCCGGTGGGTCGTTAGAACAGGTCGCAGACCGGGTTTTTATTTGATGATGAAATAATGAATTTGAAGCCACACAATAAGTTTGCAAAAAGTTGGGGAACTAGCCAGAATCCTGCCATCTCAGCATGAGAGTCGAACTTGGGAGTCCATAGGATAGGAGACATGGGCCTGGAGAAGGAAACATGATTGTTATGATTGGACTAGGCACCGGTATATTATTAAACTATAAAATAATGATTTGTAAGCGATTAAAGAAGTTTGTAACAGGGTATAGCACCAGCCAGGATTCTTGTGGTGCGATCTGTTTTAGAATTTTTGTTCGGTAGTCGAGTGGACCAAACTTATGATTTTCTGAGTATAAATATGGTTGCAACATTGACCACGCCCATGTACTTGGAGAGATAGCTTATTACACTAGTTCTGCCGAGCACCCAAATCGAACGTCCCACCTCCCCCAGGAGGAAAGGCAGACATGGGTCTGGCCCCCTCAAAACTTGGGTCTGCGTCCGCCCCTGTTCCCCCCAAAATGGAAAGGCTCGGTGTTTTGCCTCCTCCCCGGAAGCTGTCGACCTCCTTTTTACCCAGACTCGTTTTCAGGTTTTGGTGCTACAACTCTGAACCTCGAACACGACCAGTTGGCTTCAGTATTAACATTGGGCCTTGGATACAAAAAAAATACATGTGGCGATATGTTTCGGCTCACCTTTGTTTGCTCGTCGTCTTTTGGGCTTACCCCCAAAATCCAATGTCTAGTTAAATTGTGGCGAACAGTCACCGCATGACTTTGTTCATCGACTTTGGCTTGCCTCCCCAACCCCCACTCCCAAAAAAAACTTACCGGCTAGATACCCCAATGCTTCAGTAAAGTTTTTGGGATTTCGCTTGGGATTCAGAGTTTTGGTCTTGGGATCCGGGGCGCAAATCTTGGGAAATCTCCGTGTGAGTCTTGGGATTCCAAAAAAATGTGAATGGTATCGCTGGCGGCGACCCTCCCTGCGGCCGGGCTCCGGCCCGACGGTTGTGTTGTGCTGTATTTTCTCGCTGTCTTAGACCCTGGCAGTCGGTGCGTCGTTAAACCCCAACAATTATTACTCGCTGTCTTATACTGTTACCCATGCTTTTTATAACATTGTCCAGCGTAGTCATGCCGGCCGGCCATAGGATTTTAGGGTGCGCACCCATTGTACTCTTGGTCCTTGGGAGGGGGGGTCCTGGTGCCGGTCCACATGCAGGTGGACCTGGTTCTGCGCCTTTGAGTGGTGGGGCTGATGTGGATGCTTCTCCATATATGGGTGGAGGTAGGAACTCTGCTGCTGGTGCAAACCTGAGACAGGCTGTTTCTCCTCCTGCAGGGCCAGCTCCTGTGGGACCTGGTACAGGTGCATCTGCCCTGTCTGGTGGTCCTGATTTGTGCCTGCCAATCAGTCGGTTATGTCCTGAGCCTGTGAATCAGGGCTCTTCTCCCTCGGGACGGAGCCAGGTTGCGGCTGATCGGAGTGTGAGGGCGGATCCTTCTGGATCTCCACCCCTGACTGGATCTGGTGCTCCTGTGACTGCTCCCAGCCTGTCTTCATCTTCTTTTTCATCTTCATCTCGGACCTGTGCGGATGAGAGCCATACTACTGGAAACCTTGCTGCTCAAACTGACGATGTGGTGCATCCCATGGTGCTGGCCCGTGAAAGAACTACACCTGAGCTGGTACCTGGTGGGACTGCCTCTGGAGCTTGTGTCACTCAGGAGAACTCTGACAGCAACCTGAATCCCCGAACGGGACAAACTCACTCTCAGACCTTAGTCTCTGACATGGTCATGGATGATGTTGCTGCCTTAGGCAGAAGCACTGTCCTATCTGGTAATGATGCTGGTCTTGTTACTGTGTCCCCGAATGGCCAGAATCACACAGAACCTCAATCTGTCATGCCTGTTACAGACTCTGCACCCAAATCCATGCAGAATCTGAAGCCTGCGCTCCACCCGCAGGTCCCTGGCCAGTCTGTCACCGGGGCATCGGCGTGCTCCCCACCAGCCCAGAATCGCCGCTCTGCTGTGGGTCTTCCGCGTGTGAAACCTCCTTCTTCCCCTCTGACTACTACAGGTGCGACTGACTCTGTCTGATTTCAGCAACACTAAACTATTAGTTAAACTAGTTAAACTATTAGTTCACTAACTCAATATTAGTAACATGGCTACCCACTGTTAAATCGAAAATACTAAACAGTAAGACTAGTTAAACATACAGAATCTTTTTTTCTTTTGTTCAAAAACAAATGTTGAGTTACCACAATAAATGACACCTGTACAACATACCAACAACACTACAATAACAATAGTATCATGACAACAACCCAAAAACAAACGAGATCTCTCCCATAAGTGCCTTCTTTGCTTCAACTTATCATAAGTTTGTTTTCCAATATTTGAAAACCTTGCATCTCAGTTGTCGGCAGCTTTTGTGCTTCCTGATCCATCTGTAAACCAAGCCTAACTAGCCCCATTGTTTGTTGCTTTTGTTGTGTGTACAAATCGCTGTTCCCAGTACCCATTTTTTTGTCATTGTGACAATTTTTTCTCCCTCTCTCGGATCTGACAGTTTTGTTTGTGGCTTTTTTATTATTTTTTGCTAAGCAGTCATCTACACTAGCTCAAAATTACCAGTCCTGTCCCAAATAGTTCTAGGAATAGATTTAGCCCAGATTTCTCAGGATTTGACACTAGCGGTGCCCAATTATCTTGTAACGTTCATGAAATATTACAGTCATGTGATTACAAAACAATTTCTGACTTCAACAACTTAGAGGTGCATGCAGACAAGGCATCAATTATCCATGTAAATATTCGATCCATTCCTAAAAAATTTGACTCTCTCGAACACTTCATATCCTCACTCAGATCTAAACCTCAAATAATTTTAGTCTCGGAACTTTGGCTTGCCCCAGGACTATCAAATTCATACAACCTGCAAGATTACACTTTCGAGTATTCATCCCCATCCGAGCATAAAGGGAAGGGTGCTGGAATATATATATACCAAAAGTCTCCCATATAGCAGAAGGGTCGACATAGAAACATCTGTCATTTCTCATCAATCAGATTTTCTTGAAATCCAAAATGTTTTCAGTTTTAGTATCATTATTGGGTCAGTTTATCGATCACCTTCCTATCCGTCTGCTATATTTCTAGATTATCTTGAGCATACATTAGACCAAATTTCTTGTAAAAAAAGCATGCATAATAGGTGGGGATTACAACTTTGACATTTTAAAATATGAAACAGATGAAAAATCAGCGCATCTTGTTCATGCCCTTGCAAGCTATGGGTTTTTCCCCACCATATCAATTCCTACCAGAATTAGCTCCAGGTTAGAGACTTTAATCGATAATTTTTTCCAAAATGACCACTCATTAATTTCAGCATCTGCTGTGCTGATCTCAGATCTGAGCGATCACCTTCCAATTTGGCTTCAATTAAAGTCTAAAATGAAAAAAATCTCACAAAACTTCCAACAAGAGCCTAGCATTTGACTTTTGCAAAATTGAACAACTAAAGCAAAGCGTCTCTTCAAAACTTGTCCATTTCAACACCATAACAGACCCCAAAATTGCAGCAAGCTTAGTTCAAAAGACACTGACAGATGAAATAAAAAACTAAGTACCAAAAAATCGGATAGGCAAAAAGTACCCATTCAACCTTGGATTTCTCACAACCTTCTGGAATCCATAAACAAGAGAATCCACCTCTATAAAAAATACATCAAATCTAAAGCCCCAACAGACGAATTTGCACACAAATCTTATCATAATACTCTGACTAGAGTGCTTCGTTCTGCGCAAAAATTATACTTTCAACGTAAACTCAAAGAAGAAAAAAATGACCCAAGAAAACTGTGGAACACACTGTTAAATATCACTGGAAAAAACAAAGTCAAACAAGATCTTCCAGAAAAGTTCGTCTATGATGGCAAACAAATTACCGACCCAATGCAAATTGCAAATAGCTTCAATATTTTTTTTTGCCTCAATAGCTTCAACCCTCGATTCTAAACTTCCCCCGTCCACCTCAGATCCTCTCGGCTACCTTCAAAATCAGCCCCCGTTTTTATTCAGGTTTCAGCCAGTCCCTAATCAAACCATCGAAAGAATTATTTTGTCGCTGGGTAACACTGGAGCTGGATATGACTATATAAGCGCAAAAATATTGAAACTTGTCTATCCTGTCATATCTCCCCAGCTCTCACATCTATTCAACCTGTGTCTAGCTAACGGTATTTTCCCAAACGAATTAAAAAGGCAGTAGTTGTCACAATTTTTAAGGAAGGCAACTCATCTGAATTTACAAATTACCGGCCCATCTCGATTCTTCCAGTCTTGTCAAAGGTTTTTGAAAAATAGTCTACGAACAAGTCTCTAAATACCTCTGTGATGAAAATATTATCTTCCAAATCAATACGGATTCCGGCAACATCACAGCTGTTTCATGCCTTTAGCCTTACTCTATGATTCAATCACCTCAGCTATAAATTCCAAAAAGGTGTGTGCCTCTATTTTCTTAGATTTCAGTAAGGCATTCGACACGGTCAATATTCTGCTCGCTAAACTTAAACTACTTGGCTTTGATGAACTTCCATCGAAATTTTTTGAATCATACCTCCATGGAAGATCCCAAATTTTGAAATTTAATGGTACATTATCTAACGCTTGCCAGTTACCGCCCCTCTCTGTGCCCCAGGGCAGTGTCCTTGGCCCATTGCTATTTATTTACATAAACGACCTCCCAAATAGCTGTTCTATTCCGAGTTATTTTCTTTTTGCTGATGATACCACTCTATTATTTACTGCCGATACTATTGCCGAACTGGAAAGCGATATAAACAGATGCCTCCCCAACGTATCTTGCTGGCTCCGCTCCAATAGACTAACTCTAAATGCCAAAAAGTCTGCTTTTCAAATATACCCCACGGCTTGTCAAAATATTTCGATTTCTATAGACAATGTACCACTTACTAGGACATTCTCTACCAAATATCTCGGGGTAATAGTTGACGAGGATCTGAGGTGAACAACCCATATAAGAAACGTTGAGAATAACTTCTTACGCAATATTGGCCTGATTAGTCGATCTAAACATATGTTAACCTCCCACCATCTTCTCCTCCTTTATAATGCACTTATATTACCATGCCTGACCTATGCCCTTGAAGTGTTCGGGAACACGTTCAATAATAGGTTAAATAGACGTATTATCCTCCAAAAAAGAATGGTGCGAATTATAGATCATGCTGACAGACTCTCTCATACAAGCCCCATTTTCAAGAAATACAACATACTTAAACTTCTTGACCTCATTCAGTACACAAATATCAATGTCAGACACAAACATTTACGTGGCGTTCTCCCTGCATCGTTTGCTAGCCAATTCCAAAGGCGAGATCAGGACCCAAATTATCTTAGAAATGTTAGGCATGGTAACCACTTCACTATCCCATTCTCCCGCACTGTTTATAGAAAATTTTCACTTTTTCTGCTGTCCCTAGGTCATGGAATACAATTATTGCCTCTAGAATCCGGAATCTGGACGACGTGCCTAGAGGCAAGTCTTTCTTTAAGAATGTTGTTAAAGAATTTTCTTAGAGCAGTATTGACGAAAATTCGTTTAGATAGTAGAACTATTCGTTGCCACCACCATTCTGTATGTATTTCACCAAACCATAGATTATAAATCTTACTGCGCCATTGCAACCTAATCAAATTGTGTTTAGACTGACCGCGGAGCCTTTTGATTCGGGTAGACGCAATGGCGTCAATACAGGCCCGCCTCTGGCACCCATTTTCTGCCCTCAGCCCAACTCATCTGTCTAAACCGCGCCGTACCTGATTCTCACCTTTTCAACCATACTTAAGTATGGCGCAATTTACCGATGCCCAAGCCGGACCAAAACGTCCCACTTTGGTCAATCTTGGAAAAAGTGTACCCGAAATGTGGCACCGGGTTTTGGCTACACAGTGGATGCAGATTAAAGTTTGCACGTGCTGCGTGATCAGCAGCGTGTGCGTTCTCCGGAATGGGGTTAGGCGTCTAAAACCACTTTTTTCGGCATTGCTGGGAAAGTAAGAGGGGAACGGACTCGAAACTGGTACAGCTCGATGCAGCTCAAAAATGTGCACATTTTGGTACCCTTTTTGTATGAATACCTCCGTTGAGAAGATAATTAATCATGAAAAACACGAAAAATTCGACAAAAAATCGAAAGCAAAAAGGGGTCTGTATCTCGGAAACTATTAGTGCGCGATGTGGGGTATCTGCGAGCCAAAGTTGCGTCCAAGTACCGTCTAGGCGATGCAGGAAACACCCAGGCAGTAAGTCGCATGTGCTGGTCACAAGGTTGTGTCAAACAGGTTACTGTCGATATTTGGGTTTTGCAGTTTTTCGACTGTAATTTTGGAACAGATGGTGATAAAGAGACAAAATAAGACGCACGGTGTGCTCCGCGTAAAGTCGCTTTTTTGTATCAAATTTTCTATGTTGCTATGTCCTTTAAACTCCGAAACATATATATTCGTAAACGATAGAAAAATACCTTCAATAATCTGGTTTTATTTTCTATGTAACCCTAATAGTTTCAGAGTAATAGGCACAAGTCTAAACCAGTTACAAATTTCCATTTGAAGCACGCAGAATACGTCTTAACATTGTAAATATCCGTTGGAAAATAAAACTCGCATGTGCTCAGGGGTCCTCCCCTTGAAAGATGAGCAAGCATTTCAAATAGCCACAAGTTTGTTATTGAAAATGCAAGTTTTTGAAATACAATGTTTTTGGCCGATGCTTAGGGGAGGGAAACGATCCGCGGCGAAGCCGCGGGGGTGTCCGCAAGTGAAACTCACGGACCGGAGCCTGAGGGGCGCGGCGCAGCCGCAGCCGACGAAGACGTAGCGTTGCACCGCAGGCTATGCAGGCACCTAACCGCAGGTTGGGTGCGCCGCAGGCCGGTTTGCTGCATAGAGACAAGGTTAGGTAAGGTTTGGTTATGTCATGACAGCTTTGCACAGGGAAAGGTTATTGAGGGACCTTGGAGCGACGGGAAAGCCAAGTTTTAAGGGGTTGGTTATAACGACGCACAAACTGCTGAAGTTTTATGCTGGATGGGCAAGGATAAATATGAGGAGGGGAAACCTTCCATATCAAGATAGGGTTTGAGTTTGGTGATCGCGACAGATAAATATGGCTCGGCTTGGTTTCCTCAACAGTTTTGTTTGCAACAGGGTTAGTGGGCTCAGCGAAGCGAGCCAAGGAGCTAGTGCGCCTTACTATTTGAGTAAAGTGCGTCTGTGCGTCTGTCTGTCGTCTTTTGTTTTTTTAGTTGATTGGGATTGGCTGCAGGTCAAAATAAAGGCGATATTGAGACTAAACTTTTGTAATGTGTCGGAAAATGTTGTGCGGAGTGCCTTTGAGGGTCTTAAGTTCTGGTTGCTGATAGTTTGCTCGTGGCACGAGCTCAAAGTTGAACTTTTCTCCCCATTGACTTGACATGGGAAACGGCGATGAAAAATACAAACAGGGCAAAACGGGTATCATTTTGTAAGCCGGTCCAAAACGTCCCACTTTGGCCCATCTGGAAAAGTGTACCCGAAACGTGGCACCGGGTTTTGGCTACACAGTGGATGCAGATTTAAGTTTGCACGTGCTGCGTTATCAGCAGGGTGTGCGTTCTCCGGAATGGAGGTAATCGTCTAAAATAACGTTTTTTATATTGCTCCCAAAGAAGGAGCCGTACGGACTCAAAACCGGCACAGATCGATACAGCACAAATATCTGCACGTTTTGGTCTGCTTTTGGTAAGAAAACCTCCGTTGAGAAGAAAATTAATCACGAAAAAATCAACAAAAAAATCGAAATCAAAATGGGGTCTGTATCTCAGAAACTATTGATGCGCGATGTGGGGTATCTGCAAGTCAAAGTTGCGCCCATTTACCCTCTATGCGATGCAGGGAAGACCCAGGCTGTAGGCTGCACGTGCTGGTCACAAGGTGGTGTCAAACGGGTCATTGTCGATTTTTGGGTTTTGCGGTTTTTCCATTGTAACTTGGGAACGGTTAGTGACAAAGAGATCAAATAAGACGCACGGTGTGCTCCGAGCAAAGTCGCATCTTTTTTGTATTTACACCTAGTCACTAAACACAATATGTTAGAAAATTACTCCAAAAGATTAAAGTGCTCCAAAATTACAATTCAAAACGGTCACACAATTTGTTCCAATTTTCTGTTTTAATAACGGTTAAATTCTGAAACATGTATATTCGTAATTGATGGAAAAATACCTTAAATAATCTGGTTTTATTTACCGTGTAACCCTAATGGTTTCAGAGTAATAGGCACAAGTCTAAAACGGTTACAAAATTTACCTTTGAAGCATGCAGAATACGTCTTAACACTGTAAATATCCGTTGGAAAATAAAACTCGCATGTGCTCAGGGGGTCCTCCGCTTGAGAGATGCTCAAGGATTTGAAATAGCCACAATTTTGCTCTTGAAAATGCAAGTTTTCGAAATACGATGTTTTTGGCCGATGCCTAGGGGAGGGAAACGATCCGCGGCGAAGCCGCAGGGGTGTCCGCGAGTGAAACTCGCGGACCGGAGCCGGAGGAGGCGCGGCGCAGCCGCTGCCGACGAAGGGCGTAGCGTTTCACCGCAGGTGAGGGAGGCACCTAACCGCAGGTTAGGTGCGCCGCAGGCCGGTTTACTGCATAGAGACAAGGTAAGGTAAGGTTCGGTTATGTCATGACAGCTTGGCACAGAGGGAGGCCATTGAGGAACCTTGGAGCGACGGGAAAGGCAACTGTTAAGGGGTTGGTTATAACGACGCACAAACTGCTGAAGTTTTATGCTAGATGGGCAAGGATAAATATGAGGAGGGGAAACCTTCCATATCAAGATAGGGTTTGTGTTTGGTGATTGCGACAGATAAATATGGCTCGGCTTGGTTTCCTCAACAGTTTTTTTTGCAACAGGGTTAGTGGGCTCAGCGAAGCGAGGCAAGGGGCTAGTGCGCCTTACTATTTGAGTAAAGTGCGTCTGTGCGTCTGTCTGTCGTCTTTTGTTTTTTAGTTGATTGAGATTGGCTGCAGGTCAAAATAAAGGCGGTATTGAGACTAAACTTTTTGTAATTTGTCGGAAAATGTTGTGCGGAGTGCCTTTGAGGGTCTTAAGTTCTGTTTGCTGATAGTTTGCTCGTGGCACGAGCTCAAAGTTGAACTTTTCTCCCCTTTGACTTAACATGGGAAACGGTGATGAAAAATACAAACAGGGCAAAACGGGCATCATTTTGTAAGCCGGTCCAAAACGTCCCACTTTGGCCCATCTGGAAAAGTGTACCAGAAACGTGGCACCGGGTTTTGGCTACACAGTGGATGCATATTTAAGTTTGCACGTGCTGCGTAATCAGCAGTGTGTGCGTTCTCCGGAATGGAGGTAATCGTCTAAAATAACGTTTTTTTTATATTGCTCCCAAAGAAGGAGCCGTACGGACTCAAAACCGGCACAGATCGATACAGCACAAATATCTGCACGTTTTGGTCTGCTTTTGGTAAGAAAACCTCCGTTGAGAAGAAAATTAATCACGAAAATCACGAAAAAATCAACAAAAAAATAGAAATCAAAATGGGGTCTGTATCTCAGAAACTATTGATGCGCGATATGGGGTATCTGCTAGTCAAAGTTGCGTCCATATACCGTCTATGCGATGCAGGGAAGACCCAGGCTGTAGGTTGCACGTGCTGGTCACAAGGTGGTGTCAAACAGGTCACTCGATTTTTGGGTTTTGCGGTTTTTCCACTGTAACTTGGGAACGGTTAGTGACAAAGAGACCAAATAAGACGCACGGTGTGCTCCGAGCAAAGGCGCATCTTTTTTGTATTTACACCTAGCCACTAAACACAATATCCTATAAAATTACTCCAAAAGATTAAAGTGCTCCAAAATTACAATTCAAAACGGTCACACAATTTGTTAAAATTTTCTGTTTCAATAACGGTTAAATTCCGAAACATGTATATTCGTAATTGATGGAAAAATACCTTTAATAATCTGGTTTTATTTACCGTGTAATCCTAATAATTTCAGAGTAATAGGCACAAGTCTAAAACGGTTACAAAATTTACCTTTGAAGCGTGCAGAATACGTCTTAGCACTGTAAATATCCGGTGGAAAATAAAACTCGCATGTGCTCATGGGGTCCTCTTCTTGAGAGATGCTCAAGGATTTGAAATAGCCACAATTTTGTTCTTGAAAATGCAAGTTTTCGAAATACGATGTTTTTGGCCGATGCCTAGGGGAGGGAAACGATTCGCGGCGAAGCCGCGGGGTGCCCGCGAGTGAACCTCGCGGACCGGAGCCGGAGGAGGCGCGGCGCAGCCACAGCTGACGAAGACGTAGCGTTGCACCGCAGGTTAGGGCGGCACCTAACCGCAGGTTAGGTGCGCCGTAGGCCAGTTTGCTGCATAGGGACAAGGTTAGGTAAGGTGTGGTTATGTCATGACAGCTTCGAACAGCGCGGCGAAGCCGGGCGCGTGTCCGCGAGTGAAACTCGCAGACCGGAGCCTGAGGAGGCGCGGCGCAGCCGCAGCCGACGAAGGCGTAGCGTTGCACTGCAGGTTAGGGGAGGCACCTAACCGTAGGTTAGGTGCGCTGCAGGCCGGTTTACTGCATAGAGACAAGTTTAGGTAAGGTTCGGTTATGTCATGGCAGCTTCGCACAGGGAAAGGTCATTGAGGGACCTTGGAGCGACGGGAAAGCCATTTTTAAGGGGTTGGGGATAACGACGCACAAACTGCTGAAGTTTTATACTGGATGGGCAAGGATAAATATGAGGTAGGGTAATCCTCCAAATAAAGATAAGGTATGTGTTTGGGGATCGCGACATATAAATATGTTTCGGCTTGGCTGCCTCACAGTAGCTTTTTGCAACAGGCATAGTGGGCTCAGCGAAGCGAGCCAAGGCGCTAGCCTAACCTACTATTTGGGTAAAGTGCGTCTGTATATCTGTCTGTCTGTCTGTCTGTCGTCTTTGGTTTCAAGTTAATTGGGATTGGCTGCAGGTCAAACAAAAAGCGATATTGAGACAAAAGTTTTCGTAATGTGTCGGAAAATGTTGTGGGGAGTGCCTTTGAGGGGTGTCAAGTTCTGGTTGCTGATAGGTGGCACGTGGCACGTGCTTAAAATTGAACTTCTCCCCATTGACTTAACATGGGAAACGGCGATGAAAAATACAAAGACGGGAAAACGGGCGTCATCTTGTAAGCCGGACCAAAACGTCCCACTTTGGTCAATCTTGGAAAAAGTGTACCCGAAATGTGGCACCGGGTTTTGGCTACACAGTGGATGCAGATTAAAGTTTGCACGTGCTGCGTGATCAGCAGCGTGTGCGTTCTCCGGAATGGGGTTAGGCGTCTAAAATCACTTTTTTCGGCATTGCTCGGAAAATAAGAGGGGAACGGACTCGAAACTGGTACAGCTCGATGCAGCTCAAAGATGTGCACGTTTTGGTACCCTTTTTGTATGAATACCTCCATTGAGAAGATAATTAATCATGAAAAACACGAAAAATTCGACAAAAAATCGAGAGCAGAAAGGGGTCTGTATCCCGGAAACTATTAATGCGTGATGCGGGGTATCTGCGAGCCAAAGTTGCGTCCAAGTACCGTCTAGGCGATGCAGGAAACACCCAGGCGGTAAGTCGCACGTGCTGGTCACGAGGTTGTGTCAAACAGGTTACTGTCGATATTTGGGTATTGCAGTTTTTCGACTGTAACTTTGGAACAGATAGTGATAAAGAGACAAAATAAGACGCACGGTGTGCTCCGCGTAAAGGCGCATCTTTTTGCATCAAATTTTCTATGTTACAATGTCTTTTAAATTCCGAAACATTTATATTCGTAAACGATAGAAAAATACCTTCAATAATCTGGTTTTATTTTCTATGTAACCCTTAATAGTTTCAGAGTAATAGGCACAAGTCTAAACCAGTTACAAAATTTCCCTTTGAACCACGAAGAATACGTCTTAACATTGTAAATATCCGTTGAAAAATAAAACTCGCGCTCAAGGGGTCCTCCGCTTGAAGGATGTGCAAGGATTTCAAATAGCCACAATTTTGTTATTGAAAATGCAATTTTTTGAAATACGATGTTTTTGGCCGATGCCTAGGGGAGGGAAACGATCCGCGGCGAAGCCGCGGGCGTGTCCGCAAGTGAAACTCACGGACCGGAGCCTGAGGAGGCGCGGCGCAGCCGCAGCCGACGAAGACGTAGCGTTGCACCGCAGGTTATGCAGGCACCTAACCGCAGGTTGGGTGCGCCGCAAGCCGGTTTGCTGCCTAGAGACAAGGTTAGGTAAGGTTTGGTTATGTCATGACAGCTTTGCACAGGGAAAGGTTATTGAGGGACCTTGGAGCAACGGGAAAGCCAAGTTTTAAGGGGTTGGGGATAACCACGCACTAACTGTTGAAGTTTTATGCTGGATGCGCAAGGATAAGTATGAGGTAGGGAAACCCTCCAAATCAAGATAGGGTTTGTGTTTGGGGATCGCGACAGATAAATATGGTTCGGCTTGGTTTCCTCACAACAGCTTTTTGCAACAGGCGTAGTGGGCTCAGCGAAGCGAGCCAAGGCGCTAGTATACCACCTATTTTGGCAGTGTCGGTGGACTCAATCATACGTAGCGCAAATCTCCAGTTTTCTGACTCAAAATGACTTCGCATTGGTCCTAACACAAAGTAAATGGTTTCTTCTTGATGAGTGCAACGCCAGTTAAACACTTGTGTTGCAAAATATGTCGTCTACAGATCAAAACTCGCAAAAAAGAAACCAAGCCTGGCACATTTCATAGCAGCACTAAACAACGAAAGAACAATAGAACACAATGCAGCAATTATGAACTCAACACTAGCGCCATACAGAAAAAGTGGTCTCTTCTTACATTTATGAATTCGACGCAAGAATAAATTTTCACGAATACCATTGACAGTTCACTCAGGTAAAAACTCCGTCCGCTGATGTCCGTTGATGTCCTGACGCTGATGTCCGCCGTCAAGTGTCCGCTGTCTGTTTGCTATACGCATTTATTCAGCATTGTTCGTTTCATATCGTTGCGATGACAATATTGAGGCCAGGTGAAGTAAAAGGTAACATTTTGGGTATCCTTTCGAACGGGAAAGTTTTGGAAGCTTGAGGAGATGTGATGTGAGAGACAAGGCGATGTGATGTTATGTGTTGTAGTGCGATTTCACATAACGGATTATTCGTTCGAGAGAGACGGTTGGGGAAGTTTGAGGAGAATTGAAGTTAGAGGCGATGTGATGCGATGTTAGTGAGTTAGTGCGATGTAAAAGGAGGCTGTTCTTTTTGAGCGCGTCAGTTTTTGAAACTTGTGGAAAAGTGATGCGAGGGGCGATGTAGCACTATGTCAGTTATTGTGATGTGAACAAAGCGTGAAAATACATCATAAAAAAGATGAGCCCGGAATTTCCGATTAGTGAATACTGTTAATACACTGTAAGCAATTTGTAGCAGTTTGCGCTGAGCTAAATTCCGTCCATAGACCGTGCATTTAATAATTTGGTTGTAATAAGTTCCACTCCAAAATAGAATGAAATAAAACAATTACACATAATTCATGGCTGAAATAGAAAATGGAAGGCACTGGTTGAAATGTATAACACAAGGCTGAAATTGTTTTCCTATAAACCCGACTTTTTGCAGGGACCAATGCCGGGACCACGTTGGGTCTTGCCGGGACCAGTCGAGGCCTGCCGGCGCCGGGACTGCCGCCGGGACCAAGAATCTAGAAAAAGTAGATCCTCTAGTCAGCGTAATAAGCCCTCTTATCCCGTGGCATTCTACCACTCCTATGTCGCACACAAATGTGAACACCAGCACCGACAGCAAAAACTGGCGTCCGAAACGAAGTAGCCACTTTGAAGCCATGCCTATCTTAATTCGACACCCAACTGCTCAAATGACAATTTCATACTAACTGTGGAAGGTGTACTCCCAGCTTCATGAGCTGGGCTGGACATCTGACACTTCGCGCGTGTCATAAAGGCACCAACGCACAAACCTCTCTTCATTTTCAAATACAAATACAAATCAAACTCAAATCAGCAACCGATTTATGGGCAACGTCAAGATATGCCGAGTCGTACACCCTTAACCAAATTAAATTGAATTGATTTCACCCTTTTGTTGAACACGTGTTTTCTGTTTTTCACCTTTCATCATGATTGCAAGAGTTTATACGCTCCCGAGTCAATCTACTGCCCGTGCCCACGCACCGGCGGCCGCGCCGACGACGGCCGGGCGCGCCGGGCGGCCGATTTTTGCGCGCAGGGCGTCATTCTATGGCTAACTACACACTGATGAAGTCTAGAACGCAAAAAATTAATGACTTCACTAAACAGAAGAGATATAGATGCACATTTTTGTTGTTGATGTCTTTGACGAGAATCACTGGCCACACTTTCAAATATTGTTGAAAAAAATGACTAGAACATTTCTTAAATTTTGAAGTTTTGAAAGAAAAAAAACGAGATTCTCCAGCTTTGGTTGTCACATGCTCAATCTAACCCCGCATCATTTGATAGATTTGATAGACGTGGTACCCAACAGATATTTTGCTGCCTGAGCTGAAATAATGCACCCTGAGTCGATCTCCTGAGCCCTTATTGTGCCTCCTGAACTCATATTATGCCCTCTGAGCTAGTCGGGTACCGCCTGAGCTAATCAGGTGCCCTTTAAGCTGATCTGAGCCTCCTGGGTTGATAAAATATCCTGAGAAGGTCTGGATCTCTGAGCTGGTATGGGGCTCCTGAGCTGATTAAGAGCCTCCTGACTTGATCTGGTACCCGGAGCTAATCTGGGCAATGTCTTGGTCGTTCTGGTGCCTCCTGAACCATAATTGTTCCTCCTGAGCCCATATGATGCCCTCCGAGCTATTCTGATCCCTCTAGAGCTAATATGGTGCTCTTTGAGCTAATCTGGTACCCTTTGAGCTCACCTGGGCCTCCTGAGTTGATTATGTGATAACCTGAGCAGCTCTGTGCTCCTGAGCTGATCGGGATCCCTGAGCTGATAAAAGGTTCCTAAGCTGATTTAGTGTCCCTTACTTGATCTTGTCCCCTGACCTGACTTATAGCCCCTGAACTGATTGGAGGCCCAAGATCGGATCTGGCTCCTGGGTGTACCCTGAGCTGGTATGGGGCTTGGGGGTACCCTGAGCTGGTCTGGGCGCTGAGCCTGTTAGGAGTTCCCTAAGTTGGCCTGAGGCCCCTTGAGATGATCGGGCGCCTTAAAGTGTTACGGGGTTCATTGAGCTGGTTCAAGGCCCTATGAGCCTACCTGGGGCTCATTAAGCTAGTCTGATAACCCCATCTCTAGGGACCACTGAGCTTGTCTAGTCTCTGGGCGAAGCATGAGCTGCGCTGGGGAGCTCTGGTCCACATCAGAGGTCCCTGAGCTGATCTTGAATAGGTAGAGAATAAGAATACAAGGCCAGCTTCCATAAACTCGGGATGCCACTGAGCTAGTCTAATCCCTGGAGGCACAACTGGGGGGGGCTGCTTTGGAGGGCTCTGATCACACTAGGGTACCGCTGAACTGATCTTGAATAGATGGGGAATAAGAACACAATGCAAACTCCCCTTGTAAAATGGAGCTTGGGAGGAATGAGCCATCGCTAAGACGTCTTGTGATGCTTAGGCACCCTTAATTATATACATTGACTACTATACTGGTGGATTCTAGGGAGTGGCGATAAAAAGGTGGCACCCGACTAGCTAGGCTCAGATCAGCTTAAAGAGCACCTGATTAGCTCAGGGGGCAACGACTAGCTCAGAGGGCATAATATGAGTTCAGGAGGCACAATAAGGGCTCAGGAGATCGACTCAGGGTGCATTATTTCAGCTCAGGCGGCAACATATCTGTTCAGGGGCCTCAGGGAGCACCTTATCAGCTCAGGGGACAAGGGATTAGCTCAGTGGTCCCGATCAGCTCAGGGGTACCAGATCAAGTCAGGAAGCACTTAATTAGCTCAGGAGCCCCATACCAGCTCAGGGGTCATCAGCTTCGGCGGGCCCAGCTCAGCTGAGGGCCCCAGAGCTGCTCAGGAAATCACGTTATCAATTCGCAAGTAGGCTCAGATTAGCTTACTTGCGTATCTACTTGCTTTTTTATTATCAAAGAGACGCTTCCTGTCAGTATAATGACAGAGCTCTTTTCATGAAAATACCGATTCTGATATCAGGGATGCTACTTCTTTCTCTGACTGACAATTTTCTGATAATGCGCCATCGCAGATTGTTCGAAAAACTTCACCGTGGCGAATCTTTGTGAAATTTAATCTTATCTCCCACTCAACGTAGCATAAATTGTCTGCAATATTATCTTGGAAAATGATGCACCCTGCATATTTTGTACTCAAATCACTGCGAGTCCTTTTTTACTGGCGTGCTGAGCAACTGTCTTGCGTTTCTCGGGTAATAGTGACATTTTTGTCGCATTTTTGCGCTCATCAGAGCTGCTAGAATATATACGTTATTTGTTAAGGCTATGCATCTTGGTTCCAAGACTTCCTACAAAAAAACGCAGCTAAGATATGATAGATCATGATATTTTAATCAGGTCCCACAATGCAATATCTATTCAGGACCCAAAGTCTACCAGCAAACACACCATTCCATCGCTTCAAATCCATTCTAACCTCGAGCTACTCGTGTAAGACTTGTATACAATACATCAACCCTGCGCACGTGGATTCACTTTTTTTGCGGTGCCTCTTTAACAACCCCATTAGAGATGACCTAGAAAATAATATATTTCAACATTTCTAAGCCTAACGACTTACTTCCTAACTGACGAGATGTTCAATGTCGGCATTGTCCGCTGGCGTCTTTCTCGTGTTTTTTAGTGTTTCGCCATTTGCAAGCTTCCCGCGCATTTTCTTTCGGTAATCTTTTTTGGAAAAAGTTCAAAGTCGACCTTAGTTAGCGACAGAAGCAAGCATGGTGTGGCATTTGCATGTAATATATCTTTGGACGTGGGCTATGAAAGTGAAATGTGGGTACTGATCTTTTGATCTCAACTCCTAAGGTCTGGTGCTACAATGGAAGAGACCGGGCAAACACGGGGGTACCCTGCGCTACTGTTCATACCAGGGAACATATGCTCAGGCGCACAGCATACCTCTTCAGTTTTCAGACGGGAGCTGCAATGCGGCACATAATAACTACAGGCGGACTAAATCACTCCCAAACATCACTGCCAATAAGGGTACTGCAGTGCGCTACATTTTGCATTGGACGACACATATACGTGTGTTTTGATGAATGGCCATAACTTTTGCAATAGTCATTATAGTCTCACAAAACTTTGTGTTAATATATCAAACATGTGCAGCATTACATCTGCCAAATTTGGTGTTTGTTAACTGAACCGAGTTTAATCTACTTGAGTTTAACTGAAAGGGGTGTAACGATGTCCCTCAGGCGATTTTGCACGTGCTGGAGGATTGGGCAGAACACCCATTGCGCAATTTCCTATATAATATGGAGAACAATGGTTGATTTCAATCAGGAAGATACCATTTGGAACTATTTGCTTATCCAATCAGTTATTACCAGCACTGAAGCAAGAAGCTAACATCTCGGACAAAGTTACCCAATTGGCTTGAAAACAGTGCATTTGCATGCGCTCAGATATGATGTCATATCTCAATAACTCTTCTAGGTGTCTAAACCATTTTTGGAGCAATTATACCGAACATGTTAAGCGACATGTATGCAAAGTTTCACGGCTGTTCGTTTAACCCATACAGAGATACAGGTTTTGAGCCAGAAGGGGTGTTGACGTACACCTCTTTCGCTGAGCTGCACGTGCCAAAAATGACGTGATAGGACCAAACCAGAATACACAAACTGACATGTGCAGAAGCAGTGTATTTTGAGCTTGAAAATTAAATTATGTTTTTGCCACCAACGGTCTTTTTAGCTTAGTTATAAGCCGTTTAAGTCCAAGAGGCAAGGGCCGATTTTGCGCGTGCATCCTTTGACAAATGCACCTCCTGCGGACAACGAGTAGGCGCTGTATCGGTTGTCCACCCAAGGTCATGATCCTGAATCTTCAGGGATTTCATTTCTGTGCAACAACCTTTTACAACACGTCGGACAGCTTTTGGCACTTTGCCCCCGGGTATGAAGCTAAGAAATGAAAGTTGAGGCCAAAAATAATCATTGTATATCACCATGTTATGACGAAACGGCGATTGTTACGACTTTCTTCAAGCTATAACTCCGAAGCCCTACGTCTGAGGAAAGAAATAATATCATATTAGGATTCTACGCTCCTGATAACCCAATGAACGAAATTGGAACGAAATCCAAGACTATGTTATGTAGAGGCCTGATTGATCTGTGCTGGAACGCCCCATATGCAAAAATACCCCATAGGCCACCTACATACGTATCTGTGATGGCGAAATTTTGACGTTTATGGCCAGAATGTACCTATTCATTATATCTTTAATAAGCGATAAAAGCTAAATCAAAACTTTGAAAGTGCCTTAAATGTCATTTTCAACTGCAAAAAGTCAAGGGTCACGAAAGAAATAGTATATTGTAAAATGGTTTGAAAATTATTTTTTTCCGAATACTCTTTATTTCAAGATGAATTAAATGATATAGGCATGAAACTTAATCCTCGCACTTACTCGGGTTTTCGCTATCTTCGCCCGGGTAAGGGGGGCTGCTGCAACATCCCCCTCTCGTGATTTGCCCTAAATTGACGCAGAGCTCCGCGGTAAAAACCATTGTGTTGGTCGTCACCAGTGCTCGCGATTGATTTAAAACATTTTGACTTTAGGTCATAAGGTCACCTTCCAGGACAGTTCAATGATTTTTGCTGATTTTCGCTCTTTTGCGGCCCATTTTGCCGTTCTGGCTGCTATTGATCGGAAGTCTGGTAACGAACCATATTTGTATGGTCATTCAGTTAACAAACCAGCATTCACGCCTCGATCCATACACCTATGTGAACCATCTAGGCCTATGTGAACCATCTAGGCCTATGTGAACCATCTAGGCCTATGTGAACCATCTAGGCCTATGTGAACCATCTAGGCCTATGTGAACCATCTAGGCCTATGTGAACCATCTAGGCCTATGTGAACCATCTAGTAGGTGAGGTCAAAGGTCAAAGCTCACTGGCCGTTAAAACTCAAAATTGCCTAATATGTGGAATTTTGACTCCCGGAGCAGTAATTTTGGACGCTGAATTCGAATTTAGCACTTTAAAAACGTCAAAGACTTCTACAATCAAAGTTTCAGGTCATCAGGTAAAGTTCCAGGTCAGGTCAATTAGCTGATTTGCGCCTATCATGGCCCATTTTATCACTGGCTGCTTTTGAACTGGATTTTTAAATTCCCACAAGAGTAAACAATTACGATCTGTGCTTTGGTTCATATGCCATAAACTACATGACCTGTCTGGGTAACGTGAGAGGTGAGGTCAAAGGTGAAGGGTCAATGCCCGGTACAATTTAAATTTGTTCAATATCTCTAGTCTCCATTCCATCGGGGGAATTGTAGCCAATTTACGCCAATTCAGTGCGTGTCTTATCATCTGTCACTACTTAAACCGCCATCAAGGTCAAATTAGGTCAAAAGTCCGTATTGGAAGCAAACCGACTTGTACAAATGGACTATTCATAAGACATTTGGAATCATTTACGCCAAGTAAGTGCTTGCTTTATTATCTGTTATTGCTTACACTCCCTTCAAGGTCAAATAAGGTCAAAGTCGAGAAAGGTCACCTCCATTTAGGATGCAAATAAACTAATTCGGTGTCCATCTCATTTAGAAATACTGGCTTGGAGCACTCGTCTGTAGCCGTTATTCGACGCAATTATCGCTGAGGTCACGCAAGGTCAAATGAACATCAGTGGAGGTCAAAAAGGTCATGAATTGTCTGACCTGATAAAATTGGTCCTCGAAGGTTGGAAGAAAATATTCTGGGCCAGTTCATGAACAAATGCTGGAAAGAAAAATGAGAGGTGAAAATGGGTTCAGGTGCCCCAATGACCCCAACATGCCTCCAGTCCTGAGGTCATAGCTCCGTGATCTTGAAAGTTCCGAACATTTTTTGCATAACATGCGGAATGAATACCCCAGAGGCTACACGAAATTTCAAGACTCTGACTTAAAAAGCTCTCTTTCAATTCTTGAAAAACCTTAGGGGGCTACAACATCCCCCTTTACGGGAGAGGGTTAAAAGTACGTCTTTGAGTTTAGAAGCACTAAAGACAAGTCTGCAGCGTAACCTTAAAAATGCCTCGGGCTATAAATCGGTCACTGATGATTGAAGGGGGTTACGACTCTCGCAGCTGTGTTCACTTCTCTTAACTACCCCGAAGTCAAAGTTTCTGATTTGTTCTACATATTGCAGTGTCAAATTGAAATATATTTTGTCTTTTTGTCCTGTAATGCCCCTTTGAGCTCTTAAACATTTCACATCTCACATATCAAAAATATAAAACATTGTTCTCCCCAAAGAATATTCACATACAAAAAGCATTTTCTTATTCCATTGTTGTCATCCAGCGCTATGTTTGGCGAGGTTGTGCTGGCAGCCTCTCAGTAATCCAGCTGGGCACAAAAACACGACTAACCCGACGACCAGTTTTTGAATGTTGAGGTATCAGAGTCACGGTACAGCAAAAACCTGAAGCCCCTGACAAGAAACTGAAGAAGGACAGCTTGTTTTTCCGCACAGTCCGATTAGCGTTCTCGGTCATGATTATAAAGCGAGTATCTGGGCGGCTAGGTTTTCCATTACCTCCTGCAGCAGCGGTGGCCATGCTGTGGTCAGTGTGGGGAGTCAGTGCTGTCCTCTCAACAGTTCCAACCTGTTTGGATATTGGCATTTACGTGGAGGCCTTTCCCCTAAGCACTCAGAGTGACAGACGTTTGATCGCTCAAGTACGAGGGCACGAGACTCGAGCGCCGAATTTTCAATACTTTGTTGAGCAACCAAGAATCTTGTATACTCACGGCCCTCTTTTACCCGCAGCAGGGGCTGCACTGGATCCACTGCAACAGAATAATGAAGACAGGAACATTCCGTTCCACTCGAGTGACATTCCATCGACTCCTCCCCGATCACTACATAGATTACTGCAGCCACGTGGCAGTGCCAGTCAGTTTAGGATGGGCTACAACCAAGAAGCTGCCGTGAAGTGGGTCGGCTTCCCGGCGAGCGGACACCTGCAGCTGCCACGGGCCGCAGTCCCTATTCGCAACAGATGGTGGGGCAAGCGCCCCCAAAAAGGCCACTCTTTCAAAAGCCGTTGTCGCGGCCCAAAACTCCCCTATTTGGTGGAAGAGGCGGAGGAAGTGGAGGAGGCGGAGGAAGTGGAGGAGGCGGAGGAAGTGGAGGAGGCGGTGGAAGTGGAGGAGGCGGAGGAAGTGGAGGAGGCGGAGGAAGTGGAGGAGGCGGAGGAAGTGGAGGAGGCGGAGGAAGTGGAGGAGGCGGAGGAAGTGGAGGAGGCGGAGGAAGTGGAGGGAGCTGCGACGGTGGGTCACACCCCGGAGGTGATTACTCTTTTGAATACAACGTCGAAATAGATCCGACCGGCGAAATGTTCGGCCACATGGAAGCAAAGAGTGGAGGCGTCACTACTGGCTTATATTATGTCGATCTGCCCGATGGTCGCAGACAAATTGTGGAATACACTGTAAGCGGATGTAGTGGCTATGTTGCCAGACTGATCTATGAATAAGGACGCTGAATAAGGTCGCAATAATTGGATTTTTGTAGATGTGCGCAAGAGTGTACTCAACTCTTCAGTTGCTATGGTGTGTCCTATCCGTCAAATACAAATAAGATCGCGCTTCTCTTCACTGTCATCATAGGCGGCGGAACAGGGAGATGGGGCACCGTGACCTCCCCCTTGGACAGACCAGAGGGGCACCACCATTGAGGTGCCTCCCTTAAATCGGCGAAGATAGCATGAAGTGGCGCTTGGTGCGGGCTTTTGGAAAAAATTGAGTTTGTAACATTTTTCATAGACACACAGAGCCTCACAGCAAATCTACTCCGTTTATTTTCCTTAGATATAATATATCTTGCACACAGAATCCTCAATCTTATTGTGTAACCTCTCCCATGACCTAAGGTGGACCGTGACGTAATCACTGAGAATCGTAATCACTGACGTAATCACTGAGAAGGGTCACTGTCACCAGTAACATCCCACGACCAAAGCCAGCTCGCGAGTATCGCACTGGGCGTAATTGGCGCGCTTTAAATTCACAAGCATTTTTGGATGACGTGGGCAGGTCAGACTGGGTTCATTTGGTAGACCAGGCAAACTCATGCGAACAGCAGTGGGACTCATTTTCTGAAGAGATTAATCGCATTCTAAACATTCATGCCCCAATACGACGTTATCGTGTACACAATCCGAACCCACCACCTGTATGTGACGAGACACTAGAATTGATGGGCCAGAGACGTTTAGCGCTAAATCCAACTCAGATTCAGCAGAATACATCCGTTTAAATACATTGGTCAAAACAGCAATCCGACGAGACACACGTGAGGACATAGCGCGTAGGATTGGCGAATCCCCACCATCAGATCTGTTTCGGCAATTAAAACCAGTAATTGCCCCAAAACGTGGTCCTCTAACTCATCCAGAAAATCTATCACCCGACCAAATTAATGAATACTTCACTTCAGTGGGTAGAAAAACCAGAGCAACAGTAATGAATCAATTTCAGCAGTCTAACATTTCCCCACTTAGTGTGCGTCTGCCTAGAGTAAATGCGGGTGCACTTAACTTAACGCCGATTACGCTGAGTGAACTTGGAAAAATTATTTCTTCTCTACCCAACAAAAGCTCCTGTGTAGGAGATATACCCATTAAAATTATTAAAATGTGTTTCGGTATCATTGGAAGAACCCTCCTTCAGATCATAAACGTCAGTATCGTTACGGAAACGGTCCCAGCAAGTTGGAAACGAGCCGAGGTAATACCAATTCACAAAAAGGGTAGTCCGGCAGACCCCGCAAATTTCAGGCCAATCACAATCGTTCCAGCGATCTGCAAAATTATAGAAAAAGTAGTGCACAACCAGCTGACAACATATTTGAAAAATCAATACCTATTTGGCTCTGATCAACATGGTTTCATCTCACAACACTCTACTGCTACAGCTCTTTTAACTGTAATTGACGAAATTTTGGCGGGAATGAATAGGTCAGAAATTTCTTTGTTAACACTATTGGACTTGAGTCGCTGCTTTGACGTTGTGGACCATGAAACAATTGTTACTAAACTTCAGCTATTACAAGTCTCCCCCGGTTGGTTTAACAGCTACCTTTCTGGACACACTCAACGAGTTCGAGTTGGCGACACACTATCGAAACCTCTTCCAATCACTATTGGCACTTTTCAAGGTACAATTTTAGGAGCCTTGCTGTTCAACGTCCTATCCAACGATATTTCGTGTCATATTCCCGAAGAAATAAATGGATTTCCGGTTACCTTTGTACGCTACGCGGATGACACACAGGTTGCCATTACTGGACCACGCAATAAGTTGGCCTTAGTTCAGAAGTCAATGGAAACAGTTTTAGAGACTCTTAGCACATGGTTTTTAACGCACGGGATGATGGTGAACGCTGCCAAGACTGAGTTGCTACTATGCGGTGATAGACGTCAGCTTGATCGTATTGATGAACGTGTCACAATTAGTTTTATGGGTGAGCTAATTCAATCCTCAAGGTCCGTCAGAAACTTGGGTGTTATCATGGATCCTTACCTGTCATGGGACCAACATGTTAAAATGATATCTAACCGTTGTTTTGGAATACTCATAGGATTAATTCATGCCAAACACGTCCTACCTCCATGTACAGTACCTCGTTTGATCGACGCATTAGTGCTATCCCATCTTAGATACTGCATTCAAGTCTACGGCAGTGCAAACTCAAGTGTGATTTCCCATCTTCAGAAGGTTTTAAACTTCTCTGCTCGTGTTATCTCTGAAAGAAAAAAATTTGAACATATTTCTGATGTAATGCATGAGCTGGGATGGCTATCCATGGCGAAACTTATTGATTATTTCGATGTGTGCATAACCCATAAGATACTAACTACAGATGTACCACCATCCTTGCGTTGCAATTTTGTATACAACCACCAAAACGTGTGCCGCGCAACTCGTCAATCATTTTATCTATCGCTACCATGCCCAAGAAACAACCACGGAAAGCGACGCTTCATTTACCGTGCTTCTCATCTGTATAACCAGATTGTCATTTCCAACAATATTCGTTGCATTAGTCTGCCATCTTTTAAGAAGACTGTTCGTGATTTTATTACGCGTACTTGATTTTGTATTGTTGACTGTGACCTTTGTACGGCTTGTATGACGATGGTTCCTGAATAGCCCTATTTAGAGAGGCGGAACCAGATAATGTGTAATAAATAAATAAATAAATAAATTATAATGTGGCCGCCGTTGACGAGGCATGTGGTCTTAAGAAAATAACTGTAAGGTGTAATAATACCAGAGATACTAAATTTAAACCGTTTCAATGTAAGACTACAATACAACGGGTTAAACAAAACCGCTTTTAGGAAAAAACGTTAGTTTGACCTTAAAAGAAAACGGGAAATAACATGCCGAAACAAACGGACAATTCCAAAGACGCTTCGGCTCGTTTTATTTTGAGTAGGTATAGTTGCTGAATACCATCACCGTCAGCATTTTCCCTAGAATCACTTTTCTTAAAAAAATATAAAGATATGTGTGTGTGTGTGTGTGTGTGTGTGTGTGTGTGTGTGTGTGTGTGTGTGTGTGTGTGTGTGTGTGTGTGTGTGTGTGTGTGTGTGTGTGTGTGTGTGTGTGTGTGTGTGTGTGTGTGTGTGCGTGCGTGCGTGCGTGCGTGCGTGCGTGCGTGCGTGCGTGCGTGCGTGCGTGCGTGCGTGCGTGTGCACTTGTACGTCGTGACTACCGAGGCTAATTTATTATTACACGTCGGACTACCGAGGTCCGCATGCCACTACCGATGAGATTTTTTTGGGGCTCGGTATTTTCAATGCTGAAATTGCGTTCTTTGATTGTTTCTTGTCGTAAAATATTGTTTTTAGCCGGTCCTCATTTTTGTCGATTTTATGAGATTTGTGTGACGGCTTTGTGTGATACGCGGACGAAGCCATTTGTGTGAGTTTGTCAGACGAAAAAATAGTGATGAACCGCAAGAAAGTGAAGTGCTCAACTATTGTTTCATAGCAAAGTACTATCTTTCTTCCTTACAAAATTATCAAAAATAATTAATTCAAGCAGAATATACAACTTTGGTGAATTTTCATTTAGTTTTTTAACAAACATGTAGTGACCGCAGAAGTGTTGACAGTTGGTTTCTCACCACTATACCGTCCGGCGTCCACCATTGCTGCTCAGTTTTTCAGACCGCAGGTACCTATGTATGCAATCGCAGAAGGCCGTGAAACATGCTTGTGAAGTTAGGTATTTTATTGGTGTGATATTTTAGTTGAGTGTGAGGAGGTGAACAATTTTTAATGTCTCTTTTTTCACTGGAGGATTCAAGACTGGTCGGGTTTTGGGAAATGCCAACAGGTAGGTTCAGGCGCATAGGCGCAGGAACGTCCAGAATATTGGAGGGGCCAGCCAAACTTCCAAATGAAGCTGACAAGGAACTTTCCATGCTACGACCAAGAATTCTTTGAATTTGGACTCTTCGTTGCCTTCTGCACCGTCTGATTATTAAAATGTCCGACTTCCGCCTATTTTGGCTGAGATGAGTGTGATTATTAATTGTTTTGGCCAGATTTTGGAGCTGCCATGGCCCCTGGTCCCTCTGTTTCTACGCCTGTGTTCAGGTAGGTAGGAACCTAGGTACAGATATTACATCGGGGGAGTATAGTGCATAGGCGGATCCAGGAGTGCCGATCGGGGGGGACGACTTCCGGCCCGGGGTGCGCCACTTTTGACCGACTAAACCTACCAGATGGGCGCAAATTCCTATCGGTGGGCGACGATTTTCGCATCCTGGGGGAGAAGGTAGGAAGTAGCATTTCAGGGGGGCGCTATCGACCTTTCAGGGGGCGCTGTGACCACTTCATGGGGCGCTGAGGGTCGATCGGGGGGGCACGTGTCCCCCTGGATCCGCTTATGGTATAGTGGCATGACTTCCTGTATGCCTGAAGCTGAAATAAATCTTTGGGACATCATTACTGGGTAATTCGGGGCCGGATAAAGGCAGGGGCGGACGCAGATCCAAGTTTTGGGGGCAAACCCATGTCTGCCTATCCTCCTGGGGGAGGGGGCGGGGGGGGTGTTACGTGCAATTTGGGTGCTCGACAGACATAGTATAAGCTGCCTCTCCAACTTCATGATCGCTCTCCTGGGGGGGGGCGGTGAGCGAATATTTTTTGCTCTACAGACCTAACACCTTGAAAAAAATCAGGAGTTTGGGGGTGCCAAAAGATAGTTTGGCCCCCACCCCTCCAGCGCTTTGGGGGGAATGGCCGGAATGCCCCCTGCGTCCGTCAATGGATATAGGCGAATGGTTAGGGGGCTATGGAACCCAAAATCGTGAAAAGCATATTTAAATGTTTTTTAAGAACATAGGCGAAAATCGGGTGGTCGGGGGCAGGGGGTTTTTGGTCGTTAGTGGAGTTTAGAATCGTGAAAAATATATTGATATGGTTGTTTAAGAAAATGGGCGAAAATCGGGTGGTTGGGGTAGGGAGCTTTTTGTCACCCCCTGGATCCACCCCAGGGGCCAGTCTGTAGCATGAACGTAGAGCTTCGTCACTGGCCGCCCCCACCCCCCCCACCACTCGAAAGATCTGTGGTGACACCTCTACGCCCATAGGGGTTTGTATAGAACTTATATTACCCTACCTATCTACTAGTGTTGTTAACCCATCCAGAAACCCCCTCCCTTCCGGATAGAACAGAGATATCCACCCATGGTCTGTAGGACGTATGAATGTGATGTTTGCTAAAACAATCTGATGCCATAGGACTATGATGGAACTGAGGGCACGCCAGTTTTTTCCTCCTTTTTGGATCATTTCCTGACACAAAAAAAGAAATTCAATTTTTTTAGACCTTACATGAGTTACTTGATCCTTCGATAATTATTCCTGGGATAGGTAGCTACTTTGCCTTTTTACTCTAATTGCTGCGTAGCCTAAAAGCTTTCTTAGAGGCCATTCTGACTTCAAAATCGTATCAATAATTGAAGTAGAAAGGTCCAGACCATTGGAATTAACATGCCCACTCTCAGTGGCGGCTTGTTGCAATAGATACCCAATGTTGTGGATGCTTTCTGAATACCCTGTGAGGGTTAAAATTGGGTAGATTCTGCGTTTTGGTGATCTCACTGATTAGCACATATTGGATCACAAGCAGACATGCCCAAAATACCTAGACTTACCTATCTTCAGACTCATTGGACAAATGACTAGACGCCTTCGCTTTTCCATTAACACGCGCCCGCTGGGGTCCCTTGCATGACGCGCCCCGGTGGGGGCGTTTTTCGCCCCCTCCGTATCTCGTTCCTAACGAAAGCTAAAGGAAAATTACGGGCTGCGTTCGAAAGCTCTTGACAAGACGAAGAGAATTTATACGAAGTATCGTTATGTCAGGTCACTATTGAGGTCAGCATAGGTCAAAGAATCCTCCATAGGCTTACAACAGAGCAGTGTACATTTCCTTCTCTAAATCTGCCCTCAGGAGAGCTAGAGCAAATATTTATGCATCATTGGATTCCTCTCATCGCGGCAAATCGAATGATGTATAATATGACCTTTGCTAGGTCAAATAGTGAAAATGACCTAACCTCGACCTTGGTCAGGTTCACAGAGTGACCTGGTATGGTCATGCTGCATATTGATCGACTTCCCGTGACAATATGAACACAATGCAAGCAGAATGGGAGCTTTATTTCAATTCAGTGAGAAGTTATTGGCAAAACAATCACTCTCTGCTCCCGTGACCTGATATGACCTTTGAGAGTTCAGATGCTCAAAAACTTAACTTTATGGTCAAGATTGTGGTAAGAATAGACATTTTGGGGATTTTCAGCCTTATCTATCCAGTATTTCCTGAAAACGAGTCCATTATATTTTTCACCATAGACTTATAATGGGGTAAACAAAAAATTGACCCCACCTTAGGTCACCAATATCAAAATTCCAAGATAGCAGATTTGTAGACCCTAATGACCTTATCATAGTGTGAAAGTTTCAAACTGATCGGTTTGCTAATGTTCCCTGGGCGCTGCTTCAAACTCGTAATTTTAGGTTTTGAGGTCGGGTCACTTGACCCTGAATAGCTCCTTGACCTGACATGACCTTAACTAAAAAATATGGTCAAATGTGTAAAATTAACCAGAAATAAGGTACCGTAAGTTTCGTTGTTCTACGTCTCTTTGTTCTTGAGCTATCTGGGAAAAACCAGGAGGGAGGGGGTGAATTTCGCCCCCCAGCGGGGCGCGTGTTAAGTCTAGTATAAGTGAAAGTCTAGTCCTAAGGACTATCTACATCTCCCAATGTAGTTATTTCTTTTGGGTATATTTTTATTATTTTTAATTTAGAGTACTCCACCAGCATGTTCTCAATTAATTTTCACTTACCTTAGAAATCTACCCAAAAATGGTGCAGCCTAAGTGATTAGCTACTTTTGCTTTTCTATTAAGGCTAGCATGAATGAAAGCCTAGTCCCAAGAACTAAACACTTGCTTTCAATATTTTTGTTTTACATTTTTTCTCGGCTACAAAGCAACTTTTCACTTATCTGTCATGATCCAAAGCAAGCTATTTGATTACTTTGTCACTGATAGGCACATTGGGACATACGCAGATCCAGGATTGCCGATCGGGGGGGCACCTCCCCGGGGGGCGCCATCCGGACCAGTGGGGCGCCACTTTTGACCGGCAAAACCTATCAGGTGGGCGCCAGATCCTATCGGTGGGCGCAGATTTTCGCATCCAGGGGGAGGGGGTGGGAAGCAACATTTCAGGGGGCGCCATCAACCTTTCAGGGGGCGCCGTGACCATTTCAGGGGGTACCGAGGGTCGATCGGGGGGCACGTGCCCCCCTTTGCCCCCTGGATCCGCCTATGCATTGGGACCCAAGCCGAAACGCGGGTAGTCACTTCACACTAAGGTTAGTTAATAACTTTGTGTGAAACTGAGTTGAATGTCTTTTACTAGATCTCTTGATATTTTTAACATTTTACTATCAAGCTCTTTGATTTGTTTACTAAAAAGCACACATTTTGTTGTGACGCAAGCCGGAAAGCGAATAGTTGCTTTAAACTAAGGTTAATCAATAACTTATTGGAAAAGTAAGTTGAAGTTCTTCAAGTAGATATTTTCTTTGTTAACACGCGCATTGACGGGGGTCTGAGCCACATTCGCTTTGACGAGGGGGGGGCGGGTACCCGCCCCCTAAGATCTCGAGAACTACGGTAGTTAGCGAAAAACGGTAAACGGCGTTGGGCTGCCCATCCACTTCTCCATCGAAAATATTTGTACCATTTTTTGTCAGGTCACATTTAGGGTCACGAGAGGTCAAAACATGCCGTAATAGGGATAACATGTAAATTAATTTTTTCGGCCATTACATCTGAACAAATAAAGATAGAGCACAACCACATAAACTATATGAATCCTCGCAGCAAGCCGAATCGAATGATATATAATTTGACCTTGCTAGGTCAAATCAAGGATTTGACCTTACCTTAGGTCAGGTCATTGTAAAATTATATAAAATGCATAACATTAGAACCGCAAAACCAAGGCGAGTCTAATAAAGCTAAAATAAACGCTCTATCACTATTCGTTACTGAGTTATACAGTAAAAACAATTTTTCCTATATATTTCCAATGGAGAGGTCATGCCTCGTACTTGACCTTAGGTCATCGATATAAAAAATACCGGAACATATTTTAGAGAACTCGGTGGGAGCATTATGTGATATGAGTTTCAATCGGATAAGTTCACCCTGCTCCGACTCCGACTCTTAAACTTTTTTTGAGGTCAGGTCACTTGACCTGTACTGGTGACCTGACCTGAGATGACCGAACCTTAAAATTTTTACAGAAGTTGTAAAAGGATGAGGGAAAAGGTATGCCAAGTACGGTGGCGCTACGCACCGCCGTTTTACTGCTATCTTTGGCAAGCCTGAGGGGGGGCGGGTACCCGCCCCCGTCAATGCGCGTGTTAAGTTTTACTAGGGTACTTGATCTTTGGTTACTTTGTCACTGATGAGCATCTATTAGTACCAAGGCGGAAAAGCTAGTATTCGCTTCACATTAAGGTTCAAGCAAAGGCGGATCCAGGGGGGGCAAAGGGGGCACGTGCCCCACCCGATCGACCCTCGGCGCCCCCTGAAATGGTCACGGCGCCCCCTGAAAGGTCGATGGCGCCCCCTGAAATGTCGCTTCCCACCTCTTCTCCCAGGATGCGAAAATCGGCGCCCACCGATAGGATTTGGCGCCCACCTAATAGATTTTGCCGGTCAAAAGTGGCGCCCCCTGGTCCGGATGGCGCCTCCCCGGGAAGGTGTCCCCCCCATCGGCAATCCTGGATCCGCATATGGGTTCAAGGATGGCAATTTTGACACATTTAGAGTTTCCATGTACACAAACTTCGCATTCTCTGAAGCTTGGACTAGATAAAATGTACAAAAAATTCGTTCGTTGTGCGGACTTTCGCCACTCGAGATTAAACAAGCTGATGATGAACTTGTTTAATATCGAGTGGAGAAAAGTCGTCGCAACGAACGAATTATTTACGACTCCGCTATGACGTACAAAAAGAATCTCCAAATAATTTTCATGCATTATTTTTCTGTATATAGGTGATTTGGAGAGCAAGCATTTTTATTTTGTCCAGTCTAAGCTTCAGATGATAAAAGTTTGGGTCCATGAAAATTCCCTAACAGGTCAAAATTGCCAATCTGGCTGAGGTTAGCAAATAATTTAGCGCAAAGTGAGAAAAATGTCCTTTAATAGATCTCTTGAAGGTTTTTATATATTTTAAAAATAAGCTGTTTGATAACTTTTTCACTAAAAAGCACATATTCATATTAGGATACAAGTTGAAAATCGAGCAATCACTTCAAACATCAAGGTTTTTCACTAGCTTAGTAGAGAGCAGAGGTGTGCATTTCAGATTTTTATTCGGCTCAACTCAAGTCGCGAGCTGAAAGCAGTTCGCTCAATTCCAACTTAACTCACCATCAAAATTTCAGTGAGCCGCAGGGGGTGCAGCCAGAGCTTTGGTATGGGAGGGCACACCAACTTTGAGGGGCACCCCGGGAGAAAAAGGACACTTGTTAATGTAACCTGAAATATTTACTATATCTTTATTCGTATCATTTTTGGGGACCTTTAGTTTAAGAAAAATGTAATTATGGCATTGACGGAGAAAAAACTCGATTAAAATGGAAAAAAGGAAAAAGAATCACCAAAATGCCATGGAAATAGCCAAAACACGACTGTCTTGGATATATTTAACGATAAATCAGCCAATTTATGTAAGTTATTAACATCAGATAAATCAGCGGAACCTGTGATATCTGTCACCATGTGCAGGCTAAGACATATTGGAGTGGAAAAATCATTTGTTATGCCCACTGGTTTTGTCGTGACGATTGAGCTCTGGTTGAACGCAGATTAAGTTCCTCGCCTCCCACAATGGCCCTGAGAGGAGGAGCGGCATAGTGTCTTTGGAAGAATGATATTTGTCTGCCGGTATAATTTGCCTGATACCTTTTGAACGCGTTTATTAAGTTCCATATTTTCAAGGATCGGCCCCAGTTAAAAAAAGTGAATAGGCCGGTGATTTGGTGGAGGTGGTGTGGTGTGGTGTGAAAATTGTGAAAACTAGTTCTTTATTTAAATTAATTAGTAGAAGTCCTGGTCTAGGGGACTGTGCTCTGAGCTCAGGGGCACATACCTTTTTATCATCCCTTCCGAGAATCCACCAGTTTAGGTAATTTGTATAACCAGGGGAGCCTAGGCATCACAAGCCGTTTTAGCCATGCCTCAATACTCGTTAGCTCCATTTTACAAGGGGAGTCTCCATTGTGTTCTTATCCCCCGTCTATTCAAGACCAGCTCTGGGGCCCCCTAGTGTGGATCAGAGCCCTCCAGAGCAGCTTCCCCGTCCCAACAGTTGTGCCTCCAGGTACTAGACTGGCTCAGTGACCCCGCCCTGAGATGATTGGAGTTGGCCTTGTGTTCTTCTTCTCTGTCTACTCAAAACCAGCTCATGCCCCCCCCCCGAGCAGCTCATGCTTCACCCAGGGACTAGACTAGCTCAGTGTCCCCAGAGATGGGATCATCCGACTAGCTCAATGGGCCCCAGATAAGCTCATAGGGCCTTGAACCAGCTCAAGGAGCCCCGAAACAAATTAAGGCTCCCAAGTCACCTCAGGAGGCCTCAGGCCAACTTAAGGGACGCCCACAAGCTCAGCGCCCAGCAAACCAGCTCAGGGTACCCCCAGAACCCAGATCCGCTCTTGGGCCCCAGATCGGCTCTTGGGGCCCAGATCAGTTCAGATGCCTCAAGTCAGGTCAGGGGGCAAGACCAAGTCAGGGGAACCAAATTAGCTCAGGGATCCCTCACCAGTCCGGGGCTCAATCAGTTCAGGAGCCCCAGAGCTGCTAAGGGGACATCAGATCGGCCCAATATGATAGGCTTCGGTGACAAACTATCAGATCAGTGGTCCCCGACCAGCTCGGGGCCCAGATCAGCTCGGGGGTACCAGATCAAATCAGGAGGCACTTAATCAGTTCAAGACCCCTATTATCTCAGGGGCCCTCATCAACCTTTGTGGGCCCAGCTCAGCTCAGGGCCTTAGAGCTGCTCAGGAAATCACGTTATCAACCCAGGAGACCCAGTTCAGCTGAAAATGCACCATATTAGCTCATGGGCACCAGACTAGCTCAGAGGGAATCAGATGGGCTCAGGAGGCACAATGATGACTCAGGAGGCACCAGATCAATCAGCCCGGGGGTCAAATCAGTTCCTAGATGCCAGACCAGCGCAGGGGCACATATCAGCTCAGGGAACATAAGATCAGCTCAGGGTGCACCAAACCAGCTCAGGGGGAACCAGATCATCTAAGAAGACATCAATAACCAGCTCAGGGGGCACGTGATCAGCTTAAGAGGCACCATATTGGCTCAGGGGACAATAGATCAACTCCGGGAGGCATGAGATCAGGCCAGGGGGGGCAAATCAGCTCAAGGGGCACTAAAACAGCTAATGGGCACCAGGTAAGCTCAGGGGTACAATACTAACCCATAGAGAACTATATAGATTCAATAGGCACAATAATTTGCCCAGTGGGCACCATATTGACTCAGGGGGCATCAGATTAGCTTAGAGGGCATGTGATCACCTCAAGGGGCCATGACAAGCGCAATGGGCACCAGATGAGCTCGAAGGGGCACCGCCCGCCCTCGCGATTATTGGCTCCGCCCGCATGATTATTCGCTAAATGCAGTGTAGTTGGATCTAAGTTCAACGGCGTAGGGCACTAAATTACGAGCGGTACGGCCCAAACGGGGTACACCGCCTCGCGACAAAAGAGCACACCGGCACCGATGGAGGGCACGTGCTCCTCTTCCAACTGGCTGCGCCCCTGGAGCCGATTCAACTTTGACTCAAACTACCATCCTGCCAACTCAACTCAACTCACAGGCAAATGGTCAATGGGTCGACTCAAGTCCAACTCAAGCTTTCGTGCTGTCAACTCCAAATTTAACTGGGATTCAAAATAAATGAATACATATTGAATACATAATTAAAAATTAATGAATGCACAAAACGGTCAACGTGAAGGCTGTACAAAGAGTAAGAAAGGAAACTGAAGAATCATTACTATTCGAACCATTACTCCAGCACCTCACTCAGCCCTGCGTGTCGCATGAAACTATCAAATCCTCCGTATGTGAGCAGGTCCCACTCCCCTCCCACTCTATATCCCTACTCTTCACTGTATTGCTTAGGTTCCTGCTATGAATTTCCGTGATATATGTAGGACCGATCTGTGCTTTGTACCAATTCAATGTGTTCTCATATGTGTTGTGTGCGATTCCCTCTTCGTGAGATTAGCCAGGAAAATTTCGGTCTATGTGTCAATACGCCACTTTTTGATCTGTTCCAAAACCTGTCTTTGACTAGTCCCTTTAGTGCACCCCCTTCTCCTGGTCCAAACCAGGGACGGCGGATTCCAGGGTGCAAGTGGTGCAGTTGCACCACTCGATTTTTTTCAAGTGGTGCAAAAGTATCTTTTTGCACCCCTTGTTTTGGCTTTGTCCAGGAGGCGCCCCCTCCCCCCGGCCTCAGCCGGCGCCCCCGGCCGGTCAGAAAAAATCAAGCCTAATTACCGCCTACCTGAAGAGGTAGGATCCTCTGTGAAAATAGACATTTTCATATATGAATGGCACCCCCTACATCATAGCCGCGCACTGGGCAGAAAATGTGCCCCCTTGAGTAAAGGTATCCCTCTGGGTAGCATAGGCGCCCTTGGATAGCGTAGGCACCTCCTGGACAGCCGAGGTGCCTCCGAGGAAGAGAAACGGCGCCCCTGGATATCACATGCGCCCCCTGGACAGCAAAAGGCGCCCCTCGCAGAGAATTGGCGCCTCCTGGATAACATAGGCGCCCTTGGGTAGGAAAGGCGCCCCCTGGAGAGCAGAGCTGCCTCCTGGAGAGAAAAAGACACCCCCGGAGAACAACGGCGGCAGGGACGGCGGATTCCGCGGGACAGGGTCTGCAGTTGCACGCCATGAAAAATGTTGGTGTGCAAAAGTATCTTCCGCACACCCGGTTTAGAACTGGTCCGGAGAGGCGCCCCCCCCCACGGATTTGAGTGGCACCCCCGGATTTGGCCGGCGCCCCCGGCCGGTCAGAGAAAATCAAGCCTAATCACCGCCTACCCAAAGAGGTAGGATCCTCTGTGAAAAAGACATTTTCATATATGAATGGAGCACCTTGACATCAAAGCTGCGCCCTGGAAAGCAAAAGGCGTCCCCCCTTGAGTAAAGGCACTCCTCTGGATAGCATAGGCGCCCTTGGAAGGCAAAGGCGCCCCCTAGACAGCAAGAGGCGCCCCTGGATAGAAAAAGGCGCCCCCAGTAGAGGAATAACGACGCTCCTGGATAGCATAGGCGCCCTCTGGTTAGCACAGGCACTCCTGTACACCAAAAGGCGCCCCTCATAGAGCAAAGGCACCCCCTCTGAAAAGCATACGCTCCCTTGAATAGCAAAGGCGCTCCCTTGAGAGCAGGGGCGGAAGGGACGGTGGATTCCGCGGGACAGGGTCTGCAGTTGCACACCATGAAAAAATGATGGTGTGCCAAAGTATATTTTTGCACACCTGGTTTTGACCATGCCTGGAGAGGCGCCCCCCCGATACGGATTTGGGCGGCACCCCCGGATTTGGCCGGCGCCCCGGCCGGTCAGAGAAAATCAAGCCTTATCACCTCCTACCCGAAGAGGTAGGATCCTCTGTGAGGAAGACATTTTCAGATATGAATGGCACCCCTTGACATCAAAGCTGCGTCCTGGAAAGCAAAAGGCGCCCCCATGGAGCAAAGGTGCCCCTCTCCCCGCAGGGGACCAATTTTCATCTTCCGGACTTGTTGGCACCTGCTGACTGGTCCGGCACATGGATAATTGGGTACGGGATGTGACGACACCCGCGACCCCAGTTGGCAGGATGGGTTTCGCCCCTCGCCTTCGGGCGAGAGGCCAAATCGAAACTGCCATCCTCATCCTTTCTTGGCCCTCCTAAATTCAAATCCCACCAACTCCTTGTTCCTTTTCCTCTTCTTTCCTTATTTCCTTGTCTCTCCATGCCTCTCCACCCGTATCCTTTCTGTCCACTCCTAAATACCCCTCCTGCCCACTGTCTGCGATGTCTGGCCGGGCGTGTCTCCGCGGTTGGCGGGGGTGTGTGCACTCTTGCTCGTCTTGAGTGTGGACACCCCGGTCGCGTGCGGCGCGCGTCTGGGCTGGACAGCGCAGACCGACCCTCTTCCTTTCCAACTCATAACTTCCCAGTTACCCACATTATCCCAGTATCATGGGCGTCCTTGCAGGTGCCTATGATTCCTGGATGGTCTGGGTGTATGTGGGCCTCCGGCTCGTGTGGCTGGCGATTGGATCCCTCTAATCGCCGGCCCTGTGGGCCGGGGGCTCGCTTCTCTCGGACCAGCCGGGAATCAGTTGTGACGAGCAGGTGGTAGTCGCCTGCTCCGATGAGGCCGTGTGGGGGCGCCTGTCTTTTTAAGGTGAGCTGCGCACCGACCCGTACTCCGGGATGAAGGAGTCCTGGTAGCTGAGCTGAGGTAGGCGCTGTGTTCGTTCGTGTGCCTCTAGCAACCCTCTACTTTGGTCTGGATTTCCGCAAGGGCGGGGAACTCTTGAAGGCATCGACAAGAGTAGCAGCATTGTAAAAGTCTGTCGACCTTTGGTGGGGCTCGGCTGTCCCTCCCTCCCTTGGTGAGGTCCCGATTTCACCCGGGGAGGGAGGGGTGTCCGTGCCCCGCCCGGGGTCGTCTAGGCTAGGTGCAAGGGGGACCGTCGTCGAGGCAGGGGGGGGGGTTTGGTGAGTCTCTCTCCCCCTCTGTAACGGCGGCGTCTCCCCCGTATAGCCAGCCCGTGCGTCGTCTCGCCTTGTAGCACCCTCGTTGGAAGGGGGCGCACGTGGCTGGTCGAACCCTATGATCTTCCCATGGATTCCTCAAACTCCACAAACCCCCCTCACCACCTCCAGCAGGAGGTAGCCACCTCCCAAAACCCTTCCCAAACGAAGCCATCGCGCCCCCGCGTCCTCCTGATAAGAGGAGTGAGCTGCTCCCTGTCTCGCCTGTCCCCTTTCCAAAGAAAGGAGGCGTGTGACCGCCTAGGTAAAGTCAGCCGCTGTGACCGCTTGCGAGATGGAACTCTTGAGGTCGAGTTCCTTGACCACCGTGATGCAGAACGCGCACTGAACACATCCACCCTTACTTTCACGAAACACGATCAAGGTACAAAGAAAAATGTCACTGTAAATGTTTGCATCGAAGCGCACAAAACAAAGAACTTTGTCAAAGGAGTGATCAACTGCTTCGACTTGGCCGGAGTTTGTGATGAGGAGATTGTAGAGGGACTGAGTTGTTTTGGTGTTGTGACAGCGAAAAGGATCAGGATTAAGAAGGCAGGAGAAATGCAAGACACAAACTCAATAATACTTACCTTTGATGGAGTCGATCTGCCTGAGTCGGTGACGGTAGGATATGTTAAGGAGAGAGTCAGAGCGTACGTTCCCAATCCAATGCGATGTTTTACGTGCCACCGGTACGGACACACTACTTCATCCTGCAGAGGTACCCGAACCTGCGGACGTTGTGGTTCCAAGGAGCACGAGTCGACATCCTGTAACGCTGAAACCCCATTCTGTACCAACTGTGGCCAAGGCCAAGTCGCACACGCTGCATATGATCGCAACTGCCCCACTCTTAAAAAAGAAAAAGAAATAATTAACATCAAAGTGAAGGGGCGTATGAGCTTCCGGGAGGCTCGGGACGCCTACGAGGCCACCCACCCCCGGAAATCATACGCTCAAGCTGTCGGTACCGGGGCCTTGGTCCCTCCCAGGATGACCCCGGAGGAGGTCATCCGATCCTTGTCAGTGTCGGACTTTGTGCGCCTGGCAGGGAGGATGGGGCTGGTGTTTTCACGCCAGCCCGCCTCTCCGTCTCCCGAGCCGGAGGCGGCGCCTCCTCCACAACCTCCCTCCTTACGGGGAGGGGGCGGGAGCGGAGCGACGCTCCTAACTCCATCCCCCGTCCTCGGCTCCTGCCGGAGGTGTGGGGCGGGGCCATGGCCCCGCTCCTGAGCACCAGCAGGCGGCGCCTGTTGGTCACTCGTCCAGCCACGAGCCCTCGGCCGACTTAGAGAGCTGGACAGTTGTGGGACGGGGAGGCAAGCATTCCCCCACAGGGAGGCGCCGCCCGCCGTCCCCCCATTGAACCACCCGCTGGGGGCGCTGTTCCAGCGCCTCCGGTTGCATCTGCGCCATCGTCTACAGCAGAGACGGGGCCAACGCCATCGCATCTCCCCTCCCAAACTCCGTTCTCCACAGTGGCTGCTGTGCGGAGGAATTTTGAGAGCTCTTCACGGGGTAGGTCCCCAGTGAAGCGCCCGGCTGAGAGCCCTCCCGGCCATCCTCAAACTTCGCGTGCCCGAGGAACTTCATTGGAGAGTGGACGGGGCCGTGGTCCGATTCGGAACCGGCTCGGTGGCCCGGGGGCAGGACCAGCTAAGGGTCCACCCGGGGGCTCTGGCCCCCCGTGGAAAGGTTAGACAGACCCGTCGTCGCCCGCAGTAAATCTTGGCCCGTTCTCTTTTAAATAAATGACACAATTTCTACAATGGAACTGCCGAGGCCTTCGTTCAAACGTCTCGGACCTGCAGAGCCTCTTATCTGCTTACAATCCATCTGTTGTTTGCCTCCAGGAGACTAAGCTGCGTCCAGGTGGTAAGTTTTCAGTTCGACAGTACAATATATTCCGAAAAGACGTATTTAGCACCACAATAGCATACGGTGGAGTGATGTTAGCTGTCCACACATCTATACCATGTTATCAAATCACTTTAAGAAGTACCTTGCAGGCTGTGGCAGCCCGGGTCGACTTGGGTTTTATGAAGCTGACAGTTTGTTCCATTTACTTACCACCGGGAGGTAACACTGACATAAATAATCTGAACAGCCTTGTTGATCAGCTCCCAACCCCTTATATGTTATTGGGCGACTTCAACGCCCACAACGGGGATGAGGTGGCTTAGTGGATAGCACCCTTGTCTTCTAAGCCACTGGTCCCGGGTTCAAGTCCCGGCGGAGCCTCTGAATAAGTCGATCTGATCCCCAAAATCCCTTCCAACAGGGTGAGAGTTGGCGACGCCGAATGACCCTGGCAGTTGGTGCGTCGTTAAACCCCAACAATTATTATTATCAACGCCCACAACGCCGCGTGGGGAGTGGCTGGAGGCCGTACGTGTGCTCGAGGTCGAACACTTGAACGCTTTCTCCACCTAAACTCACTATGTCTTTTGAATACCGGTCGCCCCACCCACGTATCTCTTCCATCTGGAAATCACTCTGCTATAGACCTTTCAATTTGTACACCGTCTCTCTTAGCCCAGCTCCGGTGGAAATCTCTAGATGACCCACACGGTAGCGACCACTTCCCTATTATCATCTCACAAACCCGGACATCCGTCTGCAGAACAAATCTTCCACGATGGAACACACGGCGGGCAGATTGGACTGGCTTTGAGAGTGCGTGTGGTTTGGTGAACCTCTCCTCTGAGACTTCGGCTACTCAGAGCGTAAGAGACTTTAACAACATGATTTTGGAGGCTGCAGCGACTTTTATACCCATGACGTCTGGCAAACTCAGGCGAACGCCTGTTCCCTGGTGGAGCCACGAGTGCAAGCAGGCCATTTTAAGTAGAAAGCGGGCTTTTAGAGTTTTTAGGAGGAGTACGACAACCACGACCCTTATAGCCTTCAAGTGTGCCCGAGCACTCGCTCGCCGCATTGTGTTAAATGCCAAGCGGAGGTGGTGGGTGGAGTATGTGTGTACCGTGAATAGATTTACACCAACTACACAGGTTTGGACCAGAGTAAAACAACTTCAGGGTAGGTCACAATCCACATCCACACCCGTATTAGATGATAACGGCATCAAAATAACTGACACAAAAGAAGTATCGAACCGTATGGCGGCAGCCTTCAGCATGCGATGTAGCTCTCATGTCCAGGACGATAGTTTCAGGCGCTTACGCGGACGAGCAGAGCAAACAAATGTTAACTTCGGACATAACCATTCTGCCTCATACAATGTTCCATTTACAATGCGTGAACTGAAAGGAGCACTTCGTTCTGTTAGGCCAGTTTCACCTGGGCCTGACACTATTCGAAATGAAATGCTTTCCCATCTTCCTGACAGCTCATTAGCATCTCTACTTCACATCTTCAACCACATCTGGGTAAAACATGACTTCCCCGAGCAATGGCGAGACGCGGTTGTTGTCCCCATACTGAAGCCTGGTAAGGAAGGTGACTCGCCTGGGGACTACCGCCCAATATCACTGACCTCTTGCGTCTGCAAGCTGCTGGAGAAGATGGTTAACCTCCGCCTCATGTCTTTTTTGGAGACCAATAATCTACTGTCGAACATTCAATGCGGATTCCGGAGGGGTCGAAGCACCATTGACCACCTCTTAGCTTTAGACTTGTCTATCCGGAAAGGCTTCAGCAGAAAGCAGCACACAATTGCCGTCTTTTTTGACATTGAGCGAGCATTCGATCTCACCTGGAGGCACGGTATCCTGCAGAAGGTCTTCGATCTAGGTGTGCGAGGTCACTTGGGATGGTTTCTGTCCAATTTTCTTAAGAACAGACGTTTTCGATACCGCGTTGGCACATCAGAATCTGATGAATACACACAAGAAAATGGAACACCGCAGGGCAGCGTCCTCTCTGTTGCGCTGTTCGCAATTGCAATCAACGATATAGCAGATGGTATCCCTCCGAATATAAACACAGCCCTCTTTGTCGACGATTTTACTATTTGGGTCACGACATCATCCACACCATCGGCCGTGAGGCAGTTGCAGATTGCTCTGGATAAGTTGGAACGATGGAGCGGACAGAATGGTTTGAAGTTCTCAATGCAAAAAACAAAATGCATACATTTTTGTCGTAAACGAAATGATTGCACTGATCCTGTCCTAACAATGTATAAACAAGCCATAGATGTAGTAGAACAAACCCGCTTTCTCGGTGTAATCATTGATAGGAAATTAACATACGTGCCACATTTCAAGGATCTAAGGGATAGATGTTTCAAAGCCCTAAATATCTTTAAAGTTTTGACCAAGCTCAAATATGGCGCGGACCAGAAAACCCTCCTTATGTTATATAGATCTTTGGTCCGATCTAAAATAGAATATGGTTCCATAGCATATGATGCCGCCACGGAAAGCTCTAAACGCATGCTGGACACAGTTCATTATCACGCCATCAGGATAATAATCGGTGCTTTTCGCACATCTCCCACCTCCAGTATGCTCGTGGAGGCAAGTGAGATGCCGTTGGACCTAAGGCGCAGAATGCATGGCATGCAGTATGCCCTAAAACTTTTTCAGTTCCCAAATCACCCAACCTTCCGAAGGCTGTTCTCACATGAACAACGGCGTCAAATTGAACACTCTCCTCAGTATGCCCGGCACGCAGATTACAGGATAGCTAGCTGGCTTGATGACGCCCAAGTTAACTTGGAACAGGTGGAACTTTTTAAGGCCCCGTCCATCGAACCTTGGATGGTAGCTGAGCCAACGGTAGACACAAGCCTGGTCTCAAAAACCAGATATTTGACTCCGGTAGCCTCGCAACAGGTTTTTCTGGAGCACTGTCAGACTTCCTATCCAAACCACAGGCTCTTTTATACGGATGGATCGAAGGGTCAGGATGGTGTCGGATGTGCCTTTGTAAGTGATGATGTTGCAAGGTGTTTCACTCTACCGTCCGCTGCTTCGGTTTTCACTGCGGAGTTATTCGCCATTCTACGCTGCCTGGACGCTATTCTTTTATCGAGACAGCTCCGATGTGTTATATTCACTGACTCTCTATCTTCGCTACAGGCCCTCGAGTGTTTCGGAACTAAGTCGTCATCATCATTTTATCTAGATGAAATCAGACACAGACTTCACCGAACGCATGTCAAGAAAAAGCAGGTTATACTCAAGATACCTTTACTTAAAGGTACGTTCAAGAGGGATTCCTTCACGCCCACGTGACGTCACACGGGCGTGGAGGAATTCCTTCACCATTGGGCCGTGCGTCAAACTGCTGCTAACGGCACTACCCGCCTACGAATTTGTGTGAATACACAGCAATCAAATTTATGCCAAATGCAATAAATATGCATTTAACTTTGGATTCTGAGCCTTTTCTTGCAAAAATTTGGATATTTAATCATTTAATTTTCCCATTTTATATGCTACGAGGTGTGACGTCACATCCGGTCGTCTGCGCTGGCTGTTGGAGGGGGCTGGGTTATACTAGCCTGGGTCCCCAGTCATTCAGGTATCGTTGGAAACGAGCGCGCCGATCTCGCTGCAAAGCAGGCAGCACAGGGCACCGTACCATCGGGCCTTCGGATCCCTTGCTCTGATTGGTTCCCACATATTCGAAAACACGTGACTAAATTATGGCAGGACAGGTGGGATACGGACCCAAAGGGTCAGAGGCTTCGGGCCCTGAAACCGCTGATCGGTAAGCGCTTTTCAGGTTCTGCGAGTTCAAGGAGGGAGGAGGTGATCCTCTCTAGGCTCCGCATTGGCCACACCCACGCAACACATTCATTTCTACTTTGTAGAGATGTCCCGCCGGAAGTGTGCTCGCTGTGGGGAGCGCCTGTCTGTGCGCCACGTTCTCGTGGATTGTCGAGATTTTGAGGTTGAGAGACAGCGATACTTTCACGGGTCGCCTTCACTGGATTCGCTGCTTGGAGAGCATCCAACCGTGGACTTCACGGCTATTGCCGCTTTTTTAAAGAGTGTCTCATTTAATGTCATTTACTCACCATCCTAGGACGTAATCACCTGTCTTTTCACTCTTTGACTAGTTGAAGCACGTGCGGTGTATTTACATTCTACCCTTGACACACCTTAAGCCCCTGAGATGTTGAAACTCTTTTATACATATCTTGTCTAGCGTTATGGGCGCCACATGACCCTTGTTGTCGGCGCGCCCTAAAACACCAAATGATGATGATGATGGTGCCCCTCTGGATAGCATAGGCGTCCTTGGATAGCGTAGGCGCCTCCTGGATAGCGGAGGCACCTCCGAAGAAGAGAAACGGCGCCTCTGGATATCACATGCGCCCCGTGGTTAGAACAGGCACCCCTGGACAGCAAAAGGCGCCCACCGCAGAGAAAAGGCACTCTCCTGGATAGTAAAGGCGCTCTTGGATAGGAAAGGCGCCCCCTGGAGCGCAGAGGTGCCTCCTGGAGAGAAAAAGACGCCCCCAGGAGAGCAACGGCGGCAGGGACGGCGGATTATGCGGGACAGGGTGTGCAGTTGCACGCCTTGAAAAAATGATGGTGTACAAAAGTATATTTTTGCACACCTGGTTTTGACTTCGTCCGGAGAGGCCCCCACGGATTTGGGTGGCACCCCGGATTTGGCCGGCGCCCCCGGACGGTCAAGAGAAAATCAGACACATCGCCTATCTGAAGAGGTAGTACCATCTGTGTAAAATAAAATACACTTTCAAATATGAATGGCGCCCCCTGATATCAAAGCGGCGCCCTGGACAGCAAAAGGAGCCCACCCCATTGAGTAAAGGTGCCCCTCTGGATAGCAAAGGCGACCCCTAGACAGCAGAGGCGCCCCTGGACAGAAAAGGCACCTCCAATTGAGGAGTAACGATGCCCCTGGATAGCATAGGTGCCCTCTGGTTAGTACAGGCACTCCTGTACACCAAGAGGCGCCCTCCCCCATAGAGCAAAGGAACCCTTCTGGATATCATAAGCTCCCTTGAATAGCAATCGCGCTCCCTGGACAGCACGGGCGCCCTCTGGATAACATAGGCGCCCCCAAAACAGCAAATACGCCCTTTGACACTAAAGGCGCCCCAGATAGCAGAAGCGCCCCATGGACAGAATACACCCTCTAGATAGCATAGGCACCCCTGGACGGCAGAGGCGCCCCTAAAAAAGAGTAACGGCACCCCTGGATAGCATATGTGCCCCTGGTTAGCACAGGCATCCCTGGACAGCAAAAGGCGCCCCCGCCCCCTGAGTAAAGGATCCGGGCCTCTGGATAGCGCACGCGCCTCCTGGACAGCAGAGGCGCCTCTGAAGAAGATCAACGGCGCCCTTGGATATCATATGCGCCCTCCGGTTAGCACAGGCACCCTTGGATAGCAAAAGGCGCCCCCCCCGGAGAGAAAAGGCGCCCCCTCTGGAAAGAATAAGCACCCATGGATAGGAATGGCGCCAACTGGAGAGCAGAGCAGAGAATTTTTAAGGAAAACTCAGTGGGGGGAGATTTGCTTGTGCCGCCATTATAGTGTATTCGGGGGATCAAACCCCTATTTGGAGGGGGGTTAATAAAATTTAGATGTGCTAGTGTTAAAAAATGTCTCCCAATTTTTTATTCCATATTCTAAAGATTAGAGATACTGCCCAGGACTGCGAGTTTTTCGACGGAAAAAGGCTAAACCGGGTTTGAAAAAGGCCAAAATGGTCAAATTTCATTTTGCGCTAAAAAATCTTTTTTTATAAATTTTGCCCAAGTTCTTCCCACTACGGCTGCTGGAGTCGGAGTCTCACTAGAGTCATCAAGGGACTCTTTACGGAGACCCCGACCCCACCACCCGAACGAGCAACTCCCACAATGAAGGGATAATTTAGAAGCCAAAGTTTAACATCCCACAAAGCACAGGGACGGCCGCCCCGCTCAGATCACCCTCTCACCAGTCGGTTGCCAGCCGACCTACGTCGGGCAAACGATTGAGCGCCGGAGCGTCTCAGGGGAACCGATCCCAAGCCTGGACATGCACTGCCACTACATGCTTCTCAGCAGCGGGCCGGAGCCCGACGCTCTACCAACTGAGCTATGTAACGAAAATTTATTAACTACTTCACTTTAATTGCTAAATGACGCGATAATTAATGGTCCTCTAGTATGCATATTCATTTCTCGTCCCCCTCCCATTATAAGTGCAGTCGCACTCAGACAAAGAGCTCTGCCAGTGCTGCGCAGTAGCCTGTCAGTTCATGACCACGGGTCCATCGTACGATGCACCCCAGCCAACGCCCTATGACGTATCGAACGCTCATTGGCTCACGAGATCTGACGCTGGTGTCACGCCACTGTCTGGCCTTGGATTGCATCAGCATTTCATCAGCCTCCAGACCAGTGCATCGAACCATACTCTGTCGCCTATGACGTATTGTGTTGTGATTGGTCGGCGTATGTAACCAAGCCTGCCGACTCGGCGTATATAAGGAGCGCTGAGCTAGCGTCCCTCAGAACAAGAGGAGAGCATGAGATGCAGTGTTGCACCGTATTACTAGGCAGTATTATGCCGAGTCAGCCCAGAGCAGCTGAGAGACTTTAGAGAGACATGCAGAGACAGTGAGAGAGAGAGTGTAGTGGTAGAGATATCTGTGTGCGTGCAAGGACAGCCACAGAGCAGATGTGAGTACAGACTGATGAGCTCAGCTCATAGTGAGGCAGACGCCCACAGTGCCGCAGAAGATAGCATGTCAGTAGAGTGATGAAGGACTTATAAGGTCAAGTACAGACAAGAGAGTGTTGGAACTTTGGCTAAGTTGCATCACCTGTTCACAACGCCAGGTGCAAATCAATCGACATTTAAGGAAACAACGTTTCTTCGTCGAAATACGATCAGAGGTCCTACCAACTTGAAAATCATCATTCACAGCCATACCTAAGAGCACTTCTAGGTAACAAAAAGATTTGGTGCCGTGACCCGGATTGAATTACATCGGATCAAGTTACACTTCAAAAATTGCAAGTTTGGATCTTCGTGACCAACTTCAATTTTTTCTAAGCCACGAGACTTAGAAAACATCTTTGGACTTAGCCAGCCACCATCGACCATCCACACTCCTGTCAGTACTTCATTTTGAGTCTAAGACATCAGAGACTCAACTTGTCAACAGAGACCCAACTACCGTCTAATTCGCAAGATTCACCTCTACAAACACCCCTGGCACGAAAAAATTTCATCTCTAAATTCAAAAACGCCTACAGTCGCCATCAACGTTTTTTCCCAGTAGCCGACCATACGACTCCGCCACCGCTATTACGCAATCATCCTGCACTGCCGCGTGCCCCAGGGGTGACTCATAAAACAACGCCGCCGCCCGAGCCGTCCCCAAGGCCGCTGACTCACCCCAGCCGTCAAACTGCGCCACCCGCCCGCTACTAGAGGTCTACATAGAAAAAGAAGTGTCACCAAAATCCAACTTTAGTATATACAAACTATATATTTTTGGGATCCGCACAGTCTCAGCAATACGTCTATCCGGTTTTTAGAGCTCTACACGGGTTCTGAAAAATCTTCATCCAACTTAAGTCAATCACAACTTCATCTAGAACTTCAAGTTTTCTTCGAGATTCATCCACATCTCTATTAGTTCGCCCATTCTTCGAGTTATCAGCCTACTTCTCCGCTTCAATTGTCGTCTACCTCCACTTCAGAAAATAGTTTTTCAACGGTTCCAGTGGTTTTTCAACACTTCGAGCAGTTTTTCAACGGTTCCAGCAGTTTTTCAACGCTTCAAGTTATTTTTCAACGCTACTAGAAATTTTTCAACGTCTCGAAAAATTTCTCAACACAGCTGTTCATCGCCACCTGTGCTTCATACAACAACCAGCGCTTCAAAACTCACAAGTAAGGTGCTTCCTTGCCGTCTCCTTAAAAACTGTTGAATTTTCGTTAGCTAATTGTACTTGTGTTAAAAATTGTTGAACAATATGGCCACTGCTGTTGAGCACTCTTTGATTGATACTATGCGAGACATTTCGATGGAGATCCGAGTTCAAGGTCTAGCAACATGTAAGATCATTTTCGGGAGAGAGCTCCAACAAATTTCATGATTGGGCTAGGGATATGGATTCAATCGCCTGCACTGCCGACGACAAGCGGATGGTAATTTTGGCAACCCGAACACTAAGTGGACCCGCAGGAAAATTCGCCTGCAGACTGCTCACTGAAAATCCAAATCTCAAATGGCTAGAACTAAGAAAAGAGTTGAGGGACAGATATAGCGATCTGAAAGATCCATACTGCGCCCGCGAAAAGCTGCAAAAAGTTAGGCAAAAGAAAGGCGAACTCATGCAAAATTTTGCAGAACGTCTCCAGGACGTTGCCAGTGAAGTTTTCGACAATCCCAATAGTGCCGATTCTCAGAGAACGTTGGTGGAAATCTTTCAGAAAGGTGTAAATGATGACCGACTTGCGCGAGCATTGATCAGAAAGAAGTTCACTTCACTGCAGGACGCTGTCAAATTCGCGAGTGATGAGCAACAGACAGACCGAACCTTTGAGCTCTGCAGAGGTAAACTGGATGTAGAGGAACCAATGGACATAGATGTAGTTCGAAATGACGCCCAAGCTGATAGGATCGATAAGCTAGAGAAGTGTCTCTCGGATGTGGGCTCAAAAATCGACAAGCTAGCTAAAACAGTAGGCAAAAATCAAAGAGCTGGACCTCCCAGTCCACCTCAAAGTCACAGTCAACCCCCACCTCGACGCCCATACCAAGGACCACCTCAAAATCAACGCCATTTTCAGGCGCCCCCATCAAACAAACGCCAGTTTCAACGGCAGCCTCAGTCCAACCAATGGCAAAGGCGACCGCAAAATCAGCCCCATAGGACTCAGTTTCAGAGCCAACAGACTGCTCCGCCTGGTGTAGGATCAAATGAGCCGCCCCGCAGGTATCAATGGACCCATGATGGTCGCCCAATTTGTGCATTTTGTGAAAAAGGCCGGACATACCCAGAGAGTATGTAGAGCAAAGCAAGCCTCATTTCCTGGCCCTCAGCAGCCGGAAAACTAAGTGGTCCATCTGTTGTCGGGACCGAACAGACGGAAAACCTAGATCCCAATGGTCCTAGGGATAACATCGCCAGAATTTTCATTAAACGTGACACCCCAATGTGTTGGATCTACCTCGGAAATCGTAAAGCGTACACTCTTGTAGACACTGGTGCTGATATTTCGATCGTGTCGCAGGAATTCTTTGACAAAATCTCATCCAAACACGTTTCGGACTTCTCCAAAAATTGTGCCCCTCTTGAATCTGTCACTGGGCACAAGCTCAAAAACTTTGGCACAGCGACCCTACCAGTTGAAGTTTCAAAATTCTGTCGCAAGTTCAAATTTCAAATCGTCAAAGGTCTAAAGCATGCTTGCATCTTAGGCAACGACTTTCTAAGTGAATTTGGAGTCAAGTTAGATTTTGGCAAGAAAACAATGAACATTCACAACAATTTGATCCCGTTGAGGCCCCAACATCTAAACTGTCAGTCAGTCACCTCATTGGTAAGGCTACCGGAAAAGACAACCATCCCAGCACAGTCGTACGTGGAAGTTCCAGCGTACGTGAACCGTGTGCAGCTGATTGATCAGGACTGCGCCATACAACCATTGAGTAACACTCCCTACTTCTGTGATGAACCTGGACTAATACTACTCAACTCAGTGAGTAGACCTAATGAAAAAGGTCACTTGCCAGCTGTGATTGTGAATACCACAACACGTGATCACACGCTGCCGTCCAGACAAGTCATAGGACTTGCTGAGGTGCTAGATGCATCTGAAATCAACGCTGTCGAGCAGAGTGAATCAAGTGAACCATCAGAACCAAGTGCGCAGGTTAACGTAACCTCAAAAGTAGAACTGGACCCTGCCATGAAAATTCAAAAAGCGGATCTGTCTCATGTCCCGGAACATCAGAAAAATGTAATCGAGCAACTAATTGAACGAAATTCGGATCTCTTTGCTAAAAGCGAGACTGATTTAGGCCGTACCGATCTGGTTACCATGAAAATAGATACAGGAGACAATGCTCCGATCAAACAGCGACCTTACCGTCTGCCGTTTAGCCAAAGGCAAATGGTGGAAGATCACATTGATGAACTGCTAAAAGCAGGAGTCATTCAACCAAGCCAGAGCCCCTGGGCAAGTCCCATAGTCATTGTAGACAAAAAGGATGGTGGAAAGCGCTACTGCGTAGACTACCGAAAACTTAACCAGATCACATATCCATATAAGATATCCATGGCTGGATCGGCACTTTTTCCTATTGATTTTTTATAGTTAACTTAGATAATTCTTCTTTAATTGTGTTTATTAGGAAGGCTGCAGCCTCCTCCGCACCATCGATCGCATATACTTGTGCAAGTTTCGGAATAAGGTTTTGCTTCAGGGAATCTGTTTTCCTAAAGTCAAACAGGTTGCTAGTTTGGAGTTTTTTTTATTTGGATTGGTGTAGTTTATATTAACGGTAATTGAAATCGGCAAATGATCACTGATATCGGACAGCAGAACGTTGTTCTGGGTGATGATGGATAGGTCATTACTAATAAAGTTGTCGATCAGGGTACTGGAAGTTGCTGTTATTCTAGTAGGGAGGGATATGCATGGAAAACAGCCGGCTGCGGATACCATATTGAAAAATTGGGCGCTGCTTTCAGATGTGTCTAATTTTAGTAGATCGATGTTGTAATCGCCCCCTAGTATGGCATGTTTTGGCTCCCTGCCTATTTCTTCAAGAAGGTTTTCGAAATATTCAATGAATTCAAGGGTTTGATATGAGGGAGAGCGGTAAAGCGAACCAATGATTGCATTTCTGGACTTTCTTGGCTGAATTTCAATCAAAACAGATTGAAAATGGGCGTTGCTCAGCTCAAGAGCATTTCGCCTAGTATAAGGAATGTCATTGGAAATATTAATTGCTGCTCCCTTACCTCTAGACCCACTCTGGTTTGAAGTTTCAAGTCGGTAGTTATCGATCTGATATGATGATGTAAGTGGAGGGTCTAACCAGGTTTCAGACACTAGAATAATATCAGGCTTCACATTTAGTTGATTGAGCAACAGAACAAGAGAGTCATAATTCTTCTGCAAGGAGCGAATATTAACATGAATGATATTAAGACCATTATTTTCATGATGTAATTGTGCACTTATATCGATATACTTGCATTTATCAAGCACAGCATGTAACGAGTCAGATAGTGGGTTAGAATTAATGTCAGTAGAAGCATACCGAGGAGAAAATCTAGCAATGATGGCAGAAGTATGAGGTAAAAAAAAATTGAATCTGGAATTCGATTACAGAGGGTTGAAGGGCAGATTCGGAAGAAACTCGTTAGCAAGATACAAGAACTAACGAAGCTTACTGACTAATGAGAGAAAAGGTGCTAACTCTTAATCTATGAACCCTACAGAACTTTACAGAGAAGACAAAGAACTAAACTAATTTTAGTTTGTTTCTTTTACAGGGACAGACGGACCAACCAACCAATACATGTTCTAAGACATATGGAGCAGAAAGTAACAACAATATTTTATACGGCTGACAACATCAATGTCAGCCTCAGGATAGAAGGGAACATGATTATAGGACACGGAAAGGAAAATAAATACCGATATGATAGAAACAGTTCTGGTGATATGAACAGAGGGTTAGACAGATACATATGTTTACAGGTTAGAAGTCTTGAATTTACTTCTAGTCTGCACTGGTGCAGAGGATGACTCATGAGAGATCGTCGCTACACACAAATCTGGTCGATGAGTGTCGGAAGGACCGGGAGGGAGCTCCTCAGATATCTTAGCTGATCTAATATCACTGAAGGATGGAGCGTCTGCCATACCACAGGCAGTCTGGGTCTTGTTTGTCTTGCTTGCTTGCAGTCTGGGTCTTGCTAGGATACTTCACAATGCATTGTTGTCAGTATCCTAGCAGTACGGTAACTTGGTTACCAACATCAAAGCGCATTTGCACCCGATCCGTAGCCAGGCGGATGCACTGGATACCCGGGCAGCTGCTGAGAGGCCAAGGCACCCTCTGGTCCTTTCCTGGTCACCCCCTTGCATTGAAGCTAGTTGGATTTCTCGGGTTTTGAACCTTAACAACTTTGGAAATTGTTGACGTTTAAAGGGAATGTGGCACCTTGGTCGAATCCTGGAATTTAGTGTAATTAGGGGCACTTTTAGCCGAAAATCATGGAAACGTCCATGATTTCTCTGAAAAATGTACAAAAAGCTCAATATTTTGATTTTCTAAAATCCGCTTCTAGAGGAAAAATAAATATCTGCCTGTGGATGATGTCATGGTCTGGTAGCCACTAGCGTATTCAATAGGCTTCAAGGGCTTCGATTGGCTGATACTCACCGTGACGTCAGCATATGTCGTCACACCAACAACTGACAACTGTGGCCTACTGCGCAGGGTACATGAGGGGTACATTTCAGGTAGGTTTTAGCTTTTATCTACGGAAGCTTTGAGTTTCAAGACAAATGAGATATTGAGTACCGGGTTTTCCGGCATGCTTTACAGCTTGGCTATCTCAGTCAAAATCACGTTATAAAGGTGTCACATTCCCTTTAACGACGCACCAACCTCTTGGATTATACGGTGTCGCCAACTCTCATCCTGTTGGGAGGGATAGTCAGGTTGTCCTCATTCACTGTCCCTGCGGGGTATTTGTAACCGGAACCTATGGCGCAGGATACAGATGTGCTGCCTAATGCAACACAGCACCCCGTCCCCCCTTAAAGGGAATGTGGCACCTTCACAACGTGATTTTAACTGAGATAGCCAAGTTGTAAAGCAGGTCGGAAAACCCGGTACTCCATATTTCATTTGTCTTGGAACTCGATATTTCCGTAGAAAAAAGCTAAAACCTACCTGACACCAGCCCCCCTCAGCCCCCGTCGCCGGCGGCCATTGTTGTGAGCTACTGGTGGGACGACATATGCTGACGTCACGATGAGCATCAGCCAATCGAAGCCCTTCAAGCGTTTCAAGTATGGTAGTGGTTGCCAGACCGTGACATCATCCACAGGCTGATATTTATTTATTTTTCTAGAGGAGTATTTTTAAAAACCAAATATTGAGCTTATTGTACATTTTTCAGAGAAGTCGTGAGTGGTTTCATTATTTTTGACTAAAAGTACGCCTAATAACACTAAATTCCAGGATTCGACCAAGGTGTCACATTCCCTTTAATAACTGTGGCTGGTCAGCTGGTTGAGCCTTTTCTCTAGTTGAGCACCTACTCAGATTTGGGTCTGGCCACGAGCGTGGTTTGTATGTGAGACCTTGGAGTAAGGCAGTGTAGTAATGTAATAATCTAATGATCAGACTGGAGGCTGTATGTATGCTATCCTGTGCTCACTCTGAGCCATCCTGCCGAGGAGATCAAGATGTTCCAGACTACTTCCATGGAAGTTGTCGACTTACTCGTTCATGGTCAGGGCGTGGAACTGTGTGTGAAGGAGGTAACGGCCGACTCCGAGGCTGTGTTCGGATACGACAGGAGGGACGGCTTCATGAGGGCTAGGCTTACTCACAGGCAGATGACCGGCAAAGTGAGGCCCAAGAAAGACCACGCAATGGTCTGCTTATAGAAAGGATGGATAGCAAGTAAAACTCATGTCTAATGTACTACGGAATCGATGTGTAATGTGTGTAGGATATTCGAGTTGCCAGGTCATCTGCAAATATATGATGGTGATTAAAACATACTCACAGCATTAAGCATGTGTCAGACAAATAAATACGGCAAGCAGATAGAATTAGTCGTCAATCCGGTTTGTTTCAGAAATGTGTGTCTCAAAATGCCCATGACGCAGGATAGCATACCTACAGCCTCCAGTCTGATCATTTGATTATTACATTACTACACTGCCTTACTCCAAGGTCTCACATACAAACCACGCTCGTAGCCAGACCCAAATCTGAGTAGGTACTCAACTAGAGAAAAAGCTCAATCAGCTGACCAGCCACAGTTATTAAGGGTGGAGGGGAGTGGGGTGCTGTGTTGCTATAGGCAACACATCTGTATCCAGCACCATAGGTTCCGGGCTCAAATCCCCGGTAGGGACAGTTAGGACAACCTGACTATCCCTCCCAACAGGATGAGAGTTGGCGACACCGTATAATCCAAGAGGTTGGTGCGTCGTTAAAGGGAATGTGGCACCTTTATAACGCGATTTTGACTGAGATAGCCAAGCTGTAAAGCATGCCGGAAAACCCGGTACTCAATATCTCATTTGTCTTGAAACTCAAAGCTTCCGTAGATAAAAGCTAAAACCTACCTGAAATGTACCCCTCATGTACCGTGAGCAGCAGGCCACAGTTGTCAGCTGTTGGTGTGACGACATATGCTGACGTCACGGTGAGTATCAGCCAATCGAAGCCCTTGAAGCCTATTGAATACGGTAGTGGTTACCAGACCATGACATCATCCACAGGCAGATATTTATTTTTCCTCTAGAAGCGGATTTTAGAAAATCAAAATATTAAGCTTTTTGTACATTTTTCAGAGAAATCATGGACGTTTCCATGATTTTCGGCTAAAATACTCCTAATTACACTAAATTCCAGGATTCGACCAAGGTGCCACATTCCCTTTAAACGTCAACAATTTCCAAAGTTGTTAAGGTTCAAAACCCGAGAAATCCAACTATCTTCAATACAAGGGGGTGACCAGGAAAGGACCAGAGGGTGCCTTGGCCTCTCAGCAGCTGCCCGGGTATCCAGTGCATCCGCCTGGCTACGGATCGGGTGCAAATGGATCCGACGCTTTGATGTTGCTAACCAAGTTACCGTGCTGCAAGGATACTGACAACAATGCATTGTGAAGTCAATGGAGACTTCAACGCCGTCCTACTGAAAACATGCCTTCAGAAAAGGCCGTCCCGCGCCCACTAAACGTAGATTCATCGGATCGGTTTTGCTTGCGTCATGTTTGCAACATATCATGACATAATAAAATCACTACTCTTTATCCGAAATCGGAAATTATTTTCTGACGACTTGGTCTACTGAACAATCACCATACTTATCATAGTGAAAATAGTTGACGATATGCGGTACTCATCGTGAGTGGAGATCGACGTGCTGGTTGTCTGATGGGGGGTGCTGGTTGCCTGGGTGACGGATGAGCACTGTCACGTTCCACCTCCTCAGTTGTTGTGAGCTCTATCCGCGGGTCCATTGATTCAGTATTTTCATGTTCACACTTCGTATGAGGCTGGGTGGACTCGATGCAGCTCTCCGTCACTTCTTTTGTTTCGTCTTGAACAATGTCTTGTCATGTCAATGTCGTCTTGAACACACTATGAACAATGTAATTTACCCGTGGAAATTAATTTGATCCAGTGGTATCGCAGTTGTCGCATTAAACATCTCCAAAAAATGTATTACCATGTTCCTTGCGTTTATTTTTCAGCCCTTTAAGAGAAAAGTTTTCCGGGCTGTGAACCATGTATACTGAGTCACGATGTTGGATTTTTTGTGCTGATATTTCTGTAGCAATTTTATTACTCCAACAAGATGGTGGAAGCCGAAACTTGTCGAGTTTTGTAATACAACTAAAAAAGTATAAATTCATTTTTTCCGGGTCAATGCGTTCATAATATATTAATTAAGTTCTAACTCACATTGTTCATTTGTTGCCCAAGAATAATGAATATACAAGTTCAACAATTTAATTAAGCGAGTTAAGAGTCACAAAGGCAAATACAGTACACACACGGGAAGGTTATAGTCTGGATCATCATACACCTACGGGAAGTCTGGATCAAGCTAAATTCTAGATCATCATACACCTACATAAAGTCTGGATCAAGCCAAATTCTAGAGCATCACACACTTATGTCAAAGACCGACAAATAAGGTGTTGCCGAAAACGACGCGAAAAATTATTGAAATACGCACCAAACCAATATTATTTCATGACGAGTAATTAGTAATCATAATAGTTCAGTGTCAGGTGTACTTGACGAACTTGTAACCTTAAGATACTTCTTTCTAATTATTTGTTATTGCTCTAATACTATTATTATCATTGTTACTATTAATTTTCTTCTATGAAGAGCGAAGAACCTGGTAAATTTCTGGCATTGCAATGCCTGAGTTTGTATTTAGTAGATGTCTTGTTGCGTTTTTCGATGAAGATGCCTTCTTTTATTTTTCTTTTTCTCCAATGGTTTCATATGCTAGGATTTTGACGTCATACCATTTAAATCCCAAAAATATACTAGTCATCCCAAAAATATACTAGTAAAACCAAAGGATAAAAGACACAAAAAACCAAAACAAAGAGATAGTCTACCAGTACACATGTCAATGCGGAAAACATACATAGGGGAAATGTGTAGGACCATAAAAACGCGACAACAAGAACATTAAAGAGCTATAGAAAACGAGGACCACAGCCACTCTGGACTGGCTAAACACATTCTTGAAACCGTACACAACATTAAATGGGATGACGTCAAAATCCTAGCGTAATCATTGGAGAAAAATAAAAAAGGCATCTCCTTCGCCGCCTCTCTCCCGACCCACCAATTGCTACCATAGCGACATCGGGAGTCGATTACTGCAAGGAGGGGACAGCGATGCCAGACTCCCGCCAAAGTAACAGCTGATCAACTACAAGCTACGGTCGCCTTGCACTCTGAGAGAGTAGACGGTCAGAACGAATTGCGCTTCTGATAAGTACTCCCGGTCCTCCTTAGCTCGCTGTTCAACATATCTGATGTGTATTGATAATCACAGACAAAACGATTAAATGCAGAAACAATAGCGGCAGTCGCAGTCGTCCAGCGTGCCGCAGCGCAGCACAGCTACCAGGCCGGCGGACACCGCTGCATATCACTGGCACCGTGCCGCAGCGCAGCACAGCTACCAGGCCGGTGGACACCGCTGCATATCACTGGCGCCGTGCCGCAGCGCAGCACAGCTACCAGGCCGGTGGACACCGCTGCATATCACTGGCGCCGTGCCGCGGCGACCTGTTCACCACCGCCGCACAAGAGCGCAACAAAGCCGGACTCAACCACGCCTCTGCCATGTGTGCATTCCGCGCAGCTGACCTAGTAATCAAATGGCACACAAGCCAAGACACCATGAGAGACACAGGCTTCTATAACGCATTCGATTGCAGCTAGATCAAGTATGGAACATGAAGTGGACTAGAAACAGGCAGCAGAGAGTATACTATGGTGAGCGGATAAACCCATACAAAATGTGTACACCTAGCCGAGCGCCCTGAGCAGACGAGCGCCGCCGCAGCGCGGCAGCCACCGGCCCCCAACCGAGTAACAAAGCCTGCCTTCTGGTCACTACATAACAAAGTACAACAAAGAGGGCGGACCACGGCCGCACTCCTTCCACTTCCACACCTATCTACGCCACTGACTAGCACTACGTTTCTGCACGACTGGATGCTCACATGCACGTACAACACACCCAAGTCAGAGACACGACCGTCAGGAGCGCCGCCGCCAGAATCAACACAAAACCAATGGTGCTGGCGATGCTGAACACAACACAGAGGCCGGCTGAGCAGCTTCGTAATGAGAACTAGAAGTGACTAGATAGCGGTAGTGTCCAGTTTCGGTGGTTATAAACCGACTTCTGATCCGCCCCGAGTTAAGTCGCGCCTCATATCTCCAAACATGTCCAACACCTGAATGCTGCCAATCTTGACAGGTATCAGTCTAAGTTGTTAAAGTGATATTTGACTGATCTTCTCAAATCCGGGATAGAAAATTTACCACAATTCAGTGATTGTACTTTCAATTGATATGTTCAAATTTTCATCCCAGATTCGGGAAGACAGGCCAAGTAGCATCAACTTATGACAATGCTCCTCGCTGCCACATGGCGGAATCTATCAAATGCCCATCAATTCAAGGTCAATAACTAATAATATAAGTTAACTATAACATAAGTGCTAGTCCACTATCAATAGAGCATCATCACTTAACTACGCCGAACGGCACGACCCAAACTAACAATAGAACAAAACAGAATTGCCTCCTCACGTTATGGCATTCACGGCAACTACCAGCGGCCAGGCAAGTTTAAACATAATTCGCGGCGACTACGAGCGGCCGGGCAAGTTTAAATATCATTCACGGTGACTTTTAGCGGCCAGGCGAATTAAAATACCATTCGCGGCGACTACCAGCGGCCGGAAAAGTTTTAATATCATTGACGATAACTATCAGCGGCCGGGCAATATCAAATATCATTGACACTATCTGCGGCCAGGCAAGTTTTAATATCATTGACGATAACTATCAGCGGCCGGGCAAGATTAAATATCATTGACGCCTCTCAAATAAAACCGCACCGTAAGTAGAGTTATCGACATGTGTCCGAGAGTGCGACATCTATCCGTCAGATACTGAGTCTGTATGGGTAATTGTTTTCGGCTACCGACTGACTTCTGGCGGAAAGCGTGGAGCGGCGACGGGCAGCGCTGTGCCTCAGGGCACACTGGCTAAATGAGTCCATGTGCATCTTAGCTTTATAAACACATTCAATTCAGATCTAGTCATCAAAAAAGGTCACAAATTTGGTCACGTGACCCGAGGTCACCAAGTGACTTTAAAGGATCCCGAAGCGTAGATCCGTAACCTTTCATCAAGCCAAATGCGACTGTGTTGGTTTGACCTCTATCGTTATTCGGCTCATAGATGTATGTTACAACGTACGTACGGATATGTAGAACACGTTGATGTATAAGTATTAATACAATAAATTAGAGAAATAATATGAATAACACGTTGATTTATAAGTATTAATACAATGAGTTAGAGAAACCGTTTCAACATTTCCCCCAAAACAGTTTATTGAGCTTTAGTTATGCCAAAAATGGGCAAAATTTAGGTCACATGGTCATATATGTTTTATAAGCTTTGTTTACAAATTCAAAATACCAAAAATTTCAGTTTTTTTCTGATTATTGTAAAGCCTATAATCATTTGGCAGTTCAGAGCCATTACGGCATGCATAACCATATACCATTTGCATTCCAAATGACTATGCCACGTCTATTTGAAAAAGTAGGTTTTCAGACAATCCTCAATATTGTCCCTGAAAGTGAATAAAGCAAAAACGTTTACAGGGCAGTTTTACCTCCACTGCGTGACTATACACCCCAGATAACCTCAGACAAAATATCAGCTACACCTGAGATGTAGGGCATTATTTCAAGATTTGTTTGGTCGATCTGTCCTGGCCCCATGCTCTAGTATCAAGGTAACAAAATTAATAATGACACACTCAAAGGGGAAGTTAAGCTCCGTTCAAGCCAAGCACATGCTCACCTCCGACGACTTCAAAGCAGACTCATTAGTACCCCTATGTATGCTGAATGTCAAAGTCCATGCCCCATGCTTCCTGAAGTTCAAATAGCTTACTGTCACGTTAGTTACGCAGGAGTTTTTTATTGCCACCGCTCCGGTTGGAGGTAGCATAACGGTTGGGGTGTTTAAACTGTGATAAAACTAGAAGGAACACTGAAGATAACGAGGAGATTGCAAATGGTTTTAATGATTTCTTCAGCTCCGTTGGAACCACTTTAGAGGAAAAGATTCCTCCCGGACAAAACGCAGTTGACTACTTGCAGCCCCACATATGATGTATTTCAGAATAATATCTTAACAAATAATGAGCAAATAAAATATAATAAAGTCTTTAAATGCTGTTGGAGGAGGAATAGATAGGATAAGTTCAGGATCTTAAAATCGACATACCAATGTTGTTTAAGTAATTTGGCACACTTCTTTAACCTTGCTTATCAATGGAATATTTCCAGATTTGCAAAAGATTGCGGTGATTATTCCGATTCATAAATCTGGGGACAAGGATAGGTTCGACAATTATCGACCTATATCTTTACTTCCAATCTTCTCTAAAATTCTGGAGAAGATATTACATCAATACATAGTTGAATATTTGGACGCAAACAACATTCTTTACAAATTACAATTTGGATTTCGTAAGCTACATAGCTCCTACATGCCAATTGCCAATATGACACTGTTACGGAATGTTTAGAAAGAGGTGAGATTTCTTGTGGAATTTTTCTAGATCTAAAAAAGCATTTGATACTGTTAGTTTCAGAATACTCTTAGAAAAATTACACTTTCTGGAGTTCGTGGAAAACTTTATGACATTGTGTGTTCATACCTGAAAAATAGGTGTCAATTGACTAAATTTAAAGATATATTCTCAGATCGGAAAATAGTCACCACGGGAGTACCACAGGGCTCGATATTGGGCCCACTTTTGTTTATTATATATGTGAATGATTTATATCGTGTTTCGGAACAGGCCGTCTTTTATCATTTTGCCGACGATACAGCCATTGTAGTAACAGCGGAAAATCAAAACCTTTTGCAACAAAAAATACACACTCTTCTACCAAAAGTGACGCAGTGGTTTCAATCAAACCGTCTATCGCTTAACGCCGAGAAATCACACTACCAAATTTATTCTAAAAGCGACTTTACTGACTTTACTGACTTTACTTTTACTACTAAAAATAAAACTGAATGGAGTCGAAATAGGAAAAGAAAAAGTGGTTAAGTATTTAGGTGTCCTGGTAGATGATAATTTGAAATGGCATGCTCATGTGGCCAACATGGCAGCTCTGATCAGTAGAAATCTGGGAGTAATGAGTAGAGCAAAATATTATTTAGAATCACGAGAACTTATCTGTCTATATAAGACTTGTGCTACCATACTTCAATTACTGCGCAGTTGTATGGGAAGCAATTATCAAACGCATTTAGATAAGCTAATGAAACTTCAAAAAAGGGCAGTTCGAATAATTATGAAGAAACCTTTTACCATCCAACAAATGGACTTTTTGTTGCACTGAACTTTTAAACTCAATGATATTATTACTGAACAGAAAATTATAATTCTATCAAAATTTTTAAGTCAATCACTACCATTTGCCATCTCATCACTCTTTCAATATCATCGTCCTGCAAACACTCGCCTAGTACAACATTTTCAAGTTCCTTTAGCAACAACGAACTACAGATCATTTTCAATATCATGTTCAGCTCCAACAGCGTGGAACCAGATATGTCCGATTTTTCAAATCTTGATGATGTTCCATTGCAGAAATATACATTAAAGAAAATTATCAGAAAGCATTTTAGGAACCAATATCGATCCCAGGAGGGAATCAATATTAAATGGATTCAGTTAAAAATCAAGCTATCAAGTACTTTCTTTTTGTGATTCTTTTCATCTCGCTGCCTAGTTTTCTCATAGCCATTGACTGACCAATTTTTTTCTTTTTATGAGTTTCTTATTTAACCTGAAAACTTTAATCCACTAATACCAACTTAGAGTACCCAAGTTTCTCTCGAATGTTACTAGTTGTACTATTCTTTTCGGGAGAGACTTGGGAAATACTCAGTAAACAACTTTAGAATAAATGGAGCGGGAGTGGTGCGATAAAAAATTGTGACAAGGTTATTATGCCCGTGGTTTAAAGGAGAGTAGGACAGCCTCCATTGCTAGCCCACCAGCCTTTACCAGTTGATGCAGTGTTCAATAGGTCCCCCATTCCTACGCCTGAGAGGGGAGCCATGCCCGAAGGCACATCCTCCTGAGTAGGACATCACGGAGGCTGGCGATCAAATCTCTTTCCCCAACAAATCTGTTTTCATTTCAATTTGATGCAATAAATAAACAAATAAATAGTACGGAAACCGATTAACGGGCTATTGTAAAGCTCAAGCATCAATGCTAGAGTGGTACGACCATCTAAAATAGGGCATGGGCGCATAGGCGGATCCAGGGGGGCAAGGGGGGCACGTGCCCCCCGATCGACCCTCGGCGCCCCCTGAAAAGTCGATGGCGCCCCCTGAAATGTCGCTTCCCACCCCCCCAGGATGCGAAAGTCGGCGCCCACCGATAGGATTTGGCGCCCACCTGATAGCTTTTGCCGGTTATAAGTGGCAGTGGCGCCCCCTGGTCCGGATGGCGCCCCCCCGGGAAGGTGCCCCCCCGATCGGTAATCCTGGATCCGCCTATGCATGGGCGAACCCATAACTAGTCCAGGAAATAGTCACTTGGGCTAAAAAAGAGATCAAAGCAGAAACCGGTCGAGGAGCCTGGGCGCAGGCCCCCCACACACTACATACGCAGTCCCCCTACACTACATATGCAGCCCCCCCAAATTACATACGCAGCCCCTCCCCCGCGGTACGGTCGAGGAGCGAGCCTGGGCGCAGCCCCCCCCTCGCGGTACGGTCAAGGAGGCTAGGGACTTCCCAGTCAGCCGTTAGCCTCTCAATGGGGGAGCCGCAGAGCGTACTGCCTTCAAAAGTAGCATGGACATCAAGAGCTATGTCTCCAAACAGAGACTTCTTAGATAAAATACGAAACCCGCTGTTTACAGCATACTTAGGCGGAGTCGATGGAGCAGTTGACATGCTATGATAGTGTGGTATTCCCTTAAGTAATTATGCTAACCAATAAGCAATCAATTCCCCGAGTTGTTTTGGATACTTGAATTATACTTGCACTGTTTTTCATATTAAAAAAGATTTGTCCCTTTCTCTTCCTATAAAAAAGATCCCTTTCTCTTCCTATCACTTAGCAACGGACTGACTCAATCATCATTTCATCAGAAACAACCATGTTAAAAGTATCAAAATGGTTAGATACCTACCAGTATCAACCTTTGAGAGCCTTCCAACACGATCGTTAAAGGGAATGTGGCACCTTCATAATAAGTCAAGGGAAATGACCTAAGGCCCTAGAAGAGAAAAGTGAAGAGTAAAAGGCGACAGGTGTGAGGAGATCCCTAAAAAACTAAAAATACTTGGAATCCCACAACAGATCCCTGCGGAACACCACGAAAGTAAAAAGGAGCATAAAACAGCTTAAATGAACCTAAAAAGAGTGCAAAAGCACAGGTGAGATGTGGAATGAACTAAAACGCTGCTAAACAAAAATACAAACTCGGTCGAAAAACTAAGATTCTGTGCGTAAACTAAAACTGCATATGTGAACTAAAATTCAAAGTATACGCTAAAACCGCAAAGGAAGCCTCAAGAACAGTGCAGACCTGAATAAAAGGGAAATGAAAGTCAGGGAAAGGTAAAACACGACGCTTCGGTCATGGACCATCATCCGGTGTAAGGCACTGCCTCACACCTGATGATGGTCCATGACCGAAACGTCGTGTTTTACAGTGCCTTACACCTGATGATGGTCCATGGCCGAAACGTCGTGTTTTACCTTTCCCTGTGACTTTCATTTCCTTTTATTCACTGCCTTACGCCGGATGATGGTCCATGACCGAAACGTCGTGTTTTACCTTTCCCTGACTTTCATTTCCCTTTTATTCAGGTCCGCACTGTTCTTGAGGCTTCCTTTGCGGTTTCAGTGTATACTTTGAATTTTAGTTCACATATACAGTTTTAGTTTACGCACAGAATCTTAGTTTTCGACCGAGTTTGTATTTTTTAGCAGCGTTTTAGCTCATTCCACATCTCATCTGTGCTTTTGCACCCTTTTAGGTTCATTTAAGCTGTTTTATGCTCTTTTTTACTTTCGTGGTGTTCCGCAGGGATCTGTTGTGGGATTCCAAGTATTTTTAGTTTGTTTAGGGATCTTCTCACACCTTTCGCCTTTTACTCTTCACTTTTTTCATCTAGGACCTTAGGTCATTTCCCTTGATATATCCAGCATGGTGCCCTATCTGCAACAAGCCCTCCGAGAACTCAACACCTTCATAATAAGATTTGAACTGATATAGCCACGTGATAGAGCATGCCAAGAAGCTTAATAAAAAATGCATCTGCCCCAGAATTTTTCGTCGAGAAAAAGGTACAAATTCCTGCCTACCAGCTGCCTCTCCCCGGATGGTCACTTTGTATGAATTGAACTTGGCAACGTAACGCAATGCTTAGGTCCGCTACGCGGACAAATATTTTTCACTTGAACCTCTTTAAAATCTACGTTCTAAACGTACCGTCCGTACTGTTGACTATAAGTATCAAGTAAAATAAATTATTGGGCTTATTGGTCATTTTCGGCAGAAATAAAGCGATATTCATTATTTTCATTTAACATTACTCCTTAAACCACCAGAGTCTGGAATTGTACCAAGGTGCCATATTGCCTTTGATAGTGTCTAGGGGAATCTTCCTTGATAATATATTGGGCCACCGAGCCACGCACCCCCGACGCAGAATATATGAGATTTGAGCTGGCCTCGGCAGTCGGCACCGACGCCGCCACAGCGCGCTCGGCTGCGACTGCGCTGCGTGTGAAGCTGCTGCTGCCCGTCGCCCTGGTCCGAGACTGCCGCACAGGCACGCCGGCACGCTCCCACGACAGAAAGTCAGCGCCGCGCTCAAGAGTAGGGTATCATACCTCAGCTGTGCTTTTGAAGGGGAAAATCTTAAATACTGCTCGCAAGTTTATGAAGAAATACAATTTTTCACTCATTCAAGCCTATCCTCAGATCTGAAAAGGAAACTTACGGTTAAGCGTCAGGACTTAGGTGCCTTGGGGAAAAGCTGTTGTCCATTTGGACCCAATGAATAAATAACCGCCAGCCGGGAGTGCCTCCGGCGATCAACACTCGGCCTGCAGCACCAGCAACTGAACACGCCGACTACAGCACAACGAACGCCTACAGCACCACCACCTCCACCGTCTCCATCGACATCTCTACCATATCATACATATTGTTCTAGGCCTTTCACGTCTAGTTTGTAAAGCTTGCTAGTCACGGAAACATAGGGAGCGTTCTCCAACGGCTGGGACTTGGCGCCGCTCCATCCGCTGAAGTCATACAGCGTGGTTGGGTCTCACCATGTGAGGGGGAGTTGGTGACCACTATTTTACAGAGGCCGCTGGCATGTGAACCAGTGCCTGGCACAGGCGCTGCGCCGCATCGCAGCCTCCAGGTTCGCCCGACTCTGCAGGCAGGGCTGGTGCTCGCAGCCCCAGCCGCCGCCGCCGCAGCGCAGCTCACTGCAGACCGTCGCCTGCAAAATCGCCTCACTGTCAGCACCCCGGCGCTATAGCAGCCGCTCTGTCCCACACACTGCTCCACTGTCAGCACCCCGGCACTACAGCAACAGCTCTGTCCCACACACTGCCCCACTGTCAGCACCCCGGCGCTATAGCAGCCGCTCTGTCCCACACACTGCTCCACTGTCAGCACCCCGGCACTACAGCAGCCGCTCTGTCCCTCACACTGCCCCACTGTCAGCACCCCGACACTACAGCAACCGCTCTGTCCCACACACTGCCCCACTGTCAGCACCCCGACACTACAGCAACCGCTCTGTCCCACACACTGCCCCACTGTCAGCACCCCGACACTACAGCAACCGCTCTGTCCCGCACACTGCTCCACTGTCAGCACCCCGGCACTACAGCAACCGCTCTGTCCCACACACTGCCCCACTGTCAGCACCCCGACACTACAGCAACCGCTCTGTCCCGCACACTGCCCCACTGTCAGCACCCCGGCACTACAGCAACCGCTCTGTCCCGCACACTGCCCCACTGTCAGCACCCCGACACTACAGCAACCGCTCTGTCCCACACACTGCCCCACTGTCAGCACCCCGACACTACAGCAACCGCTCTGTCCCGCACACTGCCCCACTGTCAGCACCCCGACACTACAGCAACCGCTCTGTCCCACACACTGCCCCACTGTCAGCACCCCGACACTACAGCAACCGCTCTGTCCCGCACACTGCTCCACTGTCAGCACCCCGGCGCTACAGCAACCGCTCTGTCCCACACACTGCCCCACTGTCAGCACCCCGGCACTACAGCAACCGCTCTGTCCCGCACACTGCTCCACTGTCAGCACCCCGGCACTACAGCAACCGCTCTGTCCCGCACACTGCCCCACTGTCAGCACCCCGGCACTACAGCAACCGCTCTGTCCCACACACTGCCCCACTGTCAGCACCCCGGCACTACAGCAACCGCTCTGTCCCGCACACTGCCCCACTGTCAGCACCCCGACACTACAGCAACCGCTCTGTCCCACACACTGCCCCACTGTCAGCACCCCGACACTACAGCAACCGCTCTGTCCCGCACACTGCCCCACTGTCAGCACCCCGGCACTACAGCAACCGCTCTGTCCCGCACACTGCTCCACTGTCAGCACCCCGACACTACAGCAACCGCTCTGTCCCACACACTGCCCCACTGTCAGCACCCCGACACTACAGCAACCGCTCTGTCCCACACACTGCCCCACTGTCAGCACCCCGACACTACAGCAACCGCTCTGTCCCGCACACTGCCCCACTGTCAGCACCCCGGCACTACAGCAACCGCTCTGTCCCACACACTGCCCCACTGTCAGCACCCCGACACTACAGCAACCGCTCTGTCCCGCACACTGCTCCACTGTCAGCACCCCGACACTACAGCAACCGCTCTGTCCCACACACTGCCCCACTGTCAGCACCCCGACACTACAGCAACCGCTCTGTCCCACACACTGCCCCACTGTCAGCACCCCGACACTACAGCAACCGCTCTGTCCCGCACACTGCTCCACTGTCAGCACCCCGGCACTACAGCAACCGCTCTGTCCCACACACTGCCCCACTGTCAGCACCCCGACACTACAGCAGCCGCTCTGTCCCACACACTGCCCCACTGTCAGCACCCCGGCACTACAGCAACCGCTCTGTCCCGCACACTGCCCCACTGTCAGCACCCCGGCACTACAGCAACCGCTCTGTCCCGCACACTGCCCCACTGTCAGCACCCCGGCACTACAGCAGCCGCTCTGTCCCACACACTGCCCCACTGTCAGCACCCCGACACTACAGCAGCCGGTCTGTCCCACACACTGCCCCACTGTCAGCACCCCGACACTGCAGCAACCGCTCTGTCCCGCACACTGCCCCACTGTCAGCACCCCGGCACTACAGCAGCCGCTCTGTCCCGCACACTGCCCCACTGTCAGCACCCCGGCACTACAGCAACCGCTCTGTCCCGCACACTGCCCCACTGTCAGCACCCCGACACTACAGCAGCCGCTCTGTCCCGCACACTGCCCCACTGTCAGCACCCCGGCACTACAGCAACCGCTCTGTCCCACACACTGCCCCACTGTCAGCACCCCGGCGCTACAGCAACCGCTCTGTCCCACACACTGCCCCACTGTCAGCACCCCGGCACTACAGCAACCGCTCTGTCCCGCACAATGCCCCACTGTCAGCACCCCGACACTACAGCAACCGCTCTGTCCCGCACACTGCCCCACTGTCAGCACCCCGGCACTACAGCAGCCGCTCTGTCCCACACACTGCCCCACTGTCAGCACCCCGACACTACAGCAACCGCTCTGTCCCGCACACTGCTCCACTGTCAGCACCCCGGCACTACAGCAGCCGCTCTGTCCCGCACACTGCCCCACTGTCAGCACCCCGACACTACAGCAACCGCTCTGTCCCGCACACTGCCCCACTGTCAGCACCCCGGCACTACAGCAGCCGCTCTGTCCCGCACACTGCCCCACTGTCAGCACCCCGGCACTACAGCAACCGCTCTGTCCCGCACACTGCCCCACTGTCAGCACCCCGACACTACAGCAGCCGCTCTGTCCCACACACTGCCCCACTGTCAGCACCCCGGCACTACAGCAACCGCTCTGTCCCGCACAATGCCCCACTGTCAGCACCCCGACACTACAGCAACCGCTCTGTCCCGCACACTGCTCCACTGTCAGCACCCCGGCACTACAGCAGCCGCTCTGTCCCGCACACTGCCCCACTGTCAGCACCCCGACACTACAGCAACCGCTCTGTCCCGCACACTGCCCCACTGTCAGCACCCCGGCACTACAGCAACCGCTCTGTCCCGCACACTGCCCCATTGTCAGCACCCCGACACTACAGCAACCGCTCTGTCCCGCACACTGCCCCACTGTCAGCACCCCGACACTACAGCAACCGCTCTGTCCCGCACACTGCCTCACTGTCAGCACCCCGGCACTACAGCAGCCGCTCTGTCCCGCACACTGCCCCACTGTCAGCACCCCGACACTACAGCAGCCGGTCTGTCCCACACACTGCCTCACTGTCAGCACCCCGGCACTACAGCAGCCGCTCTGTCCCGCACACTGCCACAGTCAGCACCCCGGCACTACAGCAACCGCTCTGTCCCGCACACTGCCCCACTGTCAGCACCCCGGCACTACAGCAACCGCTCTGTCCCGCACACTGCCCCACTGTCAGCACACCGACACTACAGCAGCCGCTCTGTCCCACACACTGCCCCACTGTCAGCACCCCGGCACTACAGCAGCCGCTCTGTCCCGCACACTGCCCCACTGTCAGCACCCCGGCACTACAGCAGCCGCTCTGTCCCGCACACTGCCCCACTGTCAGCACCCCGGCACTACAGCAACCGCTCTGTCCCGCACACTGCCCCACTGTCAGCACCCCGCCACTACAGCAACCGCTCTGTCCCGCACACTGCCCCACTGTCAGCACCCCGCCACTACAGCAACCGCTCTGTCCCGCACACTGCCCCACTGTCAGCACACCGACACTACAGCAGCCGGTCTGTCCCACACACTGCTCCACTGTCAGCACCCCGGCACTACAGCAACCGCTCTGTCCCGCACACTGCCCCACTGTCAGCACACCGACACTACAGCAACCGCTCTGTCCCACACACTGCCCCACTGTCAGCACCCCGGCACTACAGCAACCGCTCTGTCCCGCACACTGCCCCACTGTCAGCACCCCGGCACTACAGCAACCGCTCTGTCCCGCACACTGCCCCACTGTCAGCACCCCGGCACTACAGCAGCCGCTCTGTCCCGCACACTGCCCCACTGTCAGCACCCCGGCACTACAGCAGCCGCTCTGTCCCGCACACTGCCCCCACTGCCAGCACCCCGGCACTACAGCAACCGCTCTGTCCCGCACACTGCCCCACTGTCAGCACACCGACACTACAGCAGCCGCTCTGTCCCACACACTGCCCCACTGTCAGCACCCCGGCACTACAGCAGCCGCTCTGTCCCGCACACTGCCCCACTGTCAGCACCCCGGCACTACAGCAGCCGCTCTGTCCCGCACACTGCCCCACTGTCAGCACCCCGGCACTACAGCAACCGCTCTGTCCCGCACACTGCCCCACTGTCAGCACCCCGCCACTACAGCAACCGCTCTGTCCCGCACACTGCCCCACTGTCAGCACACCGACACTACAGCAGCCGGTCTGTCCCACACACTGCTCCACTGTCAGCACCCCGGCACTACAGCCACCGCTCTGTCCCGCACACTGCCCTGTAGGCTTGCACAAAGACGACACACAGACATATGGGATCTCAAAATTCTGATCTGATACGGCATTTCTGCTGCCAGATTCGTGTTCAGCGCCACAAATTACCGTAGAAACGGACTATTTTCTATTAGACCCACGACAAAAGTTAAATTTTGTTGACCAGTTTTATTGCCCAGTATCTCAAGTTCATCCTGGAGCCATGCAACGGTCGGTGATATCAGTATTGCACTTGTTTGGCACGTTGCCCAAACCCGATTTGGACATCAAAAACTCCAGAGGGTATGAACGAGTATCAGGGCACTAGCACCATCTCAGACAAATAAAGTGTTTTTTTTAACTTTGTCTCATTCACAAACTGAACGGAAACCCCACTGACCAGGGTCGGTACGTACGGAAACCCCACTGACCAGGGTCGGTACGTACGGAAATCCCACTGACCAGGGTCTTTTTAAAAATATTTTTGCGTTTCCAACCCGAGAACATTTTTGCACACACACAGACGCAGAAACACACTATGTACACGGCAGCGGGGCTTACGCTTATCGGCACCCTTGCGGGACAGTCATGTCCGCACGCTCCATGTCACGCGCCCCACTGTACCAGGCAGTGGAGCTATCCCGATTCCTCGGGCCCGGGGGAACAGAGGACTGCTCCGGTGACACGCGGCGAGGCCGTGCCCTCGAGCGGTGCCACCGGACCGGTGGATCTGTTTAGGCAGATCAAGCCCGTGCTCCCAATGACAAGGGCACTGGTTGGTCAGCGGAAGTCCCAAGTCAAGGCCAGCACTACCCAGTGTACTGCCATCTCCTGGGTGGGAGGCGGTCGAGGAAAACGCTGCCAGAGGTCAGCTTTGATACAAGGACCTCCCACACTTGACCGAGGCGCCTTAACCAACTGCGCCACGGCGGTGGTCCCACTGACCAGGGTCGGTACGTACGGAAACCCCACTGACCAGGGTCGGTACGTACGGAAACCCCACTGACCAGGGTCGGTACGTACGGAAAACCCACTGACCAGGGTCAGTACGTGCGGAAACCCAAATGACCAGGGTCGGTACGTACGGAAACCCAAAGGACCAGGGTCGGTACGTACAGAAACCCCACTGACCAGGGTCGGTACCTACGGAAAACCCACTGACCAGGGTCGGAACGTACGGAAACCCAAATGACCAGGGTCGGTACGTACGGAAACCCGAATAACCAGGGTCGGTACGTACGGAAACCCCACTGACCAGGGTCGGTACGTACGGAAACCCCACTGACCATGGTCGGTACGTACGGAAACCCCACTGACCAGGGTCGGTACGTACGGAAACCCCACTGACCAGGGTCGGTACGTACGGAAACCCGACTAACCAGGGTCGGTACGTACGGAAACCCAAATGACCAGGGTCGGTACGTACGGAAACCCAAATGACCAGGGTCGGTACGTACGGAAACCCAAAGGACCAGGGTCGGTACGTACAGAAATCCCACTGACCAGGGTCGGTACCTACGGAAAACCCACTGACCAGGGTCGGAACGTACGGAAACCCAAATGACCAGGGTCGGTACGTACGGAAACCCGAATAACCAGGGTCGGTACGTACGGAAACCCCACTGACCAGGGTCGGTACGTACGGAAACCCCACTGACCATGGTCGGTACGTACGGAAAACCCACTGACCAGGGTCGGAACGTACGGAAACCCAAATGACCAGGGTCGGTACGTACGGAAACCCGAATAACCAGGGTCGGTACGTACGGAAACCCCACTGACCAGGGTCGGTACGTACGGAAACCCCACTGACCATGGTCGGTACGTACGGAAACCCCACTGACCAGGGTCGGTACGTACGGAAACCCCACTGACCAGGGTCGGTACGTACGGAAACCCGACTAACCAGGGTCGGTACGTACGGAAACCCAAATGACCAGGGTCGGTACGTACGGAAACCCAAATGACCAGGGTCGGTACGTACGGAAACCCAAAGGACCAGGGTCGGTACGTACAGAAACCCCACTGACCAGGGTCGGTACCTACGGAAAACCCACTGACCAGGGTCGGAACGTACGGAAACCCAAATGACCAGGGTCGGTACGTACGGAAACCCGAATAACCAGGGTCGGTACGTACGGAAACCCCACTGACCAGGGTCGGTACGTACGGAAACCCCACTGACCATGGTCGGTACGTGCGGAAACCCAAATGACCAGGGTCGGTACGTACGGAAACCCAAAGGACCAGGGTCGGTACGTACAGAAATCCCACTGACCAGGGTCGGTACCTACGGAAAACCCACTGACCAGGGTCGGAACGTACGGAAACCCAAATGACCAGGGTCGGTACGTACGGAAACCCGAATAACCAGGGTCGGTACGTACGGAAACCCCACTGACCAGGGTCGGTACGTACGGAAACCCCACTGACCATGGTCGGTACGTACGGAAACCCCACTGACCAGGGTCGGTACGTACGGAAACCCCACTGACCAGGGTCGGTACGTACGGAAACCCGACTAACCAGGGTCGGTACGTACGGAAACCCAAATGACCAGGGTCGGTACGTACGGAAACCCAAATGACCAGGGTCGGTACGTATGGAAACCCCACTGACCAGGGTCGGTACGTACGGAAACCCGACTACCCAGGGTCGGTACGTAAGGAAACCCCACTGACCAGGGACGGTACGTACGGAAACCCCACTGACCAGGGTCGGTACGTACGGAAACCCCACTGAACAGGGTCAGTACGTACGGAAACCCGACTAACCAGGGTCGGTACGTACGAAAAACCCACTGACCAGGGTCGGTACGTACGGAAACCCCACTGACCAGGGTCGGTACGTACGGAAACCCGACTAACCAGGGTCGGTACGTACGGAAAACCCACTAACCAGGGTCGGTACGTACGGAAACCCCACTGACCAGGGTCGGTACGTACGGAAACCCCACTGACCAGGGTCGGTACGTACGGAAACCCGACTAACCAGGGTCGGTACGTCGGAAACCCCACTGACCAGGGTCGGTACGTACGGAAAACCCACTGACCAGGGTCGGTACGTACGGAAACCCGAATGACCAGGGTCGGTACGTACGGAAACCCCACTGACCAGGGTCGGTACGTACGGAAACCCGACTAACCAGGGTCGGTACGTACGGAAAACCCATTAACCAGGGTCGGTACGTACGGAAACCCAAATGACCAGGGTCGGTACGTACGGAAACCCCACTGACCAGGGTCGGTACGTACGGAAACCCCACTGACCAGGGTCGGTACGTACGGAAACCCAAATGACCAGGGTCGGTACGTACGGAAACCCGACTAACCAGGGTCGGTACGTACGGAAAACCCACTAACCAGGGTCGGTACGTACGGAAACCCAAATGACCAGGGTCGGTACGTACGGAAACCCCACTGACCAGGGTCGGTACGTACGGAAACCCCACTGACCAGGGTCGGTACGTACGGAAACCCAAATGACCAGGGTCGGTACGTACGGAAACCCGACTAACCAGGGTCGGTACGTACGGAAACCCCACTGACCAGGGTCGGTACGTACGGAAACCCCACTGACCAGGGTCGGTACGTACGGAAACCCCACTGACCAGGGTCGGTACGTACGGAAACCCAAATGACCAGGGTCGGTACGTACGGAAACCCGACTAACCAGGGTCGGTACGTACGGAAACCCCACTGACCAGGGTCGGTACGTACGGAAACCCCACTGACCAGGGTCGGTACGTACGGAAACCCGACTAACCAGGGTCGGTACGTACGGAAACCCAAATGACCAGGGTCGGTACGTACGGAAACCCCACTAACCAGGGTCGGTACGTACGGAAACCCGACTAACCAGGGTCGGTACGTGCGGAAAACCCACTAACCAGGGTCGGTACGTACGGAAACCCGACTAACCAGGGTCGGTACGTACGGAAAACCCACTAACTAGGATCGGTACGTACGGAAACCCCACTGACCAGGGTCGGTACGTAAGGAAACCCCACTGACCAGGGTCGGTACGTACGGAAACCCGAATAACCAGGGTCGGTACGTACGGAAACCCCACTGACCAGGGTCAGTACGTACGGAAACCCCTCTGACCAGTGCCGGACGCTGGTGCCGCTGCTGCGAACGGGTTGTTGGGGTTGCTGGACATGACGGGCTGATTTGGCTGATGCTGAGCTGGCGCGGGCATGGCAAAAGCAGCAGGCTGGCTGGTGACCGGCTCCCCCGCCGCCTCCCGCTCCGGACTACCCGCCTCCAGCTCTCCGTCCTCATCGCCGTCCCCCTGTCACAGCGGCATGTTATCACGCGCTGTTCCCTGTCACAGCGGCAGGTTATCACGCGCTGTTACCTGTCACAGCCGCAGGTTATCACGCGCTGTTCCCTGTCACAGCGGCAGGTTATCACGCGCTGTTCCATGTCACAGCGGCAGGTTATCACGCGCTGTTCCCTGTCACAGCGGCAGGTTATCACGCGCTGTTCCCTGTCACAGCGGCAGGTTATCACGCGCTGTTCCCTGTCACAGCGGCAGGCTATCACGCGCTGTTCCCTGTCACAGCGGCAGGTTATCACGCGCTGTTCCCTGTCACAGCCGCAGGTTATCACGCGCTGTTCCCTGTCACAGCGGCAGGTTATCACGCGCTGTTCCCTGCTACAGCCACAGGTTATCACGCGCTGTTCCCTGTCACAGCGGCAGGTTATCACGCGCTGTTTCCTGTCACAGCGGCAGGTTATCACGCGCTGTTCCCTGTCACAGCGGCAGGTTATCACGCGCTGTTCCCTGTCACAGCGGCAGGTTATCACGCGCTGTTCCCTGTCACAGCGGCAGGTTATCACGCGCTGTTCCCTGTCACAGCGGCAGGTTATCACGCGCTGTTCCCTGTCACAGCGGCAGGTTATCACGCGCTGTTCCCTGTCACAGCGGCAGGTTATCACGCGCTGTTCCCTGTCACAGCGGCAGGTTATCACGCGCTGTTCCCTGTCACAGCGGCAGGTTATCACGCGCTGTTCCCTGTCACAGCGGCAGGCTATCACGCGCTGTTCCCTGTCACAGCGGCAGGTTATCACGCGCTGTTCCCGGTCTCAGCCGCAGGTTATCACGCGATGTACCCTGTCACAGCGGTAGGTTATCACGCGATGTACCCTGTCACAGCGGCAGGTTATCACGCGCTGTTACCAGTCACAGCGGCAGGTTATCACGCGCTGTTCCCTGTCACAGCCGCAGGTTATCACGTGCTGTTTCCTGCTACAGCCACAGGTTATCACGCACGGTTCCCTGTCACAGCGGCAGGTTATCACGCGCTGTTCCCTGTCACAGCGGCAGGTTATCACGCGCTGTTCCCTGTCACAGCCGCAGGTTATCACGCGCTGTTCCCTGTCACAGCGGCAGGTTATCACGCGCTGTTCCCTGTCACGGCGGAAAGTTGTCACACGCTATTCCTTATCACAGCAGGAGGTTGCCACATTGTTCCCTATAACAGCGGGAGGTTGCCACACGCTGCTCCTTGCTCCGGCGGCAGGTTGTTAGAAGGTTATTCATCACGGCTAGCGGTTACGACCGTTATATGGAGGCGGCTCTTACAATAAAGTAGTATCACGACGGACAATATGAAAGGTTTTGTACTGGGGGTGTAGATCAAAGAAATATAATTGCTTTGGTAAGAACCAAGAAAATCGATTTGAAGAAATTCAGGCTCTATCGCTAGAACCCGCACTATGCTGAGACTTGACAGCAGGGGCGCGATAACCGGAGTACTAGCCATTTCATGCTTGCCCCTTCTGCAGTTAAACACCCGCCCCGGTGGGCCTCCAAGCCACCTTCGCCCTGGTGAGGGAGGGGGGGTTCAAACACACCCCCTCGAACTCGGCTCCTGTGCGGAATATCGAAAAACGCAAACACTGTTGGATACCTCATACAAATCCATGAAGAATCTACATCGGTCACTTTTTGGCTCAGGTCAATCTTGATGTCATGACAGGTCAAAGAGGGCTGTATGTTAGGGTAGTTTTTTGGGATCTTGAGTCTGACAGAGTTGAGTTAGAACCATTTTTAAGCGCCATTCGCTTCCTCTCGTCACGGCAAATCGAACAATGCATAATATGACTATGATAGGCAAAGCACAGAAATGACCTGACCTAAGGTCAAGGTCACTTTTCAACCTAGCATAGTCAATATGCATATCAATCAACTCGCAATAGCAATACAAACGTAATGGTATCAAAATATAAGCTGAATAATAATTTCCTGCAATGTTATGACCTCCTCATTGGAAATAAATGGGAAAACAGGTCTGAAAACTGCTTAAATAGCCCCAGATGACCTCTCAGAGGTCATCGGTCAAAAATTGCAACATGAGCCTGGAAAGGGGCCCACGATACTACGATTTCGAGAATACAAAGGTATTCTCAGCTGTACCTACACAAATACAGCCCATTTCCTGTTTTCCCATTTTACTTCCAATGGGGAGGTCATGATTCGTACCTGACGCTCGGTCATCGATATGAAAATCCCGGAATATATGTTGTAGCACTCGGTGGGCTCATTATGTGGTATGAATTTCAATTAGATACATTCACACATTTCTTACTTATGCTGCCTTAAACCTTTTTGGAGGTGATGTCACTTGATCTGCACCGGTGACCTGACCTCAGATGACCCAAGCATAAAATTTTTAGGAAAGTTGCGGAATTGATCAAGGATAAGGTGTGCGTGCCAAGTATGGCGGTGCTTCACCCCGCCGTTTTTTCGTGCCGCCGGAAAAACCCGAGGGGGGTGTTCGAACACCCCCACCGGGGCGAGGGTTAAGTCAAGTCATGATCTCCAGAGCTTCGATTACTGGATTGCCTGCTGATTTCCCGTGGGGCATTGCCTCTCTGCTCCTTGCAGTAATCGGCTGTCAGAATGCACCACCTCAGCGACAGGAAACACTTCGGTATGTTCACCAACTTGCTCTGCCATGCCACCTTACCCACCTCACATCAACACCCTCACAAACACCCCGCCGGACTGCTTCAATGTCTACAACCTGTCCCATCTCTCACCGCACCACCCTCACAAACACCCTGCCGGACTGCTTCAATGTCTACAACCTGTCCCACCTCTCCCTGCACCACCCTCACAAACACCCCGCCGGACTGCTTCAATGTCTAAAACCTGCCCCACCTCTCCCCGCACCACCCTCACAAACACCCCGCCGGACTGCTTCAATGTCTACAACCTGTCCCACCTCTCCCTGCACCACCCTCACAAACACCCCGCCTGACTGCTTCAATGTCTACAACCTGTCCCACCTCTCACCGCACCACCCTCACAAACACCCCGCCGGACTGCTTCAATGTCTACAACCTGTCCCACCTCTCCCTGCACCACCCTCACAAACACCCCGCCTGACTGCTTCAATGTCTACAACCTGTCCCACCTCTCCCTGCACCACCCTCACAAACACCCCGCCGGACTGCTTCAATGTCTACAACCTGTCCCACCTCTCCCTGCACCACCCTCACAAACACCCCGCCTGACTGCTTCAATGTCTACAACCTGTCCCATCTCTCACCGCACCACCCTCACAAACACCCCGCCTGACTGCTTCAATGTCTACAACCTGTCCCACCTCTCCCTACACCACCCTCACAAACACCCCGCCGGACTGCTTCAATGTCTACAACCTGTCCCATCTCTCACCGCACCACCCTCACAAACACCCCGCCGGACTGCTTCAATGTCTGAAACCGCCCCACACCACACTCACAAACCCGCGATGCTTCAATGTCTAACGCCCCCCCACCACAAAACACCGCCACCTCAGTGTCACAACCTGTCCCACCTCTCCCTACACCACCCTCACAAACACCCCGCCGGACGCTTCAATGTCCACACCCGACTCAATTTACAACCTGTCCCATCTCTCACTGCACCACCCTCACAAACACCCCGCCGGACTGCTTCAATGTCTACAACCTGCCCCACCTCTCCCTGCACCACCCTCACAAACACCCCGCTGGACGGCTTCGGTGCCTAAAATACCTGGGCAGCGTACTGGCACTCACGTTCAGGTTGTGGTATGCTCCACTCTCGTCTGGGGCTGCCGGCCGACATTTCCCGCAGCAGAAGTTGCAGCAGCAGCAGAAGCAGCAGCATAAGTAGCAGCCTGCAGCAGTCACCCGCGCCGGTCAGCACGCCACTGTCACCAGCCTCGCCAGTGGCAGGTGCCGTGCCAGTGCCTAGAGACTAACGGAGATGTGACACTTGTATGATAGGATTTGAACTGCGACAGTTGTCTTGCAGAGGTTGCCAACCTCCATGGTTTCATATATCATTCGTTCCAACACACCAACAGCAGACAAGTAGGCGTTTTCGCAGCGGAGTTATCCACCGCTCAAACCTTTTTGCGACCCTGCCGTCGCGCCCAGTCTGGCTGCACAATGGAGGGCGAGGCAAAGGGGGATACGTAGTGGTAGGCTCATGAAACGAAAAGATAATTGGGTACGTATCTAACTTGCGCATTCGAACAAACAAAATGTAAAACCAAACGCTGTTGGGTATTCTCCACAAGACTGACAGCTTAGATTATGATAAAGGCGTCATATTCCATTTTACAACAACATATGGGAAAATAACACAGGACAATAGCTATTGCTACGTCAAGCTGTTCACTCCTAACATATTTAAATCTGTTGACGATTTGTTGGCGCAGAGGCGGGCTGAGGCCGGGGTCTCGTGCACTGGCCTGTGATGACGCCGCAAAAAAGGAAGAGCGCACGGCACCAGCCGGAGGTGACCAGGAAGTAGGTGTTGACGTTCTCCTCTCCGAACTGCTCGGCGATGTACAGTCCCAGCGAGCCATAGTTGTCGTAGATGTTGCGCCGTACAGGATCGGAAAGAGTGGCATGCGCCCGGTTGATTTCTTTGAACTGCCAAGTGCAGCAGCGGTCAGAGTGTGCTCCAGATCGCAGCCAGCCTCCACTCGGCAGCACAGCCAGCCTCCACACCTGCACCGGCAGTACAGCCAGCCTCCACACCTCCACTCGGCAGCACAGCCAGCCTCCACACCTGCACACGGCAGTACAGCCAGCCTCCACACCTGCACACGGCAGTACAGCCAGCCTCCACACGGCAGTACAGCCAGCCTCCACACGGCAGTACAGCCAGCCTCCACACCTGCACACGGCAGTACAGCCAGCCTCCACACCTGCACACGGCAGTACAGCCAGCCTCCACACCTGCACACGGCAGTACAGCCAGCCTCCACACCTCCACTCGGCAGCACAGCCAGCCTCCACACCTGCACACGGCAGTACAGCCAGCCTCCACACCTGCACACGGCAGTACAGCCAGCCTCCACACCTGCACACGGCAGTACAGCCAGCCTCCACACCTCCACTCGGCAGCACAGCCAGCCTCCACACCTGCACACGGCAGTACAGCCAGCCTCCACACCTGCACACGGCAGTACAGCCAGCCTCCACACGGCAGTACAGCCAGCCTCCACACCTGCACACGGCAGTACAGCCAGCCTCCACACCTCCACTCGGCAGTACAGCCAGCCTCCACACCTGCACACGGCAGTACAGCCAGCCTCCACACCTGCACACAACAGTACAGCCAGCCTCCACACCTGCACACGGCAGTACAGCCAGCCTCCACACCTGCACACAACAGTACAGCCAGCCTCCACACCTCCACTCGGCAGTACAGCCAGCCTCCACACCTGCACACGACAGTACAGCCAGCCTCCACACCTGCACACAGCAGTACAGCCAGCCTCCACACCTGCACACGGCAGTACAGCCAGCCTCCACACCTGCACCCGGCAGTACAGCCAGCCTCCACACCTGCACACGGCAGTACAGCCAGCCTCCACACCTGCACACGGCAGTACAACCAGCCTCCACTCGGCAGTACAGCCAGCCTCCACACCTGCACACGGCAGTACAGCCAGCCTCCACACCTGCACACAACAGTACAGCCAGCCTCCACACCTGCACACGGCAGTACAGCCAGCCTCCACACCTCCACTCGGCAGTACAGCCAGCCTCCACACCTGCACACGGCAGTACAGCCAGCCTCCACACGACAGTACAGCCAGCCTCCACACCTGCACACGGCAGTACAGCCAGCCTCCACACCTGCACACATCAGTACAGCCAGCCTCCACACCTGCACACGGCAGTACAGCCAGCCTCCACACCTGCACACAACAGTACAGCCAGCCTCCACTCGGCAGTACAGCCAGCCTCCACACCTGCACACGACAGTACAGCCAGCCTCCACACCTCCACTCGGTGGTACAACCAGCCTCCACACCTGCACACGGCAGTACAGCCAGCCTCCACACCTGCACACAACAGTACAGCCAGCCTCCACACCTGCACATGACAGTACAGCCAGCCTCCACACCTGCACACGACAGTACAGCCAGCCTCCACACCTGCACACGGCAGTACAGCCAGCCTCCACACCTCCACTCGGCAGTACAGCCAGCCTCCACACCTGCAAACGGCAGTACAGCCAGCCTCCACACCTGCACACGACAGCACAGCCAGCCTCCACACCTGACACGACAGTACAGCCAGCCTCCACTCGGCAGTACAGCCAGCCTCCACACCTGCACACGGCAGTACAGCCAGCCTCCACACCTGCACACGGCAGAACAGCCAGCCTCCACACCTGCACACGGCAGTACAGCCAGCCTCCACACCTGCACACGGCAGTACAGCCAGCCTCCACACCTCCACACGACAGCACAGCCAGCCTCCACACCTGACACGACAGTACAGCCAGCCTCCACTCGGCAGTACAGCCAGCCTCCACACCTGCACACGGCAGTACAGCCAGCCTCCACACCTGCACACGACAGTACAGCCAGCCTCCACTCGGCAGTACAGCCAGCCTCCACACCTGCACACGGCAGTACAGCCAGCCTCCACACCTGCACACGACAGTACAGCAGCCTCCACACCTGCACACGGCAGTACAGCCAGCCTCCACACCTGCACACGGCAGTACAGCCAGCCTCCACACCTCCACACGACAGCACAGCCAGCCTCCACACCTGAACACGACAGTACAGCCAGCCTCCACTCGGCAGTACTGCCAGCCTCCACACCTGCACACGGCAGTACAGCCAGCCTCCACACCTGCACACGGCAGAACAGCCAGCCTCCACACCTGCACACGGCAGTACAGCCAGCCTCCACACCTGCACACGGCAGTACAGCCAGCCTCCACACCTGCACACGACAGTACAGCAGCCTCCACCCTGCACACGACAGTACAGCCAGCCTCCACACCTGCACACAGCAGTACAGCCAGCCTCCACACCTGCACACGGCAGTACAGCCAGCCTCCACACCTGCACACGGCAGTACAGCCAGCCTCCACACCTGCACACGGCAGTACAGCCAGCCTCCACACCTGCACACGGCAGAACAGCCAGCCTCCACACCTCCACTCGGCAGTACAGCCAGCCTCCACACCTGCACACGGCAGTACAGCCAGCCTCCACACCTGCACACGGCAGTACAGCCAGCCTCCACACCTGCACGACATGAGCCTACCCGCACCACAGTACAGCCAGCCTCACACCTAGGCAGTACAGCCAGCCTCCACACCTGCACACGGCAGTACAGCCAGCCTCCACACCTGCACACACATTACAGAAGCCCACGCCTGCACCGACAGTAAGCCAGCCTCCACACCTCACACAGCAGTACAGCCAGCCTCCACACCTGCACACGGCAGACAGCCAGCCTCCACACCTGCACACGGCAGAACAGCCAGCCTCCACACCTCCACTCGGCAGTACAGCCAGCCTCCACACCTGCACACGGCAATACAGCCAGCCTCCACACCTGCACACGACAGTACAGCCAGCCTCCACACCTGCACACTAGGGCTGATAATCTCGGGATCGGGATCCCGGGATCCCGGGATTGTATTAATCCCGAATCCCGGGATTATACATTTCCGAATCCCGGGATCCCGATATTTTCCAACACTAAAAATGGCGTGGAAAGCGTCGCTGATAGTATAAAAAATCAATATAGAATCGAACAACATGCTACAGCATTGTTTTATGCTTAATATTTTACCTACCTGAAATGATCAAACACAAGCAAAAGCCAGGCTCTCCCTTCTGCATGTACGCAGATTATACCTGGCATCGCTTCACAGTTCACACCGTGTCAGTTTCTCTGTTCGAGCTCGTCTCTCTCTCTCTCTCTCTCTCTCTCTCTCTCTCCCGCGGCGTCGTCCCCTCAAGCATTCACTTTCAGGTCATATTACTCGGGAGGTTGCCGACTATCTCGACCATCGAATAGGAGGGGTCAAATTGCTCGTCGTATCTGTGAGGGAGCATGTCCTCTGACTCAGTTACTCTCAGTACCTGCTGTCAGTGTGACCCAGAAAGCAGTTAGGGTAGGAAGTTACGCATTGTGTGCATTTTTGGAAGTGCTTGTAATGACCGATTTTGTGGAATTTAAGGGCAGTGCGGTGTGGGAAAACTTTCTTAGAAGTCAGGATGGGAGCACAGCAAAATGTCGCCTTTGTAAAAAAGGTATTGAAAATAGCTGGAGAATCAACAAAAGGACTTCATGTCCATCTCAAGAGTAAGTATGGTGGTGAAAGCGTTGCTGGACCATCCCGATCCAGGGAGATCCCGCAGAACTTTTCCGGCGAAAGTAGCTCCAAAACATCGGAACCTACGACAGGAATTAGGACCCTGGATTCCTACTACGTCTCTAAAACTGAGGAAGACCTAGATTCCATAGGGGTGCTCACGGCGCATGTGTACGGTGTGGACAGTGTGTACGGTCTGAGTACAGCCAATCAGCGTCGAGCAGAACTAGGTCATAGGGCGGGGCCTAATCTGGCGCGAAGAGGGTATGACGTCACAAACCTGTGTACAGTGTGGACGGTTGGAGACCGTGCACACCGTACACATGAAAAAGCTACGTAAGTGGCGCGCTTACGACATTTCGATCCCCGACAAGCAAAGGGCCGCAAACACCGTTAGTTCTCCATTTTGAAGTTGATAAGAGGAATCAATCGTGGGTGAGGGACTGTGGCTCGAGGAAATTCATACTAGGCACCTGGTTGTTTAAAAACATCAAATATATAAATGTATTTAGGCCTTCCTCAACGATATCTCGTACTGCCAGTGTCTCTATTGCTTTGGTACTGCCTACGGTTTTAGAATGAGCGAGTGCCTGTTCTGATGGAAAAATCTTGCAACTTGACTGTTGGTCTTTTTGCAAACTGTCATAGGACAATGACATTTATACTGTTAATGGTGTTTTCAGAAGCTCAGCATCCAGGGCTCAAGCGACACCAAACACATGTGTTCGTTCTGTTCATTTGACTGTGCACACTGTACACATGAGTCTGACGTCATGGCACAGATGGGCGGGGCCTACATAGCCTAGGGCATGTTTACGTCCACACCGTACACATGCGCCGTGAACACCCTCATCCTAACTAGAATGTGCGCGAGAGATGGGCTGCCTTTCACTGTTTTTTGCACTTAACCGGACCGGCGCGGACTAATGGCTGCTAAAGGTTACAAAAACCTACCAATCCATCATAACACCATTCGCCGGCGTGTTCTCAAACACTGTGCTCGCCTGAAGTGCGAGGTGAAGGCGAAGTTGGCCGATCAAGTGTCAAAGGGCAAAAGGTTTTCGCTTACAATCGATGAATATTCGTCCTTGAAAAACCGTCGCTACATGAGCGTGACTGTCCACTGCGAAGGCAACATGTGGGGTCTCGGTGTCGCGCGTTGTCACGGCTCAATGCCAGCCGAGAAGTGCCTGGATCTTTTGCAGGGCAAGTTGGCAGAATTTGGTCTTGAGCTCAGTAAGCACGTCACCTGTGTCACAACCGACGGAACTTCCGTGATGGTCAAATTCGGGAAATCACTGTCTTGCGAACACCAACTCTGCCTCGCTCACGGCGTGCATCTGGCCGTCATCGACGCTCTGTACTTGGGTGATGACAGGCAGACCTCTGAACAAGCAGACGACGGCGGTGGTGGTGAAACTTGCCAGGTGAGATCAATTTTAATGTACCTGAAAGCTTTTATTCTGAGATAGCGCAAAAATAGCTTATTACGACAATGACAGCAAATGACATATTTGCAAGTGTTTGAGTTTTGCTGTGCGATCTGATATGAATATTTGTGGTCATTTGACATTCGTTGTCTTTATATTCCTTCTCTGATCGATGTCACACACATCCTTTGTATTTTTCGCGTATTTTATCATCATGGGTGAAAATCAGTGAGTCAAATTTGAACTGGTCAATTGACTTGTACTGCCGTTCTAGCTGCACAGCATGCCTATGCAAATTGTTCTGTCGTCTTAGCGCTAATGTGAATCTTGCCGCCTTGCAGGTTAACTCGTCAGAGGAATCCGACAGTGATGATGAGGATGACAGCAACAGCACGGACGAAGACACAGATGGTGCTACCTGTCACCGTGAACTACACAGTTCGATCAATCCAATCGTAAACAAGATTAGAAACATCGTCCGCTGGTTTCGAAAATTCCCCGTACGAAATGAAGTCCTTCAGAAATACGTTAGAGAAGAACGTGGACAAGAACTGATGCTGGTGCTAGACTGTAAAACCCGATGGAATAGCTTGTGTGACATGCTGGATCGGTTTGATACTCTGAAAGCAGCTGTCCATAAGGCAATTATTGACATAGGAGACAAACATATTAAAATGATCGATTATTACGAATACGCCACCATACCTAGGCTCATTCGTTGCCTTAGGATCCTGAATCTCGGAGCAGAAGCGCTATGTAGGCGGGAAAGTGAACTTCCGGAGGCTGGAGCTGCTTTAACATTTATTTTAGATGCGCTTGTGAAGGAGGATAGTGCGATTGCACGCAAACTGTCAGATGCTTTAAAACAGCGCATTATACAGAGGCAGTCGCGTGCGGCAAAGTTCTGCAATCACTCCATAACAAAATGTCGGCAGATAGAGATTAGAAAGATATTTTCCCTAGTGCCTCCCGTAAGGAAGCACAGGACTTAGTTTTGCACATGATGGGAAGAATGGGAGAACAGATGCATGCTACCGAAGTAGGTGTAGATGCAGAAGCGATGAACGTTGATGATCCTCAGCCAGCACAGTCGCTTCAGTCGATGCTTCAACAGGCTCTAGATAAGATAAAAGTTCCAGAGCCAGATCACAGTTCAAGCGCATCCAGGCTAAGTCTCTCCAATCCTTCGCTTATGACCAAGGCCATTAGGAAAGAGTTGGAACACCTGCCTGTCTCTGGAAGAACGGGTATGATAGCTCTGACCTACAGCTGGCTCAAGGACATAGTTCCTACGAGTGTTGAGTCGGAACGTGTGCTTTCAACTGTCGGAAATATCGTCACTAAAGTACAATCGAGTCTCGGCGACGAAGCCGTTGATGCCCTTTGCTTCCTAAAGTGCTACTATCGTGGCAGGTGACTTGTGTGACCAGGACACAATAGGCCGGGTCACAATAGGTAAATACCTCTACTGTAATACGACTAGAAATATAACCAAGAAATATATACTGTCAATATCATTCATATGTCTTTGTTTGTTTGGGGAGCAGAACATTTTATTCTGTTTAGTGTCCATATGAATTTTCATGTGCTTTCCGCATGGTGAGAATAGTTTGCTATGAGTTATCCTAAAGCGGGAAATATTTACTCTGCTGTTAAGAATGCGCCACATACATTATCTTAAGCAGACACTAATTTTGGACATGTTTACTGAAAAAATTGCCCAATCCCGGAATCCCGGGATATCCCAGGATTGAGGGACGGTGAATCCCGGGATCCCAGGATTGCAAAAATGTCCCAGGATTATCAGCCCTACTGCACACGACAGTACAGCCAGCCTCCACTCGGCAGTACAGCCAGCCTCCACACCTCCCGTCTGTCAGCCAGCCTCCACACCTCCACACGACAGCACAGCCAGCCTCCACACCTGAACACGACAGTACAGCCAGCCTCCACACCTCAGCCTCCACACGACAGTACAGCCAGCCTCCACACCTGCACACGGCAGTACAGCCAGCCTCCACACCTCAGCCTCCACACGACAGTACAGCCAGCCTCCACACCTGCACACGGCAGTACAGCCAGCCTCCACACCTGCACACGACAGTACAGCCAGCATCCACTCGGTAGTACAGCCAGCCTCCACACCTGCACCCGGCAGTACAGCCAGCCTCCACACCTCCACACGACAGCACAGCCAGCCTCCACACCTGAACACGACAGTACAGCCAGCCTCCACACCTCAGCCTCCACACGACAGTACAGCCAGCCTCCACACCTGCACACAGCAGCACAGCCAGCCTCCACACCTCAGCCTCCACACGACAGTACAGCCAGCCTCCACACCTGCACACGGCAGTACAGCCAGCCTCCACACCTGCACACGACAGTACAGCCAGCATCCACTCGGTAGTACAGCCAGCCTCCACACCTGCACACGGAAGTACAGCCAGTCTCCACACCTCCACTCGGCAGTACAGCCAGCCTCCACACCTGCACACGACAGTACAGCCAGCCTCCACACCTGCACACGACAGTACAGCCAGCCTCCACACCTGCACACGGCAGTACAGCCAGCCTGCACACCTCCACACGGCAGTACAGCCAGCCTCCACACCTGCACACGGCAGTACAGCCAACCTCCACACGACAGTGCAGCCAGCCTCCACACCTGCACACGAAATTACAGACACCCTCCACGCCTGCACGAAAGTACAGCCAGCCTCCACACCTGCACACAGCAGTACAGCCAGCCTCCACACCTGCACACGGCAGTACAACCAGCCTCCACACCTGCACACGGCAGTACAGCCAGCCTACACACGAAAGTACAGCCAGCCTCCACACCTGCACAAAACAGTACAACCAGCCTCCACACCTGCACACGGCAGTACAGCCAGCCTCCACACCTCCACACGGCAGTACAGCCAGCCTCCACACCTGCACACGGCAGCAAAGCCAGCCTCCACACAGACAGTACAACCAGCCTCCACACGGCAGTACAGCCAGCCTCCACACCTGCACACGGCAGTACAGCCAGCCTCCACACCTGCACACGAAATTACAGACAGCCTCCACGCCTGCACGAAAGTACAGCCAGCCTCCACACCTGCACATGGCAGTACAACCAGCCTCCACACCTGCACACGGCAGTACAGCCAGCCTACACACGAAAGTAAAGCCAGCCTCCACACCTGCACAAAACAGTACAACCAGCCTCCACACCTGCACACGGCAGTACAGCCAGCCTCCACACCTGCACACAACAGTACAACCAGCCTCCACACCTGCACACGGCATTACAGCCAGCCTCCACACCTCCACACGGCAGTACAGCCAGCCTCCACACCTGCACACGGCAGTACAGCCAGCCTCCACACTGCAGTACAGCCAGCCTCCACACGACAGTACAGCCACCCTCCACACCTACACACGAAAGTACAGCCAGCCTTCACGCCTGCACACGACAGTACAGACAGCCTCCAGACGACAGTACAGCCAGCCTCCACACCTCCACACGACAGTACAGCCAGCCTTCACGCCTGCACACGGCAGTACAGCCAGCCTCCACACGAGAGTACAGTCAGCCTCCAAACCTCCTCACGACAGCACAGCCAGCCTCCACACCTGCACACGACAGTACAGCCAGCCTCCACACCTGCACACGACAGTACAGCCAGCCTCCACACCTGCACACAACAGTACAGCCAGCATCCACACGACAGTACAGCCAGCCTCCACACGACAGTACAGCCAGCCTCCACACCTGCACACGACAGTACAGCCAGCCTCCACACCTGCACACAACAGTACAGCCAGCAATCCACACGACAGTACAGCCAACCTCCACACGACAGTACAGCCAGCCTCCACACGACAGTACAGCCAGCCTCCACACGACAGTACAGCCAGCCTCCACACGACAGTACAGCCAGCCTCCACACGACAGTACAGCCAGCCTCCACACGACAGTACAGCCAGCCTCCACACGACAGTACAGCCAGCCTCCACACGACAGTACAGCCAGCCTCCACACACGACAGTACAGCCAGCCTCCACACGACAGTACAGCCAGCCTCCACACGACAGTACAGCTAGCCTGCACACGACAGTACAGTCAGGTAAGAGGCTGGCATATTTTGCAGTCACATATCCGGCACTTTCATCTTTCAGGCCTCACCCTCAGGAAAGAGCTCAAAAAGAAGAGAAGCGAATGCGTAGCCTCCGCACTTTATCATGACATTTCTCACCTTTTCGGCTGCTTCTGGGTTGTTTGGATTCTTGTCTGGATGGTGCTTCAGTGCTAACCTTCTATAAGTCTTCTTGATCTCTTCTTGGGTGGCTGTTTTGGGAAGACCGAGAATCTCGTACAGCGAATCCCCTTGCGTTCTGAAAATATCAATAAAACAAAAATTGACATGTTTTGGACAACTCAATGAATCACTAATCCCTTCATGCCATATTTTCACTATTGTGAAAATGGGAAGATTAATTGTCTCACTTTTTAACTACGCGAAAGGCAACAGACGACGAACTTTATAATACTCGATAAAACAGAGAGAGTGCATAAAGTGGGCCTGATATGTGAGTATACCTAATGGCATGAAGTTTACAGGGCTAATTTGGAATCTGCGGTCTGTCTTTTTTGCTATCAGGCTACAGTTACCATAAGAGCTGCGGAATTTACAACAATATTCCTAACGTAATGTCGGATGTGCTTTTGGGTTCTACTTGCTTAAACGTGATGTTGAAGAGCCTAAGTCAATTCCGTTGTATTTCTGAGACACTCAGCTATGGAATGACACCCACCTTACGTTCTGGTGCTGGGTTATAAAGTAGAGCCACGGGTCAGAAAAAATAAATAACCTGGTCCAAAATACGATGTATTTTTGCATAATTATTTTTAGTGACTGGAAAAATTATCATAGAAAATCGTGCCAAACAGGCGTGTGGTATTCGCATAGACTGACACTCGTGGATTTCGACAGTAGCCCCAGGAAATGGACGGCCGGGACAAGTTCACATCCCGACAAATTAGCACTCAATTCCACGCGCATGAACGTAAAACCAGGACGCATGCAAAATAATCATTCAAAAGGCAACCCTATGGAGTGCAAGCCAGTCCATTCAGTGATAAAGCGACATACAGCGAAATTAGACACAAAACAACGCACAATGCGAGCATAATACCGTGTACAACAAAAGAGAAACCACCGGTCACAGCTACGCCAACCAGGCCCCGGCCACTACCATCGGCTATCTAACCCGCGCCGCCAGCTATATTACTACTGCTTTGCTGTTCGAATTTTTCACACGTTTGCCACAGGAACATACATCAAAATTGCACTTTCTTTTGGAAATGATAGCCCCTCACAATTTATCGCATGATCTGGCTTAATTTGAGCATTCGCAGAAAAATATCGTCGAAATTGGACCAAACTTTTAGGTCACCCGAATTAATTTGTTGGTTGAAATTCACCAACCTAATGTCCAGGAGAAGACATTCTGAGAAAGAGAAGAAATGAGAAGGTAAATTGATAGATTTGGCAGTGCTGAGCTAAGAAGCATGATTGAAGCTGCAAACACGTTAAATGGCCTATCTCCTTGAATGCTGGATGCCAACTGAGCAAATACAATGGTTACGCACGTGACCTCACAGATGAATGGGCGGCTGGCATTGCGCCATCCCTCTCACAAATCTCGTCCTGTCTGGCATTGCTCCCACTGTGTTGCTGTGTGATAGACATCTGGCGTCACTGACCTGGGGCAGTGGCAGAGCCACCAGTCACTTTTTGAGGAGGGGGCAATATCCAATAAGATGGTCACAGATGGGAAAAACCATCGGAATCTATTTTGTTGCGGGGAAGCAAACAATTTTTTCCTCCCGGATCCGTCCTTGTGCTTGGGTTGCGAAACATGTTAGCTGTCACTGGATGCCGGGGCTCTCCTCACCTGTCTGTTTATTTAGAGAGAATTCTGGTAAAACGGCTGAACCAGTGATATAACTTTGTTTGCAGGTTCCAGTAAAATAATATTTTCAGATACGCGTCAGAAGAGGGGGCGGTGGGAGCCATAGGCGGATCCAGGGGGAAAGGGATGCAGGTCCCCCATCGACTCTCGGCGCCCCTAAAACCCCGGGGAGCTGAGGCCGGGGATTACGCTAGTTTTTTTGCGTCCTTTTGGCAACACCCTTACTTATCGGAAGGATATTGTTTATTGAGCATCATATATTTATCATTTGCAGCATAAATATCATATTTTATGCTGCAAATATTGAATGTTTTTTGTAGTATTTCAAAGGTCTAGAAGCCTATGCAGCAGCTTCAGCGGCGATAGTGATTGTTGCTGTGCGTACCACCAGCGGTAAAATTGGGCAGTGATGGATCTAGCCGGTTGGTTTGGTGGGACAAACAAAAATCGAAAAACAAAAAAATGCTTCGGCAGTGAAAGCTTTCGCCATAACTAACTAGCCGGCGAGTTGGGAGGTGGGGGGAGTGGGGAGTAAACATATATCGAAAAGCAAGACAAACAGACGTCACTGGGTGAAATGTGTGGCCACAATATACTTGCTTTCGATATCCAAGGATCATTCACCCAAATACGATTTTAAATATCACGAGGACCAGGCTCCAATATTCACACTGGAGTTGACAGGCTCTGTTTGAAGTTGATCGGTTCAGTTGAAGCATGGAATAAAGATACCTGGAACGGAAGCCTCGTTGATTTCTGGGATGCTTTTGAGGGGCTCATTAAAAAGAATTGGGTAAATAGCCAAGAACATTAAAATATGGAACATTAACCATGGTATCTCTATTCCATGGTTGAAGCACCAACACCTTGCTTCCGAACTTAAAAGGAGCCGGAGAAAAGGTCGACAGCTTGGGGGAGCGGGACGACATCATGGTTTTGCTCCTAGTTTTTTTTTCGTTCGGGGAGCAAACACGGATTGCCCCCCCTTGGGTCCACCACTAAAACTGGGTGCGGTTTGAGGGGTCTTGCTGCCACGTGCGACCACCGGGGGTAGGAGGGCAGTGAATAGTGAACATTTCCCTGATAAAATCCACCAACTCGAGAGCTACTACCTACTCTTTGGATTTTAGTGCGACATTGGTTCCAGATAATGTTGCTGGTAAAACTTTTCGAGGTGTCGCTGAAATGAAAATATCTTAGGATAAACAGTTTCTACATTTTCTGGTTGGGTAAAACCAGCAGAATATTAGCCGGGGACCGTGTAACCAAAGCCTACGGTGCTCCCTTGACCTGAGAGGGTATATTACCAACAGCATAAAAACATGACTAAAATTGGACTGGAAACTTGGATATTTGCGGACCGTCAGTTACAGCTGCTGGGGGAATGAAGGTATTAACCTAATACTTCGTAGTAGCTTAAAGCGCATAGATAACACACAAAAAAACATTAAAAATTGCGTTTTTGTGAAGTGAAAAAATATGTGTGTAATCGTGAACAAAAAAGTTTGATTGTCTAGGACAGATAAACGGTCGTTGGGACAGAATTGAGATGTTTCAAACTGCGACACCTCCTTTGATTGGTTTAGGCAAAAAAAAACCTTAACAATGACAGGTGGTGTGAAAGCTCCGATATTGCAAATTTCGAGAAATGTTTGCAGGGAGTAGAGAGTGTTTGCTTATCCTCAAACTATCACATGGGACCCAAGGGGGAACTCAGTGTTAAGCTGGACTGATTCGGATTCAGCCCGAGAGATTATTATCAGTATATTGTTTTGGGACTTCATTGAGCTCAAATCTTTAGCCTCGATAAACTTTTTGAGAACTCCCGCAGTCTAATATTGAGCCGCTTGAACTAAAGAGTGTTTTAAGCTCAAATTCTGCGGAGGTATCATCGGTGCAATCTTTCGAAAGCCTAGCTGCTCAGAGAGGCCCCTAGCTATCGTGCACCCTCAGCCGTCACCTCAATTTAACGTATCTGCATTGGTTTTGGTCGCCCGGAGAAGAGGCGCATAAGCATTTATCACTAACCTTATACGAGATTGTAGGTAATATATATATATATATATATATATATATATATATATATATATATATATATATATATATATATTAGAATATGTTTGCAGTAATCTTTCTTTTATACATGTTTGGTTAGAAACGATGGCATATTTCAGTTTTATGTTCTTCTTCTGTTGTCTCTCTTTTCTCCGTACCACTCTTCTTTTATCAGTTTCCAAAGAAAAAGTAGGTTTCCTAGGTTCATTTACGACGTTTCGGTGATAAATACATCCACCATCATCAGGCATTAATAATATGTTTATACACAGGCTTTACAGATTAGTTTATACAGTCAAGAATTCGATAATTATAAGTTAAAATATTGAACGCTTTTCACGACAGAAAATTAATGATCGATCGTGCTGTTTCATATGGAAGACTTCTCGTGTAGATATACATAAAGAGATTGCAATCTAAGGAACTCGCGGTGTAGTACCGAAATATACCACCCTCTTAACCCAAATGGATGCTGCTAAGGGTTATTATGCCGTAATAATCCAGCTGGTTGTTCATGCTGGGATTTCGGTCCATAATTAAGGCAGCCTCGAGAATTTGCAGTCTTTTCCTGTTGTTTTCCTTTGCTAAGATTGTGGTGTTGCTGTTGAGGTCCTGTCTGGTGAGTTGGCGTTGGTGTTTCTGTTTGGTATGTAGCAGTGGACCACCGGCTTGTAGGTGGCAGGTGAGTCTCCGAGAGAGCGTATTTGTTGTGTGTCCTATATAGCTAGACGTGGACTGGAGTTTTCAGTCTCTATACGGGAATTTATACTGATATACCACGTTGGTAGCTTTTAGGAGCTTGTCTTTGTTTTTTGTGGGTTGTTGCACATTACAAGCTGGGCGGTCTTAGCAGACTTGTAGTATATGATTGTTTTGATGTTGTGTCCCTCTTTCGGCTTGATGTTCCTTTTTAGAATATTCTTCAGGGCTGTTTCGTCTTCTTTGTATGCCGCAGTCATTTGGTTTTTATAAAACAGTTTGTGAGTCGTCTTTTCTTGTATGTCGGTCTTTTTGTTTTGGACGTCATGTGCATGGTTTGGATGGAACTTGTCCAATGCAGTTTTGATTTCCGCATCGATGTCATGACACGTATATGTCACGAGCATTTGCTTTACGTGACTGAGTTCTTTGTGAATAAGTTCCCAGCTGCTGCGGGTGTTTATAGCTCTTCTTACATAAGTGCGAATCACGCCCCGTCGATACCTGTCGGGGCACGCACTGAGGGCGTTCATGCATTGTCCCGTGTTTGTCTCCTTCCTGTGTACACTTGTGGTAAATTATCCTGTGCTGGCATCCACATTTACGTCGAGGAAATGCAGCTTTCTTTGATTTTCCAGTTCATAGGTGAACTTGAGAACTAATTGTTCCTCTAAGATGTCCTTCAGCTGCTTCAAATTCTCTCACCTTCGACTTCCAAGTAGATGTCATCCACATATCGTATGAAAATATATGGTTTTTGCTCGAGTTGTTATATTGCTTTCTCTTCTACGTGGCACATATATGAGTTAGCGAATAGGACTCCCAGTGGGGAGCCCATGGCTACTCCATCAATCTGTTTGAATAGTTTTCCACTTGGGCATCGGAATGGCGCCTCCGTTGTGCATAATTGAAGCATTTCCCTGAGGATTTTTCGAGGGAGTTTGCTTGGTGGTGGAAGATGACCATGGTTATAAACATAGTCCAATATAATTTCTATAGTTTCGTTTACCGGAACGTTTGTGAACAAACTTTCAACATCCAGCGAGGCGATGATGCCTTGTGGCTTGTGAGATCTCAAATTTTCAAGAAATTCATCCGTGGACTTGATCGTGTATTTCTCAGGGATGAATGTGGTCAGCAGGGTGTTCAGTCGTTTTGCAAGTTGGTAGGTGGGTGTTGGTATTTTTGAAATTATGGGCCTTAATGGATTTTTGAGCTTATGTGTTTTCACCGTACCGTAGAGGTAGCCTGGCTCGAATTGTCCGACATCTTTTTCGAAGTGAAGGCCATCTTCCACAGCGTTAGCGGTTTCGATAATCGTATTTACTTTTTCTTGAGAGGTTCTGTTGGATCCTTAGTGATTCTCTTGAACTTGGTTTCATCTGCTAGTATATCATTGATTTTGCTTACATATTGTTCACGGTCTAATACGACGTAGCTCGAGGGTTTATCGGCCTTACGGATAATAACGTCTGTGTCTTCCCTTAGTTTTCTCGCGGCCTCCCGTAGCTTATGTGATATAACGTTTGAACTTTTTCCGCCCCACTTTTTAGGTGCTTCCGCCAGGAAGTTGAGCTCTTAAGTCGGGGTTAACAGATATGTGACCACTTTATTCTAGCTTAGTTACGGATGGGTATAGGAGTTCTAGTTCCGTAATCTTCTCATGTCTTTGGAATTTGTTTCCCAGATGAAGATTTAAGCCTAAGTCTAGAAACTCCTTTTCATCTGGGCTCATGAGAAGATTACGGAGCTAGAACTCCTATACCAATCCGTAACTAAGCTAGAACAAGGTGGTCACATATCTGTTAACCCCGACTTAAGAGCTCAACTCCTGGCGGAAGCACCTAAAAAGTGGGGCAGAAAAAGTTCAAACGTTATATCACCTAAGCTACGGGAGGCCGCGATAAAACTAAGGGAAGACACAGACGTTATTATCCGTAAGGCCGATAAACCCTCGAGCTACGTCATATTAGACCGTGAAGAATATGTAAGCAAAATCAATGATATACTAGCAGATGAAACCAAGTTCAAGAGAATCACTAAGGATCCAACAAAACCTCTCAAGAAAAAAGTAAATACGATTATCGAAACCGCTAACGCTGTGGAAGATGGCCTTCACTTCGAAAAATATGTCGGACAATTCGGAACAATTCGATTCGACCTCCACAGTACGGTGAAAACACATAAGCTCAAAAATCCATTAAGGCCCATAATTTCACAAATATGGTAGTACCGTGTGCTGTGCACCACGCCAGGTGTTCCATTGATCGGTTCCCGCCACTACTGCTTACGCACGGCGCAGTGTCACGTGGTACAGACTTGATTGACGGGTCTGGGTCAGAGTGGGTGTGCCTGGGATATCACCCAAAACTCACCCACCTACCAACTTGCAAAACGACTGAACACCCTTCTGACCCCCAGAGTTGTGCGTTTCAGAATTTTTTGAGTCGACTCAACTCAACTCATGTGCTGAGAGTGGTCGACTCAACTCTGACTCAACTCATTGTCAAGAGTTCAGCGAGCCGATTCAACTCTGACTCAATGTTAAATCCTCCCGACTCAACTCCGACTCAACTCACGACTCAACTCAACTCAAAGTTCGACTAAGTTTCAAAATATATAAATAAAGGATAAATAACATAACTAAATAATAAAATAAAAAAAAAGCTTTACAGAAAGTCACACAGGAACATGAAGATTAATAGATGGAAGATTAATTAATTGAAACATTAAAAATTAATTATAGCCAGGAGCCATGGATATATTTTTATTCTTGCAGACTGTCACTGTCAGATAAAGCTACCCACACCATGTTGCAATGATTTCTGAAAGAACCCTTGCATGTTTAAGCAGGTACATGGAATGGAAAGCAACTTAAATGGGTTAAGGTTACAACAAAATAGGGAAATAATTACACCTCCATACTATCAGAAAAAGGTCCAATCTAAAAAAACATGACCTAAACTGTATTTTCAGTAATGATAAGGGTAGGTAATGCTTTTTGTCTCTGTTAAAGAACGACGCTAGATAATTTTGCTAAATGACACATTCCTATGCCATGAGCTGAACCAAAATCTAAGCTATATTTACTAGAGTACCTAGTTGCAATTGCAAATTCGAAGAACTACAGCAAAACCTAGGACATAGTATACCATATCAATATTTGACATAGGACGATATAAATGGAAATGTCATCATCGTGTTGCGTTTCATACATTCATATTTTTAAACCGAATACAATTTTCAGCTTGAAAACATTCAATACAGCACGTACACCCGGTTCCATACTGATTGGTAGGTACTACTGGTCCGGCTGTTTTTGCCAAATAACTCCAGAACAATGCTTCTCAGCGTCCTGGTTTCGAGCTCTATAGAAGCTTTTCGTTGAGATCTTTCTATTGGCATGCACTGAATTTCCATCTGACGAAAAATTTAGAAATTATTCAATAAAAACACCTTTGAGGCCGTGAAGACGGGGCAAGCGCTAGAATACCTGGCACCGCCTATCCCAGGCGCACCCCTATGACCCAGACCCGTCAATCAAGTCTGTACCACGTGACACTGCACCGTGCGTAAGCAGTAGTGGCGGGAACCGATCAATAGAACACCTGGCGTGGTGCACACGGTACAACTTCGGTGAAGAGCGGATAACAGTGTAGCCGTAGGCAGTCGGTCACGTGACTGGGGTGGGGCTGCACTGCTGCGCGGACAGCGAGCTCGCCGAGTTGTGCTGGGGCTACGAGTAGATCGGACTGAGACATCAAGTATAGAAACTCGGAAAGTTACTGTTGTTCTCAGGAAAATTAATACTCATATTTGTGCGTAATGTAGATACGTAGCTAATTCATTCAAATATCATATCTGGACATTTCAAATCCCCGTTTGTAATTCTAACGTTAGGCACGTTTAGAGACATAGAAATCGCCATGGATTTTCTAGCGATGCAAATCGATGTCCGCTTCTCCCTTGGTTCAGTTCGTAGGCGGATCCAGGGGACAAGGAGCGGATGCTTTTTCCTCCCAGATTCAACCTTGGGCCCTGGTGCAAACATGCCTCTTACCCCCCCGATAGATTCGACACACCTCTGAAAGGTTGCACCGTTCAGAAGTGGACGGGGCAAATACCGAATCGCTCTTGGCAAATAACGCATCGCTACCCGAGTATCCCTTTCCCGCAGCTATTGCGAAGTTTTGGGTAAGACCAGTCCTGTCAGCCGGTAAGATGCCGGAACGAATCCCTGCAGCCTGGCGGATTCGATTGGACTAACAGAAGTTTTTGGATAAATTTTGATCCGAGGGTGGTTATGATTTTTTGGCTAGATGGCCCCGTTTTTATTGATAGGAGTATTTAAACTAATTGTCCTGGCGTTCAAGTGTATCGGCTTGGATTTGGAGAAAGGATGAAGATACCCCTAAGGCACATATTTCACGTTTGACATGCTCACTGGCGGATCCAGAGCTTGAGTTTGGGGGAGGGGCAAATTGTCCCAGATTTTGGGCACCGGCAGGGGTGTGGGAGGTCTAAGGAACGAGTCTAAAACAAATATTTTGATGATTTTAGTGACTCTTCTACCTCAAAATCCGCGGGTACCACACATAATATAGCAGCTGATGTGCCCTTAAACCCCAATACACCTACGATCTCAAAAGCTGAACTTGCAAAAGCCTAAACAAATTTTATAATACCGAATTCAACACTTAAATCCTTCTCGAAGCCACCAATCGACAAATCGCTGATATCCCATATTCGCAATGCCGAGTTCATAAAACCCCTCATTAGGGAAATACCCAAAGGTCTCTGAATTGACGCAACGCGCGAACGGGTTAGATCAGCAAAAAGAAACCAGAAATTAAGCAGCCCATGCGCACACAATGAAACGTCTTGCGACGTGCAATGCCATTGATCCGGGCTGGTATAAACAAAACAAAACCTTATCACCAGAAGTTATCTTTTTCCAGTTCCGTATTTAATCTAAGGAATTCATTTAGTGGTTCCAAGGAATTTGAAATGTATAAGTGTCTTTTACGGCATGAAAATTCGAAGAACCTGTCATGTTGTATTAAGCTTCAAGCCAACATTAAACAATAGGTGACCACTTTTTAGGCACTGAGCCAGGAAAAATATGGAACGGCCGGCACCGACTCCGACTGAATATCAGATGCTCCGCCCTCCTTGCCAAAAGGCAGCAGGATGGTGTGATTTGTAAAGAAAGGCTTAAACGATTTTTACATGCAATGCAACCTAATCGGAATCTTTTCAATAGCTTTCGAATGATGCTTAGAAACTTGTCAAGCTATTCTAGGAGCTGTGTTACATCCAGGCTCTGTAAGCTTCGTTTTGAATAACAAAATCACGTTACACGGGCTTGGAAATGACGTAATAAGTCGTTGACCTCATCTGAGGTCAGTTTTGGGCCATAGTTTTTTCTTCAAAGTCATCACTTGAGAGGTATGCAAAGCGACGCATCTTTCATTTGAATCGATTCGGAATTATTGGCAAAAACCGAAAGGTGATCCAATCGGACCAGGACTATATTCTGCTTGTGCTGGAGCTTTTGGTGATGCAAAACTTCCATTGATAGTCCGCTGATTTGTCCCTTTCAACATGCACTGGTGGAAACAATTCAACAGTAGTAGGTTCTGAATTCGTCTGATACATGATTTCCGGGACCTTTCTTAGCCGCGACTGGACCGCAACAAAGACGCCGGTAGGCTGGGTGCATCTCTTCAAATCGATTGCCATGAAATTGGCCAATAATTTATTCAGATAAAATGGTAACGTCATCATGTCACTTTCATTTTTTGGTGTGGACAATGCAAACAATTGGCCAGTTCCGGGTTGGAATTTTGGAACTGAAACCTTTTTTCCAAATGGCGTGAATAATAACTTGAACAAGTCACTGATGAAATGGCGGTGGTTAGACGTTTCTGTGATGTGACGTCCCAGGTAAAGCCCCCCGCGTATTGATCTCGCAATCCATGTGCGGATTACTGCCTATCTATGTGCGGTTATAGCCCTATTCGGAAAAAGAGTTCTGCTGCGGCTGCATGATCACTGGCAGGGTTTTCGACGCACTTGATTCTAAGATGACGAAAGTACATGAGATCGGCCCAGTAAATTTTGGTTCAGGAAAACATTTTTAAAAGTTCAGCGGCGTTTTCAAATATCGTTGCCCGCAGAGAGGAGCCAGTGGCTGTCAAATTGTATTTAAAAAACTATTTTGATAACATTGGCCCTGTATAACAGTAGACCTGGCATTTAATGACAGCAGGCATAGATAACAGTAAATGTGGTGCCAAATCCAAGTATGATGTTATCTATGCATTGACAAAATAATTCAAAAATTTTGCAGGCAGCCTTCACGAAAACTAAAACTGGGCATACATATTTTGAGTAGTTACTGTTGGGATGAGTAGTTGCTCCTTAACCAGAATGAAACGAGATTTATTTTGAATTAAGTTAAAGATCTACGGATTAAATATTTACTGGCCGATGTCACTTATCGAGGCATCACTTATTGCCGGTGCTGATTCCGTCGCTTTTCCTAAAAGTATCAAAATATCATTGCGTGGAGGATATTTCGTAATTTACCTTATCGGAAACCTCATAAACAAATTGACCAAAATGAAAGTCAACGTCCCGCTTTGATGATTAGTTTTGAACTGAGATAAAATTTTGAACAGAGTGTCGAGAAACCACTATTGGCATATTTCATTTATCCTAAAGCTCTCTGTGTGAAATTTACGCTCGTCTTAAAGTTAAAAATAAAAGGGTCTATTTTAAGATTGCAGACCACGAAGGAATCCATTTCCATCTGGCATCGCGTGCTGCGAAATAAATGTTACAAATGGCATAGCCTCAGCTGCTGCAAGCAGCCAGACTTGCAATTATACGCGATTGTCAACCCAGGGTAGTAAAGGAAGAGGAAATATTTTGTGTTGAGTGATTGAAGATGGAAAAAATGTGTTTCCTGATCTTCCAACCTATTTTGTGTGTATCAAGTCTTTTTTTATAATTTCGACAATGAGGCATACTCCCTTTAAGGAGTCTTTTTTTAGTTCAGGCTGTCTCAGAGCATGTATCATTACGGATGACCCTTCTAAAGGCATTATCGTATCGTATCATAAGCCGCACCCTCGCTCGCAACAGTCGCCTTAGAGAAATGCTTGATCTATCGATAGTCCACTGCACCAAATTGTATACATGATATGAATACACAAGCCTGTTCACGATACAGCGTTGAAAATATGTGCAAGTAGCTTTGATATACGGGATATACACAACGTGAAGCACCAGCAGGCAGCCCCGTTTACCAAGGCCCAACCACTCATTCAATGTCTTGTGACCATTTGACAGGACAGACCAGACATTTTACACGTTTTCTAAATTCCGAGACAAAAAAATATGAAAAAAACATGAACTTTCCAATCATGCTTCGATTGACCTGATGGGGCCATTGGAAAATCTATCGTAAACAAAATCATGTCCTCAGTTATTGGGCATATGAACTGTTGGGAGCGAAATAGATAAACAAACCGAAACAAGATAAAGGCAGTTTCAGATTCTGGGCACTAACATACGATAGAGAATGCTTTCGCGGACATCCACGGGAGTTAACACCTAAAAACTATTTAAAGCTTGCAATGGACATAATTTGTGTCTATTACTTGTATCGCTTCGTTTTGAGCGATCATACAGTAATCTAGAAATACAGTAAATTTTTTATTCCATCTGACGTTTGATTGTCGACAATCTTCAATGTGTTTCCAGTTTGTCATGGTTGATGACGTTATTCAGTGGCATGCATCTGATTTTCTCGAATAATCGGCAGACTTTAATAATAATGCTTTAAAACGATCATATAAATAGCAGAACAAGTAAAATAACTCTACGTAAAGCTGCCATCTGTTCTGTAAGTTTTTCAGAAGGTTGTACTGATAGCAGAAGTCCAACACAAATTTGTTTAAAAGCAGTAACACTTTTCATGATCCCCACTACGGACAAAATAGCGAGAGGTCCAGTAAATCGTACCCATTATGACCAGCAACACACGCTAAAATAAAAACTTGGTTATGCCACTCGCAAATCTCTACGCTTGTTTCCAGACGACATCTAGGAACAATAAATTGTCACCAGAAAGGTAGAAGCCAAGAGTCCACTGGACCACCTGTTCCAAAAGTTGTAAAACTTTCGAACAGTTATAAAAAACGGATATACATGATATGACATCGGAAACGAGTAAAAACATCCGTTGCTTTACCTTCTTTGATAACCAAGGCTAACGTATGTCTTGCGATACGAATTTAAATGAAGAATATTATTGGAAAAAATATAACTCACCTCGTTTGGGAGAGAAGGTTCGTTGCCCCCCACCCCTTCCTAGGTATTGAGGTGGATCGCCCTTTGCCTATAGATCCGAGAGAAGGCATGTTACACAAGCAATTTAATTTATACGCAGCACGAATTTCCAGGAGTCCAAGATATGCAAAACGACAAATTGGGGTAAAAAGGCTCACAGGGCCAAAGAGGCAAACGAAAACAAAGAAGAATACTTGGAAATGGTCCTGAAACTGCTCTGGACCGGGTAGATTCTATCCGGGACCTCGGGGTATGGCTGGACACCAAATTAACCTTCGCCGACCACATCAACAACACGGTAACCAAAGCAAACAGAGCTCTGGGCGTAATGATTAGAACCCTCCAGTCTTGCCATACTGGGGGAGAATTGTCACCGGAACCTCTCCTGGCAGCTTATTTTGGCAACATTCTGGCAATTCTAGAATACGGTTGCGTGATTTGTGGGGGGGGGTGCTGCCCAAACAAACCTTGAAAGACTTGAAAGGGTTCAACATAAATTCCTTATCTGTCTCGCTTCCACTACTCGTACATTAACAACGTCTTTGACATACTCAGACCTTTTGGCGACTTTTAACATAACCAGTCTTTCAAACAGGAGTATCAGTACGATGTACTTTTCGTTCACAAAATTCTAGCCGAGAAGGTGGACTCTGCTCTCTAGCTCGGGACATTCCCCCTTCACGTCCCCGCGCGACCCACCCGGAATATGAACGGTACATTGCTCCATGTTCCCTTCGCCAGGGTGGATACGGTTAAAGATATGTATTTTGTCTGGCGGCTGGTGCTATGAACTCTTTCTTAACCGTGTGTCAAAATTCAGATGTATTCACTTCAAAATTTTGTCAGTTCAGATCTCAAGTCCGCGCGTATATAAAAAGTCTGTAGTGATCTCCCCTTGTTTTTGTTAGGACGTTTTATTTGTATTTAGTGCGTATGTGGATTCGTTGTATCCAGTATAAGCTGAGTGTTCGATCGTTGATCGTGTTTGATCGTCCTCGATACGAAATGAGCTGTAATTGTGGGCAACCTGTTGCTCAGGACACAAACAAACAACAACAATAAACAATAAAAAAGTTTGCATTTGGTATCCCAGAGTTTGGAGGCGCCATTGTCGAATGCAGTTCTAGGGACTAACAAAAATGAGAAAGTAGACAGAAAAGCCGCTCCTTGATCGATCATTCGGCGCCTTAGCACCGTGTGCTGTCGCCCCTGAAACTGTTCTGGAGCCCCTGAAATGTCCTTTTTCATTGTTCCCCCTTCACCAAGATGAAATTACTAGTAACCTGGCCTCTCGGATCCACCAAACATGACGTAATTTTTTGCGTTGTATCCCGTCAAAGCGCCCTAGGCGGGTCCAAGGTTTCCAATGGGGATCATTTGAACCGGGGCACCGACTCGTTAATACGTGATTATGTATCAAAGGGACACCAATATTTCCATCCTGGGGGGTGGGGTGGGGGTGAGTCAGAAGCAATGTCTCGCGGGGAGCAGGAGGAAGACACCGAGGGAGATTCAGGGGACGCCGAGGTGCACTGTGGGAGCACTGATGCATGATCCGAGGGCACTTGTTTCCTGAATCTGCATATGAGAATTGGGCTTGACAATAAAATACTGTCCTATACCTTTTATAGCTCCCTCATTTTTTCATCCCCTGGATTGAGTCGTGAGTTGTCAAAAGTTACTCCCTTAGGAGCACGGATTCCTTACAGCGTAAAACCATTCCCGCTTGGGCTCAAACCCACGCACACATTCCTACGTCATCTCTTCTCAGGCCCCTGCACGCTGCGCCGCTGAGGACTACTGCAGCGCTTGTTCCTGGCTCATGCGGGGAGTTTTGCCGGTATTCGCACCACAGCCACCAACACGCAGCTTGCAGAGGTCATAAAAATAATTTGTTTTCCCCAACAGAGGCCAGTGCTTACCCACTAAGATAAGGAATTATCCCCGAACGAAAATAGTTTCTTCTGATTTCCCGAGATTTTCCCAAACTAAGTTGGCAAAGTCAGATATTTTCTCTCCTCTGGCAGCTTGCTGGAGTGCTGGCACGGTCAGCCATGTCACGGTCGAATGACCTTCACCTCCCCCTCCGACCATATTGTGCCGTGTGCTACCATTCATTCATAAATCCCGGGCGGGAAGTGTTTGTAAACACTTGTTACGACCCTCTTATGACCCCACCTGGGCTGCGGCCAAGGCGAGGAGGGGAGGCAGAGGCGTTGTCAAGTTCGTCTCAGGCTGCCCCGCTCAAATCGGGTCGAAATCGATTTTTGTCCGTAGTTTTGTAACTATATACAAACAGATAGCAGGAACGCATGCCAGGGATAGATAGCCGCGGTCAATACACAGAATTCAAAGGTAGAATCATTCTTGAGAGTGAAATATTCCCGAGATATCTGCGAAAAATAATCGGACCAGTAGTAACTACCGATCAGTATAGAACCAGGTGTACCTATCACACTTCAAAATGATACCTTACAATCGATTCTAACTTAAAGGGAGATACGCGAAAAAATTTTTATTGGCTATATCAAAAGGTTACAAAAAGTTGTTTCAGAAGTCCTATTCTCATTTTTTGCGAATTCGGCCTGCAAATGCCTTAAAATTGCTCTCAAAGTCAACATTTCTAGACGACTTTACCGGTACACCTCATATCGATATATATGACGTCCACATGGCTAAGGCTATCAATTTCTCTAAGAATTAGGTCATATCTATCCTAAACAGTGATGTAGAAGTTTGGACTACTCCAGAAAAAAATTACTTTAGAAAAACAACATTCCAAAACTATTTTGAAACTGAAATATAGGGCTTAAAAGAAATCACGATTAACCAATCAGAAGCCTAGGAATTCTCAAACCGGGGCCACGTGACCCATCTGAAGCAAAAGTTTTGTCATCCTGGGGCGGAAGCAGAAAATGGCTCAAGACCCGAGATACGAAACCGATGAAGACTTGAGTAATTATGTTTTTTCCGTTTTTAGGGCAAACTAATTCATTTTGTAGTTTTGAAAGCTTTTAAAAATTAATTTAAATACAAATACAGGAGGGCAAACATTTGTATTATTAAAAAAACATTATTTTTCAACTTTAAATAGTTTTCGAAAAGTAAGTGATGGGTATGGGCATGGGTAAGTGATGGGCATTTTATCGAAACTGTTAACCTATTTCGATAATAAGTGAGTGGCCTCCCAAAATTATGCCGAAGATACAAAAATAATTGATAGTTTCGTAATCAGGATTTTTCAAATAGCAAGAAACCACAATAATTTTTTCGCGTATCTCCCTTTAACTGTCAGACAAAAGGGCCCAAAAACTCTTCTCTACCCTATCACCTTTGTTGACCTATCATGACTTAAATATTGGCCTGAGCCAAAAAGTGACTGATGTAGATTCTTGATCAATTCTTACGAGCTATCCACCAGTGTTCACGTTTTTTCTCTGCCCTGCATAGTAGCCGAGTTCGAGGAGAGGTGTTTAAACCCCTTCCCCACCAGGGTGAAGGTGGCTCGGAGACCCGCCGGGAGCGGGTGTTAAATAACAAAAATCCTGCCTTTTTAAACCCCATGAGCTCTAACCCACCGGAATAAATATTCAAGGAATGAGCCTGTCAGCCGTATGTGGCTGGAACATTGTTTGAAGCCATAATTCAGACATACCCAGCCTCGGAACTCTCGTGCCCAGGCGCCTCGGTTACTGGACAGACCGCCTGGGGCTAGGCACCTGCGAGACAGTGCTGATCCCCTCGGTTCAAAACACTGTGCCCCCTGCACGCCACACACTACTTACTACGTGTGACCTTGCACTTGTCGTTGTAAACACATAGTAATCACGTGACCCAGGTATGCGTGCCATTCGACCGTGGGGTCAGGGATTATGAGAGGAGGTGGCAAGTCAGCCAAAGTCTACCCTGTCAGAATGCAGCAAAATCAGTAATTGGGTAATATTTTCTCATGCAGATGTCAGATTAAGAAATAATGGTGACCACTGGAAAGCTCTTGAAAAATGCATGATGAACCCGTTTGTAAAGCTAGAGGCACCATATGTTGCAATATATCCATCATAAATTGGTTGAGCCTAGTCATGGCAATTTCAATTGCAGGGGACTGTACCTTTAAGTAAAGGTATCTTGGTTCAGTAGGGTGTGGGGGATGGGGGAAAGTTTGTAAAGAAACAGGTGAGGGATGAGAGAGGTAGCATTGTATTGTGTAGGTGGGGACAGGTGCATGTTTCTCCCTGGTTCAATGCAGATTGGTGCAAATTTTGGCTGACTGGCAGTGCAAATTTGTGCAAGAATTATAGATTGCTGGTGTGACTCCTCGTCAGGCCTGCTGCCATACTTTGCATAATGGACTTGAACCAAACTGGTGACCTGATCTGAGATGACCTCACCTTAAAAATTTTGGAGGAAATTGCAGAACTGACCAAGGGTAAAGTGTGCCAAGTATAGTGGCGCAACCCCCCCCACACAGGTGAAAAGCTAATGCAGCTGAAACAGGTTTTTTGCCACTAAAAACACCACAGACTGGAGAAGCATCAAGGTACCACATTACTTTTAAGGGCACACAAAACAATGCAACATGCTCCAGGGAGCCAGTTAGGTATACCTTTCCTGCTGGCAGCACATGGTCATTTGGCCCCTTGGGTCTGCTAGCATGCAAACATACAAACAGATCACAGTGACAACATAACTAAACTAAGACAATTACAGCCCACAATAAAGTAATCCAAGCTGAGACAGCACATGCTATCTATTTGTATTTTGCTGATAATGGGCCAATATCAAAACACACTTAGCTTTCAAAGGCCAAAATGTGACCTGGACTGGACTGCTGATGGAGTTCATCAATTGCTCATTCCCCAACCCTACAGCGCAGTCTGCCGCCCCAGTAGCTCGGTTGGTAAAGTGTTTGGCTCCAGCCCGTCACTCAAGAACATGCAGTGCATGAACAGGCTTGGGATCGGTTCCCAGGGACGCTCCAGGACTCAATATTTCCCTTATGTAGGCTGGCTGACAGCTCACTGAAGAGAGAGTGACTTGCTCTGCACAGCCTTCCCAGTGCCTTGTGGGATGTTTAATTTTGGCCTTTAAATTTAGAAGGGTTGCTTGTGCAAACAGTGGGATCAAGGTCTGTTACAAGTTCATTAGTGACTTCAGTGATACTCTAACTAAAAAAATAGAGAGTGCATCAACTTGGAAAAACTTAAATAAATATGTGTTTAAGTGCTGAAAATAACACTTGATGAACTTAATGACTCCACAATACATCCTGATCTGCAGTCAAATCGGATCACATTTTGGCCATGGAAACTAAGTAAATTTGAAATAAAAGGACTCACGATAACTTCCTCTTGTCCATCCTGAAAGATCCAAAGCCAGATAAAAATATTTCAAAAGTCTTGTAGGCAGCAATTTGTTAACAGTATTCAATCAGCCACCAATAAGACAGCGGTCAAGGCCAACAAGACTGCTTATACCACAGCAATAGACACTTGCTAGGTTTACTGACTGTGCTGAACGAAGAAACGTTGATTCAAGGCAATAAGAGGTCGTATATTTCGTTGCCTTGAGAAATAATTCACGGCCAACTATTAGTACTCCTCTCTCGGATGATTGTGTTTCAAGAACGCGCAGCACAGCCTAGATGACTCTCGCGCTCCTCTCTCGGCAAAGTAATATCAGCGCAAGGTTTCATTACATAAGGTTGGCCGATTAAAGTAACTCCATCGCCAAAGTGAGGTCAAAAGAGGATATTGAAGCGATATGGCTGCAGTAAAAGGACACGGAGGTTCCAAATATAGATTTAGACGCAAGTATTAGTGATGAATTGGAACAAGGTCCTCTTGAATGAACCAATTTTGGAAGAGAATATTATGAGAAATTATTGAAAAGGATAAACTGAAGGCTAATAGGGCATTTCGTACCTTTCAAAGACGTTTTAATTCGACCAATTCTCACCTAACACCTTGAAGGTGAAGGAAAATTTTTCGCCAGCGTGACATCACACATATTTCCTTTTCAGCTTCTTTTCAATAATGTACGCCTTCAAAAATCTTAAGACCTCTAGAACTGGCTCACGGTGATTCCAGACACTAGCCCTCTAGAATAAGCCATCACTACCGCCTCCAGATTGGAAACCACGCATTTATTAGACAAAAAATGCGAAATAGACAAAGTCAAGGGGATCTGCGATCGACAGACACAGGCAAATTCAAGGATGATGATGGGACAATCGCCCCCCCCTGGGACGACCTTAAGCACTGGAAAAAACACCTCCCGCCGTAGCCGTCGGGCCCGCCGCAGGAGGTGGAGGGTGGGGCCGGGGGTGCGGTAGCAGCCGGGTCCGCAAGCTGCCTTTCAAATACCACCCGTTTGGATCTAAGGACCCCTTATTATGCATCGGGGGCCCCTGAAATTGATCATAAGGGCCCAGAATACTTGTCTGCTTGAATCCCCAAAGGCTGCACTCGCGGCCCCACAAATGCTGGTTTTTGGGCCTGCAGCTTTTGGTCTCTGTGCCTCCAGATTTGGCCTCAGAGCCACAAGGAGCTGTTCTCGGAGTCCCCAAGAATTTGGCCCCATTGGCTCCCAGAGTTGTTCTTGGGTCTCTGCCTCGGAGGCACCACGAGCCGTACGACCGGACCCCTAACAATTGTCTCGGGGCTCCTTGCTGCTAAAGCCGGTCCCCTATTCGCAGCAGTTGTAGGTCCCTGGTATCCACCGGCGCCGTGGCGAGGTTGGTTAACACGCGCCTCGCTGGCTGGGGTCCCTGGCATGAGTGCCCCGCTGGGGGCGTTTTTCGCCCCCTCCGTATCTCGTTCCCCACGAAAGCTAAAGGAAAATTACGGGCGGCGTTCGAAAGCTCTTGACAAGACCAAGAGATCTTATAAGAATTTTTGTGTCAGGTCAGTATTGAGGTCAGCATAGGTCAAAGAAGGTTCCATAGGCTTACAACAGAGCAGTATACGTTTCTCTCTCTAGATATACCCTCAGTGGAGTTAAAGCAAATATTTATGCATCACTCGATTCCTCTCATCGCGGCAAATCGAATGATGTATAATACGACCTTGCTAGGTCAAATAGCGAAAATGACCTGACCTCGAGCTAGGTCAGGGTCACAGAGTGACCTGGTATGGTCATGTTGCATATCAATCGACTCCCCATGACAATATAAGCACAATGCAAGCAAAATGGGAGCTTTATCTCCATTCAGTGAGAAGTTATTGGCAAAACAATTACTCCATGCTCCCGTGACCTGATATGACCTTTGAGAGGTCAGATGCTCAAAAACTCAACTTTGTGGTCTAGATCGTGGTAAGAATAGACGGTTTGAGGATTTTCAGCTTTATCTATCCAGTATTTCCTGAAAACGAGCCCATTCTATTTTCACTATAGACTTACAATGGGGTGACCAAAAATTGACCCCACATTAGGTCAACAATATCAAAATTCCGAGAAAGCTGATTTGTAGACCCTAATGACCTTATCATATTGTAAAAGTTTCAAACTGATCAGTTCGCTGATGTTTCCTGATCGCCGGTTCAAACTCGTGATTTTAGGTTTTGAGGTCGGGTCACTTGACCTTGAATAGCTCCTTGATCTGACATGATCTTAACTCAAAAGCTTGATCAGATGTGTAAAATTGATCAGGGATAAGTTACTGTAAGTTTCGTTGTTCTGCGTCTCTTAGTTTTTTAGCTATCTTGGGAAAACCAAGAGGGAGAGAATTTCACCCCCCCCCCAGCGGGGCGAGTGTTAAGGCGCCTCGGTCCTGTGTGGGAGGTCCTTGGATCACAGCTGACCTCTGACAGCCTTTTCCTCGACCGCCTCCTACCCAGGAGATGGCAGTACACTGGGTAGTGCCCGCCTTGACTAGGGACTTCCGCTGACCAACCAGCGCCCTTGTTATTGGGAGCACGGGCTTGATCTGCCAAAATCCACCGGTCCAGTGGCACCACCCGAGGGCACGGCCTCGCCGCGTGTTACCGGAGCAGTCCTCTGTTCCGCCGGGCCCGAGGAATCGGGATAGCCCCACCGCCTGGTACGGTGGGGTGTGTAACATGGAGCATGCGAACAAGACTGTCCCGCAAGGGTGCCGACAAGTGTAAGCCCCGCTGCCGTGTATGTACATACATAGTGTGTCTGCGTGTGTGTGGTGCAAATGCGGAAAATGTTCCTGGGTTGGGAACGCAAAACATTAAAAAAGTCCCTGATATCCCATCCAAGCCCCCTATAGAGGTTATAGGCAAGCATGCTGTTGTGAATATCGGACAGGCTTTATTATACCTGAGAGAATCACGCTTTTACATAGTCTACAAACCCCTGACTTTTTTAGATGGTTCACCCCCAGTATATGTAGGATCCTTTAACTAACCTAGTAAAAAACATTTGAACTGGGCGAATGTTTTCAAAGGGTGTTACACATTTTGAAATTGAAACACCAATTCAAATGCCCAGTAAACATGCCAACGTCGGGCTGATCATCGGCCCGAGCTCGACCCACTGCCGGCCCGACGTCGACTGGTTAGCGGGTAGGTCTGCATATGACGAGGTCCAACCGATATCATGCCGACGTCCAGCCGAGATCATTGCTGAGGTCCAGCCCAGATCCACCCGATATCCACGTCGGGCCGAGGTCTCCCCGCGAGTCGAGATTCCCCCGCTCTCCAACCGAGATTCCCCCGCTCTCCAGCTGAGATTCCCTCACTCTCCAGCCGAGATTCCCCCTCTCTCCAGCCGAAATCCTACCGCTCTCCAGCCGGGATTCCCCCGCTCTCCAGCCGAGATTCCCCCACTCTCCAACCGATATCCTACCGCTCTCCAGCCGAGATTCCCCCACTCTCCAGCCGAGATTCCCCCACTCTCCAGCCGAGATTCCTCCGCTCTCCAGCCGACGCTCCCTTTTCGTACCTTACACGGCAGCATACGGTTAATATTACGAATCAACGTTTCCAACTTATCATTTAGGCGTGTGAGATCTCCGCTCGGGCTTTCGCAGATTTCAGAACAACGAAAACTCAACCCATTTCAACACTCAGCTTATTGCTTTGGAAGCTCGCACAGAGCAGCAAATAATATACAACGAAAGTTCTTTATTAACCCGCGCCCCAGTAGGCCTCCGAGCCACATTCACCCTGGTGGGGGTGTTTGAACACCCCCCTCGAACTCGGTCCCTATGCGGGATAGCGAAAAAACGCGAAAGCTGGTGGATGGCTCATACAAATTCACGAAGAAACTATATCATTCACTTTTTGGCTCAGGTCGATATAGCGGTCATGACAGTCCAAAGAAGGTGGCATTTTGAGCAGAGTTTTTTAGATCTAGAATCTGACAGAGTTGAATTATAATAATTTTTCTGTATTCTGTATTGGTAAAAAACATCAACAGGCATTGCCCAATTACTGATGCAGTCATGTGATTTAAAACAGTAAAGTCAGATAATAAATACATTCAGCAATGGAAGCATTCCACGAACATCCATAACGCTCAACATTTGCACAAATGCCTATCCTGAGAAAGTTCCTAAGGTTGCCGTGAATTTGATAGCATTAGTTTTAAATGTGTAGCCCGAGCCTGCGAAGAAATCAACATTACGAAATACGTTGAAGAAACTGTTACACGTGACGGCCACGCGGATGAAGAGGCTGCGCTGCACAGTACCAACACGCGCAAACCGAACTGCCCACAAAGAGGGAGAACGCGACGTTCGACGGGGCACAGACAAACCGAACTCGGAAACCAGATCGGAACAATCCAACTTTCCGTGATGAAGATTAAACAAAAACAAGAGGTCATGCTGAGCAAAACGAGCCTTAATACTACGCACTTTGTAGTGAGTCAAAAGAGATGGATAGTCAAGCCTGGCTGACGGACGGTCCGAAAATGAGGCAAACCAGATGAGAAAATTATGCTGCACCCTTTCTAGGCGCTTCAGGTGGGATGCAGCAGACCCTGCCCATACAACGCAACCATACTCCAGGATGGATCTTACATGGGCATAATAAGCACAAAGAATAGAAGTGTGCTTGAGTCTAACTCGGCGGCACTGGTGCGAGGTCTGAAATCTTCGTATGAGGAGGCCAAGCATTCTATTGGCCTTGGCCACGGTGTGGTCTATGTGTGGAGCGAAAGTCAGCTTACTGTCGAGTATAACACCAAGATCCCTAGTCTCTGTACGGCGCTCCAGTGGCGTACCATCCAGTACATAGGTAGTAAGGATCGGAGATTTTCGGAGAGAAAATGATATAACGCTACATTTATCTGGATTCAATTTTAAACGCCAAATTTTAGACCATTCTACTAAATTGTTGATGTCAGCCTGAAGGGCATCACTGTCTGTTTTTGTTGAAATTCGGTGGTACAACTTAAGATCGTCGGCAAAGCTTATACAGTTGGTTCGAATGATGAGGGGGATGTCTGCTGTGTAGCAGATAAACAAGAGCGGGCCACACACGCTGCCCTCAGGCACCCCGGACCTTACAGCGCACCATTCGGAAGATTGGCCCTCTAGTATAACTCGTTGGCGACGACCAGTCAGGTAGGATTCAATCCAGGAGTGCGCGCGACCAGTAATTTTGAAAGATTTTAGTTTGTGAAGAAGAAGCGTGTGGTTTACGCTCGTAAAAGCCGAAGAATAATCAGTGTAGACAGACTCAGTCTGCACGCCCTCCTGGATCGAATCCCAGCTGTGTTTTAGAAAGTTGGCAAGATTTGAGACGCATGAACGATTTGGGAGAACTCCATGTTGACTGCTGGGAATAGATGGTAGACAATGGGCCAAAAGAAAGTCACAGACTACCTTTTCTAAAATTTTCGAACAAAGAGGAAGAAGCGAAATACCGCGGTAGTTGCCTGGGTTCTTTTTGTCTCCTTTTTTGTGAATGGGAATGACATCTGCATCCTTCCAAATATGTGGGAAAACACCTTGACCGACTGACAATTTGCAAATGATTTCGAGAGGCACTGCCAATTCGGCAGCACACTCATGCAAAATTCTGGCGCTCAGATTGTCGGGCCCGCACGCTTTGTGCTTTCCAATGCTAGATAGCAGGGCCTGAACTTTGCCTGGGGGAACTGTAAACTCTTGAAGAATGGAACAGTGAAAGTCCGGGGCGTTTGGCAGCGTGTCAACGTTGGGATCCGAAAATTTGGAGGCGAAGGTTTCGTTGAAAATATTTGCGCATTTGGTGGGATCTGAAAATTGTTGACTGTTTGCGACAAGAACGCGCGGACGTTGATGAGACGATTTCAATGAGTTTATAAAGGACCAGAAACGTTTGGGTTCTCACGGAAGTCACCAACGATGCCCAGTAAGTAATTACGATATTTCGCGTTAGATTTCTAGGCACCATTTGCTTCCCCTCGTCACGGCAAACCGAATGATGTATAATATGACCATACTAGTGCTTGAGACCATCTGAGGCTGCTTAAGTAACCCCAGATGACCTCACAAAGGTCACAGGTAAAGAATTGCAGCATGAACCTGGAAAGGGACCCAGGATACTAATATTTGGAGAATATGAAAGCATTCTCAGCTGTATCTACACAAAAGCAGCCCAATTTGTTTTCCCATGTATTTTCAAAGGAGAGGTCATGGTCCATACTTGACCTTAGGTCATCGATATGAAAAATCCCGGAATATTTTTTTTGTAGAACTCGGTGGGACCATTATGTGGTATAGGTTTCCGTCCGATAGATTCACCCATTTCTTACTTTTGCCACCTTAAAGGGAGATACGCGAAAAAATTATTATTGTGGTCTCTTGCTATTTGAAAAATCCTGATTACGAAACTATCAATTATTTTTGTATCTTCGGCAAAATTTTGGGAGGCCACTCACTTATTATCGAAATAGGTTAATAGTTCCGATAAAATGCTGAAACCTTCACCCATCACTTACTTTTCGAAAACTATTTAAAGTTAATGATAATTGTTGGGGTTTAACGACGCACCAACTGCCAGGGTCATACGGCATCGCCAACTCTCACCCTGTTGGAAGGGATTTTGGGGATCAAATCGAGTTATTCAGAGGCTCCGCCGGGACTTGAACCCGGACCGGTGGCTTAGAAGACAAGGGTGCTATCCACTAAGCCACCTCATCCCCCCTATTTAAAGTTGAAAAGCAATGTTTTTATCATGCAAATGTCTGTTCTCCTGTATTTGTATTTGAATTAATTTTAAAAAGCTTCTAAGAACTACAAAATGAATCAGTTTGCTCTAGAAATTGAAAAAAACATAATTTTTCAAGCCTTCAGCGGCTTCATACCTCGGGTCTTGAGTCATTTTCTGCTTCAGCCCCAGGATGACAAAACTTTTGCGTCAGATAGGTCACGTGACCCCGGTTTGAGACTTCCTAGGCTGGGGGATCCAGTGGCGCATAGCTTCCGCCCGCGCTCTCCCTACGCCCGCGCTGATTTGAGCGGAAGTTTGCGCGTAAGCGATTTGGAGGGATGTTCGGGAGAGAGCGATCGCGCGGAGCTCCGCGGCGGCGGAGGTTTGCGCGCAACGTCGGCGGCAATCCGAGGCGGCGGTGAATGCCGCTGGCGACCGTAGTAGATGGACGGTAAGGTTCAAATTCCCATATAATACCGAACTTCTTTCGCCGTAGTAAAGTTACGTCAAAGGTTACAGCCTGCGGACTGCTGTACGGTGTCGGATTTCCTGGCCGACCGTGGGGAGGAGGGGATGAGAGGAAGACACGGCCCCGCGTTGGGAGGTGAGGTGATGATGAAAGTGCTCGGATCGGATAAAGGGAAAAGCCTTCACCGTAAACGACAATTTCTAAGTGGGATTTCCAAATAAATGAGGCGTACATGAGAAAATAATATGATTTATAATAATAATAATAATAATAATGCCATTTATTTCATACCACTTGGGTACATATACAGGTGCAGCGCATAATAGAGAAACACGCAGTACAAACAACATTCACGCATTCTTCATAAATATACACTTATGGTAACATGTCACATAGATATCGTTGACTAATCATGAGACCAAGCTGAAGCTTAAGCTTAAATAACATTTTCAGTCATGCGCTGGAGGTAAGACCAAAATACATTACAAATGTGTTGCTTTGATGTCCTGCTCAAATCCATGCCTAATATTCCATATTTTTCTCTTATCTTTAGGTGGTTGATGTGAAGCAGTCCAGTGCGAACAACATCACTATTTTGTAGGCCCCGGATGATATTATTGTTGCTGAATTGAAGTCTTCTAATAGATAAAAGTTGTCTGTATTCAATGTGCATTAGGCAAGTCAGAAGTTTTAATTCATGGCACAATGGATGATTTCTTGAACATTTGGGAACCTTAACAAGCCTCTTAATGCTAGAATGATACGCTAAACTTAACTCCCGAAGAGCTCTACCACTCCTTGTCGCCCAAAGCTCACAACCATAAAAGTTTGAACAGTACGTTTGAAATAGTCTTACTAAGATATGTCGATCAGCGTACCCTACAGTAGTCTTCAGCATGTTAACACTGTAATAAACTGAACGTTTTATCCGTCTCATGTCAGCACTACAGCTCAAATCATTTTCAATCACATGTCCCAAATATTTAAATTTATCAACCCAATTCAGATTAACCCCCTTCAGTTTTACACTAGGTGGGTTTGAGCGAAGCAGGTGGCCAGAACTGTAAGGTCTGCTGGGGCTGAATACCATACACACAGTCTTTTTCACATTGAATTTTATGTCCATTGCGTCGGCAAAGAGCTCGCATTCGTGCACTAATAACTGAAGTCCAGACCTGGAAGGAGCTAGCAGTACGATATCGTCAGCGTAGGCTAGTGCATTGACTGAGCTCATTCCAATACGACATCCAGCGCTATGCCTCTGCAGTTTACCAAACAGTTCATCAATGTAGACTGTGAAGAGCAATGGTGATAAATTCCCACCCTGCTTCACACCATTTTCTACCTGAAAAGAGACTGATCTTTCGTTAGCCCACTTAACACTCATTTTTTGTGACCTATACCAGTAAAGTAGCAGTTTGAGGTAGGATATTGGCACCCCTCTATCTGCTAGAATACGGAAGAGTTTTGAGTGGCAAACCCGATCAAAGGCCTTGCTGGCGTCCAAAAAACATGCATAAACTGGGCTACCACGCTTCGTGAAGTAATGGGTGACCTCTTTCAAAATATAGGCTGCATGTGTGGTTGAGTGTCCGGTCTTAAATCCAAACTGTGCATCGTTTGTTTCTAGGTAGGGTTGCATTCTTTCCACCAAAATCATCTCGAGAAGCTTTGATATGCTTGTAGAAAGCGATATTGCCCTATAGTTTGATGTGTCATCTAAACCTCCTGATTTGTCCTTGACCAAAGGTATGATGAGAGAAAGTACTAATTCCTCGGGCAGATATGAGTGGTATATCATCGGGTTAAATAAAGCTGCAATAACTGTAAAATTATCTGGCCGTAAATTTTTTAAGTGGTCAGGTGACATCAGGTCCCAGCCAGCGGCTTTACCACTCTTGATTTTTGTCACAACCATCCTAATTTCGTCCACCGTCACCGGCGGGGTCACATCCGATTGCTTATTTAGTAACTCATTGATCATTTCTACATTGCTCATGCAGCCACTATCGTTGAAAAGGGAAGCAAAGTGTTCTTTCCATAAGTTCGCAATGTTTTTTCCCCTGTGATGCTGCCAAAGCTGGAGGGAAGTGGGACATTTTTAGCCATTTCTTGTTTAACCTTGACCCAAAATCGATTAGCGGGCTCACGATCTAACAAATTTGTCAATTTGTTGACACGTAGTCGATTCTGATCTCTTTTACATTGTCTAAATGTATACTTAAATAACAACCGGGTTTGCTGCATATTGTTGGCAATAGCTCCCTCTTTTGGCGAACCATAGGAGCGCCACAAGAGAAAAGCGTTGCGAGCCAATGAGTGTACATATTTAACTTTCTGGTTCCATCCTGGATAGCTCTTTGGATGCTGTTCCGCGGGTTGCCTCGGTTGGCTAATGTATTTGTATTTGTATTTATTTGAGTTATCACCTACGGGATGGCCCCAATAAACGGCGAAGTACAGGAGATAAAACATTGAACAATATGTACATACACAGCATTAAAGCAGAAGCGCTACAAGACCTTAATTAAAATGACCTAAAAAGGAAGTAGCGCATCAAATAATACCTATGAATACACACAGGCAATACAAACCATAAAAGACAACAGAGGGACATAAAATATAATAAAACCTTAAAAGTCCCTAAAAGACAATAAGCCATAAAAGTTCCTAAAAGACAATAAAAGCAATAAAAATCACTAAAATCTATCCGCATCATAGGGTACATCACTGGTACATAGAACAGCTAAGCTACAGAGAGGCGACATAGGCTTTAACTTGTGACCGAAATGATTGGTAGGCATCCGTGAAAACATCTACTGTCGGGCACATTTGTAAAAATAAATTCAGTTGCCTCGGAAGTCTCGTAAAGAGGCCTTCTTTGGCGGTGCCTACCCTTGCATACGGCACTTTCAGCAGGGTTCGTGGTTGCTGACGGGTAGCACGAGATGGGACATGCAAGTAGAATGCCGCGAGAAGAGATGATGAAGAGATACGCCCTCTCAGAATGTTTCGGACAAACATGAGGTCATGCTGTTTTCGCCTAGCTGCTACAGAAACAACCCCAAAGTGTTTGAGCAGGTTTACATAGGCCAGTGATGGTGATGGGTGGCGACTGTGTGAGTTGAGCCATATTAAAAACTTGTGTTCTACCCGGCTCAATCGCTCGGTGTGCGACATAGCAGCTCCGTTCCACACAACGCTACAGTATTCCATGTTCGACCGCACATAGGCATAGTATGAAGTTAAAACAGATGAAACGTTGAGGTATCCTCTCGGGTTGGCCTTCTGAAAGGATCTAATGAGAACGCCCAGCGCACGATTTGATTTCTTCACAGTTTGGTCAATGTGTGCCCCTAAAGGTCAATTTTGTGTCCAGAATTATGCCTAAATCACGAATTTGCTCCACGTGCTCTAGCACAGTGTTTCCAATGGTATAATTTGTTGCCAGTGGTTTAGTTTTCAGTGTCATCCGAAATGATTTGCATTTGGCTGCGTTTAGTTTCAGTTTCCAAATTTTTGACCACTGGCAGAGATGAGATAGGTCCTGCTGAAGGGCGTCAGCGTCCGCTTGGCGTGAGATTTTCCGGTAAATTTTTGCGTCGTCGGCAAACATAAGAACCCGAGAGGAGATTCCCATTGGCAGGTCGTTTATAAAAAGTGCAAAGCACAACGCTGAGATCACACCACCTTCCGGTGTTCCCGACTCAACCTGACACCACTCTGAGCTCTTTCCGTTTACAACAACTCGCTGCTTTCTATTGTTCAGGTAGGAGGAAAACCAATTTAGAGTTGAGCCAGAGACATGATACGAGTTTTTCAATTTGTGGACCAAGAGAGCATGGTCAACAGATTGGAATGCGGCCGAGAAATCTGTGTAGATACAATCTGTTTGGATGTTTTCTTCAATAGATGACCATGCAGTGCTCAGAAGTGATGCCAGATTAGTCGCACAAGACCTACCAGTTACGAAACCGTGCTGCTCTGGTGAGATAACAGGTCTCACATGAGAAAGCAAACTTATATAAGCGACTTTCTCGAGTACTTTTCCGAACAGAGGAATCAACGACACTGAGCGGTAGCAGCCTGGATCTTTCACATCTCCTTTTTTAAAAATCGGAACGACGTTTGCCCTTTTCCACAAGTCAGGAAACACACCCTGCCGAATCGATAGCAAACATATCTTCGTCATTGGTATCGACAAGGGTTCGCTGCACTCATGAACCAAGAGAGTGCAGCGTTGCTACCTGCGGTCACAATAGTTTCTACTAAAGTAGAATGCAAGTATTCAAGCATTTCTAAATGGCCACGATGTGCACAGTTAGTTCCACAGTTCAGAACTAGCTGTCTCATAACAGCCCCACATTTCGAGTCGAGCTGATCGGAAACTTGGCTTTTGGCTTACCCCGAATGCATTTTTATGTTAAGCCTACCTCAAGTCAATTTATTTAGGCAGGACACGGGCTTCACGCAACACACTTGCCTCGTTGTACTATGGTGCCATTGGATTAGTCGGAGCACTGGGGGAGAGATGAACCGGGCAGGCCCCAAGAAGCCTGGTTCGGCGAGTGCATTTAGTGCATGTTCTGCATTCCGCCTATGAATTTGACCCCATTTTCCTTATCTTTCTGCCTTTGAAACAGCACCATATATTAAAGAATCCTCACGCTCACAGTTCTCAGGGTGAACAGGATTATCGCTGGCGTTCCATGCCAGCCACGACGAGACCGCTCGGGGACGGTGAGTGGTACTAAACGTGAGATACGTCCTGGGGCGAACAACAATGTTTATTGGAGGGCAGTTAGCATTACGGCTGGTGATCCACTGGCATAGCCGCAGTGATCTACGTTTCTCTTCACCTGTGTCTCTTGAGGATTTCCCAGTGAGATGTTGGGAGTTTGTGGGCCTCGATTTTTATTATAAAATACATGTTTTGTCGAACCCAAATCATATAACTTGGCTTCACTGACATTTCCAATATCTTTTTATTACTTTAAAGGAATCATACAGGCTTCCGCGCTGTCTTCCGCGCTGTTGAGAAGACGCAGAAAGTTAGCACGTAAGACGGCGAGTTACGACACTACTTCCGGCAAAACTTAGCTGCGCGCTGATGGATCCCTCCAAAAGCCGCTGCGCGGTAACTTACGCCCCCGCGCAGCTGCGCGCTGTCTACCGCGCGTCCGGATACCCCCAGCCCAAGACTTCCGATTAGTTAATTGTGATTTCTTTTAAGTCCTTTATTTCTGTTTCAAAAGAGTTTTGGAATGTTGTTTTTCTAAATTATTTTTTTCTGTAGTAGTCCAAAGTTCTACATCACTGTTTAGGATAGATATGACCTAATTATTAGATAAATTGATAGCCTTAGCCGTGTGTACGTCATATACACCGATATGAGGTGTACCGGTAAAGTCGTCTAGAAATGTTGACTTTGAGAGCAATTTTAAGGCATTTGTGGGCCGAATTCGCAAACATGAGAATAGGACTTCTGAAACAACTTTTTGTGAGCTTTTAATCTAGCCAATAATTTTTTTCGCGTATCTCCCTTTAAACCATTTTGGAGGTGAGATCACTTGGCCTACACTGGTGACCTGACCTGAGATGACCCAACCTTAAAATTTTGGGGAAAGTTGTGGGGTTGATCACGGATAAGGTGTACCAAGTACGGCGGCGCTTTGCGCCTCCGTTTTTTCGTGCCGCCGGAAAAACTCGAGGGGGTGTACAATCACCCACCACAGGGGTGAAGGCTAAACACTGCACCAGTTTCATGACACTTCAATTCCCCCTGACACATGATTGCTTCTCTCAGTTGTCCTTCTTCCTCAAACACACACCAAATGACCACAAACCAAGAAAAGAGATAGCCAAGAATAAAATCGCGACAACGCAAAAGCTACTAAAGTAGAAACACAAAACTCACACGATCACACTAAACTAGCAGACATATATATAGCCAGGGGTGCCTAGGCATCACAAGCCGTTTTAGCGATGGCTCATTCCTCTTTAGCTCCATTTTGCAAAGGGAGTTCGCATTGTGTTCTTATTCTCCTTCTATTCAAGACTAGCTAAGGGTGTCCCCTAGAGTGGATCAGAGCCCTCCAGAGCAGCTGCACCCCCCCCGCTATTCCCCAGATGTGCCCCAGGGACTAGACTAGCTCAGGAACCCCCGAGCTGATGGAGTTAGCCTTGTGTTCTTATTCTCTGTCTATTCTAGACCAGCTCAGAGGCCCCTGATGCAGATCAGAGCCCCCCCAAAGCAGCTCATGCTTCACACATAAAACTTGCACAAGTAAAACCTATTGGGGGCACACACAGCACATTATAGAAACGCGTTAACTGGCATTTGGGAACAGGTAGGCTCAGGATTTAGAGTACACGTTTTTCAGATCCCCAGAGTTGCTCTCATAGGGCCCCCCAAGAGATAGTTTCGGGGGCCCCAGATTCGGTCTAGCTGGTCTCAGGGTTCCAATAGTTGTTCCGGGTGCCCCGGAGTTGGTCTCGTAGGGCCCTCAGGAGTTAGCATGGGGACCCCAGAGTTAGTCTCGGGGTCCTCAGAGTCGTTCTCGGGGACCCTAAGAGCTAATCTTGGGCCTCCCACAGTCGGTCTCGACCCGGCTTCGGGGTCCCCGAGATGTTCTGGGGGTCAAGAGTTGGTCTCGAAGGGCCCTCAATGGTTTGTCTAGGGGGCCCCCAAAGTTGGTTTCGGGAGGCCCACAAGTGTCAGTTTCAGAGCCCAAAGTTTTGGTCTCGATCTCCCAAAAGCTGGCCTCAGAAGGCCCTCAGAAGCGGTGTTGGACCCCAGCTGTTTTCGCAGGCCCCAAGTGTTGGTCTCAGGGATCAGGAGCCTCACTAGTTGTTCTTGAGGGGATCAATAGTTTGTCTTGGGACCCCAGGGCTGGTCTTGGGGCCCCCAGAGCTGGTCATGAAGGGCTTTGCGATGGTTTTGAGGGCTCTCAGGAGTTTGTCTCGAGCCGTCTAAATCGGTCTTTGGAGGCCCACAATAGTTAGTCTCAGAGGCCCAAAGTTGCAGTCTCAGACCTAAAGAAGTTGGTCTCAGAAGGCTCCCAGAGTCGGTGACACGGCACCAGAAGCTTTTTGGGGTCCCAAGAGTTGGTCTCGGGATTCACTCAAGATGTGGTCTCGGGCTCCAGAACCTGATTTCAGAGGGCCCCCAGAGTTGGTTTCAAAATGCCCACAAGAGTTGGTCTGAGTGGCCCAAAGTTTTGGTCTGAGGCCCCAGGAGCTGGTCTCGGAGATGGAACCCCAAGACCCTCAAGAGTCCGTTTCGAGGGTCCTAAAGCTGGTTTCGGGGCCTCAAGAGTTGGTCTTGAGGGCCTCTGTATTGGTGCCAGGGGCTCAAGAGTAGGTCTCGAGAGCTCGCAGGGTTAATCTCTGAGAGGGTCCAACAATTAGTCTCGAGAGCACCCCAGAGTTTGTCTCTGGGTCTGAAGCAAATAATAAAAAATACCAGGCGTATTTAGCAAAAAAATACGTTGAAACAAGCCAGTTGGGTAAAGACAGCTAGGAAAGTAAATTGATTCTGTCAGAATAATGTCACTTGTTAGCACGTTTGTCTACGACCTAGTAATACCAGCAGCCCGATTTCTCCTTTCCTTCCTGTCCTGGAAGGTTTTCCCGTGCCTGGTCACTGAGTCAGGCGATTGTTTTGCAATAATCGCCCTAGTCTGAGAGTTTGTTGTCTTAATGCGCTTCTCTACCTAATATACCTAATATAATACCCTTACAACAGTTGGAGTATGATATCAAATAGGTCATATATCTGATCCGTTATAGACAAAGGGAGAAATATACCTACCGGATATAATGTCTTCAGCGGACAGCTAATTTTTGGCCACCGTTTATACGTTCATATGGTTTTAAATGGGAAAATATTTATTGGGTTAGATTAAAGGGAGATACGTGAAAAAATTTTATTGGCTAGATCAAAAGGCCACAAAGTTGTTTCAGAAGTCATACTCTCATTTTTGCCAATTCGGCCTGCAAATACCTTTAAATTGCTCTCAAAGTCAACATTTCAAGACGACTTTACCAGTACACCTCTTATCGATGTAAATGACGTATCCCCGGCTAAGGCTATCAAATTCTCTAAAAGACCGGTCTCATTTTTCCTAAGCAGTGACTTGAAAGTTTAAAACTATTAAATAAAAAGTTATTTTAAAAAGCTACAGCCAAAAAAATTCTAAAACAAAAATATAGGACTTTTAAGAAATCACAATTGCCCAATAAGAACGTACAGACACCTCATAGGTGGGTCACGTGACCTTTCTGACGCAAAAGTTTCGTCATCCTGGGGCTGAAGCAGAAAACGACTCAAGACCCGAGGTACGAAACGGCTGAATACTTGAGTAATTATGTTTTTTCCGTTTCTGGGGCAAACTAATTCATTTTGTATTTTTTAAAGGCTTTGTAAAATTAAGTTTTGAAGTGCTGCGGCGAGGAGCATGATGATAAGTTGCTAAGATGTTCCCTGGCCTCTCCCCTCGAATCCGGAAATGTAAAAAACACTGAAGATAATATATTTGGGCACATCCCTTCATCAGAATCGTGGAGTAAATATCAATAATTCTCAGTCCAAGTATAGCCAGACCTCGAATTGAGCTTCACACAAAAATGCCTGTTAGAATGAATCGTTCAAAATAGGATTGGATGTCGTGACAACAACGATATTGATACCTCTAACCTAAAAGCAATGCCGACAATACGACAAACCTAGACCAGTATTTGTGACAGACTTTTCTATTATTTCAGCCAAACACTAGCTTTTGATTAACAATGAAAAACTTGCTGAAGTACCTTAATCGGTTATTTGAATATTTCTGTTCTTCTTATTTACTTTTTCCGTCGACTGCAGCTAAAATGCTAACCAAAAACTACCTATTTAGCACTAGTAGACGTGATACTAGATCGGTGTAAAGACTGCAAACTTTCCCCTTTAACATGATGCTATATTTTTACAATAAAAGCCTCCCTCGAATTATTTAGTTAAGATTGTACCTAGTGGTCAAGGTCAACTTTTTTTTTGGAATTGATAAACCCATTTTCCACAGCCTGCTCCTCTGGCCCAACGATAAGCGTCGAAAGAGTATACGTGTGGCAGCAAAAAAAAACATTATAAATTTTATGTTATACTTATTCAACAACCCTTGCCCATAATATGTACCTCTTAAACAAATGCAACTTTTATAGCTAGTGAATGTGATTAATCATTGGTGAATACTTTTCCTCAGCCTGTACCTCTAGCCCAACGTTAAGTGTCGAATGGGTATACGTCTAGCTGCAGAAAAGTATTATCAATAATTAGTTGCATATTTCAAAAACCCCAACCCCAGTACGTACCCCTAAAATCAAACCATCTCTTTGAGCTAGTTAATCTGATCAATCATTAATAAACCCTTTTTCCCAGCCTGTACCTCTGGCCCAACGTTAAGCGTTGAATGAGTATACATCTGGTTGCAGAAAAGCACCATCAAAGATAAATTACCTAAAAAAACCTGAGCCTTACCTGTGACCTAAGTCCATCACTTCTGACTAGTTAAACTAATTCAACCATCATAGCCCTTTTTTCCAGCCTGTAAATCGGGCCCATTATGATTATGATTATGATTATGGATTCGGCTATCTTTCTATCTGGATGATCACGTGCCCGATGAACTACTTTTAGCTCAAGTGGTTCTGATATAGCCTGAGTGTCCTGTGCTGCATGTTTCTCGAGGAAATGATCTCCTAGAGGTGTGTTCCTAGTTTTATTTTTTGCGTCCCGCAAATGTTCGTTAAATCGCAATCGGACGGGCCTCATCGACTCCCCTACGTATTGATCCCTGTTTTGATCCTGGTTACACAGTCTACAGTCTATTTGATACACTAAATTTTTCTGTGTGCAGTCGCCTTTAAAACCTGACTTGGATAAATGACACCTCTGACCCCCAGGACATTTTGCAAGACATTTTGTGTGAAGCTCAATTCGAGGTCTGGCTATATTTGGACTGAGAATTATTGATATTTACTCCACGATTCTGATGAAGGGCTGTGCCCGAATATATAATCTTCAGTGTTTTTTACATTTCCGGATTCGAGGGGAGAGGCCAGGGAACATCTTTGTAAAATTAATTCAAATACAAATACAGGAGAACAGACATTTTTATTACAAAAAACATTACTTTTAAACTTTAAATAGTTTTGGAAAAGTGAGTGATGGGTGAATGTTTCAGCATTTTATCGGAATCGTTAACCTATTTCGACAAGAAGTGAGTGGCTTCCCAAAATTTTGCCGAAGATACAAAACAAATTGACAGTTTCGTAATCAGGATTTTTCAAATAACAAGAAATCATAATAATAATTTTTCGCGTAGGTATTTCCTTTAAGTAGTTCTTTTTTGCAGTTTTTATTTATCACCACAAATAGATTGGGATGTCTTGGGTGTCGTTTTAAAGAAAATATGTGATGGGTTCTCTTTCAATTAAATGACCTTATCATGACCGTATGCGTTTGAATTGTTTTTCATCTTGCACTGCAGGTGATCAAATGTTTGAATGCAATGTATAAAAAATAAGAACAATGTCAACCTGTTGAGTGTGTACTGCCTCGGTGCACCCGACCTATGACCGGCGCCTTATTTCATGTTCCGCATGCTCGGATAAACACGGTGCAGCGTGGACTGTTTTGTCGAGCGCCCAGCAACTTCAATGCACTCATGACTGCGCGCCCCCACGCCGATCCGTTCAGGTGCAGCCACGCACAAATTAGGGCCCATGTAAGATCTTTTCTTAGTAGAGCGACCCCTATTGCCAGAGATATTGGCAGGCTGTGAATTGTCATCATTTGGAGAGCATGTAACTTAGTTTATTTATGAAGGTGCAGCTTCTGTGATATATTTTTACCATGTATTATGCCTGGTGTCTCTCCATTAGAGTTATATTTTATCGTGTCCTTGTTGTATGTATATCACCTTTTATTGTATTGTAATGTGAGTGTTTTACCATCTGGACTTGAGCTGTCACTGGGGCTTGCCCTGTTGCTCATCAACTCTTAATAAACAAATAAACAAATAAACCTTGATATCATCTCACGTGGTGATAAGGTCCTTTGCTTTCATTTCAATTTCCATCCACTCTGCCATTCCAAAGGTAAAATCTAACCCCGCAGAATTGATATACTTCAATCGTGGATAGATTTACAACTCGGATTGGACTCTTTTAAGACGTGTATGTAGCTTTGGGATGTCGCCTAAAAAGCAAACATCTTTGGAAAAAACTGTAGAATACCTGCCCAACACTAGAATAGAATGTCCCTGAACCACAAAAGGCGTAAAAAGGTCATGAATGGCAGATTTGGTTCAATGAAGGGCCTTCGCAACGCCACCGCCCCTATGGGGTGCCGCCCCCCCCCACGCGGGTCGAAAAACTTACCATTTTTTCATTCTAAATGGTGACAGCCCATAGTGTGCAATGTGACAAAAACCAGCCGAGACGTACCTCTAGACAAACCCGGGAACAAATCGCCGAAATTTGCACTTGTAATTTGAGCTCGCAATGTTTTTCAACAACTAATGTTGTCCAGGAGTGTCAATTTGTATTTTGCTAACGTAAGACTTGCCACATTTTGTAGCATGGGCTGGTGACACGTTTATGGCTTGAAATTTTCAATGGTAAGAGGGTAAACACATTTTTGGCCCGTGGAGCACCCCCCAAAGATTTTGGGAAAATTACACCACTGCATGCTCTGTATGATTCTGACCAAATCTTTTACTACTGGCAAACCGAAGGAAGGAAGAGGAGAATGGTTGAAGGATATTTTTATATTTGCAAGAACTGCGATACACTTCACACACATAAATGTCGAGCTGTACGCCCACCCGCAGGTAAAGGAAAAGCAAAGAACATCAGACAATATCTTGATAATGATGATGGTTCCGGCCGTCGAACAAGGATATCCATATTTGGGGCGCCTCGTTAAAGTCGCCCCAAGCCCCAATCGCCGAAAGAAGATTCGGCGATTCCGGTTCGGATGGCAGCCGATTTGTGGCGAGGACTCGCGCCGTTGCGCCGTGTGCATCCCCGCCGTCCAGGTCCCACCTGGCCCCCTCTCGGGACCGGAGGTGGCTGTCTTCGGGACCGTTTTCGTGATGATTGCCCAGGCTGGGATACCCGAACTGCAACCTTGATCAGCTTGAGCGATCCAAGGTAAAGTCGTTGGCCGTTGGCCCAGTCTTTTCGGTGGTCGGTTTGGTCGGCTAAGTAGAGATGCATTCGCGAGTTTGTTGGTCCTGTTTTATACAAGTAACTAGATCTTGTGGGTATGAGTTAACACATGGGGGGTACCGCCCCTGGGTTTTCAGAATAGAAAAACGGCGGCGGGGCCCCACGGATACCTTTCCCCCATCATTTTACAACTTCGTGAAAATTTTAAGGTTAGGTCATCTCAGGTCAGGTCACCATTACAGGTCAAGTGACCCGACCTCAAAAAAGTTTAAGATAGCATAAGTCGGAGCAGGGTTAACTTATCCGATGAAACTCATATCACATAATGGCCCCACCGAGGTCTCTAAAATATGTTCCGGTATTTTGATATCGATGACCTAAGGTAGGTACGAGGCATGACCTCTCCATTGGAAATACATGGGAAAATGGTTTTACGGAATAACTCAGTAACGGATGGTGATAGAGCATTTATTTTAGCTGCATTAGACTCGCCTGGGCTTGCGGTTCTAATGATATGCATTTATATAATTGACCCGACCGACCCAGGTAGGTCAAATCCTGATTTGACCTAGCAAGGTCAACTATATATCATTCGATTCGGCTGCTAAGAGGATTCATAAGTCAAGTCGTTTTGCTCTATCTTTACTTTTCAGATTTAATGGCCGAAAAACTGAATTACATGTTATCCCTATACGGGCATGTTTACCTCTCGTGACCTAAATGACCTACAAAAAAGTTCAAATGTTTTCGATGGAAAGTGATGGGCAGCCCAACGCCGTTTACCGTTTTCGCTACCTACCGTGGTTCTCGAGATCTTAGGGGCGGGTACCCGCCCCGTCAATGCGAAGGGCCAGACCCCGCAAGCGCTGTTAATTAAGCTATCATTATCTTCTTATAATCTTGTAGCCTGATATTTTTTACATATTGCGGGATAAATAAATTACCTCCGCCCGGTCTGCACGAGGTATGCATAAATACCAATAATAACGTTATCTTTAGAAATCAGCTTCAAAGATGCTTCATGATGGGAGTATTATACAACATCTTTTGCCGGTGGAGTCTTGCTAAAGACGTCACGCTTTTGTTGATAAGTTTTGAAGTGCTGCGGCGAGGAGCATGATGATAAGTTGATAAGATGTAAGGGTATCTTGGATAAGATGTTCACTGGCCAGTGGCGGATCCAGGGGGGCAAAAAGGCAATTGCCCCCCAAACGGAAAAGCTCGGGGCAAAACTATGTTTTTGCCCCCCTCCCAAAGCGATCGACCTCCTTTTTTCCCCGACTCATTTTAAGTTTATAGGCAACATTTTGGTGCTTTAACTCTCAACTTTCTAACGGAACCAGTTAAGTTCAGTGAAAATATCGGGCCTTGGATAGGAAAAAAGGATCTTGAGCTCATATTTTTCAGCCCGTGACGTTTTTTTTTGCTTCTTGCCTCAAACACCCGTACCGGGAAGTCATATTTTAGCGCAATTTTGCGTTGCGCGACGTTTTTTTTGCTTTTCGACTTTGGTTTGCCCCTCCCAAACCGACCGGCTAGATCCGCCACTGTCACTGGCCTGTCCCCTCGAATCCGGAAATGAAAAAAAAACACTGAAGATCTTATATTCGGGCACCGCCCTTCAGCAGAATCATGTAGTAAATATCAATAATTTTCAGTCATAGTGCAGGCAGACCTCGAATTCGAGGTCTGGCTACACTATGGCTGATAATCATTGATATTTACTACCTGATTCTGATGAAAAGGCTGTGCCCGAATCATAATCAGTCATAGTGCAGGCAGACCTCGAATTCGAGGTCTGGCTACACTATGGCTGATAATCATTGATATTTACTACATGATTCTGATGAAGGGCTGTGCCCGAATACATAGGTAATCTTCAGTGTTTTTTTACATTTCCGGATTCGAGGGCCGACAGGCCAGTGAACATCTTATCAAGGCCACGTTTTTCTTCCAATGCAAATGGAGGAACTGGGGTCAGTTTTGATTCAAGTGACGAGTTTTCCACACCTGTTTTAGATTTGTCTCTCGGAAGATTCTTTTCCTCTCCAGTTTTTCTTCGTCTTCTTTTTTGCCAGCGGATTCAATGATAGCCGTCATATTTGCAAGTTAAACAACATGCACGAAGGTACATTTTGACTACACTGACATGAGGTAACGTGCTAAAAAATGGTTTAGAACATGCAATTAACACGGAACCTCTTTTTTCCGGCCAACCAGCTGGAAGTCAGCTGGCCGACCAGACAAATAAATAACTTTGGGGGGTGCCTCTCCTGATTCGAATGTAATGAGACGCGTCGCGTTCCCCCCTAATTTCGACGTCCGTGCACATAGTGCATTTTACCTTTTCTGTATGTGAAACAGAAATCTCAGCCCGAGACCGCAGGCATAATAGTTTGAAAGCCTTCAATCAGCTCTGCAGGTGTGCTCGAAAAATCCTCTGATAGTACTCATTTGTCTGTATGCCAGTTCTATTCAATAGCTAAAATTTATGGCATCTCGTCGCGCTATCAAAGAGAAGAATAAATCGAGCAATGTCATGTGGCACTTTGTGCTTGTGTTGGCTTGTTTGTTGTTTGTTGTGGGTGTGTGTGTGTGTGGTGGCATGGCCCATGCTTACATATATGCGTGCGTCAAACACGGGTTTGTTTAAGAATATGATGTGCATTAATATTGATTGGGATTTGTGATTGGAAGTGGTCTCGCTAATATAATCGGCTGGCCTGATTTGAGGGGGTACCTAGTAGAAATAGGTCTTGTATGATTGCAGCAGCTTGAATTTTTAGGATTGCAGTTTGCAGCCCAAATTCATCATAATTGGATATATATTTTATGCGTCAAAGTTGTTTTTCTATAAGGAAAATATTTATCCCTCTTGCAAGGGCTACATGTTGTAATACTTATAAATATTTCCTGAAGAAAATTTTGTTACCACTATTTTCCTGGTCTTGGGCCTTTTGTCAACTCTTATGCATTGGAGCTACAACTCACAAGCTAGCTCATCAGGTGCACAGTCATGATATTTACCATCTTAAGCAATATGCACTCCTTCAGATCATCACAGAGGCAGATTGCTGCCCAGTCGAAAGTGAGCAGGCCAGCAGCCGCACCAGCCATCAAAATTCGCACCACCAGCCTCCAAAAATCACACCAATCGCCACATACCAGGAAAAAGCACCCATTCCTACCCCTACAATGCAATACTACCTCAATCATTAGTCAGTTAAGGACTTTTATAAGGCCCTCTCCTGTGTCTTAATAGCCATTCAGTCATTATTTGTTTAGTTTAAGTGTCACTAACCTCGCAAATTTGCACCAGGTTGAAAAATTCGCACCACTTGGTCCTGTCTCCAAGGGCACTCGCACCGATGAGATCTCGCGAAAATGCCATACTTTGCACACTGGATTGCTGCTTTCTCTGTTACCATGGTGTGAGTGCTTTCGACAGACTAGCTTGTGCCTGGTTCCGCTCATTTGAAAGGGAATATGGCACCTTCATAATGGTTGACAGAGCATGCCAAGAATCTGTTTGATCCCTATTTCTTTTGTCCCAGAACTTTCTGTTCACTGAGAAAACAATAAATTTGCCCCCTACTGACTGTCATCTCCAGATGTGACATCATACTCATTATTCATCAGGAAAGTGATGCCATGCTCAACTTCTGCTACTCATGCTGCCTGGGCCTTGTTTAAACCCTCTCGCTAAACACGGCTTTGGTCCTGTGGAATACAAATGTGTGTGTTGTGTACCAACATGAAGAAAGCGTTATCATCTTGGCTTTATTCAGCAAAATTCAAGCATGCTCCTACTAACAAGCAATAATTTTCCAGAGCAATCAGCAGGCCAAATGCACTCACACATGCAGTGACAAGCAGCACTACCATCAACCACAGGCAGCCAAGACAAAGAATTTGCGCACCAATGCAAGCCTAGCACCATGCAGACAATTCATGCTGTCATGTCTTGCAGTTTATCACCATTCCACATTCAGAGATGACTGATATTCACAAAATTCTCCTCTTCTTGGAGAAAAAGCTGAACAGCCTAAACATGGTTATGTGGAAAAGTATCCTAGTCTAGTTTAATAACCATTCTGCCACTGAAAAATACATACTTAAGTAAGTCAAGACACAATGATTCCACAGACTGTAATGACAAAGTGGTCTTCGAGAACACAATGATTGATGAGGTGATGTCATGCCCCGATAAGCACTCCTGTTGCTCTTAACATCAGAACAATCTACTACAGGCTCATGATTGACCTGAGCACACTCGGTGGCTCGGTCTGCTTTTTCTGAACCTGTTCAGGTGCATCACACTCTACACTAGAGGGCTCAGTGTAAGTCACAGGCATAGATTCTGGTGGTGCCAGATCGTGCAGTGATACTGATGTTTCCTTTCCATCAGCAAATCTAACATGAGCAAACTGTGGATTAGCATGTAACAGGCTCACCTCCTCTACAAGGGGTTCATACTTAGACTGCTTGTTGTGCTGCTTGAGAAGGGCTGGACCGGGGGTCATCATCCATGATGTGATTGAGCATCCAATTGGGGAGCGTCTCTGGAAACTGAATAGATGCTCGTGAGTTGTGAAATTTGAGGCAGTGCATAGCAATGAGCAAATGGAGTGTAGTGCATCAAGCAACACAACCTCCCATTGTGTGAGTGGAAGGTTTTGTGACTTAAGTGCCATCATGACAGACCTCCATAACTGTTCTCTTGGGGATTGTGTGGTGTGGTTTGACTCGTTGCAACACCATGGCTAGTCAGAAACCTGTCAAAACTGAGACGACATGAATGTTTCTCATTTTTATTTATTAGCTTTGTACACTTCCACACATGAGGTGTCTTTTCAAGCGCCGTTGTAATGGACATGAAGTAATGCAAACTATTGAAGGAAGGATAAGGATACTTACAAACTAAGTAAGGATAAGGATGGATGATGTTAAAGGAAGGTGGAATGCTACCTGGGGGGCCGCTGCTGCCCAGGGCGCATGCGCTTGCTGCCCCCAGGTAGTTTAAGGACGAGGAGGAGAATAAGGATAAGGATTTCCAGCTCCTACCCACACACACAGATGCACACACACACATGAGCTGAAAAACGAATTAGAAGATGAAGGTGGAATCGACGATGCTCGGTTTCGTAATCGTTTTATTTTCGTATACGGTCCAGAATGAGTTACTTCTTTGTTCTTCTATGAATCTTGTCTTCATGGTATAATTTTTAATGTCTCCGTCACTTGTCTCCGTAATTTTATTTTTTTAATAAGATAGGTAACTTGGCCAAGGCCGTCATCATTGGCAAACCTTGACAGTGGATGGAATTTTCACAAGCTCTGCTCCAGACACTTCTTGTCCCAAGTGTCTTCCAAAATCACGTGATTGGCAGCGAGAAATCAAGCGGAAAAACAGGTCACGAAAATACGATGGAAGACGAAAACACTTGAAATATGTCGTATTTTATCTAGTTTTGTCTTGTCCCACAGATTTCTGAGGCGGGTTCATAGTAGTTAACGATGTAGCTAAGAAAAATAGCAATACGCCATTGCAATATTAACTCCGGTTGTAAGTTACAACAGGATGAGCTCCATCAGTTTCTTGAAAACTGAAAACACGTCCTCCCCCTGTGAGCAGCCGACCCGAATATATAATTGGATGAGCTATCCAACGGCGTTTACTTTTTCGGTATCTCGCCTGTTTTTTTAGATCTCCTGGGGGAGCGGGTAGACCTCCGTCAAAGCGAAGCTGGTTCAGCTCCCTGATCAGAGTACGTATAGGCGGGCATGTCGAAAATGGCAAACAGCTGTGTGGGACAGTTGATGACAGTTCGAGATGTTACATCTGAACAAGCGGACGCAAATGTAAGGCGAGAAAACTCGTCTACCACCGTCAGCAGATAACGGTTGCGTGTAGTAGATGGCAAGCGACCTTTAAAATCGATACTTATTCGATCAAATGGCTGTACAGTAGATTCATTCAAAAATATAATTTGTTTACCATGCGTTGAACAATTTTGAGACGATCTGCAAAGGTTTCACTCCGATATCTTCAACTGATGAAGCGCAAGCGGTCTGAAGGTGGGCTGTTTCCGCCCACTTTGTAGTTAAGGTCTCCATGTTAGACAGAATTGGATAATAAAGTAACACCAGGCCTCACAGAAGTGATCAGAAACACCTAAGCGTGACTCTGCACGAAGCTCTGCGACTGGATGTTGATGTTTTGGAATTTAGGAATCTTAGAACTATAATATTGGAGCATGCTAGAGACTTAACGAACGTTACGACTTGGTCCCCTAACACTCCTGATCTTGTGTTTAGCAATCTGTGGCACGCGAATGTTATCTTATCATTAAAGTATCCATGATCTAGTATGTTCATGGCAATAGCACGATCAGGCGTAGAAACCAGTGGCAAGTCAAGCAAAACATCAAAGCGGTGAGCGTCAAAGACCACAAAATATGGGCGACTGCAAGTAGACACGTGACTTCTACCTAAAAGTAAGACAAAATTAAGACAAGGAACCCTGGAATAGCAATGAAGAACAGAAGGAGCTTTGAGGTAGAACTGGACAAGCTGTTTGATATTTTATCTCCAAATGCCGAAAGTTGTTGTCTGCTATATGAAACAGGGTTATGAATATTGTACGCTGCATTCCAGTGCAGCGTAGTTTACACCAGCGTAGCTTTGCAAGTAGTTGTATTTTATGCTACGTTCTTATGAAACAAGACTGTGGTGTATTAGTCACGTTTTACGTGGTATTATGCTACTTCTTCGCTATTAGCGTAAGTTATACCTTTTATGAAATGGGGCTCTGTACTAGTTTGGTAGTAGATGAACAGAGCGCTGGCTGATGGGATGTGTACTGATCATCCAGGAGGGGTTACGCCACAATGGACATGATTGGGACTTGTCACCTGGCTTTGAAAAACAAAGAAAGGCAAGGTTCTTCATCCAACTTTCAAAACCTTACAGTGTAAGTGGAGGCCTTTGGTACAGGAGGCAGCGGGAGGAGCGCCTTAATCAGAGCAGCTAACCTCAAGACTGTGGTGAGGCCGCCTAAATGGCTGAACTGGTGGGCAAACCAGAGGGTCTACCATCCAGTTCAGCCTCAATACCATCAGCATGGCTCCATAATCACATATGCGGCGAGTACACAGACTGACATTTGAGACCTCTGGAACGATCGAGAACATGCAAAATGGCAAGAGGGCCACGAAAGGACAAAAAAGTATCCCATAACAGGGAAACCAGTCCAGCCTGGAAGTGAAGGTCCTGCAGTTCCTGTGGGCAGTCCCACGACCACATAAATACCAAAATAGTGCAAAGGACCCTCGGGATGGTGTGTGCAGCCTTTCAAGAAGTCTTGTTACAGCGATACCCATGGAAAATGAAGTTAAACAAAAACTATTTGTTTTATGCCGTTAATATAGTTTCCAGGACTTTCCATCTAACATCTACTCTGCTACACTTGTGCTAGTGTTTACCGATGATGCACCAACTGCTAAGGTCATACGGCATCGCCAACTCCTCCCTGTTGGGAGGGCTGGTAGGATCTGGTTGTATTTATTGGGAGAACTTGCCGGGCCTTGAACCCGGGGCGTTTGGTACCTTTGGCTCACCCACTGCCTGCCACTGCCTCCCAGCCGCTCACCCGTTACACCTTGCTTGCCTTCTGACTCTTGGTGGTATCTTTTCAGATATGGAACACTTTTGACGATGTGACGTAAATACTACAAGAAATAAACGCTGTGATATGATATTCCCGAAACTTGTCATCCAAAGTTTAGCATGGAAGACGTACCTATGCGGACAGCCTGCTCCTTCACATTCGTGAGGATTCCGGTGAGTCTGGAAAATCGGCCAGCTGCCAAGGCGCCCCATTGCAGATGGTGAGCGCATCATTTTTATGATCACTGAAACGCAGAAAATAAATGGTGAAATCCCTTGACGCCAGCATTCTCATGAACGTAGCTATTTTTCAATGTGTGGAAAGCAATAGAAAAATGACATTTCTGAAGGACAGGGTTAAGTAATTGAAATATTTTGTACTGGGTTTTATGATTAATATTGACTTGTCGAAATTGTGTGTTGTTTTCCTTGTGTGGGACACGCCGCCAGATGTGGATCCTCCAAAAAAAGTAGGTGTAGAGGCCTCCGCCTCTGCGGAAACAACCAAGTGAGAGCTGTTGCCACGGCCACTTGCATTATAGCTCTGTGGTCATGGTTAAGCTATTCGGTTCGTGCCCAAGGATTGGGAAATGACGACGAATCGCGGCCAAAAATGTAGATAGTTGCCTCGATTTGTATTCGTATCCAATGTAAATTCAAATATTTAGTCCAGAGTTCTATTATTACCACAATTTCATGTTCCTCGGTTGAGAAAATTAATTTTCGGTATTAATTTTGTTTGCCCGCGTCTACACTGTGAAGTTTTCTGAAAAACAAAAACTATTTATTTTTGAGGCCTTGTTGCGTAGTCATCGGAGTTGAAATAAAGAACATTGTTTCTGGGCATATTAAGCAGCTTCTCAGCTGCAATCCTGCCAAACCTGCACGTTCCTAACCTTTTCCGTTCTCGAGGTATTGCGTTTCAAACACAGGCATTGTGAGCCAGAGGATGACAATACTGTGCCGTTAGGTTTTCAACGCTGTTATGCTCCTTATATCCTAGCATCTGTGCCGGTGTGGTATATTTAAATGTGGAGCGAAATCATTATTTTTACTGTACATTCCGGCAATATGCACTATTTTTTATCATTTTTAAGCCCCTGAGAAAGCAGGGACCAATTTAACCTAACCGCTGAGAGAGAGAGAACAAAAATATACTAAAATCATGAATAAACTCTAGGGAAAATAGTTCAAATCGGCTTTATTGGGTGACTACGGCCACCGGGGCCCGGGAGGGGGAAGTTGAGACGTATCAGAATCAGGTCCGCCTGGATCTGCCCTGAGGTACGCCAACGCAGCTGCTTTTCTTTTATAGAGCAATATGAGAATATCAGCCGCTGAGGTGGCGTGGCAGTACAATAACGTGTCGCGCCCTTAAGCCCAAATCATCATCAGTACTCTGCCGTGAACGGTGGATTTTTCACTATGAAAGCAGCATTAAATCATGGAAAACATCTAAGAACAGAATAATACCACATTCTGCTGGAAAATGAAGTTAATATATCATCTCCATGGGGTTTAACTGAGCCATCTGTTGCGTAGAGCATGTCGAAAAACCCCTGGCTTCATGTTTTGTTTTTCAGAACTCCCTTTTGTCGAAATAACCATCCATAAGCAGACTTATGTTAACTCATATTGAGACCATTGAGGCAGGGCTGTCGACTCCGGCACCGGCTCGGGTGATGGTTTTCCGTTTAAGGCAATCCCTGAGGCAGGGCTGTGGAGCCGGCTGTCGACTCCGGCACCGGCTCGGGTGATGGCTGCTCCTTTAACACGCGCACTGGAGGGGGCCTCGGAGGCCCCCTCACCTGTTTTTCCAAGGTGGCCGGAGAACCGCTCGTAGCCGAAACACGATACTTTGCCACATTAAACAGAATTTAATAGCGCGTCGATTGGTGAATATTTTTTGAAAATCGGTCGAAAATTTTTGACTTATAGGCTTTTAATCCAGGGGCATGATGGCCCTAAGGTTTCGGGATAGCAGAAAACGACGAGGCGCAGCACGCGGTAGGGCTCACCTCCACTGCATCATTTTCCCATCATCCCTGAAATTTTTACCCCGGGTCAACCAAGGTCAGGTCACCAGACGAGGTCAACCAAGGTCACCTCACTTCACCTTTAGAGCTCGTAAGAGCACATTTCAAAGTCGATGGATTGAAACTTCCACACAGACCTCCAGGGTCTACAAGGTGATATCCGGGATTTTTCGATTTCGTGCCCGAGGTCAGGTCACGAGGCGACCCCCCATTGAAAAGCATGGGAAAAGCTATTCAGATATAAAAGCCACAAAAAATTGCAAATACCAGACTGCTCAGAACAGCGTTTTGGACACCCTTCACGGATCCCAGGGGTCATATTTGCCCTTGACTTTAAGGTCATCCAAGGTCACCAGAGGTCAAAAACAGTATTTACAATAACTTACCTAATTGAGCTAGAGCGGTGAAACAAACACCATCATGTTTGTCTGTCACTGGCTTTCATTTGATATACGGCAAGGTCACTTTTGACCTTCGTGACCTCAGGTCATATAGGTCACGAGGTGACCTCTGGCGGCAAACCACTGGCGGGAGGTCTTACGTTCCACATGGCGGAAAAAGTACGGCAATTGCTATCAAATGTACTACCAGGTCTCAATAGCCTAATGACATAAGAGTTATGCCCAGTTTGCTAATCATGCATATTTGATGAAAAAGCCGATCTTGACCTAATTGACCTCGAGGTCAAACCATGACCTGAGCACTAAAAATGCGAAGTAATTCTACGAATCACGCGAGCTTTCTATTGCACTTTGCAGATTTGCGCTAACGCCCATATTTTCGGAGTTAGAGGGGGCATCGATGGCCCCCGTGGGGCGAAGGTGGCGCCGACCCCGGTGGGGCGCGGGTTAAAGTCAGACCTGCATTTTGAGATCGCCGTAATCGCGCGGTCGGACCAGTTAGCTTGCATTGGAGACCGAGTGGTGAAGTCATAACACCATATAACCGGGATTATATGTCAAGGTCACCTCACATGAAGGTCAAGGTCAAGGTCAAAGGTCACAGGTCAAGATCATACCTGCACTTTCAAGGTCACTGACCACAGGGCTTCCGGTCAAATGACGTTACCCGGTCTGACGTACATTATGCTATGACGTCATCGATAAGGTACCCCAATACCAAGGTCAAGGTCAAAGGGCAAGGTCAAAGGTCATTTGCAAAAGTCAACCTTCAATTTCGAGCCAAACAGTGGCTATAGTGTTAGTCAAAGTGTACATTACAAGTAGTATACTATATTGTGACCTTACAGGTCAATGACCTTGATCCCAAAATTGAAGGGAAGGCTCTTAAAGACCTTCTCTATATGACCCTGGTCCGCCTTTAGCTTATTCCCGCCATTTTCCCGCATAATCACGGCATTTACCGGTCGGTCCCTAGCATGGCCAAGTTTTGACCTTTATGACCTCGTTTGACCTTGAAGATATTGACCTAGCTCAATAAGAATTGGTCATGATGTAGATCACTATAACCCCCACCCACCTCTCAAATTTCGTTTTTCTATGCCTCTTAGTTTCCGAGATCTTAGGGGGGCCTACCAGGCCCCCTCCAGTGCGCGTTAGTGCCAGACCCCCTCCAGTGCGGGTGTTAAGGCAATCCCTGAGGCAGGGCTGTGGAGCCGGCTGTCGACTCCGGCACCGGCTCGGGTGATGGCTCTCCCTTTAAGGCAGTCCCCTACAAAATTGTGTGCCACTGTCCGCTTTGATGAGAGGGGGCCATGCGTGTTGAGGAGTGATGTGCTCTATGAGTATTTGAGTGACTGTTTCTGCACTTTTGGAATCAGTAGCGAACGACTCGGGCCAGCCAGAAAATACATCAACGATGTTGATTATGAACCGATTTCCATTTTTCCCTGAGGAACGGACCACAAGTCTTAGGTGATTCACGACGTCACGATACATGACAGACCAGTAATAACGAGATCGAAGTTTATCATAGGTTTTATCAATTCTTAGATGTCCACCGAAATAACCAGGAGGGGTTTCTTCAACTAACGGTTTCTGAAGAAATTCAGAGATGCACAGTTGAAGACCGGGGTTTGAGGTATGTACATCTTTGATTTGGATCGTGTGGGTCCTGCAAGATTTTGATCATCTTCTGAATCTCCTTTTCCTCGCTCTGGAGGGCTTTAGCAAGTCTGGGTGTTTAGCAAGAAACTCCTGGAATTTCTTTGGGTCTGAATTTTATCAGAAGAACATGGCTCTACTGTGGGATCCAACTTAACGCGTGGTGCATGGTAGGAACCTGTGATGTTAATATCCATGGGTTCATCTCTCTGAGGTTCAAATCTAGAGAGGCTATGGGCCACGGTATTCTGTTTACCAGTGATATATTTGATGTCGCATCGGTACTCGTCTGTAATAATTGCCCAGCGTTGAATTCGGGGATTGTGCACTTCATCGGTAAGAAGATGATTTAGCGGTTTCTGGTCTGTCATGGTCACTGGCGGATCCAGGGGGGGCAAAGGGGCCGTGGGCCCCACCAAAACCTGTAATAGTATCTTTTGGCTCCCCAAAAGGACAACATTTTGGCCGCTTTTTCTTCTTCAGGAATACTATGTTTTTGCGATTTTTTCTCGATTTAGCCCCCTCCCCTCCAAACGTTGGTTTGACCACCCCCAAAAGTTGCTCCTGGACCCACCAATGGTCATGATGGTAAAATTCGAACCGAGAAGGTAGGGACGAAGCTTTTGAACAGCGTATTCAATGGCGTATGCTCCGTTTTCTGACAGGCAGATGATGATGACATTTATTGGTGAACGCATAGAACAAAGCCGTACATTTCAAGCCCGGGATTGGCGCAAAAGCCGATACTCGACTTAAATCGAGGCATAGTGTAGTACAATATATCTCCCTACATTGCCACAATGTGTTTTCTACTCAGTGGGTCTATCATGTGATATGAACATATTGGGTTAGTAAATTATCAAGCCTGCCATTCACTGGTGCCAGGGGCGCCGCCACAGAATTCTCGCAGGGGGGACGGACCCGGGCTGGTGTTGACTGGGGGAGGCGAATTTTGAGCATATTCGGTACCTGACAGCCTTAATGACCATTGGCCCAAAAATTTTGGGGGACGTCCCCCCTGGTTGGCCAACAGGGGGGACGCGTCCCCCCGTCCCCCCCGCTTTCGGCGCCCATGACTGGTGCCATGATCAGTTTGGTACCTCCAAACTGAAAGGCCTTGTAGATAAGGCCACTTGACCTGAACTAAGATAACATAAACTTCAAAATTGAAAAACCTGTGTTTTGAAAAAGCTGTCTTAAAGAATTCGAATGTGCTTCCAAAGACTTGAACTTTTTAAAGTCATATTGAAGAATGGCGAAATTCGGTCATTGAACCAGTATTGGATATCTCATATTGATATTTAAGGTTATTATGTGACTAATCTTTTTATTTGCAGGAAACCGGCATAATTAGATATCCCACTTTTTCATTCAGTCCCAGAAATGCCCTGGGCAACATTTATCAACGAAAAATATCACAAAATGCGGCAAATTTGATTGTCTATCCGTTGAGAGGACCAGTGGAAGCCCTAGATGTTGCCATTTGGGAGATGCTGCTCGAACTGCACAACCATAGAATGAAGACAGGCTGAAGCTCATTGTTCGTCACTGTGCATCGCTAGTATTTTTAGTGGGATACCCTGGCTGTCTTTTTTAGATGAGCGCTTTCACTGCATGGTGTTTTTCTGGCCCGTGGTTTAAGCCGTACAAAATAGTGCTGGACCTTTCTTTTCCTCCTAAACTTTTCCAACATCCCAAACCGCATGGAAAGCTACATTACAGCTCAATTGGCTTGTTTAAAAAAAAGTTTTAGCACCGCCAGACTTACATCGTAAGAATGGTTTATAATCACTTGGAAGATTGGCGACGCAAAAGTGTGTGTTTGTGGCTGTTGTTTGTGGAAGAATATCTGTCAGGGCTTACAATATTTTTATTCAGAGGCTAGGACTGATTCGAATTGAAGGCCATAGGTTTTACGGATTGGGAAACAATCGATTTTTTATTGGACCGTGCTAGAACTGAAAAGCCCCGTGCTAGAAGCCCTGTTTCAGCTGTCAGCACAGTTTTATCAGCACCAATCAGCGGGCCGCGTTGCGCTTACGTCACAGGACTGTAGCCTCTTCCCGAGAACTAGTTGTAGAGGTTTTAGGGGCTGATGGCCTGCTATTTGTGCTGATGAAAAATGGTAAGCGCACGAAGTGGCAGCCTAATATTTTTTAATGGTATAAAGGTTTAATTTCCCTTTGCTTAGCACACACTAGAGGCGATTATGGCGCTGATGTTACTTTTCTAGAGGAGAGGTTAGAGGTCCTGCTGACAAAACTGTGCTGACAGCTGGAACAGGGCTAGAGCCTGCTCGGCGGGCCACGTCGCGGTGGCCGGTCACGGCGCATGCGCGCTGCGCCGACCCTGCCCGCTCACTAAGCACCGGCGGGCCCCGCGGCGGCGGCCGGTCACGGCGCATGCGCGCTGCGCCGATCGTGCCCGCTCACTAAGCAGCGGCAGGCCCCGCGGCGGCGGCCGGTCACGGCGCATGCGCGCTGCGCCGATCGTGCCCTCTCACTAAGCAGCGGCGGGCCCCGCGGCGGCGGCCGGTGACGGCGCATGCGCCTGCGCCGATCGTGCCCCCACTAAGCAGCGGCGGGCCCCGCGGCGGCGGCCGGTGACGGCGCATGCGCGCTGCGCCGATGGTGCCCGCTCACTAAGCAGCGGCGGGCCCCGCGGCGGCGGCCGGTGACGGCGCATGCGCGCTGCGCCGATGGTGCCCGCTCACTAAGCAGCGGCGGGCCCCGCGGCGGCGGCCGGCAGACACCAAGTCCCGGCCAACCGCAGCGATAATCCTTAGCATGGATGTGCATCGGTTTATAACAATATGACACCATCCAAAAAATAGACTGGTGATCTCATAATGTGTAATCCAAAATTCAGAAGTGGGACCACTCAACTCTGTAGAGCATCTGTAAAGCTTACAGCAATGCAATCATCTGCTGCACTGTATTGTATGTGTTGTTCTCGAATGTGGCGCCGCGCTGTCGACTGACGCTCGGATTCCGCCGCAGGACGCCACCATCACCGAGTCCGAGGACACGGATGACGTCACTCCTCCTAGTCCGTGAGTACCTCTCGGCAGCGCCGCCGTCTGCGCGGTCCGTTCCCTCAGTGAACGCTGTCATGTTTGCGAGGTTCGTACCACCCGAAAACGTTGGTGTGTTGTGCGTGGCTAAATACAAAACAGAGGTCCTTATCTTCCGGGCACGCTGGTGTTATTTGTATGATTACCATGGGGACATGAGCAGCCTCAGTGCAATACCGACCGCGGGAACGGACCAGTCGACTCATGTATCCGGATGTCTGGTGCGGCCCTGCCACTCGATCGCGGTCCTTTTCTGGAATGAGGACTTTGAGGTCAGTTTGTTCGAATCTAAAAAAGTTTTGCCGTAAAATACTGTTTTTTTGTCCAAGTTATTGCAAGTTCGGTTTTTGGAGTCGGATTTTTGTTGAATATCAGTGATTTGAGTTTTTAAGACAGAAAATGACTTATTTGTTTGCATAAATATTACATTCAAATCAAATGACTGATTACTCATAGGCTTCTGACAATGGTCTGTTCTTCTTTGCCAAATTTCATCTCGGTCGAGTCATATTTCGTCTAGCTCTTTTATGATGCAATAGTTCGTACTCAGGAGCTCGGTACCGACGCTGCTCATGTATCCCGGGTAAATATCAGTAACTCCGGGGACGCTGATGTGTTTGTGCGAGGTCCGTATCTCTGGGAACGCTGATGTGTTTGTGCGAGGTCCGTATCTCTGGGGACGCTGATGTGTTTGTGCGAGGTCCGTATCTCTGGGAATGCTGATGTGTTTGTGCGAGGTCCGTATCTCTGTGAACGCTGATGTGTTTGTGCGAGGTCCGTATCTCTGGGAACGCTGATGTGTTTGTGCGAGGTCCGTATCTCTGGGAACGCTGATGTGTTTGTGCTAGGTCCGTATCTCTGGGAACGCTGATGTGTTTGTGCGAGGTCCGTATCTCTGGGAACGCTGATGTGTTTGTGCTAGGTCCGTATCTCTGGGAACGCTGATGTGTTTGTGCTAGGTCCGTATCTCTGGGAACGCTGATGTGTTTGTGCTAGGTCCGTATCTCTGGGAACGCTGATGTGTTTGTGCTAGGTCCGTATCTCTGGAAACGCTGATGTGATATGTCCAAATGGTAGCTTCTGTATCGTCCAAGCGACCGCGAAACTAAACTTGCAGCACGTGGCACCTAGCCCCGTGCCAAGCTTGATTCTTTCGAAACATTTTCATGTATGGGTGATGGGTATGAAACTTGATTCGGATAGTTTGAAGTCTATACGTCAGAATGTACTGAATCTATCCGAAATAATTAAGTTGGCTGACCGCTTCAGTCATCTGGCTGTGCGCTCGTTCAGTGGAAAGTAAAGCATTCCAGATGTCACCTTTGACTTTTGAAATATCGTGCGGGAACTAAGCTGCAGCTATTGACACAAATAAACGAATGTTAAACCTGCGGAGGCAAATAACAGCGCCAGATCTGAATTTCGCTGGTCGGGGAAGACTGAAGGCGGTGATCTGGCCCTGCCACTGTGCTGCCATCTGGGAGCTGTGCTCTGCATGCTGCCGGCTGGGGCAGTGCCAGTGTGGGAGGCGGCCGCTGGGCAGAAGCCGCCAGCGCTTCTCATTGGTGGCTTATGAGCCATTTCAACTATGAGCCTGCATACGAACGCGGTGTTATATACAAATTCGAGACTCAGCTTTAAACGCAGCTTCTCCTTAATACAGAATGAGTTCCTACGTGTAAATTATCGTGATTTTTGTCGACAAATTTTTGACGTCATAAAAGTCTACATAAGTGTTAAGTTCTTGGCGCCAAATTTCCTGAAGTGAACACTCAAGGTGTCGTGTTTGTGAAGAGGTTACATCTCATTTGCGTTATATCACAGGGGATTTTTCCATAGTAACTGGTGGGTATTTTGTTTACCAGCCCTTCTGCTGTGTTCAGAGAAATCAGGCGTTTCCTCGCAAGGCATAGCAAATGCCGGCCATTTTCAACCGCTCCTGAAGCTCAGTTGGTAGAGTGTTGGGCTCCGGCCCCCGGCTCACGAACATGCAGTAGCAGTGCGTGTGCAGACCTAGGATTTGTTCTGAGACGCTCCGGCGCTCATTATTTACCCGACATGGGTTGACTGGCAACTGACTGGTGAGAGGGTGACCTGATCGAGGCGGCCCGTCTCTGTGCTTTGTTGGGCGTTAACACGCGCATTGACGGGGGGCGGGTACCCGCCCCCTCGGGTTTTTCGGAGACAGCATAATAACGGCGGTGCGTAGCGCCGCCGTACTTGGCATACCTTTTCTCTCATTTTTACAACTTTTGTGAAAATTTTAAGGTTAGGTCATCTCAGGTCAGGTCACTAGTACAGGGCAAGTGACCTAACCTCAAAAAAGTTTAAGATTGCATAGGTCGCAACAGGGTGAACTTATCCCATTGAAACTCATATCACATAATGGGCCCATCGAGTTCTCTAAAATCTGTTCCTGTATTTTTTATATCGATGACCCAAGGTCAGGTACGAGCCATGACCTCTCCATTGGAAATACATGGGGAAAATGGTCTTAAGGGAATAAATTAGTAACGGATGGTGATGAACGCTTATTTTAATTGCATTAGATTCGCCTTGTCTTTGCGGTCCTAGTGATATGCATTTTATATAATTTGACCGTGACATGACCTCAGGTCAGGTCAAATCCTTGATTTGACCCAGCAAGGTCATATTATATATCGTTCAATTTGGCTTGCGAGGATTCATTCATATAGTTCAAATCGTTTTGCTCTATATTTACTTGTTAAGATATAATGACCGAAAACCTTCATTTACATATTACCCCTGTTACCGCATGTTTTGACCTCTAGTGACCTTAAATGTGACCTGACAAAAAATGGTACAAATATTTTCGATGGAGAAGTGGATGAGCTACCCAACGCCGTTTACCGTTTTTTGCCACCTAGCGTGGTTCTCGAGATCTAAGGGGGGGCGGGTACCCGCCCCTCCCCGTCAAAGTGAAGGTGGCTCAGACCCCCGTCAATGCGCGTTTTAAACTTTGGCTGCTAAATTAACCCTTCATTACGCGTAGTTGCCTGTTCGGATATTCGGGTCGGGATCTCCGTGGCAAGTCCCTGGATGACTTTAGTGGGACTCCCTCTCCAAGAGCTGGTTTTGCAACATGATGGACCAGATTTGTTATCAAGAAGAAAAAAATGGCATGATCAGCAACGCGAATGTGTATTGGGGGAGCCGTTTCATCAGCGCTCTGCCAGTCAGAAGTCGCTTACGAAGGGAGACGCGCCAAGCCGTTTACCTTCCGTTACAAAGTGCGTTCCGTTTACGAAGGAAGGCGGCTTCTATCTCAGTGATGTGCCATTCATTGTGAGTGCCGTTGTTAATGACCCTTCTAAATTCCCGGTTTGATGCCTTTTTGTTCTAATTCCCCTTGCCATTTTTAGTCGGGCTATTGCCGTTGACCTGTCATTCTCAGATCTTTGACATTGTCGATGCCTTTCCATTCTCAGTTCCGTGTCATTCTCAGCGTATTGTATTTGCTTTCTCAGAGATGCTCACGTTGTGGCGATTACATCTCCCTTTACACTTAACTCAGTGACACTGGTCATGGTTTAACATCAATTGTGCTAATTATGGATGACAGATTATTATTATGATTATTGAATGAAAAGTGATGGATTTTACTGATAATGGATTGACACAGTAACACAGATTATGATTTAGGGTCGGATCAGTTTCTTTGCTTTCTGTTTGATGCTGTAGCTGTTCTTGGTGTGTCTTGCAGTGGCAGGCAGTGCGCTCCAGGTTCTGACGGCTCGGTGTGGGAATCTCTTGTGTGTTATTTCTAAATTTGGTGGTCTTGTGTTGGAAGTTTGGATGATGGTAGTGTCGGCTGATGCACGTGTAGTCCTGCATGATACCGCATACCTTTTGTGGACGATAAACTTATTTTTATATAGGCCTTCAGTGAGGTGAACCAATTTATGAATGGCTGATGAGTGGCATGTTGAAATGAGCTCGGTAAAGCTTGGCCGCCCGAGCTGCCGCCTGGCTGCGCTGATTCGGTCGCACTTCTTCTTGCCGGTGACTATTCGAATCCCGAAGTTAACGAGCTTGTTCATCCTTTGGCGGTTCTGATCAGTGACTGGAGCCCAGGAGAGCAGACAGTACCGCATGTGAGGAGACACGAGGGCTTCCACCAGCGTTTTGGTTGTTTTTCGAGGGAGAGTGTGAGCCAGCTTGTTGATATAGAGAGAAGTTAGCCAAAACATCGTTTTGTGACTATGGATGTTTGTTGCTCCCCAGTCAGATGCTTATGCATAGTTATTCCAAGAATTTTCACGGTTTCGGCAGATTTCAGCGTTGTATTTTCAAAAGTGACTGTAGGGAATCGGGCGAAAATGGATATATTTATATAGACACAGCTTATAATACCTTGGTATATGTTGGGCAGACCAAAAACTCGATTTCAAGAAGACGAAACCAATACGGCTCCGACACTTGGCTTCAGAAAAAAAACAATCACGCTACGGTCATTTTGATAGAAATTTTTGGAATAACTTTAGATCAACATCTGACCGGGGAACAACAAGCATCCATAACCACAAAGCGATGCTTTGGTTCACCTCTCTATATTAACAAGCTGGCTCACACTCTCCCTAGGAAAATAACCAAAACGCCGTTAGAAGCCCTCGTGTCTCCTCACATGCTGTCTGGCCTCTTGGGCTCCAGTCACTGATCAGAACCGCCAAAGGCTGAACGAGCTCGTGAACTTCGGGATTCGAATAGTCACCGGCAAGAAGAAGTGCGACCGAATCAGCGCAGCCAGGCGGCAGCTCGGGCGGCCAAGCTTTACCGAGCGCATTTCAACATGCGTCTCATCAGCCATTCATAAATTGGTTCACCTCACTGAAGGCCTATATAAAAATAAGTTTACCATCCACAAAAGGTATGCGGTATCATGCAGGACTACACGTGCATCAGCCGACACTACCATCATCCAAACTTCCAACACAAGACCACCAAACCTAGAAATAACACACGAGAGATTCCCGCACCGAGCCGTCAGAACCTGGAACGCACTGCCCGCCACTGCAAGAACAGCTACAGCTTCAAACAGAAAATAAAAAAATTCACCCGATCCTAATGTCATAATCAGTGTTACTGTGTTAATCGATGATCAGTAAAATATATCATTTAATTTCATTTCACAATTGTAATGGTCTTAATTTGTAATCCATAATTATTACAATCGGTGTTAAACCATAATCCGTGTCACTGAAATAGGTGGTTGGTAAACGGAGATGTAATAGCCATGATCACTTTTGGAAACCTTCGAGTCATTGCGATAGAACATTGTGATAAATATGATTTTTGTATGGTGGGTTCAGGGAGGAGTTCTTCATGAAACAGCTCAGGGCGCTGGCGCCCAGGGGTAGAAGTGTGAGATGCAATAATTCAGGTTAGAGCTGGTGATAAGGCTCTTCTGAGGCTGCTGAATGTGACTTGATTAACAACCTTTAGAATTTACTTAAGCTTACCTTAACTTTGATCAGTATAATTGACGTGTTGAACTTCCTCCGGAGAGCCTTAGCATCAGCGCACGTTTCTCTTCCTGGCATACTTGTAAAGTGATGTTTGACGTGACCATCTCTCGGCTCGCTTTATGTAACCAAGAGGATACCACTCGTCGAAATATGATTTGTAAAATTAAATGCAATTGGATTAACTCTCCTCTTATTCATGTCTATTATACGTTTCAAACAGAGTTTTACCCTCCAGCAATTTAGCTCCTGCGTTTTGTTTTTTTACAAGTGGAATGCGTCTAGTAAATTTTGAATTATAAATATAAATCTTAGAATACTGTCCTATCCTCCAAATCGTATAATCCTAGGCCTCTTTCCAGTGACGGCGGAACGTCCGAATTTAAGGGGGGGCACCATGGACTTTTCAACCCATTTCTTTCCAGTCAACGCCATAGGGTTAGTGTTAAAATTTCTGATTTAAGGGGGCACCGTGCCCCGGCGCCCCCCCCCAGTTCCGCCGCCAGTGCCCCTTTACATGCTCATATTGCAAGTTTGGACCTGTGACCTCAGAGAGGTCATCTGGGACTTAAGACCGATTTTCAGACTTAGGTCAATAGCTTTATTTTGATATAATTACGTTTGAATTATTATTTAAATTCGATTGATATATATATATATATATATATATATATATATATATATATATATATATATATATATATATATATATATATATATATATATATAGTGACTCTGCTTGGTCAGATGGTGACCTTGAACTGACCTTAGGTCACGCGACTTTTTTATTTTGACCTATTATAGTCATAATGCGCTTTATTCGATTCGCCGTAACGAGAGGAAGCGAATGGTGCCTCACAATACAATTGGTTCTGACTCAATTCTGTCGGACGCTAGAGCCCAGAACCTTTTTGGAGTTGTCATGATCTCAATATTGGCCTGAGGAAAAAAGTGACCGATGTAGTTTCTTCATTAATTTTATGAGCTATCCACCAGCGCTTGTGTTTTTCGTTATCTCGCATAGAAGCCGATATCGAGGGTGTGTTTGAAAGCCCTCCCCACTTTAGGGCGAAGGTGGCTCGGAGGCCCACCGGGGCGGGTGTCAAGACAGTAATTCCCATGGATAAAACGAGGAGTAAAAATACCACTGAATTGATAAGAAACAAATGTCCTTTGTCCACGCCCAAGCCCTTACCTCATCGGTGATTATCTTCAGGTCAAGGTCATGGCTTCTCGAGGTATAGGGAGATGAGGAGAAGCAAATGTGCCCTGCGCATCGCGTGAAGTGCACCAACGGCGCGTACCCATGATATATTCTGACAGTTTTTCATGCTTCGAAACAAATACCCATGGTCTTTATTATTTATCTTAATGTTTGAAGACATGCTCTTTTACATGCTACTGCCAGTTTTCAAATCCATGCTGAGGATCATATTTCTAAAACTACTTAAATTCTTAATTTTTACAGTTTTTTTCAGGGAAATACAAATATTTTAAAAAATCTCACAGGTGTTTTCAGTGGTTAATTCTAAACATTTCTATTTTTCATTCTACTCATTTACCATTTTAAATGGATAATATAGCTGAAAAAGATATTATTGCGCTGGGACAGTGTAGAATTGCTGGAGGCAGGGGTGGAGATCTCTTTTTCAAACCAGGGGGCGGGGTCCCGGTCCGCTCGGGGCCGCAGGCGTGGATGTTTTTCGTAAGAAAATAAGGACACTAAAATTCTGGCAATGCCTATAAATACCGTATGAAACCCTATGATGGTAGGATTTTCACACCAGGTGCGGGAGGTAAAATCGACATGTATGTACGTTTCAACACACTGAGCATTCAATCATATTTTTTCCGGCAACTCAAAATGAGATATGGGTCCAAACCTCTACCGTTGACTCGGTCTTTGAAAGGATAGCGATTATAACGTACCGTGCGCTTTTTAATATGGTCCTCACTGAAAACGTGTTGGCAGCAGACAACATCAGTCTGTGGAATGAAATACTTTTCAATGCTCAAGTCTAGCGTATTTCCTTCTGAGAAGTCTTATGACCCCAGCATTTGGTGCATCATTATAGCCCAAAACGAGTATTACAATATATATATTTTGATTATGTGCTAAACCACCAAAAAATACTGAGCTATGCTACAATATGGCGATAGCTAGGTCCAATATTCTGTTTCCGCAAAATTGGCACATTTTCTACGCTCTTTCTCCCCCTCTCTCTCTCTCTCTCACTTTATGGTCTTTCCCCTACAATTCCAAGAAAAAACTGCACCATACATCAAAGGAAATTTTATAAAATAAAAAATATGCCACGAAAATTCGTGCCTTGAATGTGTCGAAAATTCAATAGTTCTTATTAACACGCGCATTGAGGGGGCGGGTACCCGCCCTCTCCCTCGTGTTTTTGGAAATAGCGTAAAAACGGCGGCGCGTAGCGCCGCTGTACGTGGCATACCTTTTTTCTTATCATTTTTACAACTTTTGTCAAAATTCTAATGTTAGGTCATCTCAGGTCAGGTCACCAGTGCGGCTCAAGTGACCTGAGCTCAAAACAAGTTTGAGATAGCATAAGTCGGAACAGGGAGAACTGATCCGATTGAAACTCATCACATAATTAGCCCGAGTTCTCTAATCTGTTCCGGTATTTTTATATCGATGACCGAAGATCAGGTACGCGCCATGACCTATCCATTGGAAATACATGGGAATAGTGGGAACACGGGAAATCTAAATAACTTGATAATGGATGGTGATTAAGTGTTTATTTTAGCCTCATCAGATTGGCATTGTCTTTGCGGATCTAATGATATGCACTTTGACCTAATTTGACCTTGGCCTGACCTCCGGTCAGGTAAAATGACATATTTGACCTGATTTGACCTAGCAAGGTCATATTATACATAATTCGATTTGGCTTGCTGCGAGTATTTCAGTTTTATAAATTGTTTTGCTCTATCTTTACTTGTTCAGATGCAATGACCAAAAACGTTCATTTAGATTTTATCCTTTGGCGGAATGTTTTGACTTCTAGTGACCTTAAATGTGACCTGACAAAAATAGTTCAATTCTGTCGATGGAGAAGTGGATGGGCTACCCAACGCCGCTTAGTGTTTTTTTGCTACCTAGCATGCTTATCGAGATCTTAGGGGGGGGTACCCACCCCACCCCCGTCAAAGCGAAGGTGCCTCAGACCTCCATCAATGCGCATGTTAAATCATTTTTGTGATACTTTTTCGTGTGTAGAATCATGGGCCCCGCCGCTGGGGAGGGGGATACGCGTCAACCTATTTTTGAGAATGGGAGAGGACGGATTATGCTTTGTCCCCCCCTCCCCGCCGCTTTTCACGCAGGGTCCGATTACGTTGTCATGAGTACTGAAATCATTATAGCGAATAACAAAGATATAACAATGAAAATAACAGGCCTCCTGCAAACACACCAATGACAACCACAATTTCTTTGCAATACCTGACTGTGGGTACAGACGCCCATTTCTGTCTCTCAGGGGGCCCTTTACTGGCTCAGGAATCCCGCAATGAAGTCAGAAACCCTCTGCAAATTCTATTTTCAGTGGGCCCTAGGCCAGCTAAATAGACCCATCCCCAAACCAGGGTGCCAGACGAGCTAAGGGCCCCAAAAAGCTCAGGGGTCCCCAGATCAGCACAATATGCCCAGACAAACTAATTGGATCCATAACAGTTAAACGGGCCCAATGCCACTTCAATGGACACCAATCCATCTAGGGGCCCTAGGGCCAAGCCAGGAGCCTCTTACATAATTCCTCTCAGGGGCCCTTTTAGCTCAGGGGGCCAATATCAGCTTGAGCGCCAATATCACTCCAGGAAGTCCTGTGCAATACCCTCCCAAGGACCAGAACAGCCCGGATGCCTTTTTAGAAACTCCCTCTCAGAAGACCCAATGTCAATTCAGGAGGCCCAGGCCAACACAGGGGTCCCAAGATCAGCGCAGGGGCTTAACAATCTAAACAAGTCCTAAATAAGCTCAGGGGCCCAACACTTTCTCAGGGAGCCAAGCTTCAACTCAGAGGGCGCAGATACGTTGAAGGGATCCAAAAGCAGCTCAGGGGCATAGATACGTTGAAGGGGCCCAAAAGCAGCTCAGGAGGTCTATACAAACTAAGAGGGCTAAACCAGCAGGGTGTGTAGACGAGCTCACGTAGTCCAAGATATGCACAAGGGGGCCGCAAACAAGTCAAAGGGGCCCATACGTTAAACAGACCCGATACCAGCCCAGGGGCCACTTGTAAGCTCAAGGGACACTGATCCAGCTAGGGACCATAGGACCGAGTCAAAAACCTCTTATGTAGCTCCTCTCAGGGGTCCTTACCGGCTAAGGTGACTCCAAACCAGCTTGCGCCCCAAGACAAAGTCAGTAAGCTCCTGTGTAATACCCTCTCACAGTCCCAGATCAGCCCAGGGACCCCTTGGAAAATTCCCTCTCAGGAGGCCCAAACTCAATTCAGCGGGCCCAAGATCAGCTGAGAGGGCCCCTGACGGCTCAAAAGCGCCAGTGCCAGCACCGGGGTTTCAAGATCAGCCAGGGGACCCTGACCATCTAAAAGGGCCTCAGATCAGCTCATGGGGCCAGGCCCGCTGTGAGGGCTCTAAATTGGCTCAGCAGGCCCAGAAAAACTCAGGGGGCCAGACCAGTTGGGGCCCCCGACGATTTCAAGGGACCTAGACCAGCACAATATGGAGCGGACAAGCTAAACGGCACATACCGGGGTAAAGGGCCCAATACCGGCTCAGGGGCCCTAACCAGCTCAAGGAATACCAATCCAGCCAGGGGCCTTACGACCAAGCCAGGGACCTCACAAAATAAATCCTCTCAGAGGCCCTAGACCAGTTCATGATCCCTGAGCCAGCTAAGAGTCTAAGGCCGAGCCAGTAGCCTCATGTGCAATATCCTCTCACGGCCTCAGAACAGCCCAAGGGCTACTTGCAAAACTCCCTCTCCGACGGCTCAAAACCAACTCAGGGGTCGCAAGACCAGCTGATACCAGATAACTAGTCCCGACAAGCGCACGGCACTCCAGTGCCAACACATGGGCTTCAAGATCAATGTGGGGGCCTAGCTATCTAAAGGGGCCCTAGATCCGCTGAGAGGACTCAATATCACGTCAGATGACCCACCAACAACTCAGGGGGCCCAGGCCTGTTCAGGGACCCCAAACCCGCTCAGGTCAGGAGATCCAGAAAAACTCCGAAGACGATACCGACTGGGGACCTCAAGCTCAAGTCTAGAACCTCCTCTGCAAGAGTCTCTCAGGGGCCCCCAGAACAGCAAGGGGCCCTAGTGAAGCTCAATCTCAGTAGGCATATAACCAACTCAGGGGTTCCAGAACATCCCAGGGATTCCAGAACATCTCAGGGGTCCCGAAACCATCTGAGGGAGGCCCCATACCAATTCAGGAGGGTCAGACAAGATAAAAGGCCCCCCAAAGAGCTCAGGGGTCCCAGTGTCAACCCAGGGGTCCATATCAGCCCATGTGTGTCAAGATAAGCGGCCCCCAGAACAGCTCAAGAGCCACCTGCGAAACTTTTATCTCAGGAGGCATAAATTCAGCTCAGGGTGCTGACCAGCTCAGGGGTCCGAAGACTACCTGGCAGGCTCCATCAAAGTTCAGGTACCCCAGACCAGATAATGGGCCCACGATGAGCTCAGGGGCTCATGTCCCAACTCTTAGGGCTCAAGTTTCAACCCAGGCTTCTCAAGATCACTGCAGGGGACCCGACCATGTAAAGAGCCCAGACCAGCTCAAGGGCCCACACCATCCCAGTGGCCCAAACGAGTTGGAGGTCTTAGTCTTCTTCAGGGACCGCAGACCAGCTTAACTTCACGGGATCCAAAAACTGTTCAGGGGGTGGGGGGGAGGGCAACACCAACGCGGGAGCTCCACGCTAATTCGGAGGCCCAGTCCAGCTAAGAGGCCCTGAATCGGCTCAAGGAGCGCCAAATCAACTCGGGGCCCCATAACAGCTCAGGGGTCCCGACACTGCTCGGAGACCTTAACACGCGAAGTTCAGGAGGTCTTAAAGTGCCCCCACATATTGTTCCAAGGTGGCCGGAGAACCATTAGCCGCCAGAATACGCTACTCGGACATCGCTACTCGGAATAAGAATACGCCAATATACGCTACTCGGAGAAAGCATGGGCGCGTTAATTGGTGAGTGAATTTGAAAATTGGTCCAATGTTTTTACCTATAGACTTTAAAATTCAGGCTCATATTTTGAGATATTTGCAATTACGCGGTCGCACCAGTTCGCCTGCACTGTAGGCGAAGTGGTGACGTTATCATGTCATATAATATTGCAAACAACTAGGCTAAAATTACTGCACTATTTTGAAGATGGCCAGGCTCTAAATTACCTTTTTTCTTAAATTGTTTCGAATTTCAATTCTCCCACGATGCTTTAGAGGTGGACAAAAGAGCTAAGCTCAGAACGCCAAGGAACCATAAATAATAAAGTAATAAGGCCATAAAATCGGGTTCTATGTCAGTCACCCCAAATAAAGGTCAAGGTCACATGTCAAGGTAATTTAACCCAGTGTTCCAGACAGATAGCATTCCTCTGTATAAAGTATGCTTAGCTGTGACTTCAGAATTCATAGCCAAGATTACGCATTGTCAAGGTCGATGTCACTGGTCAAGGTCAAAGTCTTTTTCAAGGCCAAACCCTCATTTCCGGCTTATAGGCTGCTACAGTGCCAGTTATATTGTACGTTAGTGGGAGTAGGTTTTGTCAATAATAGGTCATTAACCTTGAATGGCCTTGGCTTAAACAGTCAGAGGACATTGAGTGGGACCCTCCGTCTATGACATTAGCTCCTTTGCAGTGTATTACCGCTTTTCGGCATAATCACGGCATTTCCCAATAGGTTTCCAGGAAGGTTCATATATGACCTTTACTACCTCATTTGACCTTGAAGATACTGAGCTAGGTCAATGAAACTTAGCCATAACGTAAATCGCCATCGCCCTCACGCACCTCCCAACGGGCGATTTCTGACCCTCTTGGTTTCCGAGATCTCAGCGTGGGTGTGGGCACTTCAGGACTCTTCACTGCACGTGTACGCCAGACCCCTTTCCACTGCGCGTGTTAAGGTAAAAACACATGGCCCAACACTAAATCACGTACCCTCTGTGAAAGACCGACTTTGGGTACTGCTTAGCTCAGCTGAGGGACCTTAGACCAGCTCGGGTGCTTGTACTCTTCCTGACACAGAGTCGTAGCGGAAAGCGGTGGCGCTGCCCCTGGTCTCTAGTACCCCTCTACAAAGAAGATGCAAAGGGACATATAGGTCAAATTATGACCCAGCCGATTCCACAAATACCGCGAATTGAACCATTATTACTTATGGGTTAGAAAATATTTTGTGAGAGCAGAAGGTGTAGGACCCGGGCTGACCCCCCAGGCTCTCTCGATTTCCAAATCAGGGGGTCCTGACCCCCCAAAACCCCCCGGGATCTCCACCCATGGCTGGAGGCCTTAACTCCTGAACCGTTGCCCCTACCAATATAAAGATGTCACAGGCGTGTTCTGAGCTGTGGGTAACCCCATGAACCAAATGTGACGAGAATCGGAGACGTGGGCTGAAAAATCGGCCATTGGGTGTGACGCAGTGTCGTGGGACGTGTCAGCCGCAACTGCCTGCTAAACCTGTCCACTTTGTATGATAAATATGGACGGCTTCACCTCGTTCTACTATTTCCGTCATGCCGTGCGCATGTTCCAGGTATGAGGGAGCGAATAACACTTTCAGATTCGAACGTTCAGATTTAGATGTTAAAGAATGTGTTCAAAGTGTGGCCTGTTGAGCCGAGACTCGCCATGACTTTCTTTGCGGCGGGTACGACGGAGCAGGCCCAAAGCACTTTCGGCCGTAGATCACGTGCCATTCGGAGTTACCTGCAGGCTTTAGTAGCGGAGAGCACATTCGGATAAGGGGTTTATATACCTCGGAGGTACAGAATTCATCGACCAGAAAGTGCTTTCGGAGAGCAGACGCGCAACGAATGTAAAAACTTGGTGACCGTGGGCACCTTCTATCTCAGGGCACATTCACAACGGAGGTACAAATTTAAACGGTCGAGGTCACTTCAGAGCCAGGGGACACGTACCCCCTGTGGCCCTGACTCCTGTGACATATTCGCACTGCCTTCAGTGTTCACCCTCCCCGTGAGATCAGCGACCTTGAATTATCTTTACCTTTTACAAGTTGAATTTATTGTGTGGACAGTAGTTGACACGGTTGAACCCGCGGTCAAAAGTTGCATAAATAAACTCACGGTGCTTGGGGAGTCTCACTTTGCCTTCTAAGAATACTACCCAGCACATAATTTTAAAGGGCAAAGGTTCCGGCATCGGCTCGAAGTGTCCGCTGCAGCCGGAAAGTTGAAGGGGCAACCGTCTCCACTGCCCCCACGGTTCCTGCGCCTGTGAAAACTTCTAACATTTCTCCGCTTTGACTGCTAAAGGTGGCCAGTATTATTAACAATAATTTTAGGGAGTTTACGGCACACTGAAAAATGATGAAATGATTACGAACAAAACTGCTGCAGTGGGCATGCGGTGTCGCCAATATCACGTCATTGGACACGGGAGAGTATGCCGCAGATGGATTTGAGCCAACAACCTTGGGATTTTCAGTTTACCGTTCTACCGTTGGACCATTCCAACGCATGGCGTAGGTATTAGTAATGTCTGTCTACATAGAGAGTGCCCTTTTTAAGCTCATTTATGCCCTTTTTTGGGTCCGGGGGCGTTGATATTTCGGTCCGCGGCTGGTGTTGTCTGGGTCCGGGGCCGCGTTATTTGGGTCCGGGGCGGTGATATTTGGGTCCGGGGACGTTGATATTTCGGTCCGGGGCTGGTGTTATCTGGGTCCGGGGCCGCGTTATTTGGGTCCGGGGGCGGTGATATTTGGGTCCGGGGACGTTGATATTTCGGTCCGGGGCTGGTGTTATCTGGGTCCGGGGCCGCGTTATTTGGGTCCGGGGGCGGTGATATTTGGGTCCGGGGACGTTGATATTTCGGTCCGGGGCTGGTGTTATCTGAGTCCGGGGCCACGTTATTTGGGTCCGGGGGCGGTGATATTTGGGTCCGGGGACGTTGATATTTCGGTCCGGGGCTGGTGTTATCTGGGTCCGGGGCCGCGTTATTTGGGTCCGGGGGCGGTGATGTTTGGGTCCGGGGACGTTGATATTTCGGTCCGGGGCTGGTGTTATCTGGGTCCGGGGCCGCGTTATTTGGGTCCGGGGCGGTGATATTTGGGTCCGGGGACGTTGATATTTCGGTCCGGGGCTGGTGTTATCTGGGTCCGGGGCCGCGTTATTTGGGTCCGGGGGCGGTGATGTTTGGGTCCGGGGACGTTGATATTTCGGTCCGGGGCTGGTGTTATCTGGGTCCGGGGCCGGCCTTATTTGGGTCCGGGGCTGTAGTATTTCGGTCCGGAGGCGGTGTTTTTAGGTCCGGGGCCGGGGTGCTAATTCTTCAGGTGTGATATATGAGGGGTGGGCCAAATCGCATCGTGGCGGCGCCAACACATTTATCGGGGGGGGATATATTTTCAGGGTGCGCTGGATGGGTCGATCAGGGCCATGTGTCCGTGCCCCCCCTCCGCCCCGCTGGATCCGCCTATGCCTTTGACGCGGTACCTGCGGCGGAATTCCGTATCTATTTTTTTTTTTTGGGCGGGAGTGGGCTTGGCACTGTTTTCAGAGGGGAAATTGTCGAGGAGACTAACACCAAATAGGTCCTCAAGGAGAATTCGTTTCCGCCTTTATTGGCGGCGTCCCAGCGAAGGTGCGAAGGTGTGCATGTATGGAGCGGTGGTCAGTCGGCGCTTCCCAACGCTCCTCACTAACTCCTCAGCCGCTGCAAGGCTGGGGTGGTGGGTTTTTCGGGGGTGGGGATTAGCTGGACCAATTGCCGTCCTGGTCGGCTGCAATTGCCGACTGCCGCCAAATTTGGCGCGACACTGCACGCTGAGACGGCGAGCCTGTCGCAGGCGCGGAGACCAGGCCGCCGGGGGAGGGGTGTGACGTCACGGCGCCCTGGTAGCCAGTAGCCAGGTATGGGCAGGCGGCGGCCTGCCGGCTGCCCAATGCGTCACAGTCAGCTGCCCGACTGCACCGACTGCCGCCCTGCATTTGCAGCTCGGTCTGTTGTCCAGCCTCCGGCTCCCGGATGCTTGTGTCGACCTTTCCCCCACTTTTCCAGGCTCCCCTTTCCTCAGTTGGCCGACGCTGGACTGGCTTGGTTGACTTTGCCGACTCACATTTTAGCGGTTGACCTGACTTCGGCGGCCCACTGGATGACCTGACTTTGGCGGCCCACTGGATGACCTGACTTTGGCGGCCCACTGGATGACCTGACTTTGGCGGTCCACTGGATGACCTGACTTTGGCGGCCCACTGGATGACCTGACTTTGGCGGCCCACTGGATGACCTGACTTTGGCGGCCCACTGGATGACCTGACTTTGGCGGCCCACTTATGACCTGACTTTGGCGGCCCACTGGATGACCTGACTTTGGCGGCCCACTGGATGACCTGACTTTGGCGGCCCACTGGATGACCTGACTTTGGCGGCCGATGGGATGACCTGACTGCCGACACACTGGTTGACATGACATGGTTTGTGTTCCCAAACCAACGTATATTTTGATAGCATACACAAATGATTTGTTACGGCATGCATTACATGGCCCGGATCGCACCACGCAGTCCATCCTCATACAACTGGCGTGAGGGTCTACCCTTAGCGTTTTTATATCTAAATATACCTTCCCATCGATGCGACGCGCGATTTCTGGATTTGCCGAGGAAGGTGTGCCGTACCCAAAGTGTTTCGCATTGGCGTGTTTTCCTATCGCGAGTCGCCCGCAACCTCGCAAAGTGAATATGGCGAAATATTAAGCCCTGGCTCCGGTGGGGGAGGGCTGTTTGGATACCATGCCACGGGTTTTTTCCGGCGGCGAATTGCCGCCGCACTTATCACGCCTTATCCTTGATCAATTTTGCAACTCCAAGATTGTAAGGTTGGGTCATCTCGGATCAGGTCACCAGTGCAGGTCAAGTGACCTCACCTTAAAAGTAAAAAATGGCATAAATAAAAACGGTGAACCTATCCTCAAAAAAACTAATATCTCATAGTGGGCCTTCCAAGCACTACAAAATATGGTCTGGGATTTTTCATATAGATGACAAAGGGTCAGGTGGAGCATTTAAGTCATTTCAGCACACACGATAGTCGATTTTACACCCTCTTGTCTTTGATTTTCTTCTAACTTTGTATATGGAGTTATCGGCAGCCCAGAACACGCATCTGGCATTTTAGTTTGCTAGCTGCAACGGTTCAGGAGTTATAGTCTCCGACAATGTTTCACTTTGCCGGCGCGGCAATTTATTCTGCAGCTATTTTACCCAGGTAAAATAATGATAAACACATCAAATTTTACATCAAAATGTTTGCATTGAGTCAATAAATACAACGGTGGTAGATTTGAAAGGTCTGATTTCTAGTGAAAAAGTTGTATTTATTCAAAAACAAATTAAATAACTTTAGAAATATGTTCTTCAGTGTGGATTTTAAAATTAACAGTAGCACGTAAAAGAGCTCAAAGTATTGATCTCAAGAACAAAAACCTCGGGTATTTGTTTCTAGGCATGAAAAAAGAATATATCATGGGTAGGCGCCGTTGGCGCACCCCTCGCGGTGCACAGGGCACCTCAGACACTGTGGCCTTGACTTGAAGATGATCGTCGATGGAGCAATAGGTTGACGGAATACCTTTAATTTGAATCGGTTCTGTCGGTTTTCACTCCTTGTTTCAGCAATGGGAACTATTGTCTTGAAGCTCGAGCCATGAAGAGGAGTTCAACCAGTAACTTAGTTAAAAACTGCTTTCAGCTTTTTTAAAACAAACACAAGGATGTGGAAGGGAATGTCAGAGAATGGAAGAGCATCTCAGAGCATCAGATCAAACTGAAAATGGGTATTTGCGTCTAAGCACAAAAACCGGCGGCATATGTCATGGGTAAGCGCCGTTGGCACACCCAGCGCCGTGTGTAGCGCACGCTCGCAGCGCACCCAGCGCCGTGTGTAGCGCACGCTCGCCTCTCCTCTTGCCTGATGCACCCCGAACTGGACCTGAAGAGGATAGTAGATGAACAAGTGGGTAGTCAGTACATAGTGAATCTGTTGGTCTTTTTGCTTCGGTTGCACATAATTTGCCGTTTCACAAACGCTAGACATTGCATGGTGACATGTGGGTCGAAATACCTGCCCATTTGCAGAGAGAGAGAAAAAGACGGCATTCGGGATAATCCAGGGAACTGTCGAAATCGACGTTTGATATGATTATTGCTGCTCATAAGAAATACGGCACGAATTGTAGGTGTCATGACTTGTGACCATTAAACGTGCAATATCACAGCCATTAGATAAATGAGTTATCAATTTATCAACAGATTGCCTGTGCGTATGGGACATCTTTTGTTTTTCTCCAGTTGGTCTTATAATGTCACAAAGCACACGTTCCTATGCATGCCATCGTATATGGCAGCATTCTATCACATGATCACTACAAATATATTATCACCCCTCACAAGTTCACGCACAGGAGTATTTCTCCCATCCTGACGAATGAGAAAATATTAATATAGGGAGATCGGAAATTGTCACCTATTTTTGAAGTTTCTGTGTTTTCCCTAGTTTCACTCTGCCAAATATCCGCTTCAGTGTGTAATCTGGTTATAAACCTCTTTAGAGTGCTTAACCATGTGGGGTTAGTGTCCGGCTTGGATCGCCAAAAGCGTTAAAGCTTCTCCGCTGAGCTTATTTTCCTAAACTGCGAACAGGCCAGATTCGCACAGGCTGCAATTATTTTCAATGTTCTCCCAACATAATCCTAAAAATATTTGCCACGTGGACTGGAATAATGGTGTTGATCTTGTTTGATATTAAAACCCACTTTACAATTCATCTTCATGTCAGAAAGTTATCATGCATACGTGTAGGCTTTGCTACTGGATCTTCCCAACCGTATTGCATTTTTCGAATCCGTGTATGTATATTCATATCGTACAAACAAACCACAATTGTAAAAATACAAGACACTGCAAAAATACAGTCACAGGAAAGGCTGGAAAGGCACAGTGGCTGGATTTAAATTTAAGACCAAGTGGCAGTGTACAGTTTTTCTGAAGAGATGCTGAAGAAAAGTAGTTGTTTTCCATCTGAAACAGTGGAGCCCTACACAGAATGTGTAGCGCTTCATTGTTTCAAATACCACGTCAAAGTTTATCTTACTTTATTCCCTTCCTCCTCAACGCCCAAAGTCACAATTGCAGATATCGCTAAACCCAACTTGTGGCAAGTGGGAGCAAACACAAAGTGAAATTAAACCTAAGCTTTTGAGGCTATAACACTTGTTCCATCGTTTCGGAATTAATATTTGACGTCGCAGCCCGCTATCATACTGGCGAGGTAGGACGACAAAGGTTTCAGAGCTGGGGATTCGGAGAAATGTCTCCTTCCCACGAGGGTAGGGGGAGGGGAGTTACAAACCCAGTCCACGTCAGCTAAGAGAAAACATAACTGAAGTATAATCCCTTAAATCGCCTTTGTAAACTTTGGGAGAGGATCTTCTCACCCCACCGTGTGACCTTTGGGAGTGGACTTTCTCACCCTGCCGTGTGACCTTTGGGAGTGGACTTTCTCACCCCACCGTGTGACCTTTGGGAGTGGACTTTCTCACCCTGCCGTGTGACCTTTGGGAGTGGACTTTCTCACCCTGCCGTGTGACCTTTGGGAGTGGACTTTCTTACCCTGCCGTGTGACCTTTGGGATTGGACCTTCTTACCCTGCTGTGTGGCCTTTGGGATTGGACCTTCTTACCCTGCCGTGTGACCTTTGGGAGTGGACAGTTGAGCGTCGTTTCCCTCGTTTGTTAACGGCAGGAAACGGTGTCCGAATCTGGCACATGGTCTCACACGTAGTCTCCACGAGTGTCAATAAGGGACTGTCCGTAAACTGCCTGACGCAAAAGGGAGGAGGGGGAGAGGGGAGTCGGCCGCAGCGTTACCGCACCTTACACATGGCCGACAGAAAACGTTGCACGGGGAGGGGATGGGTAAAAGATCACCAACATTTTTAGTTATGGAATTTATGGATGACCTCTGGCTGGCCAGGCAAGGCCATACACTAGTCAAAGGGATGGAGTGGCGCAGTGGGCTGTTTCAGACTTCCACGCCGTCTTCCCGGGTTCAGATGTCGGGCTGGAAGACTGGATAAGGACTTCCTGGTTCCAAATATACCCATTCAACAGAGTGAGAACGGCAACGCCATGTGACTTCAGTAGGTGGTGCGCCGTAAAGCCCCGGGCGCGTGTGTCATTAGGTAAGCCCAAAGGATTTCTGAGTAGGTAATGCTAGAGCTTTAGTCTTCCGAGCGCATCTGTCTGGCTGACATGAATGTAAATTGTATGGAAAAGCGATGAATCGACTCCACAGGGCAGGATGGGCGATATTTTGAGTGCCTTTGAGTTAGCATCAAGCATATCAAGCATATAAGATTTTAAACGGTTTTGGATTGTAGGGCTCTGAACGACGCAGGAAGTATCAGAACCATTTTTGCGCCTCGACAACAAAAACGAGAAAACGAAGCAGTGATGAGTGTTTGCACTATTTGCAAGTGAAAATGAGCTCACTTTCTCTTGAATTCGTACTATTTTTTATTTTTTGGTACCTCTTATTGTGTACGAATGCACTGTATTCTATGTGTGCATCCTGGCGCCATATTAAAATGCTGAACTGGAGACAGACAGTGACGTCTACGAAACCAAAACAAATACGATGCCGAACACCGCCGATTTCATCTTCATCTTCTTCAATTTATTTTTGTATTATCACTTTATGTGTGTGTGCGTGTGTGGAACAACAATCCTATCCTTATCCTCCTCTTTATCCTTAAACTGCCTGGAGGCAGCGAGCGCATGCGCCTTGGGCAGCAGCGACCCCTCCAGGTAGTATCCCACCTTCCTTTAACCTCATCCATCCTAATCCTTACCGTCTCCTTTCGTAGTCTTCATCACTTCACGTTCATTACGACGGCGCTTGAAAAGCCACCGTATGTGTGGAAGTGTTCGTAACTAATACAATACAATACAATACAACAGGGCATATTTAAGCTACAAAGTGGTGGGCATTTTGCCCACCAGTCCCCCATGCTATGTCCACCAGTGAACGGCCCTGAACGGCCCAGTGCCCACCAGTCATCAGTCATTTGATGCTCTAGGAGTGCCCTTTTGGTGGGAATTCGTGCCCTTTTCAGCTGAATGCCCACCAGTCCCGATTCCTTAAAATATGCCCTGCAATACAATATTCTGATCTCTCGTGTACGTAGGACCTTGCGCAGACAAACCAATGCTGTATTCTGATCCCCCTCCGCCTGTAGCTACGCTCGGCGTAAGACCAGCGTAGGCGGGCCATTACTCCCTGTTCTACGTACGATGGTTTTCTGTATTCTAATATTTTTTGCGTACGCACAGTGTGCGGTCGCTGTAGTTAAGGCAATGGGACGTTTACGGCAGCTCCCGAGTTGATGTACCGGCTGAGGGCCTCGGTTCTCTCGCGTGTTTTATTGTCAAACACGAACTCATGAGAAAAGGGGAATCGTAGTGTGTTTTTACTTAAAAGTTTATATGTACATAACGTTTAAGATTGCGTCTTAATACCCGGGGGCAAAGTGCCAAAAGCTGTCCGGCGTGTTGTAAAAGGTTGTTGCACAAAAATGAAATCCCTGGAGATTCAGGATCATGACCTTGGGTGGACAACCGATACAGCGCCTACTCGTTGTCCGCAGGAGGTGCATTTGTCAAAGGATGCACGCGCAAAATCGGCCCTTGCCTCTTGGACTTAAACGGCTTATAACTAAGCTAAAAAGACCGTTGGTGGCAAAAACATAATTTAATTTTCAAGCTCAAAATACACTGCTTCTACACATGTCAGTTTGTGTATTCTGGTTTAGTCCTATCACGTCATTTTTGGCACGTGCAGCTCAGCGAAAGAGGTGTACGTCAACACCCCTTCTGGCTCAAAACCTGTATCTCTGTATTGGTTAAACGAACAGCCGTGAAACTTTGCATACATGTCGCTTAACATGTTCGGTATAATTTCTCCAAAAATGGTTTAGACACCTAGAAGAGGTATTGAGATATGACGTCATATCTGGGCGCATGCAAATGCACTGTTTTCAAGCCAATTGGGGAACTTTGCCCGAGATGTTAGCTTCCTGCTTCAGTGCTGGTAATAACTGATTGGATAAGCAAATAGTTCCAAATGGTATCTTCCTGACTGAAATCAACCATTGTTCTCCATATTATATAGGAAATTGCGCAATGGGTGTTCTGCCCAATACTCCAGCACGTGCAAAATCGCCTGAGGGACATCGTTACACCCCTTTCAGTTAAACTCAAGTAGATTAAACTCAGTTCAGTTAACAAACACCAAATTTGGCAGATGTAATGCTGCACATGTTTGATATATTAACACAAAGTTTTGTAAGACTATAAAGACTATTGCAAAAGCTATGGCCATTCATCAAAACACTCGTATATGTGTGGTCCAATGCAAAATGTAGCGCACTGCAGTACCCTTATTGGCAGTGATGTTTGGGAGTAATTTAGTCCGCCTGTAGTTATTATGTGCCGCATTGCAGCTCACGTCTGAAAACTGAGGAGGTATGATTTGCGCATAAGCATATGTTCCCTGGTATGAACGGTAGCGCAGGGTACCCCCGAGTTTGCCCGGTCTCTTCCATTGTAGCACCAGACCTTAGGAGTTGAGATCAAAAGATCAGTACCTACATTTGACTTTCATAGCCCACGTCCAAAGATATACTACATGCAAATGCCACACCATGCTTGCTTTTGTCGCTAACTAAGGTCGATTTTGAACTTTTTCCAAAAAAATATTACCGAAAGAAATAGCGCAGGAAGCTTGCAAATGGCGAAACACTAAAAAACACGAGAACGACGCCAGCGCAGAATGCCGACATTGAACATCCCGTCAGTTAGTAAGTAAGACGTTAGGCTTAGAAATGTTGAAATATATTATTTTCTAGGTCATCTCCCATGGGGTTGTTAATGAGGCACCGCAAAAAATTGAATCCACGTGCACAGGGTTGATGTATTGTATACAAGTCTATACGAGTAGCTCAAGGTTAGAATGGATTTGAAGCGATGGAATGGTGTGTTTCCTGGTAGACTTTGGTTCCTGAATAGATATTACATTGTGGGACATGATTAAAATATCATGATCTATCATATTTTAGCTGCGTTTTTTTGTAGGAAGAATCTTGGAACCAAGATGCATAGCCTTAACAAATAACGTTTATGTTCTAGCAGCTCTGATGAGCGCAAAATGCGACAAAAAATGTCACTATTACCCGAGAAACGGAAGACAGTTGCTCAGCACGCCAGCAAAAAAGGACTCGCATTTATTTGAGAACAAAATAGGCATGGCGCATCATTTTCCAAGATAACATTGCAGACAATTTATGCTACGTTGAGTGGGAGATAAGATCAAATTTCACAAAGATTCGCCACGGTGAAGTTTTTCGAACAATCTGCGATGGTGCATTATCAGGACATTGTCAGTCAGAGAAAGAAGTGGCATCCCTGATATCAGAATCGGTATTTTCACGAAAAGAGCTGTCATTATGCTGACAGGAAGCGTCTTTCTGATAATAAAAAGCAAGTAGATACGCAAGTAAGCTAATCTGAGCCTCCCGAGTTGATAGCGTGATTTCCCGAGCAGCTCTGGGGCCCTCAGCTGAGCTGGGCGCGCCGAAGCTGATGAGGACCCCTGAGCTGGTATGGGGCTCCTTAGCTAATTAAGTGCTTCCTGACTTGATCTGGTACCCCTGAGCTGGTCGGGACCACTGAGCGTTATATTCTGAGCACTGAGCGTTATTATCTGGTCCCCTGAGCTGATAAGGTGCTCCCTGAGCTGATCTAGGCCCTTACTCTGGTCTAGGGGATAGGAGCTGATCTGGGCCCCCGAGCTGATAGATGTGGTGCCCAACAGATATTTTGCCGCCTAAGCTGAAATAATGCACCCTGAGTCGATCTCCTGAGCCCTTATTGTGCCTCCTGAACTCATGTTCTGCCCTCTGAGCTAGTCGGGTACCGCCTGAGCTAAACAGGTGCCCTTTAAGCTGATCTGAGCCTCCTGGGTTGATAAAACCAGAATACACAAACTAAACCAGACTAAACCAGAATACACAAACTGACATGTGTAGAAGCAGTGTATTTTGAGCTTGAAATTTAAATTATGTTTTTGCCACCAACGGTCTTTTTTAGCTTAGTTATAAGCCGTTTAAGTCCAAGAGGCAAGGGCCGATTTTGCGCGTGCATCCTTTGACAAATGCACCTCCTGCGGACAACGAGTAGGCGCTGTATCGGTTGTCCACCCAAGGTCATGATCCTGAATCTTCAGGGATTTCATTTCTGTGCAACAACCTTTTACAACACGCCGGACAGCTTTTGGCACTTTGCCCCCGGGTATAAATGAGTCTACGTACTCGTCCGTTATAGTTTTCCTCGCAAAATGCAAACCATTATTTGATTGGGGGCTGCATGAGACGGGAAACGGGATGGGAATGGTGGAATGGGACGAACATTTTTCCAAGTTTTATTTGGCTTGGGACGGGGAGGAAACTTACCTCTGGATTTTTAAATGTAATTCCATGGAACGGGGGATGGGACTGAACGTGTTACATACGTTTTCCGGGACGGAATAGGGCGGGACAGGCTGAAGTCAAATGGAATGGTATGGATGATAAAATCATTTTCTGTGCTGGTCTCTAGTATTAGATGTTATTATTGCCGGCTGAAGTTTTTCTCACCGGTGTGAAGTGAACGCAAGGGAGCTGCATTTGTTTCACCGGAATGCGAAGGAAAACGCAAAATGTGGTGGTAAGAATTATTAATAAGCCAAGAATGAAGAATTAAGATATACCAGTGCTGTAAACCATCAGCCTCCCATGGCCTCAGAAGAGTATATTGATACTGTTGAAAGCAATAATGCTCTAGCTTCAGGGTTATGTTTTGTGAGTTTAAAGGGAATGCGCCACTTTGGTGCAACTCTAGACTGCAGTGGTTTTAGGGGCAAACTTTACTTAAAATATTGGATTTAGCCTTCTCTTTGTTGAAGATGCCTTGTAAGCCTAATATTTCTTGTTATTTGATTTTTCTCTGTTGTAGGAAGGACTCGTTGTTGGACTGCAAATCGGCGGGACGTCATATTGGCGTGTGATCTGATTATGTTCCGTGCCGCGATACACCTGTTGATTTAAGCTGCAAATGAATACGTGTACAATTGGACATTTTTAGTTGAAAATGCTATTGTGGGGACCTAAAATGCCGTCAATCAATTTCTGATAATTGTATTCATTTACTGAAAGATGTCACGGTTGAAACAAGTCAATAAAACGCATCGTCGCAGTTATAATCGCCAGTGCCACAGTAATATTCAGCAAATAGGTTTCAAGAGATTTATCCACGCAGCAAAGCTTGAGTGTGTCGTCAACGTTCCCAAGGTTAGCTCATACCACTTTACCACCCGGGGAGGACGGGGTCGATAGGGGGAACTTTTACCTTTTTCTCCGCGACCGAGAACTTCTGGGACAATCCGGCAGTGAATCGATGTGTATCGGCAGCAGTAAATCGGTGTGTATCGGTAGCAGTGAATCGGTGTGTATGGGTAGCAGCGAATCGGTGTGTATCGGTAGCAGTGAATCGGTGTGTATCGGTAGCAGTGAATCGGTGTGTATCGGTAGCAGTGAATCGGTGTGTATCGGTAGCAGTGAATCGGTGTGTATCGGTAGCAGTGAATCGGTGTGTATCGGTAGCAGTGAATCCGTGTGTATCGGTAGCAGCGAATCGGTGTGTATCGGTAGCAGTGAATCGGTGTGTATCGGTAGCAGTGAATCGGTGCGTATCGGTAGCAGTGGATCGGTGTGTATCGGTAGCAGTGAATCGGTGGGTATCGGTAGCAGTGAATCGGTGCGTATCGGTAGCAGTGAATCGGTGTGTATCGGTAGCAGTGAATTGGTGTGTATCGGTAGCAGTGAATTGGGTGTATCGGTAGCAGTGAATCGGTGTGTATCGGTAGCAGTGAATCGGTGTGTATCGGTAGCAGTGAATCGGTGTGTATCGGTAGCAGTGAATCCGTGTGTATCGGTAGGAGCGAATCGGTGTGTATCGGTAGCATTCAATCGGTGTGTATCGGTAGCAGTGAATCGGTGTGTATCGGTAGCAGTAATCGGTGTGTATCGGTAGCAGTGAATCGGTGTGTATCGGTAGCAGTGAATCGGTGTGTATCGGTAGCAGTGAATCGGTGTGTATCGGTAGCAGTGAATCGGTGTGTATCGGTAGCAGTGAATCGGTGTGTATCGGTTGCAGCGAATCGGTGTGTATCGGTAGCAGTGAATCGGTGTGTATCGGTAGCAGTGAATCGGTGCGTATCGGTAGCAGTGAATCCGTGTGTATCGGTAGCAGTGAATCGGTGTGTATCGGTAGCAGTGAATCGGTGTGTATCGGTAGCAGTGAATCGGTGTGTATCGGTAGCAGTGAATTGGTGTGTATCGGTAGCAGTGAATTGGTGTGTATCGGTAGCAGTGAATCGGTGTGTATCGGTAGCAGTGAATCGGTGTGTATCGGTAGCAGTGAATCGGTGTGTATCGGTAGCAGTGAATCGGTGTGTATCGGTAGCAGTGAATCGGTGTGTATCGGTAGCAGTGAATCGGTGTGTATCGGTAGCAGTGAATCGGTGTGTATCGGTAGCAGCGAATCGGTGTGTATCGGTAGCAGTGAATCGGTGTGTATCGGTAGCAGTGAATCGGTGCGTATCGGTAGCAGTGAATCGGTGTGTATCGGTAGCAGTGAATCGGTGTGTATCGGTAGCAGTGAATCGGTGTGTATCAGTAGCAGTGAATCGGCGCACAGACCCCCGTCAATGCGCGTGTGAACAACCCTGGAGCAGTGGCGTATCCAGGAAAACTTCGAGGGGTAGGGGGGCTCGAGCCTCCCTCGCCATTGCCTCGGAACGCCCTCCGGCCATGCATTGAATATTGGGGGGGGGCCTGAGCTCGTTATGCCCCTCCTTAGATCCGCCACTGCCCCAGAGGTAGTTTAGTAAGTTTAAGAATCTGGTTAGCTAGTGATTTGTTTTTTATTTATTGCTAAGCATTTGACTCATGTATTAATCAAGATATCTTATAGTGCACTGGAGCTTCATCCGCAGAGCCTAAACAAAGTAACTACGTCACGGACGGATGCCAAATTTGGTTCATCAACAGGGGTGGGACGCCACCTAGCTTTGGAGGCTGATACTATAGGCGGGTCCATGATTGGGAGTGGGGTAATTTGGTGAATGACAGCGCAATGTGCTCGGAGGAGATTTATCAGGGGAGCAGGAAACCTTATCTTGTGGGCGATCATGCTTGCATAGGGAGAGGGAGGAGGGGAGAAATACTGTGGAGGTGCGCCGCGGCAGTTTCTGGGGGGCCCACAGAGGTGCGCCGGCGGTCTCAGGGCGATAGAGGTGCGCCGGGGCAGTTTCGGGGGCCCATAGAGGTGCGCCGGCGGTCTCAGGGCGATAGAGGTGCGCCGGGGCAGTTTCGGGGGCCCATAGAGGTGCACCGGCGGTCTCAGGGCGATAGAGGTGCGCCGGGGCGGGAGTGGTTTTCAGGGGGCCGTGTGCTGGAGGGGGGCTGCTCTCACCTGCCCATCAGCGTGTGGCGGCGCGGCAGCCGTGCTATGTGCCGACGCCATTTACATTGGCAGGGCCGGTGCACCGTTCATGGTACATCCCCGGCTGCCGGGCTGCCGCACAGTGGTCGGAAACGGCCTCACGGATGGCCACCGAGGTTTTTGTTCATGTTCATTTTGCTATAGCGCTGAAACGGCCGAACCGATTCACCCCAAATTCTCAGCAGATCATACTGAATCAATTGAAATGGAAAGATATATACTTGACTTGGTTTACTTACCCCCGCACTGGAGAGGGGTCTGGCACTAACGCGCACTGGAGGGGGGGCTGCCAGGCCCTCCCCTACGATCTCGGAAACTAAGTGACGTAGAAAAATCCGTTTGGAGGGTGGATGGGGGCTATGAAAATCCACATCATGACACATTTTCATTGACCTAAGTCAATATCTTCAAGGTCAAACGGTGTCATAAACGTCAAATCTTGGCCATGCTGGGGACCTATTGGGAAATACCGTTATTAAACGGGACAAGACGGGAATAGGCTTAAGGCAGACCAGGGTCATAGAGGGAAGGTCGCAAAGAAGCTTTGCTACAATTTGGCGGTCAAGGTCATCCAAGATTATTGACCTATGAGATCACAATATGGTACACTACCTATAATATACACTTTGACTAACACTCTTGCCACTGTTTGGTGTAAAATGAGGATTGGCCTTTAAAAATGACCTTTGACCTTGATCTTTACAGTGAGGCATGTACCTTAACACGCGCATTGACGGGGGTCTGAGCCACCTTCGGATTGACGAGGGGGCGGGTACCCGCCCCCTAAGATCTCGAGAACCACGGTAGGTAGCAAAAAACGGTAAACGGCGTTGGGTAGCCCATCCGCTTCTCCATCGAAAATATTTGGACCATTTTTTTGTCAGGTCACATTTAAGGTCACCAGAGGTCAAAAACATGCCGTCATAGGGATAACATGTAAATAAAGTTTTTCGGCCATTACATCTGAACAAGTAAAGATAGAGCAAAACGACTTGAACTCTATGAATCCTCGCAGCAAGCCAAATCGAATGATATATGATTTGACCTTGCTAGGCCAAATCAAAGATTTGACCTGACCTGAGGTCAGGTCAGGGTCAAATTATATAAAATGGGTATCATTAGAACCGCAAAGCCAAGGCGAGTCTAATGAAGCTAAAATAAACGCTCTATCACCATCTGTTACTGAGTTATTCAGTAAAAACCATATTTCCCATGTATTACCAATGGAGAGGTCATGCTTCGTACCTGACCTTAGGTCATCGATATAAAAAATACCGGAACATATTTTAGAGAACTCGGTGAGCCCATTATGTGATATGAGTTTCAATTGGATAAGTTCACCCTGCTCCGACTTATGCTATCTTAAACTTTTTTTGAGGTCGGGTCACTTGACCTGTACTGGTGACCTGACCTGAGATGACCTATCCTTAAAATTTTCAAAGAAGTTGCAAAAATGATGAGGGAAAAGGTATACCAAGTATGGCGGCGCTGCGCGCTGCCGTTTTTCTGCTGTCTCCGAAAAACCCGAGGGGGGGCGGGTACCCGCCCCCGTCAATGCGCGTGTTAACTATGACGTCATAGCATAATACACGTCCGACTGGGTAACGCTTTTTGACCGGAAGCACTGGGGTTAATGACCTTGAAATTTCTGATATGACCTTGACCTTTGACATGTGACCTTGACCTATACCTTCAGGTGAGGTGAACTTGACACATTATCCCGGTTATATGATGTTATGACGTCACCACTCGGTATCCAATGCAAGCGAACTGGTCCTACCGCGCGACTGTGGCAATCTCGAAATGCAGGTCTGACTTTGAAAGCCTATAAGTCACTCATTTTTTGGCCGATTTGTTAATTTTTTTCACCAAACGACGCGCCGTTAAATTGTCTCAAATGTGGTCAAATTTCGTTTTTCCGCTACGAGCTGTTCTTACCCCACCTCGGAAACATAGGTGAGGAAGCCTCCGAGGCCCCTCCTGTGCGCGTGTTAAGCAAATGAATTGACCTAACCCGACCCCTAACGACCTGGTCAGATGTACTGGCTCCGCATGCAGAAGGGCATGCCCAGCGTCTTCTCGGACTAATCGTCTAATCGGGCTAAAACCCCGCAGGGGACCGATTTTCATCTGCTGGACTTGTTGGCACCTGCTGACTGGTCCGGCACATGGATAATTGGGTACGGGATGTGACGACACCCGCGACCCCAGTTGGCAGGATGGGTTTCGCCTCCCGCCTTCGGGCGAGAGGCTAAAATCGAAACTGCCATCCTCATCCTTTCTTGGCCTTCCTAAATTCAAATCCCACCAACTCCTTGTTCCTTTTCCTCTTCTTTCCTTATTTCCTTGTTTCTCCATGCCTTTCCACCCGTATCCTTTCTGTCCACTCCTAAACACCCCTCCTGCCCACTGTCTGCGTTGTCTGGCCCGGCGTGTCTCCGCGGGTGGCGGGGGTGTGTGCACGCTTGCTCGTCTTGAGTGTGGACACCTCGGTCGCGTGCGGCGCGTGTCTGGGCTGGACAGCACAGACCGACCCTCTTCCTTTTCCAACTCATAACTTCCCAGTTACCCACATTATCCCAGTATCATGGGCGTCCTTGCACGTGCCTATGATTCCTGGATGGTCTGGGTGTATGTGGGCCTCCGGCTCGTATGGCTGGCGATTGGATTCCTCTAATCGCCGGCCCTGCGAGCCGGGGGCTCGCTTCTCTCGGACCAGCCGGGAATCAGTTGTGACGAGCAGGTGGTAGTCGCCTGCTCCGATGAGGCCGGGCGAGGGCGCCTGTCTTTTTAAGGTGAGCTGCGCACCGACCCGTACCCCGGGATGAAGGAGTCCTGGTAGCTGAGCTGAGGGAGGCGCTGTGTTCGTTCGTCGTCCTCTAGCAACACTCTACTTTGGTCTGGATTTCCGCAAGGGCGGGGAACTCTTGACGGCATCGACAAGAGTAGCAGCATTGTAAAAGTCTGTCGGCCTTTGGTGGGGCTCGGCTGCCCCTCCCTCCTTGGGTGAGGTCCCAACTTCACCCGGGGAGGGTGGGGTGTCCGGGCCCGCCCGGGGTCGTCTAGGCTAGGTGCAAGGGGGACCGTCGTCGGGGCAGTGGGGGTTTGGTCTCCCCCTCTGTAACGGCGGCGTCTCCCCCGTATAGCCAGCCCGTGCGTCGTTTCGCCCTGTAGCACCCTCGTTGGAAGGGGGCGCACGTGGCTGGCCGAAATTAATCATACTCTCATGGATACCACACACACCACAAATCCCTCTCCGCACCCTCCACTGGAGGTAGACACCTCTCAACCCCCTAGAGGGAAGGGACCATGCAGACACCTGCGCCCAAAACCGCAAAAGACGATGAGCCAGCCTTCCTGTCCTCGCGTTTTGGTAATGAGGGGACTGGACACATCCTCATCCCTTGCAGCACTGTCACCATTTAAGCGAAAGGAGGCACTAGATCGTCTGGGCAAGGTCGTGAGATGTGACAAGTTACGTGACGGATCGTTGGAAGTTGAGTTTGCGCGAACCGAGGATGCCGAGCGTGCACTCTCCGTGACGGAACTGACGTTCACGAGGAAGGACTCGGGGTCGAAAAAGACATGCAAAATCAACATTTCAGTAGAGCCACACAGAACTAAGAACTTTAAGAAAGGCGTGGTGAATAGTCAGGAGCTAAGGGGGCTGTCTGAGGAAGAGATTGTTGAAGGACTTGAGGAACTCGGAGTGGTGGAGGTGAGGAGGATTCGTAGGAAAAGTGGAGATGCTATGCTCGACACTGACACTGTTATACTTACGTTTGACACAGAAGAGTTACCGAATCACATCTTTGTTGGATATTCAAGAGTCGGGGTGAGGCCCTTCGTGCCAAGCCCCATGCGATGCTTTACGTGCCAGAAATATGGACACAGTGCCCGACAGTGTCCCAAAACCTGGGGTGCTGGGTGCAGAACGACACCCAGTCAATCAGAATTTTCCACTCACTTTCATTTATTTTTTGCTGAATTTTCCACTCACTTCCAACAATATTTACTACTACTATTGAATAACTATTGAACAATATTTTACTACTATTGAATTTTACTCAACAATACTTACTACAAAGCCCAGTTACATTGCCTCCTCTACCAACGTCTACTGGAAAAAGAGAGCAGCAGAATCGACTAGAAGATCGCCAAATTAACTCGGCTCTTATGCGCTTCTTTCGCTTTTCTGAAAGAGAATCTGGCGATTTATATTTTTCTGGTCAATTATACCTGGCATCCTTATCTCCACCGATTTCAGTGGAACAACAGAATCGAAATTCTGGCGCGGGCAAGACGCACAGTGCCCCCTCCCCTGCCCCACCGGAGAAAGTTCCAACGGGTGAACACCGCCACTAAATTCCACCACTCGCAAAATTGGTGAGTGGAAAATTAGACACCCTAGCCTTGTGTTGCCAAAAAAATGAGCTGACTCCTTTGAAAGATACATTTCTGGAAAGCAGTTTATCTGTGCATATGATTTCTAGGCTTACGTCCTTGAAAAGTAGTTTTTGTATTTCTGGTACCGAGAATAGTGAAAAACCATTTTTGGTCATCTTGCTGTTAAAAGCAATTATCTTGAAATTTGTATGGTAAGCAGCATATTTTTTTGACATTGTATCGTAGAAAATTAACCATTTATGGCGTAGAAAATAATTTTTATCCATATTAGCCCTTCATTGCTGCGTCCACGCCGTGTGACACCCAAATCCACTCACGACACCCTATGACACCCTAGGCATAAATACGCTGACATTTAAGTTGAACTAAAAGTGTACGGTACTTTAATACATTGAAACTCTACATTTTCATTAAATGATTTTTTTGGGCAACAAGAATGCATCCAGTTACCCTTCAAACATCGGCACTTTTTTGAATGGCTGGTCTACGGCGTGGACTTACCAAAACGCCGTCTTTACATCTAGTAAATAAAAGCGGCATCTTTAGGCTTTTTGAAAGGCTGGTTTCGTATTCTTTATTGACAAAACATTGTTAGTCTTCCTCTTGGTGTGCTTTTAGTTGTATAATTTTCTAGTCTATAAGGATTTAGAAAATTAATTTAGAGCAAGTTTTAAAATGCAAATTATGTTGCTCATGCGACCGGCAACTGGATTGCGATCAGAAATTTAAATTAGTAGTTGCTTCGACGCTGTCGCAACCCACCGCGCCTGGCTGATTGTAGACGAAAGGAAGAAACAACAGAAAGGAGGCTGCAGCAGCTTCGATTAATATTGATAGAAAGCAGCATATTCATATGAAGGTGAGTATATATGTGGAGAGAAGCAGGGGAATTGACAGGTAAAGAAAAGAAACTTTTAGCAAGTCTGGAAGAGTTTATTGCCATGATAGAAAGTTTGTAGTTTCGTCTGGGTTAGTTAAGTGTAAACCAAGGCTCTACTGGGCCCTAGCATAGGTGTATGCGAGGTGCAGTGATTGAGGCCAGGAGTGGCCTCCAAAATTCCGATAGCTATAGGTATAGGTATAGGGGGGCGTTGTCCCGGACAGGAAAACTATACAGTGTATACGTAGATAATTAATTTTGGAATTAAGTATTGCATGAAAAAATCCCTTTTCATTTTTCACCACCTGCCGATCTCGGTGGCCCCTCTGCAGAGTTGTCTAAGGGGGCCCCGATATTTCGTCTCAGGAGCCCTTAAAAAGCTGGTCGTGTGGGAGAGGAGGGGCACAAGAGTTGGTCTAGGAAGCCCCCAAGAGTTTTAGTGGCTCTCAGAGTTCTTTCCCCCAAAGGTTGGTCTCAGAGGCCCCCAAAACGTTTTTTATTTGTGGAAATTCACCAACTCCTTAAAAAAGTTGGAGACTGCATCAGGGGTTTCAGCTGGTAAAGATTTACCTGCTTAACCCAAATTTCTCACATGGGAATGGTCAAACAATGCTGTTTGGGGATGATTTAAAAATATTTACCTGAGAAAATTAAAGGAAATATCCATCCTTCAGTTAAAACAAGGGCTCTGAGAGTTTACCACCTGAGTACAAAATTTGAAATTTTTTACTCCGCCATACATTTTGAGAGGAATTTTCCACTCACTCGCCATACATTCCGAGCTGAATTTTCCACTCGACACCCTAGCGCAAAACCTATTTTGGGTCACTGGTGCCCGATTCTGCAAAGGTAAAGGTGTATGTGGGAGGTGTTCATCGTTACACCACAGCACCACTGAGTGTGATGCCGAAGCATTGAAATGTGCAAACTGTGGGGGTTGCCACCAGGTAACAGACCGATCATGCCCAGAGTTTCTCCGAGAAAAAGAAATACTATCTATAAAGACCACACAACGTATCAGTTTTCGTGAGGCACGGGACGCATACGAGGCGTCCCACCCGCGGAAAAGTTTCGCACAGGTAGCCTCTACAGGTATACCAAACACCCCAAGGATGACCGCGGAGGAGGTCATCCGCTCCCTAACCGTGGCGGACTTTGTTCGCCTGGCAGGGAGGATGGGGCTGGTGTTTTCACGCCAGCCCGCCGCCCCGGCTCCTGAGCCGACGGCGGCACCTCCTCCGCGCGCCCCTCCGTGGGGGATGAGGGGCAGGTCATCGCCCCCGCTTCTGTCTCTCCTCATTCGGCCCCCGCCAGGGATGGGGGAAAGGGGTCTGTCACCGCCCCTAAGCACCAGCCGTGTCCTGGTGCCGGTGACTCTGCACCAACACCTGGTGCGCCTCCCGGTGGATTCCCGCCGGTTTCAGAGGGATGGGTAGTCGTGGGACGAGGGGGAAAAGCCTCTCCCGCGGGAGGGCGCCGCCCGCCGTCCCCTGTCATCCCACCCGTTGGCGGCGCTGCTGCAGCGCCACAGCCACCACCCGTTTCGGGTACCGAGACGCAGCCAGCACAGCTTCCTACCGACACCGCCTCGTCCACTGTCGCAACAATGCGAAAAAATTTTGAGGAAGTGCCGCGCGGTAGGTCTCCGACAAAACGTCCGGCGGGCAGTCCTCTCAGCCAGCCCCAGACCTCGCGCGCCCGCGGTAATTCCACCGAAAGCGGGCGAGGCCGCGGACCGGTTCGCAACCGGCTGGGTGGTTCAAACGTGGGACTAGCCAGAGGGCCATACGGGGGTTCCGGCCCCCTTGGAAGGGCTAGGTCAGTTACCGTAGGCCAGTTCAAGTCGTTCTCCTTTTACCAAGCCCGTTTCTTTTAGCTTAGATGACCTTTTTACAGTGGAACTGTCGAGGCCTTCGTGCGAATTTTATTGACCTGCACCAGATTTTATCGGATCATACCCCGTCTGTCTTATGCCTCCAAGAGACAAAGTTGTCCCCTGGAGCCGTTTTAAATATTCGAAATTATCAGAGTTTTAGAAAATATATTTTTAGTAATTCAATAGCATACGGCGGGGTCATGGTTGCGGTGCACCATGCTACTCCTTGTCACCATGTACCTTTAATTACTGTGCTGCAGGCGGTAGCCGCCCGGGTAGACCTTGGTTTTACTAAATTGACCGTTTGTTCACTGTATCTCTCACCGGGCGGAAATCTAAATTTAAATGATCTTAATAACTTAGTCGACCAATTACCTACTCCCTTTCTCTTACTTGGAGATTTTAACGCCCATAACCCAGCTTGGGGGAGCCTACCGGGCGCGCGTGCCCTAGAGGCCGCACGACTGAGCGCTTCCTCCACCTTAACTCCCTCTGTATCCTGAACTCAGGTCGCCCCACCCACATTACTCTGCCTTCTGGCTCCCTTTCCTCCATCGATCTTTCAGTTTGTTCTTCGTCTCTCTCCACCCAGTTCCAATGGAACGTTCTTGATGATCCCCATGGTAGTGATCATTTCCCCATCCTTCTATCCCCAGTCGGCCCGCACGTGGCGGGACCTCGCCGGAACCGTTGGAATCACGGGCGTGCGGATTGGTCGGGCTTTGGGGCTGCGTGCAGCGCGGTGGAGCCTCCCCCGGAGGCCTCGGCTACCCAAGCTATTGCAAATTTTAATCAGATGATCCTCACTGCTGCGAAGTATTTTATACCCATGACACGTGGTCAGCCAAAGCACGTCCCGGTGCCTTGGTGGTCCCACGAGTGCAAAACCGCGATTTTAAAAAGGAAACGGGCTTTTCGTATTTTTAACAGACATTCGACGGCGGCAAATCACGTTAAGTTTAAACGCGCTCGAGCATTTGCACGTCGATTGGTCCTTAATGCAAAGAGGAGGTGGTGGGAATCTTATGTGTGTTGTGTAAATCGTTTTACGCCTTTAACACAAGTGTGGATGCGTATTAGAGTATGCAGGGAAAGAGTTGTCCTCCGACCGCACCAGTGCTGGATGTGCACGGCACTAAGATAACGGATCCTCGGGAGGTGGCTGAGTGTATGGCGAAGGCTTTTTCTGAGCGCTGCAGTGACGCGATGCAAAACACAGCTTTCTCACGGATAAGAGAGGTAGCTGAACGAAAGCCTGTCGACTTTGGTCAAAACAATGATGCATCGTATAATATGTATTTTTCCATGCCTGAACTCAAAGCTGCACTTTCTAAGGTTAGACCGGTGTCACCCGGCCCTGACAACATTACAAACACCATGCTATCTCACTTACCAGACTCATCTCTCGTATCACTGTTGAATATTTTTAACAACATATGGGGAAATAATGATTTCCCAGACCAATGGCGTGAAGCACATATAATACCTATTCTGAAGCCTGGTAAGACTGGTTTGAGCCCTAATGACTTTCGTCCAATCTCGTTAACTTCGTGTGTAGGAAAATTATTCGAAAAAATGGTGAACACGCGTCTGGTGTGGTACTTGGAGTCAAATCAGCTTCTCTGTCCTAGTCAGTGTGGTTTCCGCCAGGGCCGCTCCACAGTCGACCATCTTGTTCGTCTCGATGCTTCTGTGCGGGAGGGTTTTTTACGGAAAGCCCATACTATCGCTATTTTCTTTGACATAGAGCGTGCCTATGATTGCACGTGGAGGCATGGTATTTTGCAGAAGATTTTTGGACTTGGCGTGCGAGGACACATGGGTTGGTTTATTACGAACTTCATGAAAAATAGGTATTTTCGTTTCCGTATTAGCGCTGCTTTATCGAACCGGTACCAGCAACAGAGTGGCATAGCTCAAGGTTCTGTGAGCTCCATAGCCCTCTTCGCAGTCATGATCAATGATATCGCAAACGATCTTCCAACAGGTATAAAGCACGCACTTTTCGTTGATGATTTTGCGATGTGGGTGACGGGGTCCACTACCGCTGCTGTGCAGAGGCGGCTTCAACTTGGCCTCGACCGCCTGCAGCAATGGAGCACACGCAACGGGCTGACATTTTCGAGTACTAAAACCAAGTGTATACATTTTTGTAATAGACGTAGCGATTGTGTAGACCCAGCATTATTCATCTACGGTAATCAGATCGAAGTTGTTGCTGAAACTAGATTCCTTGGGTTAACACTAGACAAAAAACTGACATATGTGCCCCATCTTAAAGAACTGCGCAGAAAATGTTTCGACTCGCTTAATATTCTCAAGGTATTAACCAAAATGAGGTATGGCGCTGACAGAAAGATGCTTATTATGTTATATAGGGCGCTCGTCCGTTCCAAGATCGAATACGGTTGCGTTGTGTATGAGGCCGCCTCCCAGTCCGCAAAAAAGATTCTCGACACTGTGCACCACCACGCAATTAGAATAATAACTGGGGGTTTCGCACATCTCCAATAATTAGTATGCTAGTTGACGCCGATGAAATGCCGCTTAAAACCCGCCGAAAAATGCTTGCTATGCGTTATGCAATAAAAATTAAACAGTCAGTACATCACCCCACATATCAAACATTTTTGGTGACGCCCAGCTGCGTCGAATCGATAATGGTACGCGTGCCTCAGTCCGCCACCCCGGGGTACGGGTTCGGGCTTGGTTGACAGAGGCTGGCATTAACGTTGACCTTGTTGAGCATTATGACGTAGCTACTGTTGAACCATGGGTTGTGTCGGCGGTCAACACAAACACGAGCTTGCTCGAACAATGCAAACATTTAACACCTGAAGCAATACGCCAGCTATTTATGGATTTTTGTTCTGAGTCTTTTGAAAATCACGTCCACTTTTATACAGATGGTTCGAAAAATGATGATGGCACGGGCTGTGCATTTTTGGTGATGGGGTAGAGATGGGTTTTAGTTTGCCACGCGAAGCATCTGTTTTTAGCTCTGAACTGTATGCAATTTTTCGGTGTTTGGACCAGGTGTCCAGGTCGAGGGCAAGACAGTTTGTTATTTTTACCGACTCACTATCCTCTTTACAGGCCTTGAAATCTTTTTACTTTTATACTGCATCGACGTCTTTTCTATTGGTTCTTATAAGACAGAAGTTGCACAGTCTGAAGGAAAAGGGGAAAAATGTTGTGATTGTGTGGATTCCAAGCCATTGTGGCATCAGTGGCAATGAACGGGTAGATGCAGCGGCAAAAGCTGCAGTAGAACGTGACGTTCCCCCTGGCCTTCATGTTCCATTTTTCGACCTATATGCTCTTGTTAAGAAGTTTTTAGTAAGTGACTGGCAGCGGAGATGGAGTGAGGATCCTAGAGGAGCCAAGTTGAGAAGGATTAAACCTAAACTAGGAAAATGGTTTTCAAGCAGCGCTGGATCCAGGAGAGAGGAGGTTGTTCTGTCGAGGTTGCGGATCGGCCACACTCATGCCACGCACTATTTCCGCTTGAGTAGAGAGGATCCGCCGCACTGCACGCGCTGTGGCGACCCGCTGAGTGTGAGCCATGTTCTCGTTGAGTGCCCGGACTATGAGATTGAGAGGCTTAAGATACCTGGGGGGATCACCCTCATTGGTGTCTCTTTTGGGAGAGTTTCCGACCGTTGACCTTTCACGTATTTTATCGTTTCTAAGGAGCATCGATTTTAATGTTATTTACTCGCCGACCTAGGTTGTGTTTTGACAAAGTGTTATTCTATTATTATTATTTATGTGTTCATGATTTTTTTTTAACTTCTGACACAGCTTTAGTCCCGTCAGCTGTTGAAACGCCTCTGTATATATTTTACTTAGTGTTATGGGCGCCACATGACCTTTGTTGTCGGCGCGCCCTAAACCACCAATTATGATGATGATGAATCGGGCTAAAACAAAATACATATTGTCATTCGGAACCCCTGAGTGAAATGAGTTTGTGAGCTGCTTACCATTTCCCACCCTCGTAAAAATTGATGTCCCCAGAAGTCACAAAAGGTCACGTTGAATGATCGCACGATAATTTGGATTTCTTTCACATATTCAAACCGCAGGAAGATCAAGACAGTAGTTTGTATCAGTGTACCCTCTCATCATAGCATGTCGAATCATGTGCAATATGAACATGGTTTATGCAGGAGCGACCTTGACCAAGGGTGATTCTGGGTAAGGTCAAGAAAACCTATGCGCTTACAATGCAAATAATGTGCATAAGGCAATAATGTGCACAATAATATAATGTGCATAAAGGCGAGCAATACGACGTGAGAAGCGCGTGATAGCGTCCCCCGCACATCGTGGGCGGCCGGCGGACAGCGGCGGGCCGCGGAGGCGGCGGGCGGACGGCGCTGGGCGGCGGGCGGCCCGGTACAATTTACACTGTGGACAATTTTACTCACATTTGCGCACTTAGCTCTCTTCAGGCCAGGACGGAGAATTACTTAATCTACGTTTCCACAAAAAAACTAATTGTCAGAAACGTAATTTTTTTGTTTATTCAAAGTTAGCAACTAGTTTGTGAGGGGAATTTATGAAAAGGGTGATTAAAACGTAGATTATATACCTTCATAAAAATTCACATAAAAAGCGCCAATCATCTAAAAGCTGACATTCTAAGCAACATATTTATGTTAATTATTTTAAGCATGACTCAGTTTTGACGTTTATTATTTCAAGTTAAAAACTCGGATCTAGCAGACGCATCGAGTGCCTTCTGGATTTCATCATCGCCTTACTTTGATAAGTAATAAGTGCATCTCTTAACCAACTTAGCTTGATAATAGTGGTCATTCAGAACACTCGGAACAATTTTCTTCACATCGGCAGCCATAAACCCTTAAATTCCAAAATCCGACAAATGGCACCGTGGCCACCCACGACAGCGTTTCCGACCACAGTGCGCCGTGCGTCGCCCGTCCGACCGCCCTCATGCCCAAACATGGCGGCGGCGGCTGCCGCTGCTGCCGCTGCTGCCGCGCCAGCCGTCAGTCGGCGCTGGTCGGTGGTGCGGTGCGGTTGTCTGTGTGCCGTCGGTGGCGCTGCGCGGTCGTCTGTTGCCGTCGGCGGCGTGGTGTAGCGGGGCGGCGGCTGGTCCTCACCATGGGCGTACAGTGGCTGCGTGTGCTCAACTAGTGAGTGATGGCTCCCCCATGAAACTTTTTCTTACAGAAATCATGAAACTGGTGCATCGTGCCCCCCCCGCTTGGGAGGAGTATGGGGCACTGACAGTAGCGTACCCAAGGGGGCAGTGGAGCAGTACATTTAGTATGATAGTGACGAGCATTACCTGAGGATTTGAATCATGTGCAAGTGACTTTGATATGCCATTATTTGACCTTGGCCTAACCGCTGACGTAACATGCTGTATATGATTTGAGTCATTGGGTCAAAACGAACACATTGATACCTTTGGCTTTTGTTCTAGCTCTGATTTGTACCGAGCCATATGTGATTTGCTAAATGGGCCTCGATTTGACACATTCTGGTTCACTGTAACGTCATAGGTCAACGGATGTGGTTCAAACTTGTTCAAAAGGAAAAGCCGGTAAAACGCTTTCAGCTTCGCTTCAGTTTTTCCCTATCACCACCGTCGGTTCCCAAGACCGAATGCGGAGGGTTCGATCAGACCCCAGGCTGTGCTGGGTACGGAATGAGCCCCGGCGGTGCTGGGATAAGAATTGGGACTTTTTTAGGAAAGTAATGAATACCGATTTTGACTACTATTGCGCTGGAAAGTGAATATTGTGAATGGTCGATGGGGAAGAATTCAACAGTCCTCGATAAATACTGCGGTTCAATTTGCGAACTTGCCCCGGTGTAATGACTTTTGGGAGAGAAGCAAGCAGGCTTTTGCCCAGACCCTAGCTGCAGGACGTGATTCAAGCGACGGCGGGGACCAAAAATGGAGCTATGTCAATTACCAGCCTGTTACGGTCATTGTTCCGTATGTTTTGGTGAGGGTTGCAGATGATCCGAAATCTGGTCTCTTTCAAGACCTGTAAAACTCATCAGGTGTTTTTCACTTCTTTGTTACTAAGTAAGTCGGCTGCTGGTATGAGCGGGAAGAGCCTGGTGTGGGCTCTCTGGAGTTGTTCGCCGCCCGTACCTGCGTCCAGTACATGTACAACGGTGAGGGGTTTCCACAGCGCGGGCAGAGCTTCGGTTCTGAGCCTGACACATAATGTCTATGGAAACAACGTGGTCCAACAGTTATTGACGGAGAAGGAATGTTTCAGTAAGCTATACCGTTTTGCTGGTTGGAACCTTTTTATAAAAATGAGGGTCCTCTCTTGCAGAGAACTTATCCCTTCTATGACATATTTTTCTTCTTCTTTCTGGCTCCTAGCTTCGCCAATATCAGGGGCAATTGCCCAATTTACCGCACCTGGCGGAGGAATTCTTGGCTATTGAGGACTCTTTTCTCGTGCCCCGCCGGGTTGCAGAAGGCGGTTGGAAACCGTCTCGCGGGGTCAGGGCTGCGGCTGGGTGCGGGAGTCCGCCCCGAGGGTACCGGGATTGAACCCGAGACCGTCAGCTCAGAAGCCCGCGGCGCTACCCCTGAGCTACTGAGCACGGGATGCTCCGGGGACCACCGTCATGAGATCGGACGTGTATGTCAGCCCTGAAAAGCGTACACAAAACCAGCCGGAGTCTAACTTTACGAGGGTGATCATTTGTGATTTGTCTATGCATATCTAGGAATCACTAAGAAAACCATGGGATTTGTTGCCAAAGTGTCGACATATAAAAAATATCTGCATTTCCAAATGCTGGTGGCTGTGGATTTTGGCCTCTGATGTCTTCTCCTGCTCGTGGCAAGTGTGTTGACTGTTGCAGCAGTTGTCGGAGCTGTCCCGCTCCTGCGTCCTCAGCTCCGTCTGGTCTTTTAGGGGGCATATCGTCGCCCTTTCCTTTCTAACCGTTCCAGTTGTCTAGAATCTATCACAAGCAAGCTCCTCCAGCAGTGGCACGAAGGTGAAAAGAAGAACATGTCGAAGAAGACAAAGTGTTTGCCCAGCGCCTGCAGCAGGAGCAGCGACCTCCCGGCGGCTGGGCTGGTTGGCCCTGCAGCAGGAGCAGCGACCTTCCGGCGGCTGTGTTTGGCTGGCCGTGCAGCAGGAGCAGCGACCTCCCGGCGGCTGGGCTGGTTGGCCCTGCAGCAGGAGCAGCGACCTTCCGGCGGCTGTGTTGGCTGGCCCTGCAGCAGGAGCAGCGGCCTCCCGGCGGCTGTGTTGGCTGGTCCTGCAGCAGGAGCAGCGGCCTCCCGGCGGCTGGGCTGGCTGGCCGTGCAGCAGGAGCAGCGGCCTCCCGGCGGCTGTGCTGGCTGCCCCTGCAGCAGGAGCAGCGGCCTCCCGGCGGCTGTGCTGGCTGCCCCTGCAGCAGGAGCAGCGGCCTCCCGGTGGCTGTGCTGGCTGCCCCTGCAGCAGGAGCAGCGGCCTCCCGGCGGCTGTGCTGGCTGCCCCTGCAGCAGGAGCAGCGGCCTCCCGGTGGCTGGGCTGGCTGGCCCTGCAGCAGGAGCAGCGGCCTCCCGGCGGCTGGGCTGGCTGGCCCTGCAGCAGGAGCAGCGGCCTCCCGGCGGCTGGGCTGGCTGGCCCTGCAGCAGGAGCAGCGGCCTCCCGGCGGCTGTGTTGGCTGCCCCTGCAGCAGGAGCAGCGGCCTCCCGGCGGCTGTGCTGGCTGCCCCTGCAGCAGGAGCAGCGGCCTCCCGGTGGCTGTGCTGGCTGCCCCTGCAGCAGGAGCAGCGGCCTCCCGGCGGCTGTGCTGGCTGCCCCTGCAGCAGGAGCAGCGGCCTCCCGGCGGCTGTGCTGGCTGCCCCTGCAGCAGGAGCAGCGGCCTCCCGGTGGCTGGGCTGGCTGGCCCTGCAGCAGGAGCAGCGGCCTCCCGGCGGCTGGGCTGGCTGGCCCTGCAGCAGGAGCAGCGGCCTCCCGGCGGCTGGGCTGGCTGGCCCTGCAGCAGGAGCAGCGGCCTCCCGGCGGCTGGGCTGGCTGGCCCTGCAGCAGGAGCAGCGGCTTCCCGGCGGCTGGGCTGGCTGGCCCTGCGCTCTCCCGAGCACAGCTCCGTGTTGCACCTATAACCGTCTGCAGCGCACCAAGTCCAGGCAACTCCCAACCTAGTCGGCCTAGCTCCGATGTATGTGCATCGTGGCTGAGTGGTACCCATAACGGGGCACCATGGAAGCGTCCACGCGCAGGCCGTGGTTGAACTGGCCCCTGACGTGGAGGGGTCACGCCCTCGCCATCCCGTCGTCTGCCAGCAGCGCTTGCTTGTTGCTTGCTGTGGCGAGACGTGATGGTTGGGATGATTGGCCTTGCTATTTCTGGTACTATGCTTCAGTGTTGCTGCTCTTGTAGGACGTGATGGTACCCACTGAGAATGATATCAGAGAATGGGCTTACGTCATCCCGGTTAGTCATCCCATTTTTCCCGTCTGAAGGCGTACGGTCGATTTGCTGTACGAGCCCGTAAAGATGCAGAAGTTATCAATGTTGCCAACTTGGGGTGTTCCGTAAGCTTAGTGACGGCGACCCGTTGCTAAGGCCCGGTGCACTCCGCTAATGCTCCATATTTGGAACATAAAGACCGGGAAACGCCTGGATTGGTGATAACCAGGCGGACGATTCTGTTCAATGCGGTCCGGTGAAGTTTGACTCAGCTGTTGTCGGAGGATTCACGTCTATTTTATAATATGCACGATACAAGACTGCAGTCAGCCCAGCCGCGGTAAATGGAGGCCTCACAACCAATTTGTATGACGATAGAAATAATTGACAGGAAATTGATTCAGCAATTAATCTCTTTCCGTTTTGGTCTTTCTGAATGAACTTCCTCTTCGGATTAACCCCTCTTCTTTTTTGGTAGATAGATTTCGAGTGCTGCACCGAAGAGCATTATTGTAGGTAAAAAAATTATTAATTGGCCTTCCTCCTCGAATTCTGTATGCGCAATATACCTAATCACCATGACCAGTACTATTTCTGATCAATTGCCCTCGTGAAGGTTCTGAGGAGGGGTTGTGTTCCGAATATATCATCACTGTATATCCTAAATTGTTTATCCCGGGTTGGAGGAGAAGGGCCGCGGCAGGTCGCCATCACGTGCCTCACTGAGAGGAGGCTCCACAGCGCCAGCAGAGTGGCCGGGCTTTCCCTCAGGGCGAGTATCGGAGGGTGGCCGGCCTGTGAGCAGTGCGCTGTCTGCACAGAGCCACCTCGTCCCGCCGATATTGGCACCATGAGGAGGGCCGCTCACCAAGTTCGGGCTTCGTCTCCAGAATCCTGCTACACGTAAGTGTCTTCCAATACTGTTGCCAGGAGTTGCAAAGGTGACTCAAAAGATGGTGGAACAGGTGCCTGGCCGAGATTGACAGCCCACGGGAGCAGAGAAGATGGTGGAACAGGTGCCTGGCCGGGATTGGCAGCTCACGGGAGCAGAGAAGATGGTGGAACAGGTGCCTGGCCGAGATTGGCAGCTCATGGGAGCAGAGAAGATGGTGGAACAGGTGCCTGGCCGAGATTGGCAGCTCATGGGAGCAGAGAAGATGGGGAACAGGTGCCTGGCCGAGATTGGCAGCCCACGGGAGCAGAGAAGATGGTGGAACAGGTGCCTGGCCGGGATTGGCAGCTCATGGGAGCAGAGAAGGTGGGGGAACAGGTGCCTGGCCGGGATTGGCAGCTCACGGAAACAGAAATGCAAATAACAGGTATCAATATTTAAGACATGCAATTTTGAGCGGCAGTTCCTATTCCAGTATATATTTAGAACAATCCTGCGACGATTTTAGCTAAGAAACCCATACTACACAACTGCACAACGCACCTCAAAAACAAAAGAAATTAGTCCTGGGCGGCCAAGCTCAACTATGATTCAGCAAAACTTGGCCCTAAAGTATTTAAGGGTTTTAATACTATTTGCACATAATCACGTTTTGAATCAAATTGAAAAAATTGAGAATAAATTATCGTTTCTTATAAACCTTAATAATAAAATCATCAATTTACATAAATAAAATACCCCACATTCCGCCCAACCAAACAGTCGATACATAAATTCTAAATAGAAAAAAGAACCCAAACAGAATTTGTATCAGATAGCAAAGCCGGCAGCTGGATTTCCTACCACTGGTTATTGTAATTTTGGCATATTTTTACTTTTGACAAATAAGCTGTAAGAATTAGTAGTGCTATTCGCAAACTTTCCGTCACAAGGTAAGCCAGGGGAGCAGCAGACGCCGCCTTGAAGACAACAGGAACCTAGCCTCGGACGGGTTCAAAGATGACGATGCATAGCAACTTCAAAAGTCGCGTGACGTAAAACAGCTTAAGAAAAAAGCACTTGTTTAGTACCCTCAGGCCTATGTAACGTAATTTTGCCCTCAGGCTATCGAAGCTTAAATCGCTGCTGATGATGTTGCCGCACACCACGACGGTTGGTGACTGGCGTGGCGCGCCGGTGTGGCGAGTGATCAATAATAGTAATTACCGTCATATTTTTAGGAGAGGTGGGTTGTGAGAGATTTGATTTCTCTAGTCAATGCAGATGTAGGACTGAGTTTTATTTCTTGTGTACAGGCATTATGTATGCCTACCAGGGTATGTCCTCAAACTATGACAGAAAGTGCATTGAAATAAGCAGTTGCAGCTTTAGTTATCCATCTTTACCCATTTCAGGGTCACGCCGAACAGCAATCCCTTGCGCCGGTCGGCAAAAAGCTAACCCACCCGACGTGAGAAAACCATCCGATAAGTCTGGTGACTGGGGAATTGTCCAAGGTTATACGCGTACCTCTGCTCAGGAATGAGGTGTGACCTGGCCTGTCTGCGGTGTTGCAGTCCCAGCCGGGAGGGTGCTGTGGTGTCCGGGGTGTGACCTGGCCTGTCTGCGGTGTTGCAGTCCCAGCCGGGAGGGTGCTGTGGTGTCCGGGGTGTGACCTGGCCGTCTGCGGTGTTGCAGTTCCAGCCGGGAGGGTGCTGTGGTGTCCGGGGTGTGACCTGGCCTGTCTGCGGTGTTGCAGTCCCAGCCGGGAGGGTGCTGTGGTGTCCGGGTTGTGACCTGGCCTGTCTGCGGTGTTGCAGTTCCAGCCGGGAGGGGGCTGTGGTGTCCGGGTGTGACCTGTCTCTTTTTGGTCCCGGGGGGGGGGGGTGGTGTGTGGGGGGGGGGTGCCTTTCTGGTGAGCCCAGCCGGGAGGGCTGTGGTGTCCGGGGTGTGACCTGGTCTGTCTGCGGTGTTGCAGTTCCAGCCGGGAGGGTGCTGTGGTGTCCGGGGTGTGACCTGGCCTGTCTGTGGTGTTGCAGTTCCAGCCGGGAGGGTGCTGTGGTGTCCGGGGTGTGACCTGGCCTGTCTGCGGTGTTGCAGTTCCAGCCGGGAGGGGGCTGTGTGGTGTCCGGGGTGTGACCTGCCTGTCTGGTGGTGTTGCAGTCCCAGCCGGGAGGGCGCTGTGGTGTCCGGGGTGTGACCTGGCCTGTCTGCGGTGTTGCAGTTCCAGCCGGGAGGGGGCTGTGTGGTGTCCGGGGTGTGACCTGTCTGCGGTGTTGCAGTTCCAGCCGGGAGGGTGCTGTGGTGTCCGGGGTGTGACCTGGCCTGTCTGCGGTGTTGCCGTCCCAGCCGGGAGGGTGCTGTGGTGTCCGGGTTGTGACCTGGCCTGTCTGCGGTGTTGCAGTCCCAGCCGGGAGGGGGCTGTGGTGTCCGGGGTGTGACCTGGCCTGTCTGCGGTGTTGCAGTCCCAGCCGGGAGGGCGCTGTGGTGTCCGGGGTGTGACCTGGCCTGTCTGCGGTGTTGCAGTCCCAGCCGGGAGGGCGCTGTGGTGTCCGGGGTGTGACCTGGCCTGTCTGCGGTGTTGCAGTCCCAGCCGGGAGGGCGCTGTGGTGTCCGGGGTGTGACCTGGCCTGTCTGCGGTGTTGCAGTCCCAGCCGGGAGGGCGCTGTGGTGTCCGGGGTGTGACCTGGCCTGTCTGCGGTGTTGCAGTCCCAGCCGGGAGGGTGCTGTGGTGTCCGGGGTGTGACCTGGCCTGTCTGCGGTGTTGCAGTTCCAGCCGGGAGGGGGTCTGTGTGGTGTCCGGGGTGTGACCTGGTCTGTCTGCGGTGTTGCAGTTCCAGCCGGGAGGGTGCTGTGGTGTCCGGGGTGTGGCCTGTCTGCGGTGTTGCAGTCCCAGCCGGGAGGGGGCTGTGGTGTCCGGGGTGTGACCTGGCCTGTCTGCGGTGTTGCAGTCCCAGCCGGGAGGGGGCTGTGGTGTCCGGGTTGTGACCTGGCCTGTCTGCGGTGTTGCAGCCCCAGCCGGGAGGGTGCTGTGTGGTGTCCGGGGTGTGACCTGGCCTGTCTGCGGTGTTGCAGCCCCAGCCGGGAGTGCGTGTACGCGGTGAAAGGCTCGGCGTTGGTGCTACCACAACCGCCGCCGCTGCGAGGTCGTAGTCCAGCACCCCATGGCGGCTACGGCTCTGGCTCCGGCTCCGGCTCCGGCTCCGACATCCAGCGCCATCTGCAGGACATGCTGGGGCTCATCAGAGCCGACGACAACCTCCGCATGGTCAGTGCTTGTGGAAGTGTGCGTGTCAGAATCGACCACAACCTCGTTCCTCCTTGACGAAGGAAACCCGCTTCTAGCCGAGCTTTTTTTACCTCTGAAATGGAATTGATTGCAGTGACCTGAAACGTGTTTGGGTTAAAGGTACGGTCCCGGGTATGGTCAAATATGTTTTGGAATGCCAAAGTTCCCATGTCATTTTCCAAAATTCCGAGATATACCTTTCAACTATATGCTTATCTTTTTGTAGACTTTTTGAGCTACAAAACATGCACTCTCTCTAAAGACAGTGAGTGAATTTTTCATATTGACCGAAAACGCAAATTTTTAAGCCCTCAAACTGTTTTTGACATCTTTTAATCTCAATTTTGAGTGGAATTTATCACAAAGTTATGAGTTCGATATATGTGAAGATACGGTAGTGACGGTTTAAGCGTTTGTTGATTACTACACAAACACTAAAACGATGGGCAACCCCACATTTCAGGTTCAGTCTGGGTCGATTCCCCAATACACTCCAATTTTGACGATATTTGTTCAAAGCCATATAAATCAGAAAGTGAGAAGAACTTTCAAACTAGGTTTTCCTGCAAAGCAAAAATTTATGAGCCCTAAACACATGGACAGATCCAGGACCTCCGATCGGTGTGGGGGGGGCGCCATCCGGACCAGGGGGCGCTTCTTTTGGGGCGGAAGCCCCTATCAAGTAGGCGCTAAATACTATGGTTGGGGTGTCTATACTCGCGTCCTTGGGGAGGCAGCGCCGCGGCCATTTCACGCAGCGCCGATGGCTGGTCGGAGGAGGGAAGTATCCCCCCTGGAGCTGCCTATGCTAAAAAGTCGGTTTCTGACTTTTTATAAAACGAAAATTATGAATTTTTCCAGAACCAAAATATTTAACAAATGTCGAATTTTGTTTAGACTTTCATGGATTTTGGACCAGATTGTACCGATTTTTGTTTTGAAAATGTACCATTTTGTTTGAAAATGGTAGGAGAAGCAAGCCCAGTTTGAGCACTGGGCTAATGTCCGTGTGCCGCCGGTGGGGTTCGAGCCCATCAGGTGATCAAAATGACCTGTTGAAGCTTAAGCACATGATGGCATGGTTTACGTTTAAGCAAGTATTTGCGTTTTAATGTTTTTTCTTCTCTGTTGTGTGGGTTTTGTTTCAAGACGCTACGACTTTTGGTTAGCTCGCAACTGGCGCGTGGACGCTGACTTCTTCGTCGTAAGCCGAAGCGCGGGCGACGGCTACATCTTGTGGCAGGCTCCAGAGGTCCTCCGCGGCCAAGATGTTTGATTCGGCCTGTGTTTTACATTCAGCAGGGTGGATGTGGACATGCATTTGTAAATGGCATTGTAATCCTTAGCGCACTACCAAACGATATCACTGGGGGATAATGGACATTGCCTATTTCGAATCTGCTCCCGAGGTTGACGAGAGGTCACTGCGGACGCGCACTAGAGCTGCTGGTAACGGGGGCCATCTCGCCAACCAAGGGCCGATTTCCCGGTACGACTTTTGAGCGCCCCACGTTGTGTCATCTCGTAATCATTGTCACTGTGATGCCCGAACAACCCGATGATTATCATTAGGGATGGGACTCAAAATGGTTTATCCCGAACAGTTCAGCACTTGAGGTTGTCATTTTGTTGCCGGCATCCCGTCGCGCCGTCCCGAGACTTCACCTGCTTCACTCGGACTTCACCGACCCCAAACAATGTCGGGTGGCGCCAGTTCCAACGGACCTGCATTAACCTATTCCAGTTTTATGCAATTTTAGGATATACCTATGATGCGTCGAAAATGGGTCCAAAGGCATAGTAATTTTGGCATTTTTGCGTAGAATTCAAACAATGTTTCCCTGGCATGTCTTCTCTCCTTTTCTCCACCGCCAACCCGTTATACAGGCTCCTAGCCTTCCGTCCAGATCAGCTGTAGATACAGCCATCCCACGATATGCAATAGTCAAGTTGTGGTGGCCTGTTTGGAAATAGGATGTAGTAAAACCTCTTCAACACCATGTGATATACACGGCATTTATGACAGTCTGTATTGTGGTTGGTGCGACTGGTCAGGACGGTGGTTTTTGTGAGTGATCAGGTGGGGTGGACTGGTTTTTGCGGGTGATCAGGTGGTGTGGACTGTGGCTTTTGTGAGTGATCAGGTGGGGTGGACTGGTTTTTGCGGGTGATCAGGTGGGGTGGACTTGGTTTTTGTGGGTGATCAGGTTGGGGTGGACTGTGGTTTTTGTGGCCAGTCAGGCGGAGTGGAGCATGACATATTTTTTTTAAAAAGTTCGAGACGTAATGTGGTAGGCCTGGGCTCAGGGAACAGAGAACTGTGGACTCTGGCTTCTGAGAGCGACGCAGTTGGTGGTGGTGATTTTATTGCTCTGCTGAGCCGCTTGTATGCTCCACGTGTGTATAAGCACGAACTGTGGCTTACACTTCTGCGTCGACTAAAGCGCCGTGGACTGGTTTTTGCGGGAACTGATTACAGGTGCAATCGATCTGTGGACTTTTGAACTGTGTTAGGCGGGGTGGACTGTGGTTGTGCCGGCTGGTGAGGTGGAGTGGACTGTGGTTTTGTGCCGGCTGGTGAGGCGGGGTGGGCTGTGGTTGTTCCGGGTGGGGAGGTGGTGTGGACTGTGGCTTTTGTGCCGGCTGGTGAGGCGGGTTGGACTGTGGTTGTGCCGGCTGGTGAGGCGGAGTGGACTGTGGCTTTTGCCCGCTGGCGAGGCGGGGTGGGCTGTGGTTTTGCCGGGTGGTGAGGCGGTGTGGACTGTGGCTTTTGTGCCGGCTGGTGAGGCGGGGTGGACTGTGGTTTTGCGGGCTGGTGAGGCGGAGTGGACTGTGGTTTTGCCGGTGATGAGGCGGAGTGGGCTGTGGTTGTTCGGGTGGGGAGTCGGGGTGGACTGTGGTTTTTGTGGCCAGTCAGGCGGAGTGGAGCATGGCATATTTTTAAAAGTTCGAGACGTAATGTGGTAGGCCTGGGCTCAGAAACAGAGAACTGTCTCTGAGCTTCTGAAGCGACGCAGTTGGTGGTGGTGATTTTATTGCTCTGCTGAGCCGCTTGTATGCCCTCCACATGTGTATAAGCACGAACTTGGTTAACTTCTGCGTCGACTAAAGCGCCGACTGTTTTTACTGAACTATTACAGTGCAACGATCCGTCGACGTTTGAACTGTGTTGCGGAGTGGACTGTGGTTGTGCCCGCTGTTGAGGCGGAGTGGACTGTGGTTGTGCCCGCTGGCGAGGCGGAGTGGACTGTGGTTGTGCCGGCTGGTGAGGCGGAGTGGACTGTGGTTGTGCCGGCTGTTGAGGCGGAATGGACTGTGGTTGTGCCGGCTGGTGAGGCGGAGTGGACTGTGGTTGTGCCGGCTGGTGAGGCGGAGTGGGCTGTGGTTGTGCCGGCTGTTGAGGCGGAGTGGACTGTGGTTGTGCCGGCTGGTGAGGCGGAGTGGACTGTGGTTGTGCCGGCTGGTGAGGCGGAGTGGACTGTGGTTGTGCCGGCTGGTGAGGCGGAGTGGGCTGTGGTTATGCCGGCTGTTGAGGCGGAATGGACTGTGGTTGTGCCGGCTGGTGAGGCGGAGTGGACTGTGGTTGTGCCGGCTGGTGAGGCGGAGTGGACTGTGGTTTTGCCGGCTGGTGAGGCGGAGTGGGCTGTGGTTGTGCCGGCTGTTGAGGCGGAGTGGACTGTGGTTGTGCCGGCTGGTGAGGCGGAGTGGACTGTGGTTGTGCCGGCTGGTGAGGCGGAGTGGGCTGTGGTTGTGCCGGCTGGTGAGGCGGAGTGGACTGTGGTTGTGCCGGCTGGTGAGGCAGAGTGGACTGTGGTTGTGCCGGCTGTTGAGGCGGAGTGGACTGTGGTTGTGCCGGCTGGTGAGGCGGAGTGGACTGTGGTTGTGCCGGCTGGTGAGGCGGAGTGGACTGTGGTTGTGCCGGCTGGTGAGGCGGAGTGGACTGCGGTTGTGCCGGCTGGTGAGGGGAGTGGACCGTGCTGCAGGCGGTGCGGCTGGAGAGCGGGCGGCCGCGCCGCAGCCGGTACCTGGTGGTGGTGGCGTCGCCGACGGCGGACGAGTGCTGCCTGCTGGGCATCGACTGCCAGCGGCGCACCACCATCGGCCTGGTGCACCGGCTGCTGGCTGACACCGAGATCACGCTGGACGGAGACGGGTGAGTCCTGCCGCTCCAGTGCACCGGCCAGCCGGCGCCACTGAAACGGCGGCCCCGCCCACAGTCCGTGATGACGGGATAAGGGGGCTGCAACAACCATTGTGTAGTATAATCCCTATGGCTTCGTCAACAGGATATCTTAGAGTGAATCGTCAAACGCTGTTAATTTATAACTGCTTCTTTCCAGGGCTGACCTGCCCACTACCCTCTACCCGGGTCCTTTGCTGGGTTATTTAGAGATAAATCGCGCATCGGGTTTTGACATTTTATTGTCAATGTGCTCAAAAGTAAATAATGTATTCACAATAATGTATTTTCAACTTTATGGTAAAAAACGTGCGAAGAATGCATGGTATGAGCACTTTCAACTTGAGTTTTCCGTTTTCGCTGGAAAATACTTTTATTTTTCACCATAAGTTTATGCTAGGACGACCAAAACATTGACCCCATCATAGGTCAGCATCACGGGGATTCCGAGATAGCAGATTTGTAGACCCTTATAAGCTCATCACAGCATTCAAGTGTGTAACTGATTGGTTCGCAGGTGTTCCTTCAGTGCCGCTTCAACTCGTACTTTTGGTTTTATATGTCGGTTCACATGGCATTTAATATCTCCTTGGCCTGACGACCTGAACTAAAAGATTGGCTAAGACACAAGTTTTGTCGTTCTGTGTTTTTGGTTGTTCAGCCTTTCATCCCATTAGAAAGCCGACTCCATAACCATTCAGGATCGTCATCCCGGCCTGAAGTAGTGACTCTGTGTGGACTGCTGGTAGTGACTGTGGACTGCTGGTAGTGACTCTGTGGACTGCTGGTAGTGACTGTGTGTGGACTGCTGGTAGTGACTGTGTGTGGACTGCTTGTAGTGACTGTGTGTGAACTGCTGGTAGTGACTCTGTGGACTGCTGGTAGTGACTGTGGACTGCTGGTAGTGACTCTGTGTGGACTGCTGGTAGTGACTGTGGACTGCTGGTAGTGACTGTGTGTGGATTGCTGGTAGTGACTGTGTGTGGACTGCTGGTAGTGACTCTGTGGACTGGTGGTAGTGACTCTGTGGACTGCTGGTAGTGACTGTGTGTGGAGTGCTAGTAGTGACTGTGTGTGGACTGCTGGTAGTAACTGTGTGTGGACTGCTGGTAGTGACTCTGTGTGGACTGCTGGTAGTGACTCTGTGTGGACTGCCTGGTAGTGACTCTGTGTGGACTGCTGGTAGTGACTCTGTGGACTGCTGGTAGTGACTGTGTGTGGACTGCTGGTAGTGACTCCGTGGACTGCTGGTAGTGACTCTGTGGACTGCTGATAGTGACTCTGGACTGCTGGTAGTGACTGTGTGTGTACTGCTGGTAGTGACTGTGTGGATTGCTGGTAGTGACTCTGTGTGGATTGCTGGTAGTGACTGTGTGGACTGCTGGTAGTGACCCTGTGGACTGCTGGTAGTGACTGTGTGTGGACTGCTGGTAGTGACTGTGTGTGGACTGCTGGTAGTGACTGTGGACTGCTGGTAGTGACTCTGTGGACTGTTTGCTGGTAGTGACTAGTGTGTGGACTGCTGGTAGTGACTGTGTGGATTGCTGGTAGTGACTGTGTGTGGACTGCTGGTAGTGACTGTGTGTGGACTGCTGGTAGTGACTGTGTGTGGACTGCTGGTAGTGACTGTGTGTGGACTGCTGGTAGTGACTCCGTGGACTGCTGGTAGTGACTCCGTGGACTGCTGGTAGTGACTCTGTGGACTGCTGGTAGTGACTCCGTGGACTGCTGGTAGTGACTGTGGACTGCTGGTAGTGACTGTGTGGACTGCTGGTAGTGACTGTGGACTGCTGGTAGTGACTGTGTGGATTGCTGGTAGTGACTGTGGACTGCTGGTAGTGACTGTGTGGATTGCTGGTAGTGACCCTGTGGACTGCTGGTAGTGACTGTGTGTGAACTGCTGGTAGTGACTGTGTGTGGACTGCTGGTAGTGACTGTGTGTGGACTGGTGGTAGTGACTGTGTGTGGACTGCTGGTAGTGACTGTGTGTGGATGCTGGTAGTGACTTGTGGACTTGCTGGTAGTGACTCTTTGGACTGCTGGTAGTGACTGTGTGTGGACTGCTGGTAGTGACTGTGGACTGCTGGTAGTGACTCTGTGGACTGCTTGCTGGTAATGACTGTGTTTGGACTGCTGGTAGTGACTGTGTGTGGACTGCTGGTAGTGACTGTGTGTGGACTGCTTGTAGTGACTGTGTGTGGACTGCTGGTAGTGTCTCCGTGGACTGCTGGTAGTGACTCTGTGGACTGCTGGTAGTGACTACTGCTGTATGATGTGGACTGCTGGTAGTGACTCTGTGGACTGCTGGTAGAAGTGACGACTCTGTGGACTGCTGGTAGTGACTGTGGACTGCTGGCATTGACTGTGTGTGGACTGGTGGTAGTGACTCTGTGGACTGCTGGTAGTGACTCTGTGGACTGCTGGTAGTGACTCTGTGGACTGCTGGTAGTGACTGTGAGTGGACTGCTGGTAGAAGTGGCGACTCTGTATGGGTTGTCGGCCTGCCGGAGTCACGACTTGCGTCCCTGTATCCGCAGTGGGATCATAGTCCGGACCGCGGGCGACAGTCACATCTTTAAACCCGTCTCCGTCCAGGCCATGTGGTAAGTACGGCTGGTGAATATGTGACAAGTTCCTACAGTGGCGGATCCAGGGGGGCCAAAAGGTATTTGCCCCCCCCAAACTGAAAAGATCAGGGCAAAACGGTTTTCCCTCATTATCTGGCTCCTTCTCAAGCTGTGGACCTTCTTTTGCCCCAACTCCTTTTTAGTTTATAAGCAAGGTTTTGGTGCTTTAGCTCTCAACCGGCCAGGTGTGGCGAGGCCGGGTCTGTGCCAGGTTTGACGAGGCCGGGTCTGTGCCGGGTGTGACGGAGCCAGGTCTGTGCCGGGTGTGACGAGGCCGGATCTGTGCCGGTTGTGACGAGGCCGGATCTGTGCCGGTTGTGACGAGGCTGGGTCTGTGCCAGGTGTGACGAGGCCGGGTCTGTGCCGGTGTGGCGAGGCCGAGTCTGTGCCGGCTGTGTCGAGGCCGAGTCTGTGCCGCGTGTGACGAGGCCGGGTCTGTGCCGCGTGTGACGAGGCCGGGTCTGTGCCGGGTGTGACGAGGCCGGGTCTGTGCCGGTGTGACGAGGCCGGGTCTGTGCCGGTTATGACGAGGCCGGGTCTGTGCCGGTTGTGACGAGGCCGGGTCTGTGCCGGGTGTGACGAGGTCGGGTCTGTGCCGGTTGTGACGAGGCCGGGTCTGTGCCGGTTGTGACGAGGCCGGGTCTGTGCCGGGTGTGACGAGGTCGGGTCTGTGCCGGTTGTGACGAGGTCGGGTCTGTGCCGGGTGTGACGAGGTCGGGTCTGTGCCGGCTGTGACGAGGTCGGGTCTGTGCCGGTTGTGACGAGGCCAGGTCTGTGCCGGGTGTGACGAGGCCGGGTCTGTGCCGGGTGTGACGAGGTCGGGTCTGTGCCGGTTGTGACGAGGCCGGGTCTGTGCCGGTTGTGACGAGGCCGGGTCTGTGCCGGGTGTGACGAGGCCGGGTCTGTGCCGGGTGTGACGAGGCCAGGTCTGTGCCGGGTGTGACGAGGCCGGGTCTGTGCCGGTTGTGACGAGGCCGGGACTGTGCCGGTTGTGACGAGGCCGGGTGCCGGTTGTGACGAGGCCGGGTCTGTGCCGCGTGTGACGAGGCCGAGTCTGTGCCGCGTGTGACGAGGTCGGGTCTGTGCCGGGTGTGACGAGGCCGGGTCTGTGCCGGGTGTGACGAGGCCGGGTCTGTGCCGGTTGTGACGAGGCCGGGTCTGTGCCGGTTGTGACGAGGCCGGGTCTGTGCCGGGTGTGACGAGGTCGGGTCTGTGCCGGATGTGACGAGGCCGGGTCTGTGCCGGCTGTGACGAGGTCGGGTCTGTGCCGGGTGTGACGAGGTCGGGTCTGTGCCGGCTGTGTCGAGGTCGGGTCTGTGCCGGGTGTGACGAGGCCGGGTCTGTGCCGGGTGTGACGAGGTCGGGTCTGTGCCGGCTGTGTCGAGGTCGGGTCTGTGCCGGGTGTGACGAGGTCGGGTCTGTGCCGGCTGTGTCGAGGTCGGGTCTGTGCCGGGTGTGGCGAGGTCGGGTCTGTGCCGGGTGTGGCGAGGTCGGGTCTGTGCCGGTTGTGACGAGGTCGGGCCTGTGCCTGTTGTGACGAGGTCGGGCCTGTGCATGTTGTGACGAGGTCGGGTCTGTGCGGGGTGTGACGAGGCCGGGTGTGTGCTGGTTGTAATGAGTCCGGTGTGACGAGGCCGGGTGTGTTGCTGGTTGTAATGAGTCCGGTTGTGACGAGGCCGGGTGTGTGTGCTGGTTGTAATGAGTCCGGTTGTGACGAGGCCGGGTGTGTGTGCTGGTTGTAATGAGTCCGGTTGTGACGAGGCCGGGTGTGTGTGCTGGTTGTAGTGAGTCCGGTTGTGACGAGTCCGGTTGTGACGAGGCCGGGTGTGTGTGCTGATTGTAGTGAGTCCGGTTGTGACGAGGCCGGGTGTGCGCCAGGTCGGCCCTGCAGACGCTGCACCGTTGTCGGAGCCGGGTGCCGCGGCCGCCGGCGCCGCTGGACTGGGCCAGTCCGTACGAGCGGCTCGTCACCTCGGAGCAGTCCTGCCTCAACGAGTGGCACGCCATGGAGGACATCGAGTCGCGGCGGCCGCCCTCTCCGGACAGCCGGCGCCACTGCGTGTAAGCCGTCGCCCGACAGCCGACTGCGCCGTGGAACAAAACTAAACAGTGGACCTCACTGCTCTCTGCCATCCTTGTTTTATTTATACATGATCAAGCCGAAGGATATTTGAAGCACGGCAACGTTTACGATTAGAGACTGGAATCAGACACGTTACAGAGTGCCACCGCAAAGAACATGGCGGACAGGTGTTTGGGTGGCAAATCGTAGTCTTTATCGTTTAGAATATTCAAAAGTCCTTTTTTACGTAATGATATTTTTCAGATGCAGTTTTCGACTTTGTTTGCTTGTCCGCTCCTCGGGCCCGGGAAAGTTTGCGTATTTGCACACACTGTACGCGGCAGAGCTCTGTACTCAGCGTGACCCTTCTCGGACAATGGTGACCGCATGTTGCCATCCACCTGCCCTGTCCTGTGATAGGGTAGTGGTGGATATCTGCGGCGCTGCTGTCGTCGTCTCTGTGGTCGGTGCAATGGTGACGCTGTTTGGGTTTCAGCTCAACGGAGCGGGAGGAAACGGAACGGGTGATCCGCGCGCGGCTGCGCGAGATCATGCTCAGTGTGGACCTGGACCAGGTCACCTCCAAGGAGCTGCGCGTCCGACTGGAGGAGGAGATGAGCTGCTGTCTGAAGCCGTTCAAGGCCTTCATCGATGCCGAAATGCTGGTGATCATGGGCCAGATGGACCACGCCAGTCGGATATTCGAGCACCTTTACCTGGGCTCCGAGTGGAACGCCTCGGATCTGGAGGAGCTCAAGCAGAACCGGTCAGTTGGGGCCGCATCGTGTTCGTGTGCTGGCTAGCCGCCGTTTGAGTTTGTGTTTTGCGTGGTACTGATCGGTGGGAGTATTAGTCAGGTGTGTTGTCATTAGAGAGTTTCCATAGTCGGTTTGTTGTGCACGGCAGCATTGGCCACATCCTGAACGTGACGAGGGAGATCGACAACTTCTTCCCCGGCAAGTTCCAGTACCAAAACGTGCGCGTGTACGACGAGGAGGCCACAGAACTGCTCAAACACTGGGACAAAACCTACAAGTTCATCAACAAAGCCAAGTGAGTTTGAGATAGTTAACCGGTCGGTGCAGCCGGAGATAAGGCGTGTCAAAACCTGTAGGTGTAGTTGGAGTCCCCTTCCGCTTCAGTTAAAGTTTCAACGTTAATACCAGCGGCGTGAGCTGAAAGGGTGGTCGAGGACCGAGAACGAGCTCCGGATCGGTCAGGCACGACGCATCCCATGCCCAAGGCAAGACCGCGCAGAGGACCCTGGGGAGGGCCGCTGTTCAGTTCGCTGGGGTGTCGGGGGCGAGGGTCCTCACTGCCACTGTGTCTTAACTCGAGGTCAAAACTGGCCAGTATTCGATGTTTGGTCATGGAATAAAAGTTAAAAACAGTAGTTGGACCGAATTGAGAAATGTTCAGAGCACCCTAAAACATACACGAAACCAACTCAACCATGTTTTTACATGTGGTAAATGGAACGCAAAGTCAGGCTATCCTCGGAATCATATTTTGCGGGATGAACGCGAGAAATGTTAGGGTACTTGATTCCTTTCTATTAAACAAGATCATAACAGGAAATGAGATGTTCTAGGCACCGAACGAAAGCTCAGGCTTTTGTGCTTCCGATGGTGTATGTTTTTCTCGGATTGTTGGTTTTGGTAGTGCTTTGTTTTACCAAAAAAGTAAGATACTTTTAAAACAAACATTTCCTAAAGGGGTCAATGCTTCAAGAAGGTTTTAAAAATTTTTCAGCAAACTACGATCGGAGACCACCACTATCATGAACTACAACATGTTTTCTATATGTCCTACAAATTTCAGCTGCGTTCCCTCGCGCGTTCAGCTCTGAGAGTAGATTTTCACAATAGTTTTCGTCCGCGTCGGCTCCGTGCGGCGACCCGACACGGCGCCGGCACCAGGGGCGTAGCCAAGGAGGGGGCGGCAGGGGACAGCCGCCCTCCCTGAGGGCCCGAAGGGCCCCCTGAGGACACGAGCCGCGCGGCGCGGCTCTCCCGCACTATGCTCTGTGGCCAAGTTTGGCATTTTATACCAGAAAGGGCCCTCTTGAGCCCTCTTCAGCGCTCTATTCTGTAACAATCAGGGCCCTTTTTACCCATCAGGGCTCTTTTGGCCCTGTCGCAGGGGCCCTTTTCGGGGCGTCGCCCCTCCCTGAGCGAAATCCTGGCTACGCCCCTGGCCGGCACCATGTCTCCAGCTTACACGGGGCGAGATGTGGACAAGCAGATAGGGCACGGGACCATGCAATGGGATCTGTGACGTGATCAATCTATTTTTATGGCATCTTGACTTGCCTTACAAGGCCTTTTGCTGTCCCTGGACATGAGTTTCCAGTTCTTTCTGGGCTCCAGTGTGACACGGTCGTCATGGAGTTGCGGGTCGGGATAGAGAGCTTGGTAGACTGGCTAGACTGACTAGCTTGCAGCGCTTATACAGAGAAAGTGGAAAGCATCTGGTCGGCACAAAGAAGCACTGAGAAGAAGATTTTCAAATTTTTTGAAGGAAGACAGAGTTTTCCTGGTGGAGGGTGAAATGAACAAAACCAGTACTGAGACCGAAGCACCCGAGGCAGGTGCAAAGACAACGGAGGTGGAGGCCACGGCAACTGACCCGGCCACCCCGAGTGAACGGTCGCAGCGTCGAGCTTCGTCTGCCATTGCACGACGTCACAGCTGTGGGGCACTTGTCCAAGCAGCCCGCCAAAATGCTCGCGCTGCGGGGAAAAAGGACAAAGCTTTCGTGCTGGGTCAGGTAGAGGCCTCACCAAACCGCCCACGCAAAATTCGCAGAGCCCTTTCCAGCCCGCCTCCCAAATTCGAAAAAGAACTGGGAGCAGAGGCATTAGCCGCGTGTGTTCTTGCTGATGCCGGGGTGGCTGGCTACAAAGTGGTGTAACGGCTACAAAGTGCGTGTAACGGGTGGTATGGAAAACAAACCACGGGTCCTGCCAGCCTACGAGAAGGTATTTGAGGCGAAAAGGAGTGTTACCCGGACTCCAACTCCACGCGGATAAGAAACGCCTCAGCCGAGGTGAGTCTGCAGGCGCTGCTGAACCACAGTCGAGCGTCTGGTGACCATTCTTCCACCACTCTCCGCGGCACGGTCAGACCCAGCTATCACCCAGACCTCAACCTCGGCACTTGTCCCGCGACTCCAGCAGTCCTGCACGTCAAATGGGGTTTCGACGGGGCTACCGGCCAGTCTGTGTATAGGCAGGCTGGGGCTGGGGATGAGGCCGTTGAACAGAGTTTGCTGGCAACAACAATCGTCCCACTTCAGTTGACCATCAGTGGAGACGTTGCATGGAAAAATGATACACCTTCATCTACTAAATTCTGCCGTCCCCTGCGTATTCAATACAAGCGCGAAACTGCAGAGGCATCACGCCAAGAGCGAGATAAGGTGAACGAGGAAATTCAGAATCTAAGACCAGCCCATGTCCGAACACCTGATGGGACTGAGCTGCCAGTGACATTCCAGATGCAGCTGACAATGGTTGATGGCAAAGTGGCCAGTGCAACCGGACTAACACGAGTTCTGCAACGTGCTCAATCTGTGGTTGCAAACACAGCCAGATCAATGATCTGGAGATGGCCTCAGTCCGAAGCGTGCGCGAGGAGACATTTCAGTTAGGGCTGTCGACCATGCATGCGTGGATTCGGTGCTTTGAATATGTTATTCAAGCAGCGTACAGGCTCGAAGTCAAAGTGTGGGCAGTGAGAGATGCAGACGCGAAAAAGGTCGTAAAGAGACGAAAAGATCAGATACAGCGTAAATTCCGTGAAGAAATGGGACTAAACGTCGATCAACCACGTGCAGGGGGCCAAGGTACTTCCAACGACGGAAATACCGCACGGAGGGCGTTTCGTGACCCTGTAAAGTTTGCAGAGGTCACAGGTGTGGACCTGAGAGCAATCGTTCGTCTTGGAGTCATCCTCGCCGCTCTGCAGACTTCACAGCCGATTGACCCTGACCGGTATCAGATGTATGCCATGGAGACTGCCCGGTCACTTGTCGGACTCTATCTCTGGTTTCCTCTTCCGGTCTCACTGCATAAGCTGCTTATCCATGGTGCAGACGTGATCAAACATCTCCTCTTGCCCATAGGCATGTACAGCGAGGAGTTCCAAGAGAGCCGGAACAAGCACAACAGAGAATATCGCTTGCGACATGCTCGGAAAATATCCAGAGGAGCCACGATACTAGACCAGTTCCATTACCTGTTGGTCACTAGTGATCCAGTGGTAGCACACAACACTCGACTTTTGGAGACGCCACTGCGCACCCGGCCGGCAGCTGTGCCGGGTCATCAGACAGACATCAGTCACCTGCTCCTGGGTGCAGAATCGGACAATGATGACGAGGACGCAGTGGCACGTGATCAGGTAGACTCAGAGGAGGATAGGGACTCAGAGGACATGATAGATGTGTTGACATTAGACGACGATGACGTGAGGCTCCCAGACTACTACGGCGCTGAAGAATAGGGTAAGTACCCGTACGAATCACTGATAATGTCAAGTAATGAAAAGCACTGATATTTGTTTTCAATTTACCTGTTCTCCCGCCGGATAGGAAAGGCATGCATCAAGAAGCCTAAGTACCATTGACGGCGGCGAATCTTGAAATGTACAGAAATACTGACCATATTTGTAAAATAATATTGGAAAAAGAAGGGGGCGCGGTAGTGGAGTGGTCAGCGAGTCTGACTTCCACGCAGCCGACCTGGGTTGTAGTCCTGGCGGCTTCCCTGAGAAGAAGCAAGCTGGCTCCTTCGACAGACCATTCCGACAGGGAAAGAGTTGGCACCCAGAAACCCAGATTCAACAAACATTATATGTAACTTTCATGAAATTCACCCTGAAAGCAAAAATCAACCATCCAAAATACCCATCAAAGTATAAGAGATTGCAGAGGTCATCAGAGGTCATGTAAGGTTACCTAAGTTGCATGACCTAAGCTGACCTGTGATATCGTCAATAAGGTCATAAATTCACTAGACCCTCTTGGTTTGACTTTTTTAAAACATTTAATAGCAGGATCAGACCTGAAAGTGACATTTTCGGCACATATTTTATGCTTGATTTCGGTTTTCCCATTCATCACTTGGGGAGTGACGTCACAGGTCACTGACCTCATATGAACCAGTGTCGGAACAACGTGTATCTTAACCCAGCACTGTTGGCATGCATATGCTTCTAATTTAAGATCATTTTCAGCCATTTATTCTGCCATGTTTCTGCGTAACTAATTCTGGCCAGTTTTGACCTCGAGTTAAGACACTGTGGCTGGGCCGTATTATGTGCCAAAACTATACTAGCCGCATTTTTTAGTGGCCAGTGGTCTTCCATGTCATGCTAATTCAATCGGGATACATCGCGCAGAATAAGCAGCGCTTATATGTAAAGAATGAAAATGTGCTGGTGTTGTATTTTCTTTATTTGTTCCACGTGCTAGGAAGTGAGAGTAGTTCATTATAATGGTCGTAGTTGTAGTCTCTTCATTGAGCGTGTGCGTGTATTTGACTTATTCGGCGCGAGTTGCCGGCGGCTCCACCAACACACTCTGTGGCACCCGTCCGTCTCCCGGCGGCCCGCCCCTCCACCAACACACTCTGTGGCACCCGTCCGTCTCCCGGCGGCCCGCCCCTCCACCAACACACTCTGTGGCACCCGTCCGTCTCCCGGCGGCCCGCCCCCTCCACCAACACACTCTGTGGCACCCGTCCGTCTCAGCACATCGAAAAGCACCACTCTGATTCTACAAAGAAACACTAAGCAATTAGCCATTTCTTGTTTACGCAAAAGCCATTCTCGGTCAGCATTCCTCCTCTTGTTCAGCCCATTTCCAGTTCGCAGGCATCCAGAGTTCCTTGCGCGATCGGTTGTTGTTTTTTCAGCCGATGTGCTGGCACACGTCCGCGTAGTCCTAGGACCGGTGAGCCAGAGAGGCCATACCTCATTCCCCATTCCAACGCTCCAGATTCTTAACCTTTCACTCTCCGGCGTTGGCTGGAAAGAAACGACTTAAAGCTATACCTTTGCCCCCTAATGCTCCGGACTTTTCTACGCTAATGCGCGTCAGACAAGCTATCTTCATGGGATCGATGGCGCTTCGGGAACACACGTTCTCTCGTCAGCTATGGTCGCCCCCCTACATTCTCTCCAAAGCTTCCGCTCTTTGCAATTATCGGGACAGGGCTCTCTCAATATTCTGGCAAACGGACGTTTTTCGACGTTTTTAGCGTGTTATAATGCGTGTACCGCCCGACAGGGCAAGGGCTCGCAGGTGTTATAATGCGTGTACTGCCCGACAGGGGCAAGGGCTCGTAGGTGTTATAATGCCTGTGACAGGGGCGAGGGCTCTTGGGTGCTATAATGCGTGTGTCGTGTGACAGGGGCGAGGGCTCTTGGGTGCTATAATACTGTGCCGTGTGACAGGGGTGAGAGCTCGCGGGTGCTGGAATGCCGTGCCCTATGACTGGGGCGATGGCTCGCGGGTGCTGGAATGCCGTGCCCTGTGACTGGGGCGAGGGCTCGCGGGTGCTATAATGCTGTGCCGTGCGACAGGGGCGAGGGCTCGCGGGTGCTATAATGCTGTGCCGTGCGACAGGGGCGAGGGCTCGCGGGTGCTGGAATGCCGTGCCGTGTGACAGGGGCGAGGGCTCGCGGTGCTATAATGCTGTGCCGGTGACAGGGGCGAGGGCTCGCGGGTGCTATAATGCGTGCCGTGGAAGGGCGAGGGGCGGGTGCTATAATGCTGTGCCGTGCGACAGGGGCGAGGGCTCGCGGTGCTATAATGTTGTGCCGTGTGACAGGGGCGAGGGCTCGCGGGTGCTGGAATGCCGTGCCCTGTGACTGGGGCGAGGGCTCGCGGGTGCTATAATGCTGTGCCGTGTGACAGGGGCGAGGGCTCGCGGGTGCTATAATGCCGTGCCGTGTGACAGGGGCGAGGGCTCGCGGGTGCTGGTTCACTGCCGGATGGGTGTCAGCCGGTCGGCCGCCGTTGTTGTCGCCTACGCGATGAAAGCCTACGGCTGGAGCTACGAGAAGGCACTGCATCACGTCAAGCAGAGGCGTGGCTGTGTCAAACCCAACGCCAGCTTTCTTCGCCAGCTGGAGACCTACCAGGTCAGTGGCGCCACCCAGGCCAAGTACCCCGTAACCCAGGCGGGGGTCGTGCCAAACTGTGAGCTAGTTCTCCGCGGCGGATGATGGTTTTACTTGTGGAAATAAATAGATGGATCCGAATGTCCCAGCTGGGTCATTCCACCATAAATTAACCAAAAATTTCTTAAAATAAAACCCTTTTATTTTTGATTCTCTCCGAAATTGGTGTCAAGGGGGTTTCAAAGGTGTAGAATCTAACCATGGTGCCAAAAAATTATTTGAAAATTTGGTATGACAGATATAGCCTCCGGAATTTTTCGGGGGTCACCATGTAGGAATTGTTTTGAAAGCCTATAGTTCTGCCATTTTTTAATGATTGTAACGATATTTGATATTTTTGTTCACCATTTAGCATATTTCAATTTGGCTATCTTCGATTTTTATATTTCTGCAAAATTGATGTCATGACCTCGTGACCTAGTTTTTGAACGGTGACCTTGACCCGCAGTACCGTGAAATTTAATAAATTCGTGTAAAATCATGTTTGCTTTTGGAAATACTCTTTTAGGTAAAGTAATAAAAAGTATGGCCTTCGCACTAAATATACTACTTCTAACTTCCGAAACATGACACTAGGTGTCACCGTGGAGCTGTACCATCGTAACTCACGGTATGGATAATGCCAGTGACGACGGAACGTCCGAATTTAAGAGGGGCGCCATGGACTTTTCAACCAATTTCTTTCCCGTCAACGCCATAGGGGGTGTTAACCCTTACACGTACAGGGGGGGTGTGTTGCAACCACCCTCAGGTTTTTCAAGAATTGAAAACGAGCTTCTTAAGTTAGAGTCTTGAAATGTTGTATAGCCTCTGACGCATTCAATGCGGACATCTTGCAAAGAATTGTTCCTACCCTTCAAGGTCATGGAGTTATGACCTCAAGAATGGAGGCATGTTGGGGTCATTTGGGCGCCTGTACCCGTCTTCACGTGAATGCTCCAGACTCTTATCGTTCTTTTGCATCATTTGCTCATGAACTGTCCCAGAATATTTTCTTCCTGCCTTCGAGGTTCGTTTTTATCAGGTTAGACCTTTTATGACCTTTTTGACATTCAATGACCTTTATTTGACCTTGCGTGACCTCAGTGATAACTCTGTGTCGAATCACGACTACAGATGCGTGTTTCAATTCGGTATTTCTAAATGAGATCAACACCGAATTATTTGACTTGCATCCGATACGGGCTTAACCTTTTTCGACCTGTGACCTTTTTTACCTTGAAAGGGGGTAAGCAATAACAATTGAAGAAGCAAACTTACTTGGAGTAAATGATGCAGAATGGTTTATGAATAGTCAATTTGAATGATATGGACACCAAATTAGTTGGTTTGTATATTACATGGACATGACCTTTTTCAAAATTTGACCTTATTTGGCCTTGAAGGGTGTGTAAGCAATAACACATGATTAAGCAGGCACTTGGCGTAACTGATGCAAAATTTCTTATGAATAGTCAATTTGCATGAGAATAACACTGAATAAGACGTTTTTCTTCCAAAACGGACTTGACCATTTTCAACCTTTGAACTAATTTGACCTTGAAGGGGGTGTAAGCAGTGACAGATGATTAGAAACTCATTAAATTGGCGTAAATGATTCTGAATGGCTTGTGAATAGTCCATTTAAATGATGTGGACTCTGAACTAGTTACTGTCACTTCCCAGGAGTACTTTTGAGCTCTGAACCAGTCCCATGAAATGCAATGCACCACTAAAAGTCACCAATGATTTGTTTTTAGTGCCTAAAACTTCTTCATTATAAAAGAGCTAAAATAATGCGTATGCTAAGCAAAATTCACTACGAGATTACCATAGGTCAAGTTTAAACACGTTTGAAAATGCCACAAGAGATTACCAAAGGCTATAAAAGCCGAACTGAGGTCATAACATGTTTTAAATTCGAGCTACGTCCGGGGAACGCGACACAAAGCCTCAAAATCCAAAAATCTTCCTTAACCCTCGCCCCACCTACAATAATGAAATCGATGGTCCCCTAAGGTTTTTTTCGGAACAAAAGAAAAACAACGAGGGGAAGCACCGCGGTTGATGGTTCTACCTCTTATCCCTTTATTTTCCCATCATCCCTGATATTTATTACCCCGGGTCACCCTAGGTCAGGTCACCAGGCGATGTCAACCAAGGTCACCTCACTTTAACTTTTGAGCTCTACCATAGCTACATTTCTAAGCCGATCGATTTAGAACTTTAGACACTTCATGACCCCTCCGGAGTCTGCAAAATTTATCTTTGGGATTTTTCGATTTGGTGACCTGAGGTTAGGGCACCAGGTAACCTCTTCCGTAGAAAAAGCATGGGAAAGGCTGTCTTATGAGCTAAGAGTCACACAATAATCGTAAATGCTCAATTTGCTCAGACAAGCGTTCTTGGACACCCTTTCATGGATCCCAGGGGCGATATTGCCCTTTGACCTATCTGAGATCATCAGAGGTCACCAGAGGTCAAAAACAGAATTTTGACGATAACTTTTGACCTAATTAAGCTACAACACTGAATCAAAGGTCATCGTGTATGTCTCGTCACTAGTTTTCATTTGATATACAACACGGTCACTTTCTTACCTTTCGAGACCTCAGGTCATATTAAGTCACGAGGTACCCTCTGGAGGTCAAACCACTGGCGGGAGGCCATTGTGTTCCACATAGCGGAGAAAGTCCTGGCATTTTCCTATCAAATGAGTTTTGCTAGATCTCAATAGCTCTAATGGCGTGAGAGCTATGCTCAGGTTTCTTAAGGATTGCATGTTTTACTGGAAATAGCCTATCGTGACATAACTTGACCTCTGGAGGTCAAAACATAGACCTGAGTGCTTAAACGTGTTAGTAAAATCTTGCTGAATTCACATGAGCTTTCTAATGCCTTTTGCAGCTTTGTACTAACTTCCATATTTTTTTAGTTAAGGGGGCATTGATGGCCCCCCAGTGGGGCGAAAGTGGCGCCGGACCCCGGTGGGACGTGGGTTAAATGCTTCTGGAAATGACATCATAGTTCGGTAATTTAATGTGATGGGAACACATTTATTTTCGAAAGATGTACAATGATCCAAACAACCATACATGACATTTACAACAGCTAAGTTCATTCCCACAAGGACAATAATGTGAATTCAAAATGGGGGAGGGTAACCCCCTATTCCTGTGCTTGTGTTAAAATGCTTCAACTCTAGGTTGACTGCTTGATTTTGATTCTTCAAATGTTTTTATTTTAAAGTTGCAAGTCAATCAGAACATGAGTTACGATAGCATAGCTCCACAGTGACACCTAGTGTTATATATATGAAGCTAAAAGTAGTATATGCATTTCGAAAGCCATTTTTTTCTTTGTTCGATATGAAAGACTACTACCATATATGTGAAAACGCTTTCAAGAGAATGTTTGAATTTCCCTGTTCTACGGGTCAAGGTCACCGTTATAAAACTAGGTCATGAGGTCACCAAACATTTTTGTTTAAATTTCAAAATTGAAGATATCCAAAATGTTTCCCGTAGAATTTACATCCTAAAACTATAAAATTTTCAGAAATCACTTGAACACTTTTGGAGCTACAGGCATTCTTATTAATGCCTGTATAATTACCTTCAGAAATTTCCGGAGGCCATTTCTCTCAAACCAATTTTTAAATAATTTTTTGGGTGTCATGGGTGGATTCTACGCCCTTGTGAGTCCCCATATACCAATTTTGGAGGAAATTAAAAATAGTAGGGTTTTATGCCTTGGTCGATTTATGGTGGAATGACCCAGCTGTAACCGGTGCGGCTTGCATTCAAATACCTGAGTGTGAGACCAGACAGAAGTGCAGTTCCGTGTCTCCCCGCCAGTGCTCATTAAAAAGATTGGCATGGTGTTGGAGTCTATCTGTTCGTGTCATATCTCGTTTTTTGTATTGATACGTTTCATGGGATGTATAAATACGTATTTTCCAATTTTTAATTTGTTCATGATTCGTTGTCTTGAATTATATCGAATTAGATGCGTATATTGTTGTCTCTTCGTTCCTCGAACTATATAGATAATATTGACCTTCTCTTGCCAAATGATATCAATTGTTTGAATGATGTCTCGCTTCTGATTTCTCAACGTGCATCGATTACAACGCCGATTATCCACCGTCAGGGTATTCTGGATGCCAGCAAGCAGCGGCACAACTCGCTGTGGCGCTCCAAGTCGGAGACAAACCTGCAGTCGGGACGGCTGGTGTCGCCGGTGCTGCCGCCTGACGGCCAGACGGCCTGTCAGCCGGTGGCGGCGGTGGACGGCCGCCGGCCGCGCTCTCCCCGACCTCAGACGGCGGCCGGCGGCCGGCCCAAGTCGTGGTCGCCGGCCGACGCGGTGGCGGAGGCGGTACTGGCCGAGCTGACGCGGTGTCGCAGCCACTCGCAGACGCTGCCGGGCGACGCTGCCGGCCCGCCGCGAGCCGCCGCCGTTAACCTGCGCGTGCCCTGCAACGGCCAGGACTACAGTGTGTCGCAGAACCAGGCGATGAACCTGTCGCTGCCGCTGGAGCCGCTCGACGGCGCGCTGCGGCCCGACCCGGCGCCGCCGGCCGTCTACCAGTGCGTCAATAAACAGCTGGTGCCCACCGCTGACGCCTGGGTGGGACAAGTGGTGGAGCTGCGATCGGCGCCGCTCAAACAGCCGGCAGCTGGCACCAGCGCGGCCGCCGAGCCGCTCACCGGCCTGGTGCGCCGACACGCCGAGGACTTTGAACGACGCTCCTCCTCCAGTGACGGCGCGCGCGGCTCGTGCGGATCGGTGGAGCTGGCGCCGCCGTCCCGGCAGAGCTCGTGGAGCTCGCTGGGTGCCTCCGGGCTCCAGTCGCCCAGCCGGAGCAGCTCGTGGGGCTCCTACGACGCGGCCACGCCAGCTGAGGAGGCGGTCCGCTCTCCGGCGGTGACCCACATCAGTGTCCAGCTGCGTCCACCAGCGCCGCGCGGCCTGGCCGCCTCGCACCAGCAGGCGGTCTCCATGCTGAACCTGAGCGCGGCGGCGGCGCCGTGCCGGCCGGCGCTCTCGTCTGTGTCGCTGACGGAGGAGGTGGCGCCACAGTCAGCCGCCGCCACGCCCGGCCAGGTGCGCCGGCTGGCACGCCAGCTGGAGGCAGCTGCCGGCGGCCGCCACAAGCGGGCGTCTCGTGCGGCGCCCACTCCGGACTCGCCCTCATCTCCGGACGAAGTCAGGGTGCGCTGGCTGGTGGACAGGTTCGAGGCGGCGCCGCAGCCGTCCTGCCCGCCGGCCGTAGTGGTGGCCGGCGGCGGCGGCAGTGGCAGCCACGCGCCGCCGGCGGCGCCCGCCCGCAAGGCCAGTCTGGACCTGTCCCGGCTGGCGTCGTTCACGCGCCGTAACCTGGGCCAGGTGTTCGGTCGCCACAGGACGGTGAGTCAGCCGGCGGTGCCGGTGGTGCGGACCGCGCAGAGACCGCCGCCGGCGGCGGCGCCCGACGGCGCTGCCGGACGGCAGCCGGCGCCGCACCGCAAACGACTGCACGGCAAGACGCACCCGCTGGCGCGGCTGGACGTGCGAGCCCGGCACGTCAGCTCAGTGTTCCATACCATGTAGCCGCGCTACCGGCCACAGCAGCACAAATCTACACCGCTGTCTCTCCGTTGCCGATCAATCTTGAGTATACCATTTAAGTTACAGCGGTTTACGTTCCCAGATGACCGGATTGTTTGTTGTATAGTTTTAAGGTGCTTTGTGTATTTAGACGTATTATATATTTCATACAAGGGGCGTTTTGATCCATTGAGAAAGTGGTTTTATGCAATGCATGTGTGCCGAGAGCCTGCGACCCCGTATCGCCTGTGCCGAACTTGTGACGAGGAATCGGCGTGGCGGAGCCGGGTCTCTGCGGCAGGCCAGGGGCCGACGCCTGTGATGTTTGCTGTTTACTGTTGACGTTATGGAGGCGCTGTGCGGCTGTCAGTACAAGGCGCGGTAGTCAGTGTGTCGACGCCGTCGGATCAGCGGCGGCCACGCACGGCACACCCGCTTCCCCGTCTGCACATACTCAGCAATTGTGAATAAAGCGTGATTTACAAGTTGGTGGCACGTGCCAGTCGCAGCGGAGCCTCTGTGGATCCCCAGAACCCCAAAACTCGCCGCAAGTCTCTCTTCAACACGTTCAGATGCCTGTAGTCAGCTCTCTGCTGAAGCCAAGTGTTCGCCCTGGCCACGTCTCGGTGTGGAGTGGAGCTGGCAGGTCGGCTGTGTGCACGGTCTGTGCAAGGTGTCGTCGGTGGTTGGATGGTCTGACTGGTGCAAACTCAGACGGTGCATGCTCTCAGAGCCCAGCTGGCTGCGTGCCTGAGGTAGCAGAGCGGCTTCAGCTGCCGAGTCAAACTTCTCAGCAGAAGCTGTGTCTTCCAGAGCATTTACCTCTGGTTCGATCACGGCTGGCCTAACATCCCCCGGCCTCGGGGAAGCGCGGCAGGGCGGCGTCTGTGACGGGATGTTACGGCTGGCCTGACCTCCCCCGGCCTCGGGGAGCGCGGCCCTGTCGGCTTGTGTCGCCGGCCCCAGAAACTTTGCAGACACATGGCTGCTTGCACTGCTTCAGATGAATGTCCTGAAGTAATTCTAGAGCAAAAATGGGGACGGAACAAGTTCATTAACCCACGACCCGGTGGGGGGTGTTTGAACACCCCCTTCGGGTTTTTCCAGCAGCACGAGAAAACAGCGGCGCAAAGTGCCACCGTACTAGGCACACTTATTCTTGATCGATTCCGCAACTTCCCTCAAAATTTTAAGGTTGGGTCATCTCAGTTCAGGTCACCAGTGCAGGTCAAGTGACCTTACCTCCGAAAATGTTTAAGGTGGCATGAGTAACAAATGGGTGAATCTATGGGATTGAAACACATGATGGGCTCAACGAGTACTATAAGATATATTCCGGGATTTTTTCATATCGATGACATAGGGTCAGGCGTGGATCATGATTCTCAATTGGAAATGCATGGGGAAAACAGGAATTGGGCTGTATTCGGGTGGATACAGCTGAGAATACCTTCATATTCTCTGAATCGTAGTATCCTGGGCCCTTTTCTAGGTTCATGCTGCAATTTTGACCTGTGAGCTCTGAGAGGACATCTGGGCTACAAGAGCATGTTTTCAGACTTGGGTCAATAACTCTGCAGGAAATGGCGATACAGCTTTTATTTTGATACCATTACGTATGTATTGTTATTGTGAGTCGATTGATATGCATATTGACTATGCTAGATCAGGTAGTGACCTTAACCTGACCCGAGGTCAGGTCATTTTGTGTTTTGACATACTATGATCACACCATACATCATTCGATTCGCGCGTGACGAGAGGAAGTGAATGATTCTTTAAAAAATGGTTCTAACTTAACGCTGTCAGACGCTAATGCCCAAAAACTCTATCATACAACCTTCTTTGATCTGTCACTACCCCAATATGGACATGAGCCAAAAAGTGATTGATGTAGTCTTCTCATGAATTTTTATCAGCTATCCACCAACGTGCTGCCAAAATGTGACAGTAAATGCCGGTGGGTCGAAAGCACATCGAAGAAGCGTGACGTAATTTATGAACGGACCCAGTAAATGGCGTTTGTTTCAGGGGGTCTGTTCCTTTTTCGTACCTACATACAAAGTTATTTAACACGCGACCCGCTGGGGGAGAAATTCGCCCCTCCCTCTTCCTGGTTTTCTCCAGATAACGTAAAAACAAAGGGACGCAGAGCAACGAAACTTAAGTACCTTACCCCTGATCAATTTTACGCATGGGACCGAATTTTTTAGGTCGGGTCATATCAGGGCAAGGAGCTATCTAAGGTCAAGCGACCCGACCTCAAGACCTAGACTCACGACTTTGAAGCAGTCCCTACGGAACATCAGCCAACCGATCAGCTTGAAACTTACCATATGATGATGTCATTAAGGTCTACAAATCTGTTATCTCAGAATGTTGATATTGTTAACCTAAGGTGGGGTCAATTTTTTGGTCACCCGGATTTTCTATTTTTACCCTAGACTTACAATTGGCCAATTATAAGTCTGGGGTGAAAAATACGAAGGGCTCGCTTTCAGTAAATACTGGATAGATAAAAATGAAAATCTTCAAACCGTTTATTATTACCACGATCTTGACCACAAAGTTGAATGTTTGACCATCTGACCTCTCAAAGGCCATGGCAGGCCTCAGGAGCATGCAGTGATGGTTTTGCCAACAACTTCTCACTGAATTGAAATAAAACTCCTATTTTGCTTGCATTGCGCTTATAATGTCACGAGTAGTCGATTAATATGCAACATGACCATACAGGGGCGGACGCAGGCCCGAGTTTTTTTGGGTAGGGGGAGGCAAACCCATGTCTGCCTCTCACCCTGGGGGGAGCGAAGATTTTTTTGCTCTACAGACCTAGTGTCAACACATTTTTTCAGTGCTCGACAGACCTAGTATAAGCTACCTATTGAAGTACATGATCACTCTCGGGGGAGCGAAGATTTTTTGCTCTACAGACCTAGTGGAAACACCTTTTACAAAAATTTTTACCGGCGTCTGGCGGGGCCAAAAGATAGTTTGGCCCTCCCCTCCAGCGCTTTGGGGGGGGGGGCCATGGCCGAAATGCCCCCCCTTGCGTCCGCCAATGTGACCACACCAGGTCACCCCTGTGACCCTGAACCCAGCTCAATGTCAGGTCATTTCTACAATTGGACATGGCAAGGTCATATTATACATCATTCGACTCGCCACGATGAGAGGAATCTAATAGTGCACAAATATTTGCTCTACCACTGAGTAAAATCTAGATGGGGAAACGTAGACTGCCCTGTTGTAAGCTTATGAAACACTATTTGACTTATGCGGACCTCATTATTGACCTGACAAGATACTTCCTATAAACTCTCTTCGTCTCGTCAAGGGCTTTCGAATGCCGCCCGTATTCTTTAGCTTTCTTGCAAAATAAGATGTGGAGGGGGCATGGGCGCCGAAAACGGGAGGACGCGTCCCCTGTTGGCCAACCAGGTGGGACGTCCCCAAAAAATTTTTGGGTCAATGGTCAATATTAATGCTGTCATGTGCCGAATATATTCCAAATTCGCCTCCCCGGTCAGCACCAGCCCGGGTTCGTCCCCCCCGCGAAAATTCCATGGCGGCGCCCCTGGGAGGGGGCGAAGTACGGCACACACCAGCGAGGTGCGTCATGCCAGGGACCCCTTGGTCTGTCCTCTCTTTATAGAGCCTTGGCCCGTCCAATCTTCTTTCTCCGAACATATCGTGAAGGACTTCTAAAGGATTATATATAATAAGTAGACAAAAAATATCTGGCAGCACACAGATGATTCGTAAAACCCGATAGACCCTTTCAAGAAAGACCATTCATGACGTCATCGACCGGAGGCAGATTCCGCAGTCAGCTGGTGGATGGCAAAAAGCCGGGATCCGCCATTCATCGCAATGTATTAGTGTGGTTTTTTAGTGCGCGTTTGTGGGTCAAAATACAGTTGCAGGTTCGAAATTTTGGGGTTTTTAGAATTGTGAAAGAGTTCAAACAACCTAGAGCAGGTATTAGAAGGGTTGCTCGTGTTCAGTAAGGTGTAATAAGACATACTGTCATCCAGTGCAGCGTACGGGTGCAAATCCCGAGCTTGAGCTGGAAAAGATGAGTTTTTTTCGATTTCAAAAGGATGGAGGATGTTACTGGTTATGGATAACTTCTTTTTTGGCTGCCGCGGACTTCAGCACCGAGAAGCCGCAGAGGTGATTTTGGTGAATGCCTGCAGGTCTTCAAAGTACCCACATAACCAGGACAAGTTCCAGGCATCCAGGGGCATGTAAGCATCGAGGTTTTTCAGCTGTGTACTTGCCCTTTGAGCTGATCAGGTACACAACACACATAAATGTTGGTATGAGTCTCGCCATAGGCGGATCCAGGATTGCCGATCGGGGGCCCGGGTGGGTGCGCCCACCCCCGCCCCCGCGATCGGTAATCTGCCATCCAGACTAGGAGGGTGCCACTTTTGACCGGCAAAACCAATCAGGTGGGCGCCAAATCTCATCGGCGGACACCGATTTTCGCCTCCTCAGGGGCATACGCGGATCCAGGGGGAAATGGGGGAGGGTCGAATTGATCGCGATCGATCCCCCGCAGGGGCCGCGGCCCCCAATCGATCCTCAGTGCCGGCGTTCCCCTGAAAGGTCGATGGCACCCCCTGAAATTTGCCTCCCCAGAATGTAAAAATCGCCGCCCACCGATAGGTTTTTGCGCCCACCTGATAGGTTTTGCCGGCCAAAAGTGTCGCTCTCCTGGTCCGGTGGCGCCCCCTCCCCGATCGGCAATCCTGGATCCGCTCCTGGGAGGATGGGAAGTGAAATTTCAGGGGGCACCATTGACCTTTCAGGGGATGCCGTGACCGTTTCAGGGGCACCGAAGGTCGATCGGAGGGGGTGGGGCACCTGCCCCTTTGCCCTCCGGATCTTCTTACGGGTCTCACACACGCAGACCATCGATGATTAACTTTTCCTGATATCTGCAGGGTTCTCCAGGGTCCAGGCTTTCCATTTCAATGGAAGGAAGCACTAAAATATCCACATTTTTACAAATACAGGCGAAAAACAAACCCCGCTACCCACAACTGCTTACAACTTAGCATTTTTTACCATCCAGTGACATGCTGTTTCTGAAAATATATTTTTGTGACGTCACCGCCGAAAGGGTCTATAGAAGGCGTGTTATTCTGCCGGCAGAACGCATAATAGTATGCCACACTAGGGTGTCCCAAAATTAACAAAGTTTTAAACAGTGGCGCAGCCAGGGGGGGCACAGGGGCACGTGCCCCCCCCCATCGGTGCCGGGGTGCCCTTTTTGATTACCAGGTTGTGTGCCCTTTTTTGGCCGTGCCGCTCGAAATTTAGTGCCCTACGTCGTTGAGCCTAGATGGAACTAGACTGCATTTAGCGATTTGAACTATTGTTTGACAATTAAGTGCCTTTTTGGTCAGTTAGGGCATTCTGTCGCCTTTCCAAGCACCCAGGAAGAGTATAGGCACGTAATCCGTTTCCAAATAATGCCTCATCGTCGCCAATAATCGTATGGGCAGAGCTAAACTGGTGCCCCTTGAGCTCATCTGGTGCCCCCTGAGCGCTGGTCTTGAACCTTGGAGCTGATCATGTGCCTTCTGAGCTGATCTGATGCCCTCGTAGTCAATCTGGTGCCCCCCCCTGAGAAAATAATTGTGCCTTCTGAATCTATATAATGCTCTCTGAGTTAGTCTCATGCCTCCGAGCTTGCCTGGTGCCCTATTAGCTGTTTTAGTGCCCCTTGAGCTGATCCGGGCCCCCTGAACTTATCTAATGCCTCCCGTAGTTTATCTACTGTCCAGGGCCGCAGCCAGGGGTCACAGGGGGCACGTGCCCCCATCGGTGCCGGGTGCCCTTTTGATTGCCAGGTGGTGTACCCCCTTTGGGCCGTGCCGCTCGAAATTTAGTGCCCTACGCCGTTGAACCTAGATGGAACTAGGCCACATTTAGCGATTTCAACTATTGTTTAACAATTAAGTGCCTTTTTGGTCAGCTAAAGCATTCTGTCGCCTTTCCAAGCACCTGGGAAGAGTATAGGCACGTAATCCGTTTCCAGATAATGCCTCATCGTCGTCAATAATCGTACGGGTGGAGCTCATCTGGTGCCCCCTGGAGATGATCATGTGCCTTCTGAGCTGATCTGATGCCCTCGTAGTCAATCTGGTGCCCCCCCTCCCCTGAATAAATAATTGTCCCTTCTGAACCTGTAATGCTCTCTAAGTTAGTCTGATGCCTCCGAGCTTGCCTGCTGCCCGATTAGCTGTTTTATTGCCCCTTGAGCTGATCCGGGCCCCCTGAACTTATTTAATGCCTCCCGGAGTTTATCTACCGTCCAGGGGGCACAGGGGGCATGTGCACCCATCGGTGCCGGGTGCCCTTTTGATTGCCAGGTGGTGTACTCTCTTTGGTCCGTGCCACTCGAAATGTAGTGCCCTGCGCCGTTGAACCTAGATGTAACTAGACTGCATTTAGCGATTTCAACTATTGTTTGACAACTAAGTGCCTTTTTTTGTCAGCTAGGGCATTCTGTCGCCTTTCCAAGCACCCGGGAAGAGCATAGGCACGTAATCCGTTTCCAGATAATGCCTCATCGTTGCCAATAATCGTACGGGCGGAGCTCATCTGGTGCCCCCTGGAGCTGATCATGTGCCCTCTGAGCTGATCTGGTGCCCTCGTAGTCAATCTGGTGCCCTCCTGAGAAAATAAGTGTGCCTTCTGAACCTATAAAATACTCTCTGGGTTAGTTTGATGCCTCCGAGCTTGCCTGGTGTACTTTTAGCTGTTTTAGTGCCCCTTGAGCTGATCCGGACCCCCTGAGCTTATTTAATGCCTCCCGGAGTTGATCTACTGTCCAGGGGTGCAGCCAGGAAGGCACAGGGGGCACGTGCCCCCATCACTGCCAGGGTGCCCTTTTGATTGCCAGGTGGTGTACCCAATTTGGGCCGTGCCACTCGAAATTTAGAGCCCTAGCCGTTGAACCTAGATTTAACTGGACTGCATGTAGCGATTGAAACTATTTTTGGCCAACTTTATACCTTTCTCGGTCAGCTAGGGCATTCTGTCGCCTTTCCAAGCACCCGAGAAGAGTATGGGCACCTAGTATGTGTCTACCTATTGCATCATCGTCGCCAATAATCGTACGGGTGAAGCCAATCTGGTGCTCCTTGAGCTCATCTCGTGGCCCCTTGAGCTGATTACTTGCCCTCTAAGCTGATCTGGTGCCCCTGAGTCAATCGAGTGCCCCACTGAGCAAATAATTGTGCCTCCTGAACCTATATAATGCTCTCTGAGTTAGTCTAATGCTTCCGAGCTTGTTTGGTGCCCTGATAGCTGATTTAGTGCCCCTTGAGCTGATTCGGGCCCCCGAGCTGATATCATGCCTCCCCAAGTTGATTCTGTATCCTAAGTCAATATGGTGCCTCTTCAGCTGATTAGGTGCCCCCTCAACTGATTATTGATGTCTCCTTAGATGGTCTGGTTCCCCCCCCTAAACTGGTTTGGTGGGCCCTGAGTCCACCTTGTGTCCCCTGAGCTGTTATGTTGCTCCCTGAGCTGATTTAGGCTCCTGCCATAGTCTGGGGGGCTGGGAGCTGATCTGGACCCCGAGCGGATCGATCTGGTGCCACCTGAGCCGCACTAATGCCCCTTAGTCGATCTGGTGCCTCCTGAGCCCATATGATGCCCCCCTGAGAAATCTGGTGCCCTTTCAGCTGATCTGGGCCTCCTTACGTGATTTCATGAGCAGATCTAAAGCCCTGAGCTGAGCTGGGCCCACAGAGGCTGATGAGGGCCCCTGAGATGGTATGGGCTTATGAGCTGATTAAGTGCCTCCTGACTTGATCTGGTATTCCCAAGCTAGTCGGGGACCACTGATCTGATTGTTTGTCGCCGGAGCTGATCTGGTGCCCTATGGGCATCTGTTGTCCCCTGAGCAGCTCTGGGGCTTTTGAACTGATTGGGCCCGGAGCTGGTGAGGGATCCCTGAGCTGATTTAGTGCCCCTGACTTGAACATGCCCCCTGTGCTGATCGATCTGGTGCACCCTGAGCAGATATACTGCCTCCTGAACTTAACTAATGCCCCCTGAGTCGATCTGGAGCCTGCTGAGTCATCAGTGTGTCTCCTGAGCCCATCTTATTCCCTCTGAGCTAGTCTGGTGCCCCATGGATAATATTATGCCCTTTAAGCTGACCCGGGCCTCCTAGGTTAATTACGTGATTTCCTGATCAGCTCCCAGGCCTTGAGCTGAGCTGGGCCCACAGGGGTTGGTGAGGGTCCCTGAGATGGTATGGGGCTCCTGAGCTGATTAAGTGCCTCCTGACTTGATCTGGTATTCCCGAACTGATCTGGGCCCCGAGCTGGTCGGGGACCACTGATTTGATTGTTTGTCCCCTAGGCTGATCTGGTGCCCTATGGGCCGATCTGGTGTCCCCTGAGCAGCTCTGGGGCTTTTGAACTGCTTGGGCCCCGAGCTGGTGAGGGATTCCTGAGCTGAATTAGTGCCCCTGACTTGATCTTGCCCCCTGACCTGACTTGAGGCCCCTGAACTGATCTGGGGCCCCAAGAGCTGATCTGGGGCCCAAGAGCGGATCTAGGTTCTGAGGGTACCCTGAGCTGGTCCGTGCGCTGAGCTTGTGAGAGCCCCTTAAGTTGGCTTGAGGCCCCCTGAAGTGATCTGGCGCCTTAAACTGTTCTGGGGCTTCTTGAACTGGTTTAAGGCCCCATGAGTCTATCTGTGGCCCATTGAGCTAGTCTGATGACCTCATCTCTGGGACCAATGAGCTAGTCTAGTCCCTGGGTGAAGCATGAGCTGCTCTGTGGCCCTGATCTACATCAGGGACCCCTGAGATGATCTTGAATAGATAGATAAGAAGAACACAAGGCCAACTCCCATCATCTTGGGGCGGGGTCACTGAGCTAGTCTATTCCCTGGAGGCACATCTGGGGGGATGGGGGAAGTTGCTCTGGAGGCCTCTGATCCACACTTGGGGGCCCCAGAGCTGGTCTTGAATAGATTGGGAATAAGAACCCAATGGAAACTCCCCTTGTAAAACGGAGCTAACGGGGAATGAGGGATCTCTAAAACGGCTTGTGATACCTAGGCACCCCTGGTTATATAAATTGCTTATTATACTGGTGGATTCTGGGAAGGGATGATAAAAAGGCATGTGCCCCTGAGCTCAGAGCACAGTCCCCTAAACCAGGATTTCTACTAATTAATTTAGATGAAGAAATAGTTTTCACAATTTTTAGCCCTGTCACACCATCCCCATCCAAACCACCGGCCTGTTCACCTTTTATTTACTCTTAGCTGGGACCGAGCCTTGCGAATATTGAACTTAATAAACGCGTTCAAAATGTATCTCCCAAATTTTTCCGGCAGCAAAAATGTGTTCTTCCAAAGACACTATACTACTCCTCGTCCCACGGCGATTTTGGGAGGCAAGGAACTTAATCCGCATTCAGCTAGGGCTCACTCGTCACGACAAAACCAGTGGGCATAACAGAAAAATTTTCGACTCCAATATGCCTTAACCTGCACATTGTAACAGATATCACATGCTCCGCTGATTTCTCTGATGTTAAGTACTTGCGTGAGTTGGCTGCCCTTAAATCTATCCAAAAAAGTAGTGTTTTGGCTACTTCCATGACATTTTGGTGATATTTCGTTCCTTTTTTCGGTTTTAATCGAGTTTTCCTTCTCCGTCAATGATTTCTTTGCATTTTTATTGAACCAAAGATGCCCAAAAAATTATATAAACAAAGATATAGTAAGTTTTTAGGTTACGTTAAAAAGTGCCCTTTTTCCCCGGGGTGCCCCTCAAAGTTGGTGTGCCCCCCATACGAAAGCTCTGGCTGCGCCCCTGGTGTCAGCTGATCATGGCTAGGACCGCAGCAATAATTTGTTCTTGTTAATGACGTCACAAATTCCCGCAGCAAGAACATTATGTTTTTTAGGAATGAAACAATAAGAACGATCTTGAAAGAGATGAATAAGGCCTTTCCGTTTACTTTGATTGGCATTTGCAACAAAAAATTGCGGCTAACGACAAAAATGGCCATAAAGGTGAAAATCCTAAACAAAACTGCATTTGCGCCACCCTTAGCACTTATTACCGACAAAAACTAATTTGGTTTTCGGAATCACCATCAAAAACTGCACTAGGATAGATAGAGTGCTACTTGATTCCTGACATCGAGTTAAAAGTGAAACAGTCTATTCAAGACACTAAGTATCAAAGGAGGCCAGATATTACACATTGGTATTGAGTGGAAAAATCTTCTGATGTTTAGCTCTATAGTTTTTGCCACCAGGGTTTCTGTCAGCCAGTTTAAACCAGTGAAAATTAGTGGTTAAAACCACTTTCAGTCGGCTGTTTTACCAGCATATAGGTGCTGCACTTATATCTGGAATACATATTGTGTCGTCGGTTGTCTTCTAAAAACAAGCTAGTATTCCTTTTTCGAACTGGTTTACAGTTGAGGTATTTTAGGCTCAAAAGAAAGAAATAAGCTATCGTCCGTATCTAATACGTGCATATATGACACCCGAAAACTTGCGTGGAATGTTATTCGTTTTTTCTGTTTTCGACAGAAGACTTGAAGAACAACACAGTGAGATCTGAGCAGCCCAGTAGAACACCCAGAATGCCGAACAAAAAGCCGCAGATAAACCCGTTCGCGATGTATATGCGGGAGCGGGAGCCGCTGCTGCGCCGGCGTGGCCTGCAGTTCAACTCCAAGAAAGAGGTAGTCGACTATCTCTTCCCCCACTTCAACGCCCTGTCAGAGCTGGAGCGCACCAAGTACAAGAACATGGCCAAGATGGAGAAGGCTGCCAAGAATGATCTGACGCGCAAGTACGACGACCGGGGCGTGCCCCTGTCGCAGATTGTGGCCGAGGCTCAGGAGCAGCGCGAGAAGCACGAGCGCATGGTGGCCCACGTCAGCCGGATGGTGCACAACCAGGCGTGTAACTTTGTATACTTTTAGGGGTGCGCGAGCACCCTAAAACTTTTGAAAGCACCCCTAAACTTCCAAAAGCACCCCTAAAACTATTCTGCGACGTTCTAATAGGACATAATATCAGGATTATGTAGCAATTAAATAATAAGTATCAGAGATTCGGAGCTCTCTTGTAACTATTCATCTGGAGATAATGTCGTGCTTAAAAGATTACTTAAGTGATCTGAAGATTTCATATGACCGCACGAGGTCATATTTAGACGGTGAGCCGCGGGAGTAACTGTGGAAATTAGGTAGCTGCCACTTGCGACCAAAGCCGAAAGAGCGCATTTTCCAAAATGTTAATTGCCGTGTCGCCATTGTCTCAGAATCAGTACCATCGAGTGCACTCGTCGTTTCCTTGATCATGTCTTCCAGACAGAAAAAAACAAAGTTCGCTGCTGGACTTCTTTTCCAAAATGCCATAGTGCATGCTACAATTTATTTCTGAATTTATTTAGGCTGTATGTAGATCAGACCTGTCCATAGCTGATATACGTACCAAAGGAGGGCCAAAAAGCAACATGTGGTAGCTGTGCATCTATTGGAACTTGTTTAGAAAAGGAGGGAAATCAGGGCCAATATCTGGGAAACGTAGCTTGTGCTTAACCCTCGCCCGTCCGAGAGGAGCATCAATGGTCTCCATAAGGCTTTTTAAGGATAGCGGATAAATGGCGGCGCTGCACCGCCGTATCTTTCATATCTGTTCTTTGATCAATTCTGCATCTTTAAAAAATCAAGTCTGGTAATGTTAGGTCAGGTCATCAGGCCAAGGCAAGGGACTTCATCTAAAAAATTAGGATTGCATTTATGCAATAAGTAAAGTAAAGTTAAGTTACTTATAAGTAAGAACACGTTTAACCTAGCAATCCGACACTTAAAAACCATTATGGGCCTACCGGGTGCTGCAAAATATATTCCGGGTTTTATGAAATTGGTGATATACCTTGTTAATTTACGGGCGACCTCTTCAATAAAAATACATGATAAAAACTGTAAAATAGCTATGTTTTGGCTCATATTGCTTAATCCTCGTCCTTCGGGTGCCGATTCGACGCCCCTCGTTATTTTTCGTGATGACACAAAAAGTTTCGTTTAGCCCAATGCTGCGTGGGAATTGTAAAACAAAATTACTTAGACACATCTTGACCAAATTTTAAGTGAATATCATGTCGGGTCACCGAGTTATGACGTCATTTCTATGCCCATGTAAGGCAATTTTGGTCCTAAAAATAATTCTGAAAAACCGGGCGTTACTCAGCTTCTAGAAGAGCTAGATCAGATTTCTAAACAGAATTCGAAGGCTCCTGAAAAGGCAATTTGGAATACGCCATCTATTTTGAGGTCAAGTCCATGACGAAGGCACCAGGGGTCCCCAAAGGTCAGCAAAGGTTACCGTTTTAGAAGCTCTTGTTGGCTATACTCATGGACGGGACAAGGTGCGGCAATGAATTTGGTATCATAGTGACGAGCGTCACCCAAGGATTCAATGGTATGCGACCTCACTTCGACCTTGACCTAAGATTATGTTAGATGGTCTAAGGCCAAGGTCACGCGTGACCTTGCAAGGTCATGCCGCATACTGCGGAACTCCTTGGGTCACGACAAACACATTGAAACCCTGGTTCTAGGTCTATTGATTCCCGAATCATAAGGATTTTCTAAATGTGTCAAAATTTTCACCGTTTTGTGACCTCACCAGGTTACTAGTTAACCTAGGGTAAACATAATTGTACACTGTCGGAGAGTTCAGGTCTCGGGCAACAGGCCGTGCTTTACCGCGTCTTTCCAGCTTTCTTAGTTTTCAAACGGATGAGGGTCGAATCGATCCCCGGTAGGGCGAGGGAGTAAAAATACCTCCAGTAGGGCAAGGGTTAAGAAAGCTTCCTGTTCTCGTAATATAAGTATATTGGGCCACCCCAAAGGTCCAACTTGACATGTTTGCAGGAAACCTGACAACTTCGCTGGACAACTTGGCAGGAAATGATAATAGAGATTTCACTTTGGTACCATTTCGCTTAGCTTGTCATTACGAGTCGATTGGTATGCATATCGATTATTTCAGACAAGACAATGCTCTTGACCTGACCTTTGGTTAGGTCATTCTTAGATTTTGACACAGCATGTTCATACCATACATAATTTGATTCGCCTACGTTATGGTTCTAGCTTAACGCAGTTTTCGACCTCAGTTTGGCTATTAACCCGCGCCCTGGTGGGCCTCCGAGCCACCTTAGCCCTGGTGGGTGGGTGGGTGGGGGGGGTGGGGGGGGGTTTGAACGCCTGCCCCCTCGAACTCGGCCCCTACGCGGGATAGCGCAAAACGCGAAGGCTGGTGGATAGCTCATAGAAATTCAGGAAGAAACTATATTAGTTCTTGTTAGGCTCAGGTCAATATTGAGGTCATGGCACGTCAAATAAAGTGGCATTTTGAGTATATTTTTTCGGCTCTAGCGTCTGAAAGAGTTGAGTTTTAGAACCATTTTCTAGGCACCATTCGTTTCCTCTCATCACGGCGAATCGAATGATGTATAATATGATCATACTAGGTCAAAACACAAAAATTACCTGACCTCAGGTCAGGTCAAATTCACTTTTTTATCTAGCCTAGTCAATATGCATATCAATCGACTTGCAATAGCAATCCAAGCGCAATGGTATCAAAATAAAAGTTGTACCATCATTTCATGCGAAGTTATTGACCTAATTCTGAAAACTGCTTGATTAGCCCAGATGACCTCTCAGCGGTCATAGGTCAAGAATTGCAACATGAACCTGAAAAGGGGCCCAGTATACTACGATTTGGAGAATAGGAAGGTATTCTCAGCTGCATCTACACAAATACGGCCTAATTTCGGTTTTCCCCATGTATTTCCAATAGAGAGGCCATGATCCGTACTTGACCTTAGGTCATCGATATGGAAAATCCTTTTGGCGGCGCTGCCGTTTTTCGTGCCACCAAAAACCCCAAGGAGATTGTTCAAACACCCCTACCCCGGGGCGAGGGTTAAATAAGTGTTCAAAGCTTTGTTAGTTCAAGAACAATGTAACACCATAGATAGGCTTTAAATGGTGGTAAAATGCAAACAATAACACTAAATAGATAGCCGTTTGTCTGCGCGCTAGTTTAAAAGACACCAAAAACTCCTGGCATGACCACGTTTGCAGCTTTTCGAGCTGTGACCTTTGATGAGCAGGAAGCTTGACACGCGCCCCGCTGGGGTTCCTGGCATGATGCCCCCCGCTGGGGGGCGAATTTCGCCCCCAGCGGGGCGCGTGTTAAGTCACTGGCGGATCCAGGGGATGACATTTGGGCCATACTCCCCTCAAACGCTCAAACCAGGGGGCCAAACTATTTTTTTATCCGAGGGGGAACAGTGTGGAGTGCAAATAAGGCAAGAAAGAAGTCATTAGAGATGTTTCGACAAAAGTGTTAGCTAGTTGGTTAAGGGCTTTTTATAACGCGTTCTGTGCAAAGCACCTTTGCCCGCGTCTAAAGTGTGTGGGAGAAATTTGTGGGAGGGATGTTTACATTAATGTCGCAGAACAAAGGTGTAAGGACAAAAGTGTAAGGTTTTTACCCCTTTTTACGCTTTTCATCCCCTAACACTGCCAGTATGCTATGGGTTGGCTAGGAAAAAGCACCCCTAAAGATTTTCACAAAGTTACACCCCTGTGCACAACCGCTCCGGAGACGCCGACTCGCTGCTCAACACCCGCTTCTACACCATGTTTGTGTCGCTGCGCTGTTTCACCGACCAGGGCAAACAGACCGACTTCATCCCCTGCGAAATGTCCATCTGCGAGTGGACCATCGCCGAGGGCGTGGGTCGCACCTGTCGCTACGTGGTGCAGCCCGATCGCATCCCGATGGGCTACCAGTCCCGCTGTCGCGAGCTCGCTGAGAAGACGCATCGCATACCACTGGACTTCGACGAGGCCGAACCCAACCTGCCTGGGCTGTGGATCCGACTCAAAAACTTTTTGAACCCGCAGGATGAACTGGAGGAGACGCCGCCTGTGTTCACGCTGGGCTCGGAGATGGATCAGTTGGAGGGTGGGCTGCAGTGGCTGTACGAGCGCTCGATGGACAGGCTCAGCAGTCCGTTCCGCGTTTACCCGCTTGAGAGGCTGCTGTTCGAGCTATACCGAGCTGCCGGTGAGCCCCAGATGGAGACTCACTGCAGGGACCTGGTGCAAAAGGGTCACTTCGACTACTTTACGGAGCTAGCCTGTCACTACCACGCCGAGGACGATAACAGTAAGTTCTGCACGCTGGCGATGGCTCGCCGCCACGCCATGCTGCTGCTCGACAGCGTGGTCAGTGGTTTCGGTATCGACGTAAAGCCCGGCAGACACGTGCCGCAGTCGCGAGCTGACGCCGGAGTGTTGGTCAACACGCCGATGGCCCGGGGCACCGAGCGACCCATCCAGTTCAAGCCGGGCCGCGACACCGAGCCCGACCTGCCCACCCAGTACAGATCAGGCAAGCCAAGTCCAGCTTCCGCGGAGGCGACAGGGACGCGCCGATCGGCCCGGACGGTGACGACGCCGGCAGGAGGTGGGCGGCTGCCCGGCCGACGGCCGGCGCCGACGACAGCTGGACTGCCGCCGCTGCCGCTACTGCACACCCGCGCAAACCGGCCAGCCTGGGACGCTCCGGTGCCGCCGCACCGTCGTCGTCGATAGTGTCGTGTTCGTCCTTGTGGGGTTCGGCGGCTGGCGGGTCCACCGCACCGCCATCGGTGGCTTCGGAGGCGGAGTTTCCGTCGCTGGGAGGACTGGCGGGCCGCAGCCGGCCGCTGAGCGCGCAGTCGCGCGATCCGGGCTCGCGGCCGCTGGCGGCGCCCATCATCGGGCGCGGCCGCTCCTCCGGTCGCACTGTGGCCGAGAGGTTCGCTGCCTGGCCGGGTCTGCGCGATGCCGACAAGGCTCCCCAGTGAAGTGCCGCTGCTGCCGCCCTCCCAGCTTGTGTACGCGGCAGCACAGTGTGCGGTGTGCGGCTGCGAGGCATGCCACGCTGGTTGACTTTGGGTTCACAAATGTTTAATGCAGAAGTGGTGTTTGAGCCAAGAGTGTGTATTGGGACACGGGCTAGAAACATGCCCCGTATTTCTGTCGGTACTGTGAATCGAGAACGTTCAGCACCCAGGAAGAAGTGAGAATGCAGTTTTATTTTCGTACTGTGATCGATGCAGATTGGCATTCCTCGCCAATATACGTTTTCTTATACACTCGTGTTTGGGTAGAAGCCTGGCTTTCGGGCGCGAGTAATTGAGCGTGTTTCTGCTGCACACCATAGGTACCGCCCACATACTCAACTGACCAGGGTGACGCTCCAGACCTAGACGTTGATTTGTGCAGTTCTAGCATGAGATCCTCCTCTGCGCTCCACTGGTGTCTGTAGTGGTGTTCCATCTCCCTCAACGACTGATATTCGGGTTTTCGCATAGTTCAAAGCATTTGTCAATCATGCTTTTTGGTGCCAAAGGTAACATGTCTTATAATCTGCTCATCATAACAGGGGTGTAATTTTGTATCTCTTTGGGGTTGCCCGAGCACCCCAATCCTAATTTGAGCACCCCCAATAATGTGTTGAGCACCCCAATAAATGTGCCACTCCTGGCTTATCACCACTGCCCTGAACAGTGTCACCCTATCTCATCACTGCCGCCCTGATTCGTGCCGCCCCTGGCAAGCTTTTCCCATCCCGGGTTCATCACTTCCACTCTGATTGATTGGTTCCACCTCTAGCTCATCAATGCCGCATGGCTTATCAATTTCCCCTGATTTGTGATGCCACTTCACTGCCGCCCCCGCCTGATCACTGCCGACAACAGTTAATCACTGACACCCCTAGTTTACACTGCCGCATTGATTCATGCCGCTTCTGGCTAATCAACGCTGTCCCCAGTTTATTGCTCCTTCCATATACGTGCCCCTCCTGAATAGTTACTGCCGCCCCCCGGCTGATCACTGCCTCCCCTGGTTCACCACTGCCGTCCCCGACTGATCAATGCCGCCCGTGGTTCGTCACAGCCGCCCTGATTCTTACCGCCCCCTGAATGACCACTATCGCCCCTGGTGCATTAAATTCCGCCCCTGGCTGATAACTGCCTCCCCCTTACTGATAACTGCCGCCCCCTGGCTGATCACTGCCGCCCCTGTCTGATCACTGCCGCCCCTGGCTGATCACTGCCGCCCCATGACTGATAACTGCCACCCCCTGGCTGATCACTACCGCTCCCTGACTGTTAAATGCCGGCCCTTGGCTGATAACTGCCACCCCTGGCTGATCACTCCCGCCCTCTGACTGATAACTGCCGCCCCCTGACTTATCACTGCTGCCCCTGGCTGATCACTGCCGCCCCTTTATGCTGATAAGTGCCACCCCTGGCTAATCACCGCTGCCCTTGGTTCATCACTGACGTCTCCCGGGGCAGTGAGCATTCTGGGGATATCCGGGAAATGAACATTCTGGGGGCATCCTTCTGTGGATGTCACTAGCATCATGTCATATCTGAGGAGCGTTAGACTTATTGTCATTTATTCATCGTAGAAGTCTTTCAGTTTTAGTCGCTGACCTTAGTATGTCGTATAAAATTGTCTATGCCATTTGTCTGTATTTGTATTTCATTTCTTTCTTTATTTATTTTACATGTGTTTTATATAATCTTCGGATACAATTTTCACAACCTGACCTGTTTTACCACCTGATTTGTTGAAACTCGTGCGAAAATGTCTTATTTACGTATTTTATGTAGTGTTATGGGCGCCGTATGATCTTAGATGTCGGCACGCCCTACCCTAGTAACACAGCAATATTGTCACAATGTTGTGAAAATGTTACGTATATATTGTGACAACATTGTCCAACAATGTTGCCAGACTATTTTTTTGTGGACACGGGACAATGCTGTGACTATATTGTCAGGACCACATTACGGGAAGTCAAATGTCGGTATAGTTTCTGTATTTAATACAAAATCCCTGCAAAGCATGTTTTAATGGTACTATTGTTACGCAAGAGTTTCCAAATACTCCTATGTCTCCTTTTCCAGATAAATTATTCCTTGCCATAATGCCTTGTGATAGAATAATGCCTTGTTGCATAATGCCTTGTTGCAGAAATATTTCAACAATGTTATTTGGGGCATTATTGCTAGGAAAATATTGCTACAACATTGTGACAATATTATGGCAATTTTGTTAACATATTGTGGCAATATTGTTTTATGTTATTGTGACAATGTTGTTAAAACATTGCCTCGACCTTGCTACAATGTTGTGGATATGTTGCAGATATGTTGTATAGATGTTGATATGACAACATACCTGCAATATTGGTTTTCAATATAGCTGTAATATTGCTTCTTAATATCGTGGGAATGTCCACTTTTCTGCTCATCGTCACATTTGTTCGAATCCGTCAGGAAGAAGGCTGGAGTTTCCGTTGAGTAGTTTATTACAGTCGGACGATATGAATACACTGCGGCCGGCCAGTGCTGCGCGCAGACGACCCGACCCGTGAGGCATTGAGTAATTTATCGCAGTTGGACGATGTGAACACACGGGGCCAGCCAGTGCCGCGCGCAGACGTCCCGACCTATGAGTGTTATAATCCCGTTATGCTCTGCGGCTTCGTCTCGCGCACACGTAAATGCTCTGTGCAATACCAGGCTGTATTAGGCTCGACTCCCGAGCACCGACTGCCGTGACCACATGCATGCAAACACACCGGCCACGGTCGCCGCCGCCGGCCAAGCCCGGCAGGGGCAGCGCAAGCACGCCGGCGGGGGATCACAACATCTCCCCCAAGACGATTGCTACATATGATTAACATACACCTCTTGATGGGACAAAATGCAGCAGCAACTCGTCTTCGCACACATATGCGAATCGTTTGAAACACACTAATCATACGAGCGGTCGTTCCAGCGGACCTGGAGGCGCTGGGGCTGCCGACGGGCGCGTCGGCTAGATCTGTCTGGCTGGCCGGGGCGGGAAGCTGTGCCTGCTGCAGCGACACCATACGCTCCATCATTTGTGAGAGCCGCTCCTCCCACTCCGCCGATAGCTGCGCCTGTTGCAGCAACAGCTGAGAGAGTTTCTCCACATCACCCATATTAACACTGAAACGCAGAACAATAGGAGCGAAAACTAAACACTAACACAGTTCACGACCGCGCCATGTTATAATCCCGTTGTGCTCTGCGGATTCGTCTCGCGCACACGTAAATGTTCTGTGCAGTAGCAGGCTGAATTATGCTCGACTCCCGAGCACCGACTGCCGTGACCACATGCATGCAAACACATACCGGCCACGGTCACCGCCGCCGGCCAAGCTCGGCAGGGGCAGCGTAAGCACGCCGGCCGGCGGGGGATCACAACAATGAGGCGTTGAGCAGTTTATCGCAGTCGGATGATGTGTACACATGCACCCGGCTAGTGCCACTTGCAGACTCAGGTGCTGACTGCCCGACCTGTGAGGCGGGTCAGGCCACGGTAGATGCCATGACGTCACGCTTGACATGACATCTCATTGGTTGGCGCCGGTCCGGTGACATGGTCGGCGCGGAGCACCGAGTGGTGCGAATATACAGAACCCGCACAACGTTGTGTGATAACACGTGACCAAACAGTGACAAAAATAGAAGAACTAGCCGGTGAAAAGATTGAATTAGCCGGCGGAAGGCCTCGCAGCTTTGAGGGAGACACGCTTTCACCAGGGCTTGTCGGAGTTGGATTGTGGCGCAACTGTCCTTTATTTTCCATCCCCATCATCTCTGACAGTCCAGATGAAATTATCCAGTCCACTCCACTTCCATTGTTATAATGTTCCCGCTACGACATTGTCACAAGGTTATCTCACAATTTTTCTGCAATATTGTTTTCACAACATCGTCACAAACATTGTTTTCATAACATCGCTGCAATGACAACAAAGTATACGTTGCTGGACCCACGGTTCCTATAGATACGGTTCGGACATGACAGCCAGCTGACTGCCTGATTTGGCGGCATGTTGAGGATATGGTAGTATTTTGGAGGGTTCTGTTCAAGATACCTTTGATTCTCGTAGCAAAAGGTAAAATACTGCATTTTGATTGGTTCAGCGAAACGTTCGAAACAGAATTCTGAAGGAATTAGCATGAAATTCATTGAGGCTTTTCCTTGTTATAAAAACATGCAGGGACTAAAAACTGCACAGAAGAAACGAACTCAGAAGATAGCCTGAACAATTTTACATACCAAAAATAAAAATACACCCTTAAGCACCACTTAAATTTTCCCACTGGCCCGTGCCCCAAACCCCTGCAAACAGTCCCATTAAAATTACATGTTAAATTTTGCTGCCAAAAAACTGTCAGGACCAGAAATGAAACCTTCAAAACCCCCAGAATTCTAGAGAAGTATTTCATGTCCACCCCCTGGCTGGACCCACAATATACCGCCTAAATTTTCAAACGTTGCACCCGGAACTGAATATCTCGCTGCACTAGTTTTTTTATCACATAAGCATGTCAATAGTGTTTTTGGAATATTGTTACAATGATACTGTCACAATATTGCTGCAAAGTTTTCGTGGAAACATTGTCACAATGCTGCACTAACAATGTTAGTTATCGTTTTTATTCGATATAGAGGGACTGCTTGGAGCACTCGATCAAACATGACTATGTCGAATTTCAAATCATGTATTTTCTTCGCAAATGCCACTTGGTTGTATCAACAATATGGAAGAAAAAATTATACAATATTGCCGCCCCCCCACGTTGAGTTAACACGCGCCCCGCTGGAGGGCGAAATTCGCCCCTCCTGGTTTTCCCCAGATAGCTAAAAAACGAAGGGACGCAGAACAACGAAACTTACAGTGGCTTATCCCTGCTCAATTTTACACATCTGACCAAAATTTTGAGCTAAGGTCATGTCAGGTCAAGGAGCTATTCAGGGTCAAGTGACCCGACCTCAAAACCCAAAATCACAAGTTTGAAGCAGTGCCCAGGGAACATCAGCAAACCGATCAGTTTGAAATTTTCACAATATGATAAGGTCATTAGGGTCTACAAATTTGCTGTCTCGGAATTTTGATATTGTTGACCTAAGGTGGGGTCAATTTTTTGGTCACCCCATTATTAGTCTATGGTGAAAAATAGAATGGGCTCGTTTTCAGTAAATACTGGATAGATAAAGCTGAAAATCCTCAAACCGTCTAATCTTACCACGATCTTGACCATAAAGTTGAGTTTTTGAGCATCTGACCTCTCAAAGGTCATATCAGGTCACGGGCAGGGCATTTTTTAAGGGAAAGTCAGTGAGAGGGGCATTCCTTGTGCTGGCTGTTATAGTGTCTTCAAGGGATCAAGACTCCATTTTGAGGGGGTGTAATAAAACTTAGACGCGTTAATGTTAATAAAATGTTTCTCAATTTTTGTTATTCCATGTTATTCCAGATTATAGATACTGCTCAGGGCTGCCAAGTTTTTTTCGGCGGAAAAGGTCAAACCGAGTTAGAGGGGCAAAGAGGGGCAAAATTTCATTTTCACTAAAATAGCCAAATAAATATAAAAAAGCCAGATTTGAGGCTAAAACAACCTCCAGAGTCATAAGACCATAGAAAAAGCGACCTGTATCACTGTTTAAAACTGATTGTTGACAATTGATATTGACTTGATGCAATACTTTTTTGGCACCCCTTTATATAACCGGGTGCTCTTCCAATCCCGCGTGATCATCAAATTATTTTATCCTCATAACCAGATCATTTGTTAGCATGATTAATCATCTTGACCGCACCACTCCCCGCTAACGTTTCATGTTTTCTCTCTCCTCCAACCATGCATTTTTTCTGTTGAACAGTGGCGGATCTAGGATTTCGGTAAGTGGGGGAGAGCGGAGCCTCAGAGCGCGCACTTTGCCATCAACTGTTCACCCAAAAGGCGCCTATAGTATCGCATCCTTTGCGTCCGGTTTTTGGTGACCATTATTTTTGTGGATCATGTTTTTAGCAAAGTTCTGTCCCTCTCTCCCACCACCATACCAGTTTTGCTGCTGCTCTGCTGCTTTTTCGGGGTCAGAATATCGTATTCCAGAGCGGAAGAGATCAAAATAAGCTACATTTATACAAGAGACAAACCAGAAATAGCTTAGGTGCCAGCAGCTAGAAAAAGGGGCAAAAAGACCAGATTCCAAGAAAGGGCCAACCGAAAAAATCGCGGGGCCAAACACGACAAAAAATGCCCAATTCGAGTTATTTGGCCATGAAATAGCCAGCCTGGCAGTCCTGACGCTGCTGCGATGTATTCCAAATGAAATGGTGATTTTCTTATTTTTCTTTATGAGTGTGGCAAGATAAGTAAATTCTAAAGTATCGAACGCAAGTGGTTTATGGGCTTAATCGAGATAAGTTTTTATATACATACCTTCTATGATGTGTGGCTGTTGCTGTCAAAATCATATAGAGAATGTAGTACAAAAAAACAATTAATACTTGTTTAGGCTTATCGACGCACCAACTGTCAGGGTCATATGGCGTCGCCAGTTCTTTCGTTGTTGGAAGGGTTTCTCGGGAGATGGTTTTGTGATTCTAACAAAGGGCTGTGGCCGAATATATAATATCTCCCAATTTTCAACATCAAGGAATCTATGAGAAAGGCCAGCTAAGAACTTATCGACTTTGCAGAAGAAATTGATGCAGCGATCTGACTATGAATTTCACGGATGCTACAACGAGCATCGGAAAAGGAGGACCAGGGGGCCTGCCCCCTCTCGCCCACTTTTTGACCAGCAATTTCCTGATCTTAGCCGAAATGGGAGAAAACCGGAAATTTGTATAACCAGCCGCTGCAGAACGCAACGAGGACCCCAAATTCGAACAATTTATGGTACTAACGTGGACGGTTTGTTGTCAGCATCAGGTTGAAGCTTGGTTTTCACTTTTATGTTTGAAGTTTGTTTGAAGTTTGAAGTCACTTTTATGTATGAAGTTTGGCTGGCCCCTGACGTTTATGTATGCTACCACCACAATAACCTTCGCCCGGGTGGGGGGGGTCTTTAGACCCCCCTCGGGTTTTTCCGAAGTGACCAAAAAAACAACGGCGCGCAGCGCCGCCAAACTTGGTCTAGCTGTTCCTTCATCATTTTTACATCTTTCCTGAAAATTTTGGCTCAAGGTCATATCAGGTCAGGTCACCAGGCCAGGTGAAGTGACCTCACCTCAAAAATACTTAGGACCGCATAACTAAAAGAAGGGTTAATCGATCAAGTTCAAACTCATACCACATATTGGGCTCACCAGGTGCTACAACATTTGTTCCGGGATTTTTGATATTGGTGACCTAAGGTCATGTGCAGAGCATGACCTCCCCATTGTCAATACATGGGGAAAATCACGAAATGAGCTTTTCTCAGTAAGTGTGGATGGAATCAACTTCAAACATCGGTTGCGACTTGCTCTTAGCCCATTTCTGAAGCTGTTGCCAAATTTTTTGACTTGTGACCTTTAAAAGGTCACCTTAGGTCAAATAAGCATTTTTTGGTGTTTTCCTCTATAAAATTTGAATAAACTAAGATAGAGCTTTTATTTTGTCACCAAAGTGTTTGTATAGTCACTGGAAGTCAAATGATATACATCATGACTATACCAGGTCAAGTTGGGTCAGACCGTTGACCTGGGTCAGGTCAAATTCTTAAATTTGACCTGGCATAGCAATATCATATATCATTCGATTCGTATTGACGAGACGATTGCAATGGTGCATAAACTATGGCTGTATCTTGTTTGGTTTGGAAGCTATTAGCGAAAAAGTAAACGCCCTTATGCATGGGTGGCTATGGGCATTCCCAAGAATATGCCCAATATTTAGTGACCTGTAGCTCCCTAGGCTTTGACCTGACACGAAAATGAATGCCACTGTAATGAAAGCGCATTTCAAGAGCTTTCGAATGGTGTTAGAAAAATGTTTCTAGCTATCATAGTTTCTGAGATATATGAGGTTTTCTTAGTACACCTCATATTAGCGATTTTGACCTATTTTGACCTCTGGTGACCTTGATATTGACCTGACAAGAAAAATGACCGAAGTATTTTCGATATCATTTTCGAAGAGCTTTCGATTGCTGTTTTGCGCTTTTTTCTAGCTCTCTTAGTTTTCGAGATCGTGGGGGGTCTTTTTTAGCCCCCCACCAGGGCGAAGGTGGCTCGTACCCGCCACCGGGGCAAGGGTTAATATATAAAAAGACTAAGCACTTCACACCACCACACCAGCAATCAGTCTTACGCGCTTTGACTACACAGTGTCCCGTCTAATCCACGAACGAGCTCACAACTGACCTCGTGTGAAATGAGAGCATCATACAATCTCACGATACGGGCTGGGGTGTGGGCTTCCGGTCGGATGGAACATGATGTTTGCTTGGTTGTAGGTCAGCGTTCATCTCCAGCGTTGTGATTAGTTGATGCTGAGGCCGCTTTGCCGGGATTTCCCGTAACTATGCGCTTTTTTCGTCTTCGCACGATGGAGGAGACAGCCACGGATGAAAATTTTTTAACACAATTTTTATGGAATGCCAATTTGGCACCAGCAATAAACCTAAATTATTATTATCGGGTGGTGTTCTGTCTTATTTTCGTTAGGTGAGTTTGCATTTGTTGAAGTTTAAGTCATCTCTTGTCTATTTCACTGGGGGCCAATTCCCGGTCACTGGGGGGCATTTCGGCCGACTGGGGGGCAAATGGCCCCCAGTTAACATGTTAAAAAATGGCCTGGTCACGGGAGCAGAGAGTGCTTGTTTTGCCAATAACTTCTCACTGAATTGAGATAAAGCTCCCATTTTGCTTGCATTGTGCTTAAATCGTCACGGGAAGTCGATTGATATGCACCATGACCATACCAGGTCACTCTGTGACCCTGACCTAGCTCGAGGTCAGGTCATTTTGTCTATTTGACCTAGCAAGGTCATATTACACATCATTCGATTTTCCGCGATGAGAGGAATCCAATGATGCATAAAGATTTGCTCTAGGTTCCCTGAGAGCAGATCTAGAGGGGGAAACGTACATACACTGTTCTGTTGTAAGCCTATGGAGCCTTCTTTGACCTATGCTGACCTCAATATTGGTCTGACATAAAAATTCTTCATATAAAATCTCTTCGTCTTGTCAAGAGCTTTCGAACGCCGGCCGTAATTTTCCTTTAGCTTTCGTGGAGAACGCGATACGGGGGGCGAAAAACGCCCCCCAGCGGGGTGCGTCATGCAAGGGACCCCTGCGGGGCGCGTGCTAAGACGTTCTGAGCACCTTGTTTGGTTGTATCCACAATGTAGGCTAAATATCGAGACAATATTACACCCACAATAGTTTTCCCACAGTATTGTGACAATGTTAAAGCAATGTTGTGATGACAACATTGTTTAGACAAAATATCCACGATCATCGTCACAATGTTGTGTGCTACTAGGGATGTGTTCATTCTCAACATTGCTGTCAATGCATCGAACTTGTGCATCGCTGGAACCATCTGTGACTGTTGCTGCCCCCTTCCTCGCCATCACCGCATCGAAACATGATGGCCACATTGCGCTCTGTCATGGGTGACCTTTTTCATGTTTTACCCCCACGTTATCATCACTCGCTCGTTTGGGCTTTATCGCCATGCCTCATCTCATTTCTATGTTTCTGGTTTTATCGCAAGTGTACAAGTGTACAATATATGTATGGATGCAATTGTGCCTTTTTAACTGCCCGTTCTTCGGCGGCGTCCCCGGCGTAAGTTAGGAATTCCGCGCCGGGGGCCCGAGTGCGTGGCCCGTGTGTTTTTTTCTACTGCTTGTGTGTATTATTAGGTGCAATACACTATGGTTTCATCCTTAGCACTATGGTTTCATCCTTAGACTGCTTCGCGGTGCTGTAATCCGTGGTGGATGGGCAGGAAAGGAATGTGGAAACGCGACACTCAGGGGACCAGCAGGTCCCCTGAGCGCCGCCTAGGGGGTAGTGGTAGGAAGGGGATGGGGTGACGGGAGGTGTCGGGTAGCGTGCACCGGCTGGATTCGGAAGGGCCGGCGGTCCAGGTGTCTGAACCGGGTGTCGAGAAAAATCTGAGATTGGGGAGACTTTCTCCGGGAATGGACAATTTCTTACTCCAGCCAGGGCTTGAAGGCTTGAACTTTTTTCGACCTCTGGATTAGGCCCATCACCGGGCGGTTCACAACACGTACGCCGGAGAGGCCCCGCAGCAGCACCAAGGGAAGCCGACCGTCAGGATCAGGTCGGCCGACCATAGTCGATATCACTAGTAGCACACAACATTGTGACAATGATCGTGGATATCTTGTCTAAACAATATTTTTATCACAATATTTGCTTTAACATTGTCACAATACTGTGGGCAAAACACTTGCCATGCGCTATGTATTGAAACCATTGACCTATAATAATATCTAGACAGATAACTCGACTTTTCACAAAATTCCCAGCGACGGCGCCGCAGTGGCAAAACATTCAAATTCCGGGACGTCCGCCATAGGTTTACATAGTTTGCGTGAGTTAAAATGGTTAAATCGTGCGCTGCGTATGCGTGCACGAATAGGTTTGGTGCTCTTAAGGAAGATGGAAGAAAGGTGACCTTTCACAAGTAAGTTTTTTCTGAAATAATGGCTGAAATGTCATTTTTAAGCCTTTAATTGTGATGGTATTTTGTGCTGCCGGTATCGGCGATGTCCGTTAACAATGTAGGGCTTGTTTACGGATATAAGTCGAACCAGCGTTTTTTACAGCTTGGCTGCTTTAAGTTTGTCCACAGGTCTGGTGTGAATGAGTTAAGTGAAACTTTTCCACTATATTTTTAACTTTGACTTAAGATGAGGGGAGTACCGAGGCAGCAACAATTAGAGCACCACTGCCCTGCCCAGTCAGCCCCACTTGCTTATGAACCGTTTCAGTGTGACAATGTGCCCCCCCCGATCGGCGATCCTGGATCCGCGCCTGACTCGCTTTTTTTGCCTCGCAGACCTAGTGTAAAGCGACATTTCAGGGGGGGACGCCATCAACCTTTCAGGGCGTGCCGAGGGTCGATCGGGGAGGGGGTACCTGCTCCCCTTGCCCCCCTGGATCCGCCTCTGAGTGGGCGCCCTACCCCTGACCGATGCGCCAGGCGCGAATCCAGGACCGCCGATCGGGAGGGGGGTACATTGCCGAGAGGGCGCCATTTTTTACCCAAGGGGGCGTCAAATCCTATCGCGGGGCGCCGATTTTCGCATCCTGGGGGAGTGGGAATTTTTTTGCCTCGCAGACCTAGTGTAAAGCGACATTTCAGGGGGGGCACCATCAACCTTTCAGGGGGTGCCGAGGGTCGATCGGGGAGGGGGTACCTGCTCCCCTTGCCCCCTGGATCCGCCTATGAGTGGGCGCCCTACCCCTGACCGATGGGCCAGGCGCGGATCCAGGATCGCCGATCGGGATGGGGGCACATTGCCGAGGGGGCGCCACTTTTGGCCCAGGGGGCGCCATTTTTGACCCAGGGGGCGTCATTTTCGGCCCAGGGGCGCCAAATCCTATCGCGGGGCGCCGATTTTCGCATCCGAGGGGGGTAAGAGCGGGAATTATTTTTGCCTCGCAGACCTATGTGTAAAGCGAAATTTCAGGGGGGCGCCATGAGCTTTCAGGTGGCGCCGAGGGTCAATCGGGAAGGGGGGCACGTGCCCCCCTGCCCCCTGGATCCGCGACTGCGATGGGCGCCCACCCTCACCCCACCCCTTGACCGAAATCCTGAATCCGCGCCTGAAAAACCCGTTGAGAGAAGGGTTGGCTGCAAAGACGCCAAGATTCCACCGCCTCACGTGATAATTATGGGCATGTCTCAGATATTTGTTTCATTCAGCCGTGATTAAAAGGCTCAGAGAAACGCACAGACATCACGCAACAAGACATTACTCGTCAAATTTGGTCATAATTCAGGACTGATATACGCATTTAATACACTCAGGCCATTGGCAGCCGTCCTTTTCGCCACTCTAATCAGCTGACGCTAGTGTTTCAAATGGGCACGGCCAGCGCCCAGGGCATATTTTAAGCCACAAAGTGGTGGGCATTTTGCCCACCAGTCCCCTATGCTATGTCCACCAGTGAACTCCCAAGAACGGCCCAATGCCCACCAGTTACCAATCATTTGATGTTCCAGGAGTGCCCTTTTGGTGGCAATTCGTGCCCTTTTCAGCCAAATGCCCACCAGTCGCAATTTCTTAAAATATGCCCTGCCAGCGCCCCAGCGGCCGGTCGGGAGTTGGCTGTCTACTTATTATAGAAGTCAGTGATTGAAACTCAAACAATCCCCGACGCATCCCACATACCCAATATTTTTTGGTGACGCCCAGCTCCGCCAGATTGATAATGGATCCCGCGCGGCAGCCCGTCATCCAGGAGTAAGGGTCCGCGCCTGGCTTGTGGAGGCTGGGATAGACACAGATCTCATTGAACCGTGCGCCACGTATTTGGTTGAACCTTGGCTTATCTCTGCAGTGAACACAAACATGCATGAGTTGCATGAGTTGGCAAATTTGTCCTTAAATCTATCCAAAACAGTCGTGTTTTGGCTACTTCCATGACATTTTGGTGGTATTTTTTCCCTTTTTTGGTTTTAATTGCGTTTTCCTTCTCCGTCAATGATTTATTTGCATTTTTATTGAACCAAAGATGCCCAAAAAATGATATAAACAAAGATACAGTAAGTTTTTAGGTTACGTTAAAAAGTGCCTTTTTTCCCCGGGGTGCGCCTCCAAAAATAGTGTGCCCCCATACCAAAGCTCTGGCTGCGCCCCTGCTTGCACAGACACAGTAATTATATTTATCCCATTAAATTTATCCACAAAATAACGAGGTCCGATGCCAATTCAAATCAGGTGATACAAAAGACTAATTGGGCAAATGAACAATGATTTAGCAAAACGAGCTCCGATGACAATTCAAATCAGGAGATACAAAAGGCTAATTGGGCAAATAAACAATGATTAGCAATCTGCAAATTATTTAATAAAACCGACAACAAAACGCCACCCTTCTGCCACTCGCACCCTTACTCACACACACACACACACACACACACACACACACACACACACACACACACACACACACACACACACACACACACACACACACACACACACACACACACACACACACACACACACACACACACACACACACACACACACACACACACACACACACACACACACACACACACACACACACACACACACACACACACACACACACACACACACACACACACACACACACACACACACACACACACACACACACACACACACACACACACACACACACACACACACACACACACACACACACACACACACACACACACACACACACACACACACACACACACACACACACACACACACACACACACACACACACACACACACACACACACACACACACACACACACACACACACACACACACACACACACACACACACACACACACACACACACACACACACACACACACACACACACACACACACACACACACACACACACACACACACACACACACACACACACACACACACACACACACACACACACACACACACACACACACACACACACACACACACACACACACACACACACACACACACACACACACACACACACACACACACACACACACACACACACACACACACACACACACACACACACACACACACACACACACACACACACACACACACACACACACACACACACACACACACACACACACACACACACACACACACACACAGCCACGCGCACGGCGCGACCCACCTCTGCGACGCGACGGGCAGGAGAGAGCCCCGTTCTAACCTACATACGGCTTATGTAGCCTTAGCGGGGCTCCCTCTGCTGCCGCGTCGTTTTGCCGCTAGTCGGCCACGCAGCCCACACCCTACGCCCACTGAGCCAGGCTCCTAGTAAAACCTAACAGCCAAATAAACGCTTGTGAAACGACGCAAATTTTACATAATATTCTCAATTCACATGATAACTTTACATAACATTAACACTTCTCTGAAAGGGGTTTTAAAGTTCACTTTGTCCGGGTTTAATACTTTACATAACACACATTTAACATAATAACTTTACAAAATGTATGTTTTTAGTGACTGGCAACGTCGATGGGATGTTGATTTTAAAGGTAGGAAGCTCCGCGAGCTGAAACCACGCTTAGGGTCGTGGTTTTCAAGTAGTGCATGCTCCAGAAGGGATTTGTTATGTCTGCACCTTCGGACTTGACGCTTTGAGAGCTTTCATCAAAAGCTGTTTCCTCTTCAACCTCTATTATCAGAATGCCGGTCACAAACGAACCTCATAAGAAGTTACAGCACCACACGATAGATGTCGCTAATATGCGCGGTGGCCCTCAGTCCTCGCTCCTGGCAGAGGCGAGCGCAGCACGGTACATTGTGAGGTCAAACAAACATATTCACGGATCGTGGTGATGTCAGCACAACATCTTCCCTTGCTCGAAAATAAATACTATTCATCAGGTCACCTCGGTTTCTACAAAAAATATCACAGCACACTTCACGGTAACCCTGCCACGAACCAATCTGGTGTCGTCCGAGCCCGGGCGCTTCTTCGCAAACTCGGACCGACCGGAGAAGCAGCTGTGGAAGAAGGTGCAGTTCTTGGTAACATAGGAGACGCAGACATGAGAGGGTCAGGAAAGGTTGGACATTTATCATACCTTGCATCAGGTCCTCGAGCGCTTACCAATCTCCGCGCATGCACGCGTTGGCCGTCACATAATGTTTAACTCACCGGACCGGTTTTCCTTCTGATCTGGATGGCGGGCCCATAGCCTCTCTCCATGCCTGGTGGATTTTTTACCTTAACACGCGCATTGACGGGGGTCTGAGCCACCTTCGCATTGACGGGGGGCGGGCGGGTACCCGCCCCCTAAGATCTCGAGAACCACGGTAGGTAGCGAAAAACAGTAAACGGCGTTGGGCTGCCCATCCACTTTTACATCGAAAAATTTGTACCATTTTTTGTCAGGTCACATTTAAGGTCACGAGAGGTCAAAACATGCCCGTCATAGGGATAACATGTAAAATTCAGTTTTTCGGGCATTACATCTGAACAAGTAAAGATAGAGCAAAACGACTTGAACTGTATGAATCCTCTTAGCAAGCCGAATCGAATGATATATAATTTGACCTTGCTAGGTCAAATCAAGGATTTGACCTGACCTGAGGTCAGGTCAGGGTCAAACTATATAAAATGCATATCATTAGAACTGCAAAGCCCAGGCGAGTCTAATGCAGCTAAAATAAATGCTCTATCACCATCTGTTACTGAGTTATTCCGTAAAAACCATTTTCCCATGTATTTCCAACGGAGAGGTCATGCCTCGTACCTGACCTTAGGTCATCGATATCGAAAATACCGGAACATATGTTAGAGAACTCGGTGGGGCCATTATGTGATATGAATTTCAATCGGATAAGTTCACCCTGCTCCGACTTATGCTATCTTAAACTTTTTTTGAGGTCGGGTCACTTAACCTGTACTGGTGACCTGACCTGTGATGACCTAACCTTAAAATTTTCACAGAAGGTGTAAAAATGATAGAAAAAGGTATACCAAGTACGGCGGCGCTACGCGCCGCCGTTTTTCTACTGTCTCCGAAAAACCCGAGGGGGGCGGGTACCCGCCCCCCGTCAATGCGCGTGTTAACTAAACCACCAGGCTGCCAGTGTGGCAGTGTCCCAAAACCTGGGGTGCTGGGTGCAGAGCGACACCCAGTCAAGCAGAATTTTCCACTCACTTTTATATTTTTTTGCTGAATTCTCCACTCACTTTTCAATTATGGTTCTAGTTACCAACGACACAATTCACTCACAAAGTTAACAATACTCAACAATACTTACTACAAGGGCCAGTTCAATTGCCTCCTCTACTAACGTCCACTGGAAAAAGAGAGCAGCAGAATCGAATAGAAGATCGCCAGATTAACTCGGCTCTTTTGCGCCTCTTTCGCTTCTCTGCAAGAAAATCTGGCGACTTCGATTTTTCTGGCCAATTATACCTGGCATCCTTATCTACACCGATTTCAGTGGAACAACAGAATGAAATTCTGGCGCAGGCAAGACGCTCAGTGCCCCCCGGAGAAAACTCCAGTGGGTGAACACCGCCACTAAATTCCACCACTCACAAAATTCGTGAGTGGAAAATTAGACACCCTAGCCTTGTGTTGCCAAAGAAATGAACCGACCGCTTTGAGAGATACATTTCTGGAAAGCAGTTTATCTGTGCACATGATTTCTAGGCTTACGTCCTTGAAAAGTTGTTTTCGTATATCTGGTACCGAGAATAGTGAAAAACCATTTTTGGTCATATTTTTGTTAAAAGCAGTTATCTTGAAATTTGTATGCTAAGCAGCATATTTTTTGACATTGTATCGTTGAAAATTGACCATTTATTGCGAAGAAAATCATTTTTATACGTATCAGCCCTTCATTGCTGCGTCCACGCCGTGTGACACCCAAATCCACTCACGACTCGTCGTCTCGCCTCGTAGCACCCTCGTCGGAAGTGGGGCGCACGTGGCTGGCTGAATTTAAGAACGTTTTCATGGATACACTCAACACCGCAAACCCCCTCCCCCCCTTCAGGGTGGTGGGAACGAAACTGCCGGCTCTCAAAGGGCCACTTTAAAGCCCTCCCGCCCGCGTGTTGTAATGATCCGGGGTGTAGACAGCCGCCTATCATCACTTTCGCCGTTTCAACGCAAGGAGGCATGTGACCGACTTGGCAAGGTGATGAGGTGCAGCTGCCTTCGGGACGGCGTCCTGGAGGTGGAGCTCAGTAGCCCAGCAGATGCACAGCGTGCACTCGAAACGACAGAACTGCGATACACGAAGTGAGAAGCGGAGCAGAGGAAAGTAGTAAAGGTGAATGTCACGATTGTACCACACAAGACAAATAATTTTTCGAAGGGTGTCATTATATGTTTTGATCTGAAAGGGGTTCCGGATGAGGAGATAGTTGATGGACTCATGGAGAGCGGTGTAGTGGAGGCGAGGAGAGTGCGGCGAAAAGTAGGAGGGATTCTCGAGGAGACTGACACTGTGATAATGACCTTTGATAGTGTAGATTTGCCGGTGGACGTGAATGTCGGATATGTGAAGATTCGGGCCAGGCCCTATGTTCCCAACCCGATGCGGTGCTTTTCCTATCAACGCTATGGTCATACAGTCAGATTTTGTAAAGGAAAGAAAGTGTGTGAGCGATGTGGATCAAACGAGCATGACGGAAGGGACTGTGACGCACGAGCACTTTACTGCATAAACTGTAAAGGATCACACTCTGCAAATGATAAAAACTGCCCACGTATGAAGACAGAAAAGGAGATTCTCTCTATCATGGTCGCGAAACGTATTCCATTTAGGGCTGCGAGGGAAGCCTATGAGACCTCCTACCCTCAGAGATCATATGCAGAGGCAGTTGGGGGAATAGCGACCGCCGCAGCGGCGCCTTCAAGGACGCCAGCGACACCGCGGATGACCCCGGAGGAGGTCATCCGTTCCCTGACCCTGGCGGACTTTATCCGCCTGGCAGGGAGGATGGGGCTGGTCATTTCTGGCCAGCCTGCCGCCCCGACATCGCAGCCGGAGGCGGCACCTCCTTCACCCATCCCTCCCGCCCCTCCCCCGCCGCCTCTGGCCCCGGCTGGGGGTGGGGGCGGGGAGCAGGGGACCACTCCTGCCCCCAACACCCCGTCTGAGACTCCCGCCACTCCGAGGCAAAGGGTGCCCTTGGCGGCACCGGAGCCTGACCCCCTCAAGCGACCGAGGGTTGGACGACGGTGGACAAGGGTGGGAAGCGACGTCAACTGCCGTCCCCAATCCAGCCCCCCGTTGGAATCTCTGTTGACGGTCAGCCCTCTACTCCTGCCTTTTCTCCTCTGTCCGATAATCAGCCCCCTCCGCCACCCCCACCGCTGCCGACGTCGGTTGCGGCTGTCAGGAGGCAGTTTGAGGGGTCACGGAGGGAGGATAGCACTAGGGGAAGATCCCCCACCAAACGTGTGGCATCCGGGACTCCTCCAGGCCAGCCACAACCTTCTAAAGCCCGAGCAGCATCAATAGGGACATCTAGGCCTGGGGCATCGTCTCGACCCAGGCAAAGTGGGGTGCCCTCTGGGCCCCCAAAGAAAACCTATGGGCCAGGAGGCCCATACTGGAAATAGCAAGTAGCTCCTCTGGTAGGCGCTCACCCTAACTTCCACCCCCTTAATTAACACGTTTTTGAAGTGAAACTGTCGTGGAATTCGCACTAACGCCGGGGATCTCCAGGCTTTTATCAGATCCAGGGGACTGGCAGCTATATGCCTGCAAGAAACTAAACTCTCAGCTGAGATCCCATTCTCCCTTACAGGTTTTTCAATATTTCGAAAGGATTTACAACGTAACCCAGTCGCCCACGGTGGTGTTCTTCTCGCAATCAATAATGATATACCAGCAAAGCAAATCTCACTCCAAACACGGCTGCAAGCCGTGGCAGCACGTATATATATCGCTCGAAGGCAGATTTCGCTCTGCTCTATATACCTACCCCCTGGGGGTAGACCTGCCCACTCGTGAACTAAATTTGCTTAGAAAATCCCTACCATATCCTCATCAACTGTCCCCAGCACGATGCCCATAGGCAGCCCATGCTAGATTATTGCCGCATCAGAAATATCCCAGTAAACCTTTCCACTCTTCTCGGCAATGACCACCCTGAGCTGCTGGACAAGCTCTTTACATTCCTGAAGGCTACTAGGCTCGAGAGCTTTATCTGAACGTCTATGGTGGCAGGTATGAAAAATACCTGCATCCGAAGAGTACCTCATATTAGAAATACAAATTACACTATAGACGTCCCCCCTGACAAATTTAAACAATAGGTGCCTCAAACTAGGCTTTAACTGTCTGGTCCTAAGGTATGGTAGACTCAGAATAGCTCCCACCATAGGGGAAAAAAACAAAAAACAAAACAAAACAAAACAAGAAAAAGTTCAACTAACCAACTAACCCTATCTAACCATCCGTTCATATTTGCTAACCAACTAACCCTAACTTAAGGACTACTAACTATACTAACCACATCTAAGACTCACAACTAACCAACTCACACCCCTCCCTAACACCATCTGTTCTATTACCCTTCTCTCTTCCTCTATGCGGCGGCTACCCAGCCAGAGAGGGTGCTGTAACCTCACCTCCTGTTGCAGGATAAAGACCCGCGGCATCATGTCATGGTGCTTGCGGGTGTTTCTAATAACCCAAAATTATTATTTTTCAATGGAGGAAATCGAGTAACGTAAGCAAAACGGCCATTCGATAACAAGGAACAAAATTACAAAAAAACAAATATTTACGCTGGCAAGCCTCTTCACGTACCCTTTTAAATCCTACCTGTGCCCCAGGCTCGGAATCTCTGCCGTAGCAATCCCCTTCCCTCGCAAGTGTTGCTACACTTCGCGACCCATTCCTTGAAATAGGATTCGCCCCTTTGTTCTGCGACATTAAAGTAAACACCCCTCCCGGAAAATTCTCCCCCATACTTTAGAGGCGGGCAAAGGTGCTTTTCACAGAACGCCTTATAAAAAGCCCTTAAAGGGAATGTGGCACCTTCACAACGTGATTTTAACACGCGCATTGACGGGGGACGGGTACCCGCCCCCTCGGGTTTTTCGGAGATAGTAGAAAAATGGCGGCGCGTAGCGCCGCCGTACTTGGTATACCTTTTCCCTAATCATTTTTACAACTTCTGTGAAAATTTTAAGGTTAGGTCATCACAGGTCAGGTCACCAGTACAGGTCAAGTGACCCGACCTCAAAAAAAGTTTAAGATAGCATAAGTCGGAGCAGGGTGAACTTATCCGATTGAAACTCATATCACATAATGGCCCCACTGAGTTCTCGAACATATGTTCCGGTATTTTTGATATCGATGACCTAAGGTCAGGTACGAGGCATGACCTCTCCATTGAAAATACATGGAAAAATGGTTTTTACGGAATAACTCAGTAACGGATGGTGATAGAGCATTTATTTTAGCTGCATTAAACTCGCCTGGGCTTTGCGGTTCTAATGCTATGCATTTTATATAATTTAACCCTGACCTGACCTCAGGTCAGGTCAAATCCTTGATTTGACCTAGCAAGGTCAAATTATATATCATTCGATTCGGCTTGCTAAGAGGATTCATACAGTTCAAATCGTTTTGCTCTATCTTTACTTGTTCAGATGTAATGCCCGAAAAACTGAATTTTACATGTTATCCCTATGACGGGCATGTTTTGACCTCTCGTGACCTTAAATGTGACCTGACAAAAAAATGGTACAAATGTTTTCGATGGAGAAGCGGATGGGCAGCCCAACACCGTTTACCGTTTTTCGCTACCTACCGTGGTTCTCGAGATCTTAGGGGGGCGGGTACTCGCCCCCGTCAATGCGAAGGTGGCTCAGACCCCCGTCAATGCGCGTGTTAACTGAGATAGGCAAGGTGTAAAAGCAGGTCGGAAAACCCGGTACTCCATATTTCATTTGACTTGGAACTCGATATTTCCATAGAAAAAAGCTAAAACCTACCTGACACCAGCCCCCTCAGCCCCCCGTCGCCGGCGGCCATTGTTGTGAGCTACTGGTGTGACGACATATGCTGACGTCACGATGAGCATCAGCCAATTGAAGCCCTTGAAGCGTTTCAAGTATGGTAGTGGTTGCCAGATCGTGACATCATCCACAGTCTGATATTTATTTCTTTTTTGAGAGAAGTATTTTTAAAAACCAAATATTGAGCTTATTGTACATTTTTCAAAGAAATCATGAGTGGTTTCATTATTTATGACTAAAAGTACACCTAATTACACTAAATTCCAGGATTCGACCAAGGTGCCATTTTCCCTTTAAAGGGAGATACGCGAAAATTTTTATTGGCTATATCAAAAGGTTACAAAAAGTTGTTTCAGAAGTCCTATTCTCATTTTTGCGAATTCGGCCTGCAAATGCCTTAAAATTGCTCTCAAAGTCAACATTTCTAGACGACTTTACCGGTACACCTCATATCGATGTATATGACGTAATCACGGCTAAGGCTATCAATTTATCTAAGAATTAGGTCATATCTATCCTAAACAGTGATGTAGAACTTCGGACTACTACCGAAAAAAATTACCTTAGGAAAACAACATTCCAAAACTCTTTTGAAACCGAAATATAGGGCTTAAAAGAAATCACAATTAACCAATCAGAAGCCTAGGAATTCTCAAGCCGGGGTCACATGACCTATCTGGCGCAAAAGTTTTGTCATCCTGGGGCAGAAGCAGAAAATGGCTCAAGACCCTAGGTACGAAACCGCTGAAGACTTGAGTATTTATGTTTTTTTCCGTTTCTAGGGCAAACTAATTCATTTTGTAGTTTTTAAAAGCTTTTTGAAATTAATTCAAATACAGGAGGAAAAACATTTGTATTATAAAAAAACATTACTTTTCAACTTTAAATAGTTTTCGAAAAGTAAGTGATGGGTATGGACATGGGTAAGTGATGGGCATTTTATTGAAACTGTTAATCGATTTCGATAATAAGTGAGTGGCCTCCCAAAATTTTGCCAAAGATACAAAAATAATTGACATTTTCGTTATCAGGATTTTTCAAATAGCAAGAAACCACAATAATAATTTTTTCGCGTATCTCCCTTTAACTAACTAACTAATCGTAAACCCCCTGGTAGGGGATGGTATATCTCAATGTTATCGTTGCTCAGTTGCCACTTAACACATTATTCTATACGAAAAATGATAACTTTTGGTGGTTTTGTTATGGGTCTAGCTTTAAAAAACTTCGACCATGGGCTATTGAAAAGTTTCCTTTCTGCCAGTCATTTCCCGTACCGCCCGGGTGTCCAATCGGTCCTGTCCCTCTCAGTTTTTCGTGAATATTTGTATGCGTAATTACACCAATGAAACAAAACTTTGTAAAACTTTTAGTTGCAGAATTTAAGCCTTCCAAAAAATTGTGTCAAGTCAGGTAACTGACTTATGACGTCATTATTTAACAATCACACCGGAGAGGGGTGTGGCACTAACGCGCACTGGAGGGTACTGGTAAGCTCCCTCCTAAGATCTCGGAAAATAAAAGGCGTAGAAATACGCCGGTTGGGGGGTGGGTGGGGGCTATGGTGTCCTAAATCATGGCTTATTTTCATTTACCTAGGTCAATTCATTTAAGGTCAAACGAGGTCATAAAGGTCAAATACTCGCCAGGCTGGGTACCTATTGGAAAATGATGTGATCATGCTGGAAAAGGACGGGAATAAGCTAAAGACGGACCAGAGTCATAGATGGAAGATCGCGAATAATCTTTCTTGCTATTTTGAGGTTAAGGCCATTCAAGGTCATTAACCTATTAGGTCACAATATGGTATACTACCTATAATGTACACTGCTACGAACACTATAGCAACTGTTTGATGAGAAATGATGATTGACCTTTACCAATGACCTTTGACCCTGACCTTTGACCTCGACCTTTACATTGAGGTACCTTAACTATGACGTCATAGGATAATATACGTCAGACCGGGTAACGCTATATAACCGGAAGCACTGGGTTCAATGACATTTGAAGTGTTGATATGACCTTGACCTGTGACCTTTGAAATTGACCCTGACCTTCATTCGAGGCGAACTTAACATATCATCCAGGTTATATGGATTTATGACGTCACCACTCGGTCTCCAATGCAAGTGACCTGGTCCGACCGCGCGATTCCGGCGATCTCAAAATGCAGGTCTGACTTTGAAAGCCTATGAGTAAAACGAAATTCAACCGATTAAAAATAAAATATCTTCGCTAATCAACAAGCCGTTAAATGCTCTCAAATGTGGCCAAGTATCACCTTCCGGCTACCAGCGGTTCTCCTGTGACCTTGGAAAATAGGTGGGGGGGGGACTTCGAGGTACCCCCAGTCCATATGTTAACCCTTTAAGCCAATTTTGCTATTCTAAACGTCATAAGAGAAGACGTATTCATCGTCACAAACATTGTTTTCATAAAATCGCTGCAATGACAACAAAGTATACGTTGCTGGACCCACAATATACCGCCTAAATTTTCAAACGTCGCACCCAGAACTGAATGTCTCGCTGCACTAGTTTTATTTTAACACAAGCATGTCAATATTGTTTTTGGAATATTGTTACAATAATGCTGTCACAATATTGCTGCAAATTTGTTGCGGAAACATTGTCACAATGTTGCACTAACAATGTTTTCTATCGTTTTTTTTATATTGAGGGACTGCTTGGACCACTGGATCAAACATGACTATGTCGAATTTCAAATCATGTATTTTTTTCACAAATACCTCTTGGTTGTATCAACAACATTGTAGAAACAATTATACAATATTGCCAATCCCACGTTGAGCTAAGGCGTTCTGAGCACCTTGATTTGTTGTATCCACAATGTACGCTAAATATTGAGACAATATTACACCCACAATAGTTTTGTCCACAATATTGTGACAATGTTAAAGCAAATGTTGTGATGACAATACTGTTTAGACAAGATATCCACGATCATTGTCGCAATGTTGTGTGCTACTAGGGTGATTCTGATGGTGAAAACTGTTTTGCTCTGCCTTTCCTGGTTTTGGCTGTATTGGTCCCTCTGCAGACCAAAAACCTCTAGATTTCTTGTGTGTAGGCAATATATGTAGGGAAGCGCGTGACGGGGCGTGACGGAAACCAAACTGTATCCCTTATTTTTGGCGCTGATTCTGATAGTGAAAACCGTTTTGCTCTGCCTTTCCTGGTTTTGGCTGTATTGGTCCCTCTGCAGACAAAAAAACCTCCAGATTTCTTGTGTCTATGCAATTATGTAGAGAAGCGCGTGACGGGGGCGTGACGGAAGCCAGACTGTATCTCTTATTTTTAAGCTCTGATTCTGATGGTGAAAACTGTTTTGCTCTACCTTTCCTGGTTTTGGCTGTATTGGTCCCTCTGCAGACGAAAAACCTCCAGATTTCTTGTGTCTAGGCAATGTTGTAAACAAGGGCGTGGCGGGGCGTGACGGAAACCAAACTGTATCCCTTATTTTTGGCGCTCATTCTGATGGTGAAAACCGTTTTGCTCTACCTTTCCTGGTTTTTGCTGTATTGGTCCATCAACAGCGCAAATTGGCCCAAAAAGTGAGATTTTGTCACACTGGCGTAACGGAGTGTGACGAAAAGAAAACTGTATCCCTTATTTTTGCCCCCGTTTCTGATGATGAAAACTTTTTTCCTCTATCTGGTCTGGTTTTGGCTGTATCAGTCCATCTGCACGGTTGATTTGCAAATAAAACCTCTAGAATCTGGAGTTTAGGTCTAATTTTTGCCTATATAGGTCAAATTTTTGGTTGAAAATAAACGGTATCTCCTATTTTTAGCGCTTATTTGTATAGTGAAAACCGTTTTTCTCTATATGTCATGGTTTTTTCTGTATTGGTCCATCTGCACGGTACATCGGCCTTTTAGTCCGACCCCATTTATGCCGGGTGCGTTCGAGTATATACGGTTGCGTAGTTGCGTATATCAAAATATTAACACGTGCATTGACGGGGGTCTGAGCCACCTTCGCATTGACGGGGGGGCGGGTACCCGCCCCCCTAAGATCTCGAGAACCACGGTAGGTAGCGAAAAACGGTAAACGGCGTTGGGCTGCCCATCCACTTCTCCATCGAAAATATTTGAACCATTTTTTTGTCAGGTCACATTTAAGGTCACGAGAGGTCAAAACATGCCCGTCATAGGGATAACATGTAAAATTCAGTTTTTCGGGCATTACATCTGAACAAGTAAAGATAGAGCAAAACAACTTGAACTATATGAATCCTCTTAGCAAGCCGAATCGAATGATATATAATTTGACCTCGCTAGGTCAAATCAAGGATTTGACCTGACCTGAGGTCAGGTCAGGGTCAAATTATATAAAATGCATATCATTAAAACCGCAAAGCCCAGGCAAGTCTAATGCAGCTAAAATAAATGCTCTATCACCATCCGTTACTGAGTTATTCCGTAAAAACCATTTTTCCCATGTATTTCCAACGGAGAGGTCATGCGTCGTACCTGACCTTAGGTCATCGATATCAAAAATACCGGAACATATTTTAGAAAACTCGGTGGGGCCATTATGTGATATGAGTTTCAATCGGATAAGTTCACCTTGCTCCGACTTATGCTATCTTAAACTTTTTTGAGGTCAGGTCACTTGACCTGTAATGGTGACCTGACCTGAGATGACCTAACCTTAAAATTTTCACAGAAGTTGTAAAAATGATGAGGGAAAAGGTATACCAAGTACGGCGGCGCTACGCGCCGCCGTTTTTCTACTATCTCCGAAAAACCCGAGGGGGGGCGGGTACCCGCCCCCGTCAATGCGCGTGTTAACCCTCGCCCCACCGGGGGGCCATCGATGGCCCCCTAAGGTTTTTCCGGGATAGCAGAAAAACGACGAGGCGCAGCACCGCGGTTGAGGGCTCTACCTCTCACTGCATCATTTTCCCATCATCCCTGAAATTTTTACCCCGGGTCACCCAAGGTCAGGTCACCAGACGAGGTCAACCAAGGTCACCTCACTTCACTTTAGAGCTCTGTAAGAGCTACATTTCAAAGTCGATCGATTTGAAACTTCCTACACTTCATGACCCCTCCAGGGTCTACAAGGTGTATATCCGGGATTTTTCGATTTCGTGCCCTGAGGTCAGGTCACGAGGCGACCTCTCCCATTGGAAAAGCATGGGGAAAAGCTATTTCATGATATAAAAGCCACAAAAATGATTGCAAATACTCAGACTGCTCAGAACAACGTTTTTGGACACCCTTTCACGGATCCCAGGGGTCATATTTTCCCTTTGACTTTTCCAAGGTCATCCAAGGTCACCGGAGGTCAAAAACAGTATTTTGACAATAACTTTTGACCTAATTGAGCTAGAGCGGTGAAACAAACACCATCGTGTTTGTCTTGTCACTGGCTTTCATTTGATATACGGCAAGGTCACTTTTTGACCTTTCGTGACCTCAGGTCATATTAGGTCACGAGGTGACCTCTGGCGGTCAAACCACTGGCGGGAGGTCTTTACGTTACCCATAGCGGAAAAAGTACAGGCAATTTGCTATCAAATGTACTTTACCAGGCTTCAATAGCTCTAATGACAAAAGAGTTATGCCCAGTTTGCTTAATCATTGCATATTTGAGTGAAAATAGCCGATCTTGACCTAATTTGACCTCTGGGGGTCAAACCATTGACCTGAGCACTAAAACATGTGAAGTAATTTCTTACTGAATTCACGCGAGCTTTCTATTGCATTTTGCAGATTTGCGCTAACGCCCATATTTTCGGAGTTAGAGGGGGCCATCGATGGCCCCCCGGTGGGGCGAAGGTGGCGCCGGACCCCGGTGGGGCGCGGGTTAATAGCCGTGTTATTCTGCCGTGCAGAACGCATAGTAGTATGCTGCACGCATGCGCATTGCGCAGGGGCGCCGCCACAAAATTTTCGCAGGGGGACGGACCCGGGCTGGTGCTGACCAGGGAGGCGAATTTTGGGCATATTCGGTACCTGACGGCATTTATGACGATTGACCCAAAAATTTTGGGGGATGTCCCCCCCTGGTTGGCCAACAGGGGGACGCGTCCCCCCGTCCCCCCGCTTTCGGCGCCCATGGCATTACGGTATCTTGTGGTAATGATCTATAGATCGGTATCTGCGCATTACGGTATCTTGTGGTAATAGATCATTACCACAAGATACCGTAATGCGCATGCGTGCAGCATACTATTATGCATTCTGCCGGCAGAATAGCCGTGTTATTCTGCCCTGCAGAACGCATACTAGTATGCTGCACGCATGCGCAATACGGTATCTTGAAGTCCATGATACCGTACTGCGCATGAGTGCAGCTATCTATAGGAACCGTGACTGTGGCATATTATTAGGGTGGGACTTAACGGCGGAAAAGACCTGCGGAAAAGCCCATACTCCACAACCATAGTAGCTAGAGACTTACGGTTTTCACCAAAAAATTTCAAAAAATCTAACTAAGAGGTTTTTTTGAGTTTCATAACTTTCCTTACATTAACAACAACGTTATAACGTAAAACGTTACTTATTGGCCTGCGGAAAAGCCCATACTCCGCAACCATAGTAGCTGGCGACTCGCCGTTTTCACTAATAGAATCAGCGTGGTCCAAAACGTGGTATTCTTGAGTTTCATGTTGATCCCACGGTAAATAACAACGTTATAACGTAAAACGCTACTTTTGGCCCTGCGGAAAAGCCCATGCTCCGCAACCATAGTAGCTGGCGACTCGCCGTTTTCACTAATAGAATCAGCGTGGTCCAAAACGTGGTATTCTTGAGTTTCATGTTGATCCCGCGGTAAATAACAACGTTATAACGTAAAACGTTACTTTTGGCCCTGCGGAAAAGCCCATGCTCCGCAACCATAGTAGCTGGCGACTCACCGTTTTCACTAATAGAATCAGCGTGGTCCAAAACGTGGTATTCTTGAGTTTCATGTTGATCCCGCGGTAAATAACAACGTTATAACGTAAAACGTTACTTTGGCCCTGCGGAAAAGCCCATGCTCCGCAACCATAGTAGCTGGCGACTCGCCGTTTTCACTAATAGAATCAGCGTGGTCCAAAACGTGGTATTCTTGAGTTTTATGTTTATCCTGCCGTAAATAACAACAGTATAACGTAAAACGTTACTTTTGGCCCTGCGGAAAAGCCCATGCTCCGCAACCATAGTAGCTGGTGACTCACCATTTTCACTAATAGAATCAGCGTGGTCCAAAACGTGGTATTCTTGAGTTTCATGTTGATCCCGCGGTAAATACAACGTTATAACGTAAAACGTTGAAGCCATACACGTGTATTGGAACAGAACAGAACATGAGAAGCACACACATAATCCTCCGTAATATGAGGGGGCGAGCCAGCTCAGGGGAGGGTGATGAAAAAAAAAACGACCAGGGATAGGATTAGATGCGCAGGGGGCGCGCTCGCGAATATGGACCGACACTGCGTGGGGAAATAACGGAGTTATATTTTAGGCGGGGGAACGCGGGACGCAAAGTACAGCGCGACTCCGACGCGATCTACTCCAGAGTCCACTGCGAAATCGACGGCAGCGGCGTCAGGGGGGAGGGGAGGGGACGGCGGCGGCGTCGGGGGGAGCGGACGGCGGCGGCGTCGGGGGGCGAGGGGACGGCGGCGGCGGCGAGATGACGCGGACGGCGCGGCGGGCGCGAGCATCAGGACGCGGATGAGCCAGCGTTGGGGGCGCAGCGAAACGGGCGGCGTTTGGGCAACAAGGTTGTGAGGATAGCGTTTGTGAAGAGATGGAAGGAGAGGCTGTTTATTTCGAGGCAAAGGCAGTGGATGTCGCACGTGAAATGTCCTTGAGATACATATAACAAGCAGCATGACAGTATGTCATCAGATCAACAAACCACTAATGTTGACATGTAGTACAGATACTGGAGCATTGCGGTCACATGCGTCCAGAGGAAAATATTGCAAATATTATCTTTGAGAACAGAAAATTCAGGATACACTTAATTCCGGCCGACTTCATACGAAACACAAGAGGCAAGTCGATGAAATACCATCGCGGCATGGCCTGCCGGTCATGTCCCAGGTGGCGCCACCACCGGTCCCACTCTGGGTGGCGCCACCACCGGTCCCACTCTGGGTGGCGCCACCTGCCACCAGACACAACGTCGACGCACCCGCCTCGCCCGAAAACAAGCGTCCACGCCTGGGCACAGCGATCGCCCCCACACACGCGGCAACCGCCTCGACATCGGGATGAAGACTCCCGTCACACATGGCCGAGACGCGGAGAAGCATGACATTAATTACGTTCAGAGTTAATTTTAAGGTTTTTTTCAATGTAATGTTTGTGCATTCTTTTAGACGAGCTAGATTGTTCACGGTTGACAGATGTCTATATGAGGCCAAAACAAGACACATGGAGTCACGGCCCGTGAGGCCCATACAGGCACCATGGACGAGCCGCCGCGATGTCGGCACCAGAGACGTCAGCCTCCCCCCGCCGGAACAAGCGACGTCAGGCCCGCCCCACCGTCCCCAGTCCCCCGGTCCTCCGCAAAAGTCCGGCCCCCCGCCACTCGCCCCGACGCCCGAGATGTCGGATATGTCCCGGACGCGCCGACCCCGTACATAGATAGATACCGTTTAACATAACATAGATAGCATAGATTACTACCGTTTAGCAGTGCCAGGTCAACCTTACTCCACATTGTGACATTGGAGCCCACAATCCGAAAATAGCGTTCCTGTTTCCCAATGTGCTGATCGAGCCAGTACCTTTATCAAACTCATCTGACCAAGGCGTCAGCAACCAAGGACCTGGGAGGCCAGATACCTAACACTCTTACAAAACTAGAGAAGGGCTCGTGGGTGCCGGTGAAAGTGTCTAATTTTAGGACAATATGTTCCCTTTTGCTATTTTAATCAGGCTGCGTTCCTGTTTAATATGACTAAAGATTGCGCTTCAGTATCAAACCGACCGAACATAGAGGTGGATAGACATAGGTTTCCATCACAGGGTCGCCCCCGCCCCTCCTCCACTCCAAAGTCCGCGACGACGCCCCCGCGACACTGAGCAATGCTAGGAGATCGGATTCCATCACACGATATGCGAAGTGCTTTTTCTCTGCCATAAACAACAGCACATTCAACCTAAATAATTATACCGCACCACTTTGCACATGCCTTCCCACTCGCGTGCCGACCTCGCTCCGAGCCGGGCCGCTATCTCTCCAGCAGACGCACCTGGTCCCCTGCGGTCTTTGAATGGCTGTTGGTGGTACCTCAGCGCACAGTAGACGGCTCCCCAGCCAGTGGTAGAAGAGTGCGCGGGTCATCATCGCGCAGCCGCACAGCCAGCTCCTCAAGCCGTCTGCGCCGCACTCCGTCTGGGCAGCGCCCCTTGCTCCCCTCCGGCTCGCCTCCGCCCCGCAGGACGGATCAGCGTGGTCCAAAACGTAGTATTCTTGGTTGCGGAGCATGGGCTACTATGGTTGCGGAGCATGGGCTTTTCCGCAGGGCAAAAAGTAACATTTTACGTTATAACGTTGTTATTTACTGCGGGATCAACATGAAACTCAAGGATACCACGTTTTGGACCACGCTGATTCTATTAGTGAAAACGGCGAGTCGCCAGCTACTATGGTTGCGGAGCATGGGCTTTTCCGCAGGGCAAAAAGTAACGTTTTACGTTATAACGTTGTTATTTACCGCGGGATCAACATGAAACTCAAGAATACCACGTTTTGGACCACGTTGATTCTATTAGTGAAAACGGCGAGTCGCCAGCTACTATGGTTGCGGAGCATGGGCTTTTCCGCAGGGCAAAAGTAACGTTTTACGTTATAACGTTGTTATTTACCGCGGGATCAACATGAAACTCAAGAATACCACGTTTTGGACCACGCTGATTCTATTAGTGAAAACGGCGAGTCGCTAGCTACTATGGTTGCGGAGCATGGGCTTTTCCGCAGGGCAAAAAGTAACGTTTTACGTTATAACGTTGTATTTACCGCGGGATCAACATGAAACTCAAGAATACCACGTTTTGGACCACGCTGATTCTATTAGTGAAAACGGTGAGTCGCCAGCTACTATGGTTGCGGAGCATGGGCTTTTCCGCAGGGCCAAAAGTAACGTTTTACGTTATAACGTTGTTATTTACCGCGGGATCAACATGAAACTCAAGAATACCACGTTTTGGACCACGCTGATTCTATTAGTGAAAACGGCGAGTCGCCAGCTACTATGGTTGCGGAGCATGGGCTTTTCCGCAGGGCCAAAAGTAACGTTTTACGTTATAACGTTGTTATTTACCGTGGGATCAACATGAAACTCAAGAATACCACGTTTTGGACCACGTTGATTCTATTAGTGAAAACGGCGAGTCGCCAGCTACTATGGTTGCGGAGCATGGGCTTTTCCGCAGGGCCAAAAGTAACGTTTTACGTTATAACGTTGTATTTACCGCGGGATCAACATGAAACTCAAGAATACCACGTTTTGGACCACGCTGATTCTATTAGTGAAAACGGTGAGTCGCCAGCTACTATGGTTGCGGAGCATGGGCTTTTCCGCAGGGCCAAAAGTAACGTTTTACGTTATAACGTTGTTATTTACCGCGGGATGAACATGAAACTCAAGAATACCACGTTTTGGACCACGCTGATTCTATTAGTGAAAACGGCGAGTCGCCAGCTACTATGGTTGCGGAGTATGGGCTTTTCCGCAGGCCAAAAAGTAACGTTTTACGTTATAACGTTGTTGTTAATGTAAGGAAAGTTCTGAAACTCAAAAAACCTCTTAGTTAGATTTTTTGAAATTTTTTGGTGAAAACCATAAGTCTCTAGCTGCTATGGTTACGGAGTATGGGCTTTTCCGCAGGTCTTTTCCGCCGTTAAGTCCTACCCATATTATTATGCATTCTGCCGGCAGAATAACACGCCTAATGTTTCTGGAACTGGTGGTTGGCACTCAATGAACTTTTGCTAATTTTCTCCTCGGAATTCCTCCTCGAAAGGTTTCGGCTATTATATTGGCGCGCAACCACGTGCGGCGGTCCTGAATTCATCAGATCAGGTGGGTGTCATCTACGGAGTATGTGGTGGACTATCTTTTGATATTATGGTACCGCATGCTTATTACCATTAGCGCATTCTCCATTAAATGTACACAGGTATGTAACAATGTGAACTCTGCCTAGTGGTGGATTGACCATGCCCGCATCATGTGGTGCCATTGACGGGCATGAATCTTGCTGTCGTCTTGTGTGCTGTGCAGCCAATGCTCGCTGTGCGTTCTTTATCAGAATCCATGTTGCCTGTGCTACCCTTGGGTAGTCTTGTCCCGCCACCATATGGTTTCCCCTGGCTTTTGGTGCGGGTGGCGGATAGCCCCCCTCCAACAGCATTGGCAGATCACTGGATGTGATTTCACACTTTGTAGCTTATAACATTGGTAAATTAAATGATTAAATATCCAAATTATTGGCTAAAGAGGCCTAGAATTGAAGATTAAATTCTTATTTATTGCATTTGGGATAAACATGATTACTGTGTATTCTCACAAATTTGTAAGCGGGCAGTGTCACTAGCAGCAGTTTGGCACACAGCCTTAAAGTGAAGGAATTTCTCCACACCCATGTGATGTCAGCCCTGTTCCAGCTGTGAGCATAATTTTGTCAGCAGGACCTCTAACCTCTCCTCCAGAAAAGTAACATCAGCGCCATAATCGCCTCTTGTTTGTGCTAAGCAAAGGGAACTCAAACCTTTACACCATTAAAAAATATTAGACTGCCACTTCGCGCACTTACTATTTTTCATCAGCACAAACAGCAGGCCTTCAGCTCAGTAAAACCTCTAGAACTAGTTCCCGGGGAGAGGCTACAGTTCTGTGACGTAGGCGCAACGTGGCCCGCTGATTGGTGCTGACAAAACTGTGCTGACAGCTGGAACAGGGCTCCTACTTGGGCATGAAGGAATCCCTCTTTAATGTATCTTTATGAAAAATTATCTGGGGGGATAAAGTGTCTGGTACCTGGGAGTATACTTCCTGTTCGTGGTGAGCCCTGGTGCAGTAAGTAATGAAGATGTGGTTAGCACCCTGGATACAGCTAAAAAATCCCTCTCCTAACTGATCCTCCCCAACTGGCCCTGCTGGCTGACATGCCTCTGTGCTTTTGCATTTGCCTTCTGTGATTGCATACATCCTGCATGTTGTCCAACATGCAAAGTTGGCATTTTCGACGAGATCTCGTCAGTGTGAATGCCCTTGAAGACAGGAGCGAGTGGTGTGAATTTTATCAACCTGGTGCGAATTTGAGAGACTGGTGCAAGGAAGGTGGCACTTAAACCAAACAAACAATGGCTGAATGGTTATTAAGACACAGAAGGGGGCCTTATATAAAGCTCTTAATTAACTAACTAATAATAGAGGTTGCATTGCATGGTTTGGGTAGGAATTGGTGCATTTTTCTCCCTGGTATATGGTAGACTGATGCAAATTTTTGGAGGCTGGTGGTGTGAGAATTTTAGCTGGCTGGTGTGACTTGTCTGGCCTGCTGCCATACTTTGCAGACTGGCATGTTGTGTTATGTTGTAAATGAACATGAATGGCTTCAATAAACATACTCCCAGTTATCTTGACCAGTAGCCAGTCTGCAGAACATGGCAGGCTTCTCAATAAGGTGTTTGGGGCAGTCCAAATCCTGTCCCAGTTGGTGGCTTAAATTTGGTTGCTGGGGCAGACTTTTCTTTCCACCAGGGCATACATTTTTATTTTATACTGTAGGAAATCCACAAAAATAAAAATCTCCACTTCTTTTCTCTTTTTGTTTCCAGTGGTTCCATGTCCACCTTAGTGTTTCAGTGCTGCTCCAAATGTCAGTTTCTGCCCCAAAGTTTCCTTACCTGCCCCGAAGATTGGCAAAAGCTGCCCAAAACAGGAAGGTCTGCCCTGAGGCTGCCCCAACAATATTTTTTTGAAACCTACCAAGTTCTGGAAACTGGAAAAGTTTCCATAAACAGCTATGACCTTGTTTCCATACACAAAAATTCTGATCCGGTTGGGTATTGTTGGAAACATTCCTGGTATACCTGTAAAGTTATTTCAGGGTACCATTCAGCATAGGGTGGTGACTGGTGTGTGCTGTGCTGCGCAGGGTGGTGACTGGTGTGTGGTGTAGGGTGGTGACTGGTGTGTGGTGGGGGTGGTGACTGGTGTGTGGTGTATAGTGGTGACTGGTGTGTGGTGTATAGTGGTGACTGGTGTGTGGTGGGACTGGTGTGTGGTGTAGGGTGGTGACTGGTGTGTGTGGGTGGTGACTGGTGTGTGGTGTAGGGTGGTGACTGGTGTGTGGTGTATAGTGGTGACTGGTGTGTGGTGTAGGGTGGTGACTGGTGTGTGGTGTAGGGTGGTGACTGGTGTGTGGTGTAGGGTGGTGACTGGTGTGTGGTGTAGGGTGGTGACTGGTGTGTGGTGTGGGGTGATGGCCAGTGTGTGGTGTAGGGTGGTGACTGGTGTGTAGTGTAGGGTGGTGACTGGTGTGTGGTGTAGGGTGGTGACTGGTGTGTGGTGTGGGGTGATGGCCAGTGTGTGGTGTAGGGTGGTGACTGGTGTGTGGTGTAGGGTGGTGACTGGTGTGTGGTGTAGGGTGGTGACTGGTGTGTGGTGTAGGGTGGTGACTGATGTGTGCTGTACAGTGTAGGGTGAGTGGTATCTGCTGTGCTGTGGGTTGTGACTGGCATGTGATACACAGTGCAGTTTGACCAGTGTGTGCTGTGCGGCGCAGGTGCAGCGGGTTGCGACGGTCATGTGTTACACAGTGCAGTTTGACAGTGTGTGCTGTGCGGCGCAGGTGCAGCAGAGCCACCATGCACCTGTACAATCTGACGCTGCAGCGGGCCACCGGCGTCACGCACGCCGTACACGGCAGCTTCTCCGGCGCCAAGCTGCCGGAGCTGGTGGTGTCGCGGGGCCGCACCCTGGAGCTGCTGCGGCCCGACCCCAACACCGGCAAGGTGCACACGCTGCTGGCAGTGGAGGTGTTCGGCATTGTGCGCAGCCTGATGGCGTTTCGACTGACCGGCGGCACCAAAGGTTAGCGAGTGGAACGATATCAACTTCCCGCAACAGATGCTCCAACAATGCTGATCGATATTGTCGTCCGTCGGCTATCCTTGGGAGTGATTTTGCAGCGTAGGCACGGAAGTTAACCCTCGCCCCACCGGGCCATCGATGGCCCCCCCTTAAGGTTTTTTTCGGGATAACAGAAAAACCAAGAGATGTAGCACCGCGGGTTAGGGTTCTATCTCTCATTCCATCATTTTCCCACCATCCCTGAAATGTTTTACCCCTGGTGACCCAAGGTCAGGTCACCAGGCGAGGTCGACCAAGGTCACCTCACTTGGATCCATACATGTATATTTCGTACACTGGTACACTTGGAATAAAACCAAACACATAAAAATGGGATGAAACATGGTGATAGAATACAATACTTTACTCCAACTTTTGAGCTCTATAAGAGCTACATTTCGTAGTCGATCGATTTGAAACTTCCTACACTTCATGACCCCTCCAGGGTGTACAAGATATATATCCGGGATTTTTCGATTTCGTGACCTGAGCTCAAGTCTCGAGGTGACCTCTCCAATAAAAAAGCACGGGGAAAAGCTGTCTTATGATCTAAAAGTCCCAAAAACGATTGCAAATGCTAGCTGGCTCAGAAAAGCGTTTTTGGACACCCTTTCACAGATTCCAGGGGCCATACTTGCCCTTTGACCTCTGCAAGGTCACCAGGGGTCAAAAACAGTATTGTGTCAATAACTTCTAACCTAATTAAGCTAGAGCGCTGAATCAAACAACATCGTGTATGCCCTCCTCACTGGCTTCCATTTGATTTACGGCAATGTCACATTCTGACCTTTGGTGACCTCAGATGATATTAGGTCATGAGGTGACCTCTGGAGGTCAAACCACTGGCGGGAGTTCATTACGTTCCACATAGCGGAAATTTGTCTGGAATTTTTTCTATCAAATGTACTTTGCCAGATCTCAATAGCTCTAATGGCATAAGAGTTATGCCCAATTTTTTTAGGCATTGCACATTTGAGTAAAAATAGCCTATCGTGACCTAGAGCTGACTCTGGAGGCCAAACCATTGACCTGAGCGCTTAAACATGCGAAGTAATTTCTTACTGAATTCATGCGAGCTTTCTAATGCACTTTTTGCAGATTTGCGCTAACCCCCATATTTTCGGAGTTGGAGGGGGCCATCGATACCCCCGTGGGGCGAAGCTGGCGCCGGACCCCCGGTGAGGCGCGGGTTAAAACCATTTTATATCCGGGAGAGGTATTATGTTCAGCATTTAGAGGTTCAAAATACAAATATGATATAGGAATTTATTGGGTCAAAATAGGCCGTATAACAGGACCTGTTATACGGCCTATGATAGCGCCCGGTGAAACGCTAAACTAGGTGCAACGAATCCGACCTAGATTGTATCTTCGACCGGGCCCTGTGCTTGTCCTGCAGGTGTAGATTGCTGTGAGATGACTTCTAGGACGCTGATACACATTTGTGACAGGTGCTTGTTGCCCCATATTAGGTATTTGGGTGACAGGTGTTTGTTGCCTCAGATTAGGTATGTATGTGGCATGTGTTTGTTGCCCCAGGTTAGGTAGTGTATGATGCGTGTTTGTTGCCCCAGATTAAGATATTTATGTGGCAGTTGTTTGTTGTCCCAGACTAGATATGTGTGTGTGTGACAGATGTTTTTTGCCCCAGACGAAATATGAGTGTGTGTGATGTGTGTTTGTTGTCGCATATTAGTTACGTGTAACAAGTGTTTGTTGCCCCAGACTAGGTGAGTGTGTGTTTTGCCCCAGATTACGTGATCGTGGGCTCGGACTCGGGCCGGATCGTCATCCTGGAGTACAACCCGGCCAAAAACCAGCTGGAGCGGGTACACATGGAGACCTTCGGCAAGAGTGGATGTCGCCGCATAGTGCCCGGCCAGTACCTGGCCATCGACCCTAAGGGCCGCGCCGTCATGATAGGTGAGTGCTGCGGCAGACCAGCTGGCTGTCCAGGTCACAGTCAGCTGCTGCTGCGTCAAATACCAGCCCCCCCGCCCGGGCTTATTCCCCCAATAATTCACCAACAGTGTCTTATGTGAGCCTCCATAAGGGGCCGTCCATGAATTATGTGTAAATTATTTGGGTGATTTAACCCCCCTCCCATGAAATGTTTTTTGACGACCATGTTTATAATAATGTTCGGACTCTTCCTCACCCCCCATCCGCCTTGCATTGCGCAGTTTATGGACGCTCTCTAATGTCCATTTAATCCCTTGTTACGCAGGCAATATCAGCATTTTCCACGATCGTTTGTATCGTATTGTGGTTTCAGGCCTCCTCAGCCTCCTGGACTACATAACCATCGAATTAAAAATCAGGATGATGCCGATTCCCTTCAGGCCGATCTGAATTTCCATAACTAGCCTTGATTTGCGTCGCCAGCATCGACAGATGCCTGGCAGCAGTGGGAACTGCTGAATGGTGGCTGGCTCGCTGGGGAGGGTTGACCAGCGGTGGTGTCCGCCCCTGCAGCGGTGGGGAGGGTTGACCAGCGGTGGTGTCCGCCCCTGCAGCGGTGGGGAGGGTTGACCAGCGGTGGTGTCCGCCCCTGCAGTGGTGGGGAGGTGACCAGCGGTGGTATCCGCCCCTGCAGCGTTGGGGAGGGTTGACCAGCGGTGGTGTCCTTCCCTGCAGTGGTGGGGAGGGTTGACCAGCGGTGGTGTCCGCCCCTGCAGTGGTGGGGAGGGTTGACCAGCGGTGGTATCCGCCCCGCAGCGTTGGGGAGGGTTGACCAGCGGTGGTGTCCTCCCGCAGTGGTGGGGAGGGTTGACCAGCGGTGGTGTCCGCCCCTGCAGCGGTGGTGGCCGACCCTGCAGTGGTGGGGAGAGTTGACCAGCGGTGGTGTCCGCCCCTGCAGCGGTGGTTCCTTCCCTGCAGTGGTGGGGAGGGTTGACCAGCGGTGGTGTCCGCCCCTGCAGCGTTGGGGAGGGTTGACCAGCGGTGGTGTCCTTCCCCGCAGTGGTGGGGAGGGTTGACCAGCGGTGGTGTCCGCCCCTGCAGCGGTGGGGAGAGTTGACCAGCGGTGGTGTCCTTCCCTGCAGTGGTGGGGAAGGTTGACCAGCGGTGGTGTCCGCCCCTGCAGCGGTGGGGAGGGTTGACCAGCGGTGGTGTCCGCCCCTGCAGCGGTGGGGAGGGTTGACCAGCGGTGGTGTCCGCCCCTGCAGCGGTGGGGAGGGTTGACCAGCGGTGGTGTCCGCCCCTGCAGCGTTGGGGAGGGTTGACCAGCGGTGGTGTCCTTCCCTGCAGTGGTGGGGAGGGTTGACCAGCGGTGGTGTCCGCCCCTGCAGCGGTGGGGAGGGTTGACCAGCGGTGGTGTCCGCCCCTGCAGCGGTGGGGAGGGTTGACCAGCGGTGGTGTCCTTCCCTGCAGTGGTGGGGAGGGTTGACCAGCGGTGGTGTCCTTCCCTGCAGTGGTGGGGAGGGTTGACCAGCGGTGGTGTCCTTCCCCTGCAGTGGTGGGGAGGGTTGACCAGCGGTGGTGGGGGAGGGTTGACCAGCGGTGGTATCCGCCCCTGCAGCGTTGGGGAGGGTTGACCAGCGGTGGTGTCCGCCCCTGCAGCGTTGGGGAGGGTTGACCAGCGGTGGTGTCCTTCCCTGCAGTGGTGGGGAGGGTTGACCAGCGGTGGTGTCCGCCCCCGCAGCGGTGGGGAGGGTTGACCAGCGGTGGTGTCCGCCCCTGCAGCGGTGGGGAGGGTTGACCAGTGGTGGTGTCCGCCCCTGCAGTGGTGGGGAGGGTTGACCAGCGGTGGTGTCCGCCCCTGCAGCGTTGGGGAGGGTTGACCAGCGGTGGTGTCCTTCCCTGCAGTGGTGGGGAGGGTTGACCAGCGGTGGTGTCCGCCCCTGCAGCGGTGGTGGCCGACCCTGCAGCGGTGGGGAGGGTTGACCAGCGGTGGTGTCCGCCCCTGCAGTGGTGGGGAGGGTTGACCAGCGGTGGTGTCCGCCCCTGCAGCGTTGGGGAGGGTTGACCAGCGGTGGTGTCCTTCCCTGCAGTGGTGGGGAGGGTTGACCAGCGGTGGTGTCCGCCCCTGCAGTGGTGGGGAGGGTTTACCAGCGGTGGTGTCCCCCCCCTGCAGCGGTGAGGAGAGTTGACCAGCGGTGGTGTCCGCCCCTGCATCGGTGGGGAGAGTTGACCAGCGGTGGTGTCCGCCCCTGCAGCGGTGGGGAGAGTTGACCAGCGGTGGTGTCCGCCCCTGCAGCGGTGGGGAGGGTTGACCAGCGGTGGTGTCCGCTCCTGCGGCGGTGGGCAGTACTTCGCCAGTGACGGTGCCCGTTCTCGCAGGTGCCATCGAGAAGCAGAAGCTGGTGTTTATTTTGAACAGAGACGCTCAGGCGCATCTTACCATCTCTTCGCCGCTGGAGGCTCATAAGTCCAACACCCTTGTCTACCACATAGTCGGTGTCGATGTCGGCTTCGACAACCCACTCTTCTCCTGTCTGGAAATCGACTATGAGGTGAGACTACTTCCTCTCTTCCTCCCACCGCTCACTACAGCTGCTCCTTACCTCCCACTGCAGCTGCTCTGTACCTCATAGCTCTCACTGCAGCTGCTCTCTGCCTCCCATCACTCTATTCAGCGGATCTGTACCTCTCACCTCCCACTGCAGCTCCTTTGTACCTCCCATCTCTCTATTCAGCTGCACTGTATCTTCCAGCTCTCACCGCAGCTGTTCTGTGCCTTTCACTGCAGCTGCTCTGTACCTCTCACTGCAGCTGTTCTGTACCCCTCACTGCAGCAACTCTGTACCTCTCACTGCAGCTGCTCTGTACCTCTCACTGCAGCTGCTCTGTACCTCTCACTGCAGCTGCTCTGTACCTCTCACTGCAGCTGTTCTGTACCTCTCACTGCAGCAACTCTGTACCTCTCACTGCAGCTGCTCTGTACCCCTCACTGCAGCTGTTCTGTACCTCTCACTGCAGCTGTTCTGAACCCCTCACTGCAGCTGGTCTGTACCTCTCACTGCAGCTGCTCTGTACCCCTCACTGCAGCTGCTCTGTACCTCTCACTGCAGCTGCTCTGTACCTCTCACTGCAGCTGTTCTGTACCCCTCACTGCAGCTGCTCTGTACCTCTCACTGCAGCTGTTCTGAACCCCTCACTGCAGCTGGTCTGTACCTCTCACTGCAGCTGCTCTGTATACCTCACTGCAGCTGTTCTGTAACTCCTACCTTCAATGCAGCTGTTCCTCTCTCCCCCCTATCACTGTGCCGGATGTTAAGCAGCAGGTATTGACATTCTTACACTGTTGTGTATTTTACTAGAGTGGCGGTCTGTCAATGACGCGTGGCTAGTGGGCAGTGGGCGGGTATCTGCACGCTTGGTGTGATACCGCAGGACGCCGACTCCGACCCCACTGGCGAGGCGGCTCAGAAGACACACCAGACGCTGACTTTCTACGAGCTGGACCTGGGTCTCAACCACGTGGTGCGCAAGTACAGCGAGCCGCTGGAGGAGCACGCCAACTTCCTGATCGGCGTGCCTGGGGGCAACGATGGTCCCAGCGGCGTACTGGTCTGCTCCGAAAACTACATCACCTACAAGAATCTGGGCGACCAGCACGACATTCGGTGTCCGATTCCGCGCCGCAGGGTGAGTGAGCTCCCCTTAGTGGCGGTGCCGCAGGGTGAGTGAGCTCCCTTAGTGGCGGTGCCGCAGGGTGAGTGAGCTCCCTTAGTGGCGGTGCCGCAGGGTGAGTGAGCTCCCTTAGTGGCGGTGCCGCAGGGTGAGTGAGCTCCCTTAGTGGCGGTGCCGCAGGGTGAGTGAGCTCCCTTAGTGGCGGTGACGCAGGGTGAGTACTCCCTTAGTGGCGGTGCCGCAGGGTGAGTGAGCTCCTTAGTGTTGGTGCCGCAGGGTGGTGAGCTCCCTTAGTGGCGGTGCCGCAGGGTGAGTGAGCTCCTTTAGTGTTGGTGCCGCAGGGTGAGTGAGCTCCCTCAGTCGCGGTGCCGCAGGGTGAGTGAGCTCCCTCAGTCGCGGTGCCGCAGGCTGCCCTTAAAGCCTTCCTAAAGCTAGCCAGGGGTGGGGCGTTTACGGCGGCAGGGGGTAACTCATCCAAGCCTTCACCCCTTGCTAAGTTAACGGCCGCTGTGTTGCTTTAAGACGAAGAGCTGGTAGCTGGAGCTCACCTCTTGACGAAGCGCCCGTTTCTTGAGTCGACAACTCTTCGCAACTGGCAAAGAGGCTCCTAATCTCTTTATGAGACCCATCAACCCTGGGGTTATTTTAAGGAAGGTGATGATCAATGCTGGGTTTCTTTGAACAGAAAGGTGTCGTTATTCCTCCTGGACACCGATAGTGCTAAAGCAGACTGGGCCGCTCACATCTGTCTTTCTGCTTCCTGGGCCCCATTTCATAAAAGTTGTAGAAATGCGACGTGTTTTACACCACATTCACCTGCAAAGTTACGCCGTACTCAGAATCACGTTTCATAAAGAGCGCTGACATTCACGCGAAAACGGCGTAGATATGAAATGCAGCGTGAATTACGCCCAATTTCAGAATGGAATTACCCTTTCAAATATAACATATAACTGTTTTTTTTACATTAAAAAGGGCATATGTATTTTGGATAAATTAATTGAAAGAAAATTATTGTACTTATTTGCCCTTATTCGATTATTAAGTTTCTCCTGAACTTCTAACTGCGGAGGAAGACGCGCTAACAGCAGACGCAATAAATATACCACGTATTTGTTTTTGGTAGTACCCCGTTTTTTAGGTAGTTACTGTCAAGAAGGCCCTAAAATGTTATTGTATTATTTTTGTGCAAGTGTACTTCAGTGGAATTCAAGTTGAAGTGTGTTTGCTAATCGTGAGTGAACTGTGAAAGGTCTGTGAACCTTATAATTTCGTGAAATTGGAAAGGAATAGTGAGTCAACATCTTTGAAGAATAACTAGATGCCAGTATTTAGGTACCTACCTATATAATCATTTTCGCCAGAGGCCTCAGTTGAGGTTGAGATACTTGGAATTTGTTGTTGATGGCACCTTAGATTTAATTTTTACCCTCCATAGACTCCAGTGTCAGTGTCAGTGTCAGCCTATGTAGGGTTCTGGACGCCCTAGACTGTAAAATAACAGTAACGGCAGAAAGTCAAAGTAAAAAATCAATGTCAGCTTTCCTGTGTATTCAATAGCTATCATCATTTTTGGCATACCAAATGGTCATAGAACTATATGTCAGCTCAATTTGGCATGAGTAACTTGCACTTGAAACCTGTGTAAGGAAGAACTTACACACTTTTTAATTAAGTTTATTTTGCATTCATGACTCTTTTTGTCCTTTGCTACACTACCTATTTGGGCCTCCTGAGATTCGGAATTTCAGAAGAAATTATATATTTTTCATGTTTTGCTTCATTGTCTAATAAATGTTACGCTGCCACTTCTTGCATAGCTTTCAGGAGTGTTTTACATATTCAACGTACATGTTGTCAGCTATATGAAACAATATTGGCAATATTCTACGTTGCATTCCAGTACAGCGTAGCTTAGAGCAGCGTAACTTTGCAAGTAGTTGTATTTTACGCTGCATTTTTGTGAAACAAGATTGTGGTGTATTATTCACTTTCTACGCTTCATTATGCTACTTCTACGCTATAAGCGTAAGTTACGCCTTTTATGAAATGGGGCCCTGCTCGGAAATTCGTCCGGATAGCTCTCACGGGGGACGTGCAACCTAGCAGCTGCTCCTCTCTGACCGCGTGCAGCTTTATTGCAAAAGACCAGTGGCCACTAAATTTCTCAGTAAGCAGTGCAGTGGGCGCTCTACCGTAGGGTTGGCGCCCCCTGAAGCCAGAATAACTCCCTCGCCGACACAGAGCCAGTGGACTGCACGACAGGGTGGCGATTGTGGCTGCTTCTTACCACGTGTCTCCAGAAGTAGTTCGGAAGGCTACACGCGGTGGTGGATCTAGATGGAGGTGCCACCGCCCACCTCTAGGAATGAAACACCAGACCTATGCATTCTCCTAAGCCATAAGTCGTCAGGAGAATCGACGCTTTTACTATGCAAATCAATGTGAATGTTGATATAACTTCATTGATCCATTGATTCGCAGGATTTCCATATCTGGAATTATTTGCTGTTTTTTAGGTCAAATTTGGGCTAGCTGTGCTCTTGACCTCCCATTAGCTTTACCTTTTTCCTCACTTAGACGGGATTTTGTCATATTTTCTATCCTCTTGTAGACGCTTCTGACCTGACGGTTATTCACATTACAACTCTGATTCCGTGAGGCCTTCGCTGGCTTTCTGTGGAATCAACGTACTTGGAGGCCAAGTCAGGGGATCCAATGAATCGGGTGTGTCGGTTGGCCTCGTTTGACCTTGTCATTGGCAGTGATTGCTTTTGTTCGCAGAATGTTGCATTGGCGGTGCGCACTGACGCCGCTCTGGTGTTGTTTCTCTGACTGCTGGTCCTTGTTGCAGAACGACCTGGATGATCCAGAGCGGGGTCTCATCTTCGTCTGCTCGGCGACACACAAGACCAAGTCCATGTTCTTCTTTCTGGCGCAAACCGAACAGGGCGACATATTCAAGATCACGGTGGAAACGGACGAGGACGTTGTTACTGAGCTGAAGCTCAAGTACTTCGACACCGTGCCAGTAGCCTCTTCCATGTGTGTGCTCAAGACGGGGTTCCTCTTTATTGCGTCGGAGTTCGGCAACCAGTGAGTAAACACCGCTGCGGCGTCAACGTGCCTGCTGATGAACATTGCACCACCGCCAGTTGTCCAGTTCCAGGGACGTTGTCAGCCTGCATTGTTGTGGACCGGGTGCGGGCCTGCCGGCACCCGTCGTTCTGTGATTGGTCGTGACTGAGCCATCTGTGATGGCCTGCTTGTCGATTGGTCGCGGCCGGTGCATCATTCATAAGTCGCTCGTTGATTGGTCGCGGCCAGATCATGTGATTAGTCGCTCCGTGTTTAGCCACAACCCAAAATTTGATAGGAAGCGTATTCTTTCGATCTTAAGCCTTTTGGAGCCCTGATCGAGGATTGGTTCCAAACGATGACATTCCTAGTTTGTACGGAATTTTCTTTTCCTGGTCACTTGCATCCGTTTGGACGTCTCGGCAGGCGTCGATTACAAAGCATGGTGATGGTTGGACGTGTTGCCAGTTTTCCACAGTCACCATCCGCGCCGCTGCCGGCCGTGCGCCCCCCCTCCGGACAAACCGGACACGTCGCCATGTCTGGCCAGCTCTCCGGTCCTGTGGTGGCCAATGAATAAAGTATGGCCCGTCTGGCAGCTACCTGTACCAGATCGCCAACCTGGGAGACGACGACGACGAGCCCGAGTTCAGCTCGGCCATGCCGCTGGAGGAGGGCGACACCTTCTTCTTCGCGCCGCGGCCGCTGCGCAACCTGGTGCTGGTAGACGAGCTGGAGTCTCTGTCTCCGATTCTCAGCTGCCAGATCGCCGACCTCGGTAACTGCTCAGAGTCTTAGTCTCAGAGCTGTACTTACGTATCTGTCATATACTGACTTTTCAGTCCTCGGTTAGCGATATCACTTAAGAGTTCGGTGCGTCATAAGGCCCCCCAGTCCTTACTTGAATTCAGTAATGCATCAAAAGACCAAATACGTCACCACCATCGCTTTCTTGACAATGATCTATCATCACCACAACTACCCTCTAACGTTGAATCGTTGCATCATTCTGTTGACATTCGCTCCGCCTCGTATTACATGCCAAAGACGCCTCAAAACGATAATTGGTGAGAGGTGCGGTCGGCCTTAACACGTGCATTGACGGGGGTCTGAGCCACCTTCGCTTTGACGAGGGGGGGGTACCCCCCTAAGATCTGAGAACCACGGTAGGTAGCAAAAACGGTAAACGTTGTTGAGTAGCCCATCTACTTCTCCATCGAAAATATTTGAACCATTTTTGTCAGGTCACATTTTGAGGTCACGAGGGTCAAAACATACCGTAATAGGGATAACATGTAAATTAAGTTTTTCGGCCATTACATCCGAACAAGTAAAGATAGAGCAAAATGACTGAACTATATGAATCCTCGGGGCAAGCCGAATCGAATTATATATAATTTGACCTTGCTAAGTCAAATCAAGGATTTGACCTGACCTGGGGTCAGGTCAGGGTCAAATTGTATAAAATGCATATCATTAGAACTGCAAAGCCAAGGCGAGTCTAATGCAGCTAACATAAACGCTCTATCACTATCCGTTACTGAGTTATACAGTAAAACCATTTTGTCCATGTATTTCCAATGGAGAGGTCATGCCTCGTACCTGACCTTAGGCCACCGACATAAAAAATACCGGAACATGTTTTAGAGAACTCGGTGGGCCCATTATGTGAGATGAGTTTCAATTGGATAAGTTCACCCTGCTCCGACTTATGCTATCTTAAACTTTTTTTGAGGTCAGGTCACTTGACCTGTACTGGTGACCTGACCTGAGATGACCTAACCTTAAAATTTTCACAGAAGTTGTAAAAATGATGAGGGAAAAGGAATGCCAAGTACGGCGGCGCTACGCGCCGCCATAAAACCTTCCAAAAACCCGAGGGGAGGCGGGTACCCGCCCCCCGTCAATGCGCGTGTTAAACGTGACGACGGGCAGTGATGTGATTTTCACGGAATGTGATGACGGGGAGTGGCGCGGTCTGCCTGAAATGTGAAGCAGTGAGTGGTGTTTTTTTCCGGAATGTGGCAATGGTGAGTGGTGTGGTCTGCCTTAGAGGGAATGTGGCACTTTTGTAAGGGGGGGGGTTTGGACGGAACCTGACAGCGGGCGTTTCAACCCCGTTGGCTCTACCGTGTCTTCTCTCCAACACGAATCGCCGCTGCAAGCCTGTGAGAAAGCATGAAATGCGAAACTAGTGGATCCCTGTACGCTCCGCGCGACTGATATCCGCTCCAACGCCATGAAGGTGCCCTGCTCTCTGTAGCTGTGGCGCGGTCCGCTCCCAATCTGGCGCCACTGACTGCGCTGCGTTGTGCCGACAGCCAACGAAGACACGCCACAGGTGTACGCGCTGTGCGGCCGCGGGCCGCGCTCCTCGCTGCGCGTGCTGCGCCATGGCCTGGAGGTCAGCGAGATGGCCGTCTCCGAGCTGCCCGGCAACCCCAACGCCGTCTGGACAGTCCGCAAACGGGCTGACGGTGAGAGCGCCGCAGCGGCCCAGCCCACCTCACCCCTAGCAGAACCACACTGACGCCACAGCCCAGTCCACCTCACCCCTGGCCGAACCACACTGACGCCACAGCCCAGCCCACCTCACCCCTGGCAGAACCACACTGACGCCACAGCCCAGCCCACCTCACTCCTGGCAGAACCATACTGACGCCACAGCCCAGCTCATCTCACCCTGGCAGAACCACACTGACGCCACAGCCCAGCCCACCTTACCCCTGGCAGAACCGCACTGACGCCACAGCCCAGCCCACCTCACTCCTGGCAGAACCACACTGACGCACATAGGCCCTAAATGCCTCCGTCTGTGGCCAATATTACTTTTCGTGGAAAACTCCTTCGCAATACCGCAAATTCCCCCCGATTTTTGGACAAAGGGGCTCATTTGACAGATAAATGAACAGCGCATGAAACTTGAATTCGACATATAGGTTTTATTTTACATGGGCGTAATCAGGACAGTGAAAAGAGGGGCATTTGGAGCAACTTAAACCAGCCCAAGGTGTCCGTAAAATATTTTGCAGATGTTGTCATGGCGCCATGAATTGTGACCGAATTGTAGTTTGAAACACTGCAAACAATAAACATGTAATCCATGAACAACGATACAGCAATCTTGGTCTGCCATAAGTTCATAAGCGTCACCACGAACAACAAAACGGGAGGCATCATAAAGGTGTATTTGAGCTTGGTTTTTCTTTCTAAGCCAGCTTTTTGGTATAATTGTAACACCTTTTCTGCATGGGAATGTTCTATTATAACCGGTATTCGAGTGATTATTAACAACCACACTGGAGAGGGGCCCGACATTAAAGCGCACAGGATGGGGGGCTGGTAAGCCCCCTGAGATATCGGAAACTTAGAGGCTTAAGAAATGCCGATTGGGGGGTGGGTGGGGGCTATGGTGATCTACATCATAACTAATTTTCATTGACCTAGGTCTATATTGTCAAGGTCAAACGAGGTCATAAAGGTCAAATTTTGGTCATGCTTGGGAGCTGTTGGGAAATGCCCTGATAATGCGTGGAAAAAGCCGGGAGTAAGCTAAAGCTGGACCATGGTCATAGAGGTTGTGTCGCAAAGAATCTTTCCTTCATTTTTGAGGTCTAGGTCATTCAAGGTCATCGACCTTTGACGTCACAATATGGTATATTCCCTATTATGCACACTTAAAGTAGCACTATAGCAAACCTTGTGCTGGAAAGGAGGATTGACCTCTACCCATGATCTTTAATCTTGACCTTTGACCTTGAACTTACAACTGGGTTACCTTTACTATGACGTCATAGCATAATATACGTCAGACTGGGACACGTAAAGCACCGGGGTCAATGACCTTGAAATTGCTGGTATGACTTTGAACTTTGACCTCGACCTTCACGTGAGGTGACATTGACATATCATCCCGTCTATATGACACTGTGACGTCACCACTTGGTCTCCAATGCAAGCGAACCGGTTCGACTGCGCGGTCGCGGCGATTTCAAAATGTAGGTCTGACTTTAGAAGCCTATAAATCAAACAATTTTCGACACATTTTCACAATGATTTCACTATTCGACGTGCTGTTAAATGTTCTCAAATGCGACCGATTCCGGTGTTTTGGCTACGAGCGGTTCTCCGGTCATCCCGGAAAAAATAGTTGGGAGAGTATCCGAGGCCCCTCCAGTGCGCGTGTTAATACGCAGAGTAGAAGAAAGGGGTAGAATATATCCCTACCTTGTGTTTCCTCAATAAGGCATATCAAAATATCAGTCCGTGAAGGTCAGTACGTTTCTCCCCGCCCCCCGCCCCCACCCTCCGCTACATATGATATCGCGGTATCGCCAACTATGGGACGTAGGTCACCTGAGCAGCCCGAGCGTCATCTTGCGTCAGCTCGTGACAGTGGGAACGGCGAGGAAATTCGATTCCCGACTGAATCCCTAGGACATCTCGGAACTCCGATGGTTACGGCGACCGTTCATTTGGATGAAAAGGTATGACTGGTATTCACCATATGTGGTTTAACGTGTGATATGTGGCAAAACAGGATTCTTAGGTATCGTTTTTTGCTGTTCCGGCATTGCTTGAAGGTGTTATAATAAATGTCTGAATCCCGGGATCACGAGAGGCTTAATCCCGTGATTGGGGCTTTTTGAAAATAGCGGGATCCCAATCCCGAGATTGATATGCCTAGCAGGAACATTTCTCATGCAATAAATGGTTCGTTGTCAGCAGTCCCTCCGGGTATTTGGATAACAGTCAACACAGCAGTCAATACACAAATTTAGAAGGTTACAGTGCTTTGAAATTGTATAAACTAATTTCAGCACTTCTCGGCATTTCTTATAGCATCGTTCTCTGATAGTCCACTCATATTGCTCATTCTTGGCCGGTCCATGCCTCTATTCGGTAACCCACGGCGTTGCGTTAGCACCGCAGTGGCCTGGTTGGAGCCCCAACCTGAGTTATTATATGTCATCTGGAGCACGGGACTGCAAGTGGTCGCAAGATATTTTGACTTGCCCTTGTAGATCACATCCTGGGGAATCGTTTGATGGTAGTCTTATGCTGGGCCGATGCTGGCCAAGTTTTAAATCCCTCTCTTTGTATTTGTAAATCGAACAGTTTTTGAGATGTGCAGTATACTGAGAGAATGGTCTATAAAATAGTTGTCAAAACTATTTTTGCATTGTTTCATACCAAAACCCATTGCAAGGGCTCACACAACAGTGGTATTGCCATACTTTGACCTGTTCTTGCTTTCATGGTCGATTTTAAGCATAATGAAATGTACGTAGTTTTCGCTGCAGATCTCTGGTCCGCGGGTGACGCACCCAAGTGCTTACTTCAAGCAACTCTACAAAGACTTCCAGAGCACGGTTTGTGTTTTCCATGCCTGTTTCAAGTGCAGTGAAGAATTCTCTATCAGTATATGTGCTCAGGAAACGATTTAGAAAAAGTTGCATTTTCGTAATATTGGCCACGGACGGAGGCATTTAGGGCCTATGTGTGACGCCACGGCCCAGCCCACCTCACCCCTGGCAGAACCACACTGACGCCACGGCCCAGCCCACCTCACCCCTGGCAGAACCACACTGACGCCACAGCCCAGCCCACCTCACTCCTGGCAGAACCACACTGACGCCACAGCCCAGCCCACCTCACTCCTGGCAGAACCACACTGACGCCACAGCCCAGCCCACCTCACTCCTGGCAGAACCACACTGACGCCACAGCCCAGCCCACCTCACTCCTGGCAGAACCACACTGACGCCACAGCCCAGCCCACCTCACTCCTGGCAGAACCACACTGACGCCACAGCCCAGCCCACCTCACTCCTGGCAGAACCACACTGACGCATCAGCCCAGCCCACCTCACTCCTGGCAGAACCACACTGACGCATCAGCCCAGCCCACCTCACTCCTGGCAGAACCACACTGACGCCACAGCCCAGCCCACCTCACCCCTGGCAGAACCACACTGACGCCACAGCCCAGCCCACCTCACTCCTGGTAGAACCACACTGACGCCACAGCCCAGCCCACCTCACTCCTGGCAGAACCACACTGACGCATCAGCCCAGCCCACCTCACTCCTGGCAGAACCACACTGACGCATCAGCCCAGCCCACCTCACTCCTGGCAGAACCACACTGACGCCACAGCCCAGCCTACCTCACTCCTGGCAGAACCACACTGACGCCACAGCCCAGCCCACCTCACTCTTGGCAGAACCACACTGACGCCACAGCCCAGCCCACCTCACTCCTGGCAGAACCACACTGACGCCACAGCCCAGCCCACCTCACTGCCGTGCGCTGACGTTGAGCACTGCCGTGGCTAACTAGCGGTGCTGTGTGTTGCGCAGATGAGTTCGACGCCTACATCATCGTGTCGTTTGTGAACGCTACCCTGGTTCTGAGTATCGGTGAGACTGTGGAGGAGGTGACGGACTCAGGCTTTCTCGGCACCACACCCACCCTCTGCTGCTCGCAACTGGGCGACGACGCCCTCGTACAGGTCAGTCATTGCCCGCCTGCGCCACCTCCCACTGGGACTGCATGCTGTAGTGGGGTGCACCAGCCCGGCGACAAGGGGCCTTGTGCCGCCCTCTGCATCCGCACGGTCCTGTCCGTGTATCGCGCCCTGTGCCACTGTAGTGTGCCCCGCTGCAGATCTATCCGGACGGTCCTGTCCGTGTATCGCCCTGTCCCACTGTAGTGTGCCCCGCTGCAGATCTATCCGGACGGTCCTGTCTGTGTATCGCCCTCTCTCCCACTGTAGTGTGCCCCGCTGCAGATCTATCCGGACGGTCCTGTCCGTGTATCGCCCTCTCCCACTGTAGTGTGCCCCGCTGCAGATCTATCCGGACGGTCCTGTCTGTGTATCGCCCTCTCTCCCACTGTAGTGTGCCCCGCTGCAGATCTATCCGGACGGTCCTGTCCGTGTATCGCCCTCTCCCACTGTAGTGTGCCCCGCTGCAGATCTATCCGGACGGTCCTGTCCGTGTATCGCCCTCTCCCACTGTAGTGTGCCCCGCTGCAGATCTATCCGGACGGTCCTGTCCGTGTATCGCCCTGTCCCACTGTAGTGTGCCCCGCTGCAGATCTATCCGGACGGCATTCGGCACATCCGCGCTGACAAGCGTGTCAACGAGTGGAAGGCGCCCGGCAAGAAGACGATTGTGCGGTGTGCTGTCAACCAGCGGCAGGTGGTGATTGCGCTCAGCGGCGGCGAGATTGTCTACTTCGAAATGGACTCGGTGAGTACCGGGCGTGACCTGGCGCGCCTGCAGCCTTCAAAATGGCCGGGCGTGACGCGGCACTCACCCCCCAACCTGTCCCTCCGCCTGCCGCGACTCTGAGCCACACGCCCCCAAACCTGTCTCCGTGACGACAAGTCCCAGCTCTGAACCACACGCCCCCAAACCTGTCTCCGTCAGAAGTCCCAGCTCTGAGCCACACGCCCCCAAACCTGTCTCCGTCAGAAGTCCCAGCTCTGAACCACACGCCCCCAAACCTGTCTCCGTCAGAAGTCCCAGCTCTGAGCCACACGCCCCCAAACCTGTCTCCGTGACGACAAGTCCCAGCTCTGAACCACACGCCCCCAAACCTGTCTCCGTCAGAAGTCCCAGCTCTGAGCCGCACGCCCCCAAACCTGTCTCCGTCAGAAGTCCCAGCTCTGAACCACACGCCCCCAAACCTGTCTCCGTCAGAAGTCCCAGCTCTGAGCCACCCCCCCAAAAAAAACTGTCCCTCCGGCTGCCGCGGCTCTGATTCGGGTGGAACAGGTAGTTTTGCTGGCAACAGTGCGCAGTGACGACTGCCGGCTGTGTGCAGCAGTCCTGTCTGTAATCCGGGGTGTACGAGCCGTGCCCTGCTGTCGCAGACTGCCGGCTGTGTGCGGCAGTCCTGTCTGTAATACGGGGTGTACGAGCCGTGCCCTGCTGTCGCAGACTGCCGGCTGTGTGCAGCAGTCCTGTCTGTAATCCGGGGTGTACGAGCCGTGCCGTGCTGACGCAGACTGCCGGCTGTGTGCGGCAGTCCTGTCTGTAATCCGGGGTGTACGAGCCGTGCCGTGCTGACGCAGACTGCCGGCTGTGTGCGGCAGTCCTGTCTGTAATCCGGGGTGTACGAGCCGTGCCCTGCTGTCGCAGACTGCCGGCTGTGTGCAACAGTCCTGTGTGCAATATGGGGTGTACGAGCCGTACCGTGCTGTCGCAGACTGCCGGCTGTGTGCGGCAGTCCTGTCTGTAATCCGGGGTGTACGAGCCGTGCCCTGCTGTCGCAGACTGCCGGCTGTGTGCAGCAGTCCTGTCTGTAATCCGGGGTGTACGAGCCGTGCCCTGCTGTCGCAGACTGCCGGCTGTGCGCGGCGGTCCTGTGTGTAACCCGGGGTGTACGAACCGTGCCGTGCTGTCGCAGACTGCCGGCTGTGTGCGGCAGTCCTGTCTGTAATCCGGGGTGTACGAGCCGTGCCCTGCTGTCGCAGACTGCCGGCTGTGTGCGGCGGTCCTGTGTGTAATCCGGGGTGTACGAGCCGTGCCGTGCTGTCGCAGACTGCCGGCTGTGTGCGGCAGTCCTGTCTGTAATCCGGGGTGTACGAGCCGTGCCGTGCTGTCGCAGACTGCCGGCTGTGTGCGGCGGTCCTGTCTGTAATCCGGGGTGTACGAGCCGTGCCGTGCTGTCGCAGACTGCCGGCTGTGTGCAACAGTCCTGTCTGTAATCCGGGGTGTACGAGCCGTGCCGTGCTGACGCAGACTGCCGGCTGTGTGCGGCGGTCCTGTCTGTAATCCGGGGTGTACGAGCCGTGCCGTGCTGACGCAGACTGCCGGCTGTGTGCAGCAGTCCTGTCTGTAATCCGGGGTGTACGAGCCGTGCCCTGCTGTCGCAGACTGCCGGCTGTGTGCAACAGTCCTGTCTGTAATCCGGGGTGTACGAGCCGTGCCGTGCTGACGCAGACTGCCGGCTGTGTGCAGCAGTCCTGTCTGTAATCCGGGGTGTACGAGCCGTGCCCTGCTGTCGCAGACTGCCGGCTGTGTGCAACAGTCCTGTCTGTAATCCGGGGTGTACGAGCCGTGCCCTGCTGTCGCAGACTGCCGGCTGTGTGCAACAGTCCTGTCTGTAATCCGGGGTGTACGAGCCGTGCCCTGCTGTCGCAGACTGCCGGCTGTGTGCGGCAGTCCTGTGTGTAATGTGGGGTTGTAGTGGGTTGACTGACCTCCGGCTGTGTGTCGCCAGACGGGACAGCTGAACGAGTACACGGACCGGAAGTCGGTGTCTGCGGACGTGGTGTGCATGGCGCTGGGCTCGGTGCCGCAGGGCGAGCAGCGCTGTCGCTTCCTGGCCGTCGGACTGGCCGACAACACCGTCCGCATCATCTCCCTCGACCCTAGTGTGAGTCCTCGCCAGACGCCTGCCCTGCGCCGTCTACCAAATTGCTGGGTAACAGGCAGCCACTGTATTACTTTTGACGTCTCACTGTGGGGCAAAAGCTAACTGAAACGGGATGACTGCGGGGGGGCGGAAATGCGTGTCTGTGGGTGACTCTGACGACTGCGAACGGCTCTCCTTAGAAAATAGGTGGGAGCACTTTTGAACTCATCATCATACTTGGGGTTTAGGTGCGCGCTGACATGGGTCATATGCTATCCAGTACATGTGTTAAAGGGAATGTGGCACCTTCATAACGTGATTTTAACTGAGATAGCCAAGTTGTAAGGCAAGTGGGAAAACCTGGTATTCAATATGTCATTTGTCTTGGAACTCGAGATTTCCGTAGAAAAAAACTAAAACCTACCTGAAATGTACCCCTCATGTACCCTTAGCAGCAGGTTACAGTTGTCATGGTTGTTGGGGTGACGACATATGCTGACGTCACGGTGAGTATCAGCCAATAGAAGCCCTTGAAGCTTATTGAATATGGTAGTGGTTGCCAGCTCATGACATCATCCACAGGCAGATATTTATTTCTTTCCCTAGAGGGAAATGTTAAAAATCAAAATATTGAGCTTATTGTACATTTTTTTCAGAGAAATCATGGACGCCTCCGTGATTTTCGGCTAGAAGTTCCCCTAATTGCACTAAATTCCAGGATTCGACCAAGGTGCCATATTCCCTTTAAAGGGAATATGGCGCCTTCATAATGGGATTTGAACTGCAGATAGCCATGTGATAGAGCGTGCCGAGAAATCACTTAAACGAAATTCCATTTGTTTAAGAACTTACCATTTGTAAAAATTTACCGCGGGCCGACCCCCTCCCCTGGTGGTTACGTGGTACGAGTTGAACCTGGTTTGACTATTCAGGCTTGGGGCGTGCCAACCTGTGTGGTCACTTAGTACTGAGAACGTGACAATGCTCTGGCCCGCTGCGTCGAAAAATAGTTCTTGCTTGCACCTCTTTAAAACCTACTTACTGAACATGCATTCGGTGCTAGCGACTATTTATGCGTGTTAATTCAATGACGAGTTGAGACGAGTACATGGGGCATGTCTTTTAATATGTGAAGAAAATAGCCGAAATTGGTGTCAATTTTGTTCCTAATGATACCTTTTTTAGCTAAACACCCTTCATTTGTGTTAATACTCATTTTTGGGGCAAACAAAAGGTTCAATATAGCCTAAACTATTACCGATCCTACGCCGGTTTGGCGTCACACAATTTGGAGGATTGTTTACCTCTAACAGGAGAATAAAGTAACACTAGTCATTTGGCCTATTAGCTTTTTTTATTAGAAGCAAGGTCACACCCATTATTTGAATATAAATTTCCCGTGAAACCACTATACTCTCGGATCGCACCAAGATGCCATTTTCCTTTTCAGCACCAGTGCACTCTCATGAAGACAGCAAAAGGGAACGTGTTCGTTCTGAAATTAGACATTTTAACACTACTCTCGGTCAAAAGTAGAGGGGGAGGGGTGACCCCTCAGCCCCCAGTGGCGACGCCCCGCGGCGGGACTAAGAGGCGTTGGTTGGCAGGACTGCCTGGCAGCCCTGAGTATGCAGGCGCTGCCGGCACCGCCAGAGGCGCTCTGTCTGGTGGAGATGGGCGGCACCGAGGGCGCCGACGGCGAGCCCGGCCTACAGGGCTCGCTCTACCTCAACATCGGCCTACAGGTGAGCCCGGCCCACAGGGCTTGCTCTACCTCAACATCGGCCTACAGGTGAGCCCGGCCTACAGGGCTCGCTCTACCTCAACATCGGCCTACAGGTGAGCCCGGCCTACAGGGCTCGCTCTACCTCAACATCGGCCTACAGGTGAGCCCGGCCTACAGGGCTTGCTCTAGCTCAACATCGGCCTACAGGTGAGCCCGGCCCACAGGGCTCGCTCTACCTCAACATCGGCCTACAGGTGAGCCCGGCCTACAGGGCTCGCTCTACCTCAACATCGGCCTACAGGTGAGCCCGGCCTACAGGGCTCGCTCTACCTCAACATCGGCCTACAGGTGAGCCCGGCCTACAGGGCTCGCTCTACCTCAACATCGGCCTACAGGTGAGCCCGGCCTACAGGGCTTGCTCTAGCTCAACATCGGCCTACAGGTGAGCCCGGCCCACAGGGCTCGCTCTACCTCAACATCGGCCTACAGGTGAGCCTGGCCTACAGGGCTCGCTCTACCTCAACATCGGCCTACAGGTGAGCCCGGCCTACAGGGCTTGCTCTAGCTCAACATCGGCCTACAGGTGAGCCCGGCCCACAGGGCTCGCTCTACCTCAACATCGGCCCACAGGTGAGCCTGGTCTACAGGGCTCGCTCTACCTCAACATCGGCCTACAGGTGAGCCTGGCGGCGCCGGCAATGGCTGTATGGGGCAGCCCCGTTGTGACCACGGTCCTCTCCTTGTCGTCGGGTGTTGCTCGTTCTTCTCTGATTTGATAATGGCCTAACACACACCCATGCACCGGTTCCCCTGATGACTGGATGAGTACGCTGGGGTGTCCCTGTGTCCAGAGACCTGGCTGGGGGTTTGCCTGTAGTGCCGCAAACATCCAGAGTCCCCGCTGGAAATACACAGCTTCAGTGATCACGGTTTTGAGCTGGATTTTCCTCTCCGATACGCCCAATGATGTTCTTCTACCTGACTCCTTCTTCAATTGTCACTGAATCCTCTCATGGGTGGAACCATGTCAAAAGACCGAATGAGCTCTGATGCTCCCTTGGACCGAATAGAAGTGTTGTTGAAGGTAAAATGAAAAAGCCCCACAATTAGCCAGGGCGGCTGGGACTGTCTGCAGCTAACTTTTGTTCATTATGCTCTTCTCCCATCATATTGGGTTCTTTGACCAAGACTTTTCTCTCCATACCCAAGAAGTAAGCTAGTTTTGAGACACTGTAGTTGGATATGCACTGAACTGTTGTGTGTTATCTGATATTTTGTACAATCGCGGAGGTAATCTTACCTGTTCTCCAGGACGTTGCGTGCTTTGCAGCTGCTTGTTTTAACACGCGCCCTGCTGGGGGCGAAATTCGCCCCCTCCTGGTTTTTCCCAGATAGCTCAAAAACGAAGAGACGCAGAACAACGAAACTTACAGTACCTTATCCCTAATCAATTTTACACATCTGACCAAATTTTTTAGGTAAGGTCATGTCAGGTCAAGGTGCTATTCAGGGTCAAGTGACCCGACCTCAAAACCTAGAATCACGAGTTTGAAGCAGCGCCCAGGAAACATCAGCCAACCGATCAGTTTGAAACTTCCACAATATGATAAGGTCATTAGGGTCTACAAATCAGCTATCTCGGAATTTGGATATTTTTGACCTAAGGTGGGGTCAATTTTTTGGTCACCCCATTATAAGTCTATGGTGAAAAATAGCATGGGCTCGTTTTCAGTAAATACTGGATAGATAAAGCTGAAAATCCTCAAACCGTCTATTCTTACCACGATCTTGACCTTAAAGTTGAGTTTTTGAGCATCTGACCTCTTAAAGGCCATATCAGGTCACAGGAGCAGAGAGTGATTGTTTTGCCAATAGTTTCTCACTGAATTGAGATAAAGCTCCCATTTTGCTTGCATTGTGCTTATATTGTCACGCGGAGTCAATTGATATGCAACATGACCATACCAGGTCACTTTGTGACCCTGACCTAGCTCGAGGTCAGGTCATTTTGACTATTTGACCTAGCAAGGTCATATTATATATCATTCGATTTGCCGCGATGAGAGGAATCCAATGATGCATAAAGATTCGCTCTAGTTTCCCTGAGGTCAGATCTAGAGAGGTAAACGTACACTGCTCTGTTGTAAGCCTATGGAGCCTTCTTTGACCTATGCTGACCTTAATATTGACCTGACATAAAAATTATTCGTGTAAAATATCTTCGTCTTGTCAAGAGTAGGGATGAGGTGGCTTAGTGGATAGCACCCTTGTCTTCTAAGCCACTGGTCCCGGGTTCAAGTCCCGGCGGAGCCTCTGAATAAGTCGATCTAATCCCCAAAATCCCTTCCAACAGGGTGAGAGTTGGCGACGCCGTATGACCCTGGCAGTTGGTGCGTCGTTAAACCCCAACAATTAATAATAATTGTCAAGAGCTTTCGAACGCCGCCCGTAATTTTCCTTTAGCTTTCGTGGGGAACGAGATACGGAGGGGGGGGCGAAAAACGCCCCCCCCCAGCGGGGCGCGTCATGCAAGGGACCCCAGCGGGGCGCGTGTTAAGCAAGCATAGGGTGTGAGAGCCGATTCGGCCTGGGTTATATCTGTGACCGTGAGAGCGTCGCGCTTTGTTAGTGTCGCGCTCTCCGCCGGGCTCGATTTGGCCTGGGTTATATCTGTGACCGTGAGAGCGTCGCGCTGTGGGGGCTTTCGATCAGTTTTGGGTGCACAAAGCCTTTCCAAGTCGTCCAGTTAAGACCAGCTCCTTGGCTGGGTGCATGTCAAATGGTTCAATCATCAAGCGAAAGTGTGCGGCATTGAAGATGGTTGGTCGAAACTCAGAAACCCCTATGTTGGAATCAGTAGGACTTATAAAGGCTTGTATTAACTTTCTCCAAATAATTATTTTTCGCTGGTGAAAAATACTGCATGCACCCTACTGAAAGAGTTACTGGTCTGTCTATAGCCCATTTCTGCCGTGCAAAGGTGAAACCACGTATGTGTGGTCCCGCGGCGATTAAAAAATTTTCAGGGGAGACGATTTTCCGTTTAACGCCGTAACTTGGAGGATTTTGGATCTATTTGTATGATACTGGTATCGTTGGAAACGTCTTGACGTGCAAAATTTTGTGATATAGTTATTTTCTTCAAACGTTGAACATATGACTAAAAATGCGCAACGTTTTTTGTCCAGGCCAAATTTCTCTCCTTAAAAAGCACCAATGCAATGGTAAAACCACGTATGTCACAGTACCGATGCCAAAACCACGTATGTCACAGATTCTTGATCGGTCTATTTAGGACAAAACACGTATGTCAATAAAGGTACACATACGTGTTTTCACCATATGTAGGTGCCTTCTATTGCAGATTGAGACTGAAATCATGCCAGCTGTGAACAAAAAACGTATGTTCCAAATGAAGAGGCTAAGAAAATTCCTTTGCTTAATTATTCTACCTGTTTTAAAGCATCATCGTCAACCGAAAATACAATATTCAGTTGCGTCACTCGTTGATTGAATTTGTCGCTTCATGACATTTATTCCAGCTAGTTATGGTTGTATCGCATCAGTTCCTTGCACGCTCAGATTGATGCGCGTTTATTGGCGACTCCTGCCTCGGTTCGGCAATTGCGCTTGTTTCTACCGCTGACCTTTGCTGGTCCCACCGCCACTAGTTCTGCCCAGAACCATTGTTGGTGGACGGGCATGTGGCGCGTCAGGTTATTTAGCACTTAGGAGACCTTGAACGCTGCACCGGGCATGCTAGACGCAGCATGGATCTCTGGTTCCTCTACCGGATCAAACGTAGACTTGGTGACAAGTCGAAACTGTCTGCAAGTCAAGACTGTCAAGACTGACAAATCGAGTCTGTCAGGCTCTGCAGTCGCGGGGTGTTCCCCCTCCGGCGGGGCAGCTGAAGTCGGACTCTGCAGTCGCGGGGTTTTCCCCTCCGGCGGGGCAGCTGAAGTCGGACTCTGCAGTCGCAGGGTGTCCATTCTGACGGGGTGGTTGAAGTCGGACCCTGCAGTCGCGGGGTGTTCCCCTCCGGTGGGGCAGCTGAAGTTGGACCCTGCAGTCGCAGGGTGTCCATTCTGACGGGGTGGTTGAAGTCGGACCCTGCAGTCGCGGGGTGGCTGAAGTCAGGCTCTGCAGTCGCGGGGTGTCCCCTCCGGCGGGGTGGCTGAAGTTAGGCCCTGCAGTCGCGGGGTATCCCCTCCGGCGGGTTGGCTGAAGTCAGGCTCTGCAGTCGCGGGGTGTCCCCTCCGGCGGGGCAGCTGAAGTCGGACCCTGCAGTCGCGGGGTGTCCCCTCCGGCGGGGCAGCTGAAGTCGGACCCTGCAGTCGCGGGGTGATCCCCTCCGGCGAGGCAGCTGAAGTCGGACCCTGCCTTTGCAGGGTGTCCGCTCCGGCAGGGCATCTGAAGTCGGACCCAGCAGTCGCAGGGTGTTCCCCTCCGGCGGGGCAGCTGAGGTCGGACCCTGCAGTCGCGGGGTGTTCCCCTCCAGCGGGGCAGCTGAAGTCTGGCTCTGCAGTCGCGGGGTTTTCCCCTCCGGCAGGGCAGCTGAAGTCGGACCCTGCAGTCGCGGGGTGTTCCCCTCCGGCGGGGCAGCTGAAGTCAGGCTCTGCAGTCGCAGGGTTTTCCCCTCCGGCGGGGCAGCTGAAGTCAGGCTCTGAAGTCGCGGGGTGTCCCCTCCGGCGGGGTGGCTGAAGTCAGGCTCTGCAGTCGCGGGGTGTTCCCCTCCGGCAGGGCAGCTGAAGTCGGACCCTGCAGTCGCGGGGTGTTCCCCTCCGGCGGGGCAGCTGAAGTCGGACCCTGCAGTCGCGGGGTGTTCCCCTCCGGCGGGTGACTTAAGTCGGACCTTGCAGTCGCGGGGTGTCCCCTCCAGCGGGGCAGCTGAAGTCAGGCTCTGCAGTCGCGGGGTTTTCCCCTCCGGCGGGGACTTAAGTCGGACCCTGCAGTCGCGGGGTGTCCCCTCCAGCGGGGCAGCTGAAGTCGGACCCTGCAGTCGCGGGGTGTTCCCCTCCGGCGGGGCAGCTGAAGTCAGGCTCTGCAGTCGCAGGGTGTCCCCTCCGGCGGGGTGGCTGAAGTCAGGCTCTATACTAACCGGGTGACCTACTGCCTCCGGTTTTCTTCCGGTTTGTTTGCCAAGCTCGAGGCCCGCGACCATAGATTAACGTGTTTGGCTGTTATGAGGAACATCTGAAAGCGATGCTTTATGAAGCACATTGTTGCTCAGGGGAAAAAAACGTGAAGAAAAGGAGCCATGATGTAAGACCGTTGCGCGGTAATGGCATCGTTGTGGAGTATCACAGCAACTGAGCTGGGGTCTCAGTTGATTGTGATCATCGCAGTCAACACGCACTATGCGTTTCTTGTTTCACTTCTTTTCATCCATGGTGTAACCAGCGAAAGAACAATGGAAAGAACTGTTGCAGCGCATCAGATGCTTCGAGGCAGACTAGCCGCCAAATTGTGAAAATATAGCAGGAGTTGCTTAGGAGCGCAGATGCGCACTCAGGGTATTCCCTTCGGAGAAAGGAAGATAACTTATTCGAAATGGGTATCGACATTGAAAATAAGCCGACAGTTGATTCGTCTTTAATAGATGGTGTTCCATATGAATACCACCTTTACCCTTCACCCCCATACTGGCACCGCTCCTGCTTGTGCGAATGATACTCTTGGGTGAGCCACGTATGTTCAGGCATGGCTGTTACCGAGGGGTGGTCAAACCACGTATGTCTCGACATACGCCTTTTCACCGACACTGGTTGAACCTACGTTGTTTTGGCACGCATGGACAAGGCACGTATGTACAAGATACGCGTTTTTGTCCCTATATTTTCACATACGTGCTTTTGCCTTTGCATTGGGACTAACTTTTTGGACATGCGTAGTTTTCAAAAATGTTTTTCGATTATATCTTATAGAGTAGCATGAAAATCGAAAATACGATTTTTCCATCAGATGCGGCTTGAGTAGACGATTCGAATGATATAAAAAAACATTTTTGGCCAAAAAATGACATACGTGGTTTCACCTTTGCACGGCAGATTTCCTTCGATAAGCTGCTTACATTCGTAAATTTTGCCTGCTTGGCTTTAAAAAAACAGTCACTAAAATATTTTTATCCCGCCGATTTTTTTCTTCAGAATTTGGTCAGAGCTATAGAAACCCCTGTAAACAAGTCACTAGAAAGTCCGCGGGGGTCGGGATCCTTGGGTTGGCTGAGTTGGCGTACAATGAGTGTGCGTTGTTGGGAAGTGCCGCGCCGCTGACGATGAGTTGACGTTGAATGTGGGTGCGGCAGAACGGCGTGCTGCTGCGCACCGTGCTGGACCAGTCGACCGGCGACCTCTCCGACACCCGCACCCGCTACCTGGGCTCCCGGCCCGTCAAACTCTTCCGCGTGCGCATGCACAACAACGAGGCGGTGAGTCGGGGCACCGCCCGTCTCCCGTGCTTCAGGCTGTTGTCAGCTTAGTATCTAGCTGAAGCATCTGTAGAGAGCACAATACGGCAGCTTTTGTTTTCGCTTTGGTATGTTTCTGGCACCGTTCAGTTTCTACAGTTTTGGACTCTGCCAAATCGATAGAATGCAGGAGACAGTACATACAACAGCAATGAAAGCGCAGTAAATTGCAGAATGAATAAGAGCAGACAGTTACCATGGAGACATTTAAACTTGAAAAATATATAAAGTAACTGCGTTCCGGCCAAGTATGTTTTTTTTAGGGCTAGGTAAAGTTTTCCTTCCTGATTAAATGACGCATGATGGCAGCTCACTGCGGTGGTCTCTATAGCCAATCATGCGGTTCCTGGTACCCATCCTACTCTGCGCCACAAAGAGCATTCTCCTGTCCCAATGCTACTATGTGACACAAACAGCATTCTCCTGTCCCAATCCTACTATGCGACACAAACAGCATTATCCTGTCCCAATCCTACTGTACCACATAAACAGCATTCTCGTGTCTCCATCGTACTGTACCACACAAACAGCATTCTCCTGTCTCCATCCTACTGTACCACACAAACAGCATTATCCTGTCCCAATCCTACTATGCGACACAAACAGCATTATCCTGTCCCAATCCTACTGTACCACATAAACAGCATTCTCCTGTCCCAATCCTACTATGTGACACAAACAGCATTATCCTGTCTCCATCCTACTGTACCACACAAACAGCATTATCCTGTCCCAATCCTACTATGCGACACAAACAGCATTATCCTGTCCCAATCCTACTGTACCACATAAACAGCATTCTCCTGTCCCAATCCTACTATGTGACACAAACAGCATTATCCTGTCTCCATCCTACTGTACCACACAAACAGCATTATCCTGCCCCAATCCTACTGTGCGACACAAACAGCATTATCCTGTCTCCATCCTACTGTGCCACATAAACAGCATTCTCCTGTCCCAATCCTACTATGTGACACAAACAGCATTATGCTGTCTCCATCCTACTATGCGACACAAACAGCATTCTCATGTCCCAATCCTACTATGCGACTCAAACAGCATTATCATGTCTCCATCCTACTGTGCCACATAAACAGCATTCTCCTGTCCCAATCCTACTGTGCGACACAAACAGCATTCTCCTGTCCCAATCCTACTATGCGACACAAACAGCATTATCCTGTCTCCATCCTACTATGCGACACAAACAGCATTCTCATGTCCCAATCCTACTGTGCGACACAAACAGCATTATCCTGTCTCCATCCTACTGTGCCACATAAACAGCATTCTCATGTCCCAATCCTACTGTGCGACACAAACAGCATTATCCTGTCCCAATCCTACTATGCGACACAAACAGCATTATCCTGTCCCAATCCTACTGTACCACATAAACAGCATTCTCCTGTCCCAATCCTACTATGTAACACAAACAGCATTATCCTGTCTCCATCCTACTGTACCACACAAACAGCATTATCCTGCCCCAATCCTACTGTGCGACACAAACAGCATTATCCTGTCTCCATCCTACTGTGCCACATAAACAGCATTCTCCTGTCCCAATCCTACTATGTGACACAAACAGCATTATGCTGTCTCCATCCTACTATGCGACACAAACAGCATTCTCATGTCCCAATCCTACTATGCGACTCAAACAGCATTATCATGTCTCCATCCTACTGTGCCACATAAACAGCATTCTCCTGTCCCAATCCTACTGTGCGACACAAACAGCATTCTCCTGTCCCAATCCTACTATGCGACACAAACAGCATTATCCTGTCTCCATCCTACTATGCGACACAAACAGCATTCTCATGTCCCAATCCTACTATGCGACTCAAACAGCATTATCATGTCTCCATCCTACTGTGCCACATAAACAGCATTCTCCTGTCCCAATCCTACTGTGCGACACAAACAGCATTCTCCTGTCCCAATCCTACTATGCGACACAAACAGCATTATCCTGTCTCCATCCTACTGTGCCACATAAACAGCATTCTCCTGTCCCAATCCTACTATGTGACACAAACAGCATTATGCTGTCTCCATCCTACTATGCGACACAAACAGCATTCTCATGTCCCAATCCTACTATGCGACTCAAACAGCATTATCATGTCTCCATCCTACTGTGCCACATAAACAGCATTCTCCTGTCCCAATCCTACTGTGCGACACAAACAGCATTCTCCTGTCCCAATCCTACTATGCGACACAAACAGCATTATCCTGTCTCCATCCTACTATGCGACACAAACAGCATTCTCATGTCCCAATCCTACTGTGTGACACAAACAGCATTATCCTGTCTCCATCCTACTATGCGACACAAACAGCATTCTCATGTCCCAATCCTACTGTGCGACACAAACAGCATTATCCTGTCTCCATCCTACTGTGCCACATAAACAGCATTCTCATGTCCCAATCCTACTGTGCGACACAAACAGCATTCTCCTGTCCCAATCCTACTATGTGACACAAACAGCATTATCCTGTCTCCATCCTACTGTGCCACATAAACAGCATTCTCCTGTCCCAATCCTACTATGTGACACAAACAGCATTATGCTGTCTCCATCCTACTATGCGACACAAACAGCATTCTCATGTCCCAATCCTACTATGCGACTCAAACAGCATTATCATGTCTCCATCCTACTATGCGACACAAACAGCATTCTCATGTCCCAATCCTACTATGCGACTCAAACAGCATTATCATGTCTCCATCCTACTGTGCCACATAAACAGCATTCTCCTGTCCCAATCCTACTGTGCGACACAAACAGCATTCTCCTGTCCCAATCCTACTATGCGACACAAACAGCATTATCCTGTCTCCATCCTACTATGCGACACAAACAGCATTCTCATGTCCCAATCCTACTATGCGACTCAAACAGCATTATCATGTCTCCATCCTACTGTGCCACATAAACAGCATTCTCCTGTCCCAATCCTACTGTGCGACACAAACAGCATTCTCCTGTCCCAATCCTACTATGCGACACAAACAGCATTATCCTGTCTCCATCCTACTGTGCCACATAAACAGCATTCTCCTGTCCCAATCCTACTATGTGACACAAACAGCATTATGCTGTCTCCATCCTACTATGCGACACAAACAGCATTCTCATGTCCCAATCCTACTATGCGACTCAAACAGCATTATCATGTCTCCATCCTACTGTGCCACATAAACAGCATTCTCCTGTCCCAATCCTACTGTGCGACACAAACAGCATTCTCCTGTCCCAATCCTACTATGCGACACAAACAGCATTATCCTGTCTCCATCCTACTATGCGACACAAACAGCATTCTCATGTCCCAATCCTACTGTGTGACACAAACAGCATTATCCTGTCTCCATCCTACTATGCGACACAAACAGCATTCTCATGTCCCAATCCTACTGTGCGACACAAACAGCATTATCCTGTCTCCATCCTACTGTGCCACATAAACAGCATTCTCATGTCCCAATCCTACTGTGCGACACAAACAGCATTCTCCTGTCCCAATCCTACTATGTGACACAAACAGCATTATCCTGTCTCCATCCTACTGTGCCACATAAACAGCATTCTCCTGTCCCAATCCTACTATGTGACACAAACAGCATTATGCTGTCTCCATCCTACTATGCGACACAAACAGCATTCTCATGTCCCAATCCTACTATGCGACTCAAACAGCATTATCATGTCTCCATCCTACTGTGCCACATAAACAGCATTCTCCTGTCCCAATCCTACTGTGCGACACAAACAGCATTCTCCTGTCCCAATCCTACTATGCGACACAAACAGCATTATCCTGTCTCCATCCTACTATGCGACACAAACAGCATTCTCATGTCCCAATCCTACTATGCGACTCAAACAGCATTATCATGTCTCCATCCTACTGTGCCACATAAACAGCATTCTCCTGTCCCAATCCTACTGTGCGACACAAACAGCATTCTCCTGTCCCAATCCTACTATGCGACACAAACAGCATTATCCTGTCTCCATCCTACTGTGCCACATAAACAGCATTCTCCTGTCCCAATCCTACTATGTGACACAAACAGCATTATGCTGTCTCCATCCTACTATGCGACACAAACAGCATTCTCATGTCCCAATCCTACTATGCGACTCAAACAGCATTATCATGTCTCCATCCTACTGTGCCACATAAACAGCATTCTCCTGTCCCAATCCTACTGTGCGACACAAACAGCATTCTCCTGTCCCAATCCTACTATGCGACACAAACAGCATTATCCTGTCTCCATCCTACTATGCGACACAAACAGCATTCTCATGTCCCAATCCTACTGTGCGACACAAACAGCATTATCCTGTCTCCATCCTACTATGCGACACAAACAGCATTCTCATGTCCCAATCCTACTGTGCGACACAAACAGCATTATCCTGTCTCCATCCTACTGTGCCACATAAACAGCATTCTCATGTCCCAATCCTACTGTGCGACACAAACAGCATTCTCCTGTCCCAATCCTACTATGTGACACAAACAGCATTATCCTGTCTCCATCCTACTGTACCACACAAACAGCATTATCCTGCCCCAATCCTACTGTGCGACACAAACAGCATTATCCTGTCTCCATCCTACTGTGCCACATAAACAGCATTCTCCTGTCCCAATCCTACTATGTGACACAAACAGCATTATGCTGTCTCCATCCTACTATGCAACACAAACAGCATTCTCATGTCCCAATCCTACTGTGCGACACAAACAGCATTATCCTGTCTCCATCCTACTGTGCCACATAAACAGCATTCTCATGTCCCAATCCTACTGTGCGACACAAACAGCATTCTCCTGTCCCAATCCTACTATGTGACACAAACAGCATTATCCTGTCTCCATCCCTACTGTACCACACAAACAGCATTATCCTGCCCCAATCCTACTGTGCGACACAAACAGCATTATCCTGTCTCCATCCTACTGTGCCACATAAACAGCATTCTCCTGTCCCAATCCTACTATGTGACACAAACAGCATTATGCTGTCTCCATCCTACTATGCGACACAAACAGCATTCTCATGTCCCAATCCTACTATGCGACTCAAACAGCATTATCATGTCTCCATCCTACTGTGCCACATAAATAGCATTCTCCTGTCCCAATCCTACTGTGCGACACAAACAGCATTCTCCTGTCCCAATCCTACTATGCGACACAAACAGCATTATCCTGTCTCCATCCTACTATGCGACACAAACAGCATTCTCATGTCCCAATCCTACTGTGCGACACAAACAGCATTATCCTGTCTCCATCCTACTGTGCCACATAAACAGCATTCTCCTGTCCCAATCCTACTGTGCGACACAAACAGCATTCTCCTGTCCCAATCCTACTATGCGACACAAACAGCATTATCCTGTCTCCATCCTACTGTGCCACATAAACAGCATTCTCCTGTCCCAATCCTACTGTGCGACACAAACAGCATTATCCTGTCTCCATCCTACTGTGCCACATAAACAGCATTCTCCTGTCCCAATCCTACTGTGCGACACAAACAGCATTATCCTGTCCCAATCCTACTGTGCGACACAAACAGCATTTCCCGGTGTCCTCTCTACTGAGCTAGCACATAGTTTAGTATCTTGCCTGGTGTTTGTGGTTGACTCTTTGTGGGCGGATGACCAGAGATTCGGACTGACCAGAAACCGTTATTATATTGGCTAGGTCGGTTGGTGAGGATTCGAATATCTGCCTGGCACCCAACCTGCCGAGCTTGTTCCGCAGACCGGGCGCGTGACCCAAATTTCCAACACTTCAAACGTTTTTAGAGGGGGATTTTGGGATTTCTAAATGATATGACGTAAGTCCGGAACTGGCTCGCTATTCACAAGCATTGTTGCAGATGGTACGAAGTGACTGACTCTGAAGTGCGGAGGTGTGCTTTGCGCCAGCTGAGGCGGTGCGGTCCACCACCTCTGCCCGCCAGGTGCTGGCCATGTCCAGCCGGTCGTGGCTAAACTACTACTACCAGAGCCGGTTCCACCTGACGCCGCTCAGCTACCAGTCGCTGGAGTACGCCAGCGGCTTCGCCTCCGAGCAGTGTCCCGAGGGCATCGTGGCCATCAGCACCAACACTCTGCGCATTCTGGCTCTGGAGAAGCTGGGCGCCGTCTTCAACCAGGTCAGAAGCCGGCGCGCCGCGCGGACATCTCGCCGCCAGGGTAGTGAAGTGTGTGTGGCAGGCCCCAGGGTAGTGGAGTTTGTGTGGCAGGCCCCAGGGTAGTGGAGTGTGTGTGGCAGGCCCCAGGGTAGTGGTGTGTGTGTGGCAGGCCCCAGGGTAGTGGAGTGTGTGTGGCAGGCCCCAGAGTAGTGGAGTGTGTGTGGCAGGCCCCAGGGTAGTTGTGTGTGTGTGGCAGGCCCCAGGGTAGTGGAGTGTGTGTGGCAGGCCCCAGGGTAGTGGTGTGTGTGTGGCAGGCCCCAGGGTAGTGGAGTGTGTGTGGCAGGCCCCAGGGTAGTGGTGTGTGTGTGGCAGGCCCCAGGGTAGTGGAGTGTGTGTGGCAGGCCCCAGGGTAGTGGAGTGTGTGTGGCAGGCCCCAGGGTAGTGGTGTGTGTGTGGCAGGCCCCAGGGTAGTGGAGTGTGTGTGGCAGGCCCCAGGGTAGTGGTGTGTGTGTGGCAGGCCCCAGGGTAGTGGAGTGTGTGGCAGGCCCCAGGGTAGGGGAGTGTGTGTGGCAGGCCCCAGGGTAGTGGTGTGTGGCAGTGTATCTGGCCGCCGTGGTGTGTCTGTGGCAGTGTATCTGGCCGCTGTGGCTGTGGTGTGTCTGTGGCAGTGTATCTGGCCGCTGTAGCTGTGGTGTGTCTGTGGCAGTGTATCTGGCCGCTGTGGCCGTGGTGTGTCGATGGCAGTGTATCTGGCCGCTGTGGCTGTGGTTTGTCTGTGGCAGTGTATCTGGCCGCTGTGGCTGTGGTGTGTGTGTGTGTGTGTGGTGCGAATGTCCAGCGGGTGACAGTGTACTCTGGCGGTGTCAGTGGCGGTTGCAGTATGTGGCTCGGGTGTTACTGGCGGCTGTGCTGTGTTGCGGTGTTTGTGGCGGCTGTGCTGTGTTGCGGTATGTGGCTTGGGTGTTTGTGGCGGCTGTGCTGTGTTGCGGTATGTGGCTCGGGTGTTACTGGCGGCTGTGCTGTGTTGCGGTGTTTGTGGCGGCTGTGCTGTGTTCCGGTATGTGGCTCGGCTGTTTGTGGCGGCTGTGCTGTGTTGCGGTGTTTGTGACGGCTGTGCTGTGTTGCGGTATGTGGCTCGGGTGTTACTGGCGGCTGTGTTGTGTTGCGGTGTTTGTGGCGGCTGTGCTGTGTTGCGGTATGTGGCTCGGGTGTCACTGGCGGCTGTGTTGTGTTGCGGTGTTTGTGGCGGCTGTGCTGTGTTGCGGTATGTGGTTTGGGTGTTACTGGCGGCTGTGTTGTGTTGCGGTGTTTGTGGCGGCTGTGCTGTGTTGCGGTATGTGGTTTGGGTGTTACTGGCGGCTGTGTTGTGTTGCGGTGTTTGTGGCGGCTGTGCTGTGTTGCGGTACGTGGCTCGGGTGTTTGTGGCGGCTGTGTTGTGTTGCGGTGTTTGTGGCGGCTGTGCTGTGTTGCAGTATGTGGCTCAGGTGTTACTGGCGGCTGTGCTGTGTTGCGGTGTTTGTGGCGGCTGTGCTGTGTTGCGGTATGTGGCTCGGGTGTTACTGGCGGCTGTGCTGTGTTGCGGTGTTTGTGGCGGCTGTGCTGTGTTGCGGTATGTGGCTTGGGTGTTTGTGGCGGCTGTGCTGTGTTGCGGTATGTGGCTCGGGTGTTACTGGCGGCTGTGCTGTGTTGCGGTGTTTGTGGCGGCTGTGCTGTGTTCCGGTATGTGGCTCGGCTGTTTGTGGCGGCTGTGCTGTGTTGCGGTGTTTGTGACGGCTGTGCTGTGTTGCGGTATGTGGCTCGGGTGTTACTGGCGGCTGTGTTGTGTTGCGGTGTTTGTGGCGGCTGTGCTGTGTTGCGGTATGTGGCTCGGGTGTCACTGGCGGTTGTGTTGTGTTGCGGTGTTTGTGGCGGCTGTGCTGTGTTGCGGTATGTGGTTTGGGTGTTACTGGCGGCTGTGTTGTGTTGCGGTGTTTGTGGCGGCTGTGCTGTGTTGCGGTATGTGGTTTGGGTGTTACTGGCGGCTGTGTTGTGTTGCGGTGTTTGTGGCGGCTGTGCTGTGTTGCGGTACGTGGCTCCGGGTGTTTGTGGCGGCTGTGTTGTGTTGCGGTGTTTGTGGCGGCTGTGCTGTGTTGCAGTATGTGGCTCAGGTGTTACTGGCGGCTGTGTTGTGTTGCGGTGTTTGTGGCGGCTGTGCTGTGTTCCGGTATGTGGCTCGGGTGTTACTGGCGGCTGTGTTGTGTTGCGGTGTTTGTGGCGGCTGTGCTGTGTTGCGGTATGTGGCTCGGGTGTCACTGGCGGCTGTGCTGTGTTGCGGTGTTTGTGGCGGCTGTGCTGTGTTGCGGTATGTGGCTTGGGTGTTACTGGCGGCTGTGTTGTGTTGCGGTGTTTGTGGCGGCTGTGCTGTGTTGCGGTATGTGGCTCGGGTGTTACTGGCGGCTGTGTTGTGTTGCGGTGTTTGTGGCGGCTGTGCTGTGTTGCGGTGTTTGTGGCGGCTGTGCCGTGTTGCGGTGTTTGTGGCGGCTGTGCCGTGTTGCGGTGTTTGTGGCGGCTGTGTTGTGTTGCGGTGTTTGTGGCGGCTGTGCTGTGTTGCAGTATGTGGCTCGGGTGTTTGTGGCGGCTGTGCCGTGTTGCGGTGTTTGTGGCGGCTGTGCCGTGTTGCGGTGTTTGTGGCGGCTGTGCCGTGTTGCGGTGTTTGTGGCGGCTGTGCCGTGTTGCGGTGTTTGTGGCGGCTGTGTTGTGTTGCGGTGTTTGTGGCGGCTGTGCTGTGTTGCAGTATGTGACTCGGGTGTTTGTGGCGGCTGTACCGTGTTGCGGTTTTTGTGGCGGCTGTGTTGTGTTGCGGTGTTTGTGGTGGATGTGCCGTGTTGCGGTGTTTGTGGCGGCTGTACTGTGTTGCGGTGTTTGTGGCGGCTGTACTGTGCTGCGGTGTTTGTGGCGGCTGTGTTGTGTTGCGGTGTTTGTGGCGGCCGTGCTGTGTTGCAGTGTTTGTGGCGGCTGTGCTGTGTTGCAGTATGTGGCTCGGGTGTTTGTGGCGGCTGTGCCGTGTTGCGGTGTTTGTGGCGGCTGTGTTGTGTTGCTGTGTTTGTGGTGGATGTGCCGTGTTGCGGTGTTTGTGGCGGCTGTGTTGTGTTGCGGTGTTTGTGGCGGCTGTGCCGTGTTGTGGTGTTTGTGGCGGCTGTGCCGTGTTGCGGTTTTTGTGGCGGCTGTGTTGTGTTGCGGTGTTTGTGGCGGCTGTGCTGTGTTGCAGTGTTTGTGGCGGCTGCGCTGTGTTGCAGTATGTGGTTCGGGTGTTTGTGGCGGCTGTGTTGTGTTGCGGTGTTTGTGGTGGATGTGCTGTGTTGCGGTGTTTGTGGCGGCTGTGTTGCGGTGTTTGTGGCGGCCGTGCCGTGTTGCGGTGTTTGTGGCGGCTGTGTTGTGTTGCGGTGTTTGTGGCGGCTGTGTTGTGTTGCGGTGTTTGTGGCGGCTGTGTTGTGTTGCGGCTGTGTTGTGTTGCGGTGTTTGTGGCGGCTGTGCCGTGTTGCAGTGGCGGGTGCATTGTTTGATCCGGATGTCGGCGCGGCCGTTGACACCGCCCACCGTCGGCGGTGTCTCAGGCTTAGTGCCGTAAACGAAAGCCGCACTTTCGCCCGGCCGCCGGAACGGAGCCGGCGGACGGTCTGTGGCGCGGCAACAGACGACAGGGCACCATACAGACGACAGGGCACCATACAGACGACAGGGCACCGCACCGGCGACAGGGCACGACACAGACGACAGGGCACCATACAGAAGACAGGGCACCATACAGACGACAGGGCACCGCACCGGCGACAGGGCACGACACAGACGACAGGGCACCGCACCGGCGACAGGGCACCATACAGACGACAGGGCACCATACAGACGACAGGGCACCATGCAGACGACAGGGCACTGCACCGGCGACGGGGCACCATACAGACGACAGTGCACCATACAGACGACAGGGCACCGCACCGGCGACAGGGCACGACACAGACGACAGGGCACCGCACCGGCGACAGGGCACCATACAGACGACAGGGCACCATACCGACGACAGGGCACCATACAGACGACAGGGCACCACACCGACGACAGGGCACCATACCGACGACAGGGCACCATTCAGACGACAGGGCACTGCACCAACGACAGGGCACCATACATACGACAGGGCACCATACAGACGACAGGGCACCGCACCGGCGATAGGGCACCATACAGACGACAGGGCACCGCACCGGCGACAGGGCACCATACAGACGACAGGGCACCGCACGGGCGACAGGGAACCATACAGACGACAGGACACCATACAGACGACAGGGCACCGCACCGGCGACAGGGCACTGCACCAACGACAGGGCACCGCACCAACGACAGGGCACCACACCAACGACAGGGCACGACACCATCGTACCAACGACAGGGCACCATACAGACAACAGGGCACCGCACCAACGACAGGGTACCACACCGACGACAGGGCACCATACAGACAACAGGGCACCGCACCAACGACAGGGTACCACACCGACGACAGGGCACCATACAGACGACAGGGCACCACACCCATGACAGGGGACTGCACCAACGACAGGGCACCGCACCAACGACAGGGCGCCCCACTAATTGGGGCGGCTGCTACCCACAGATGTCGTACCCGCTGGAGTACACGCCGCGGAAGTTCGCTGTGCACCAGGACACAGGCCACCTGGTGATTATCGAGACCGACCACAACGCCTACACCGAGGAGACCAAGCAGGCGCGCAAGCTGCAGATGGCTGAGGTGGGCTCTGGTTGACCGGTGTTTGGCGCTCAGCCTTTCCGTCGCTGTCCCTTCGGCGTGCTTGACAATGACATTGGGTAACACTGGGCTTAAAGCGTGCCTTCCTGCTGACTTTGATGGCGCCAGTTTAAATGTGATATCTTTTTTACCAGGCCAGTAGTTTTAAATATTTGACAGATCTTCCATCTTTTTAAGAAAAATCGTGGTTTTCTTTCTTGTACTTAAAAAGATAATTAGCAAGTCCATATATATTGTCCATATATATATTTCTAATGATAATGCATGGCTACACCGCCTCCCTGGCTCTGCTGGTTAAGAAGAACGGTTCAGCTTGGAATGTCCTTTGATCAAATCTGCACCGTGGTAGACTTCCTCGCCCGCTTTTTACCCGGTAGTTGGCAGTAATCTTGGCAGTCGTCACTTTGACACGGGTGATCCGGTCGCTGGGCCTTGGTATTGGGAGCGTGGTCTTGATAAGCCTCTGAGCTGATCCGCTGGACCGGTGGTACGGTCCGGGCCGCCTGCTGTCGGAGCGGTGATCTGTTCAGCGGCGAGGAGGCCACTGCTGACTGAGCCGGTGTGTACCACAGGAAATGAAGGAGGCGGCCGGCGAGGAGGAGGCAGAGCTTGCTGAGGAGATGGCGCAGGCCTTTCTCTCAGAGAACCTGCCGGAGACCATGTTCGGGGCGCCCAAGGCAGGGCCGGGTATGTGGGCGTCGGTGGTACGGGTGATGGAGGCAGCAGAGGGCCGCACCACTCACCTGCTGCGGCTGGAGCAGAACGAGGCGGCACTCAGGTAGGCTGCCACCAGCCAACATCCACGCGGCCGTCTCTCAGAACACCCAATCATTTATGCTACATGTTTTTTTTGTCATGGCACGAATGCTGTAGTAACTGCTTCTGTTCCTTTCATCTGAAACAGGAGGTAGCGCCGCCAAGTTTGTTTTTCCCAATTATCTTTTGGGTTTAAAAATGGAAGCTTCAAAAGATCACAAGGATAGCTTTGCACTGTGGATAGTCCCACCACAAACTGTCAATTTGCGCACATTTACCCCTAAGGGTCGTCGAAAGGAACAGTGTACAGGGAAAGTGTTCACCTTTTATTACCTACTGCTGGAGTTCTAAATCCCCTCCGCTTGCAAACGGAGTGTTTTTACCCGCGGCGGTCAGCGGTGTCCACCTTCCCACGCCCCTCGCTCGCTAGAATCTCGGCCCCTTCTCCTGAGTCGTGGATACGCCAGTGTCAGCACAGACTTTAGGCGACAAGCCTGTAGCCGATAACAACGCTAAGCAGCCCGTTTCACATGTTACAGGAACTCCTATAGAAAAAGAAACACTGGCTCCTGTATTGGAGCGTACCTTGGGTTTGCTCATTTTCAAACCGTACTCGTCTGCGCTGCATTACTGGCGGTGCATAAGGCATACGCAGCCCTAAAACAGCATCATCCGACCGACAGGAACAAAGTTCTTGTCACAGCATGGTGCGCGAGGAGTCCTGCACTGGTGACCACCAATGGCTTTTCGAAACCGTACCTATTATATAGTTATACAATCAAGTGGTTGCAGACCAAACGCGCAAACTGTACTGGGTTGGCCCATATCACCGTTGCAGACAGCCCAGTGTCTGAGTTAGACATGGAGAGTAGCCGCGGGAGTGTGTTTTAGAACAAAGGATCGCATGTGTAGAGTGTGCTGGCGAGCCCAGCGGCCCCGCTCCGGCGGCAGGCACCGGTGAACCGCTGCGCCTGGCCGCTAGGCCCGCAGGGGTAGAAAAGGAGAGGCTTGAGAGTTGTGCGCTTAAAAGTAGTACGCTCATGAAGCGCTGTTGCTTCGAAAAACGTGAGTTTTGGAATAAACGAAATAGGAAACCAGGGTTTTTTCCACTTCCTGTGTGCGGCTGTTTCCTCGTTTTATGTCCGGCGAAGGTGCGGACTGCAGTTCCATTTGAGTATCTGTTCCGTAAGCAAAAGCATATCAAAACGTGAGCATGTGATATGAAGGTTATACGGCAAAATTAGGGTGGGAACGTTGACGAGAGCGGGGTTGGTGACACGGGTTGAGGTCGCTTCCGGCAGTGTGGCGATGGTAAAGTTCGCCAGCCAGCCCGACACCGACACCTTCGTGCTGGTGGGCGTGGCCAAGGAGCTTCAGCTCAGTCCCCGCCACGTCGACTGCGGCTACATCTACTGCTACAAGTAAGGCCTGCTGCTACACCCACTGCTACAAGTGTGCAGCAGGGGTGCGCGCCATGTCCATCAGGGCTGCTGAGACAGGCTTTTGCCACGTTTCCCTCTTGTCAGCTTGACGTGAGGCGTATTCAACCGTTCAACAAAGCTAACAGAAAAACCAACTCAGGGCTACTATCACTGTAGTGTTAGTAACGAGGCCGCTTTGATTATGGCAAACCTCGTCCTTTAAGCATATAATTTTTCTCAACACCAGCAGATTAATTAAATGCTCATCCCTTCGTTCATCAACGCACACATAAGCCATAACTCATGTCACAAGGAATAGTTACTTTTTTTAATATTTTTGTATTCCCAACCTGGGATTATTTTTATACATTTGCACCACACACACACACTATGTACACGGCAGCGGGGATTACGCTTATCGGCACCCTTGCGGGACAGTCATGTTCGCACGCTTCCTGTCACGCGCCCCACTGTACCAGGCAGTGGAGCTATCCCGATTTCTCAGGCCCGGCGGAACAGAGGACTGCTCCGGTGACACGCGGCGAGGCCGTGCCCTCGGGCGGTGCCACCGGACCGGTGGATCTGTTTAAAGGCTGATCAGGCCCGTGCTCCCAATAACAAGGGCGCTGGTTGGTCAGCGGAAGTCCCTAGTCAAGGCGGGCACTACCCAGTGTACTGCCATCTCCTGGGTAGGAGGCGGTCGAGGAAAATGCTGCCAGAGGTCTGCTTTGATCCAAGGACCTCCCACACTTGACCGAGGCGCTTTAACCAACTGCGCCACGGCGGTGGTACAAGGAATAGTTACTAGTAGAAGGCCAGCACTCAATAACTATCGACTCTGACACGTCAAAAAGTAATAAAACAAGCGATAAGGCTAGTTTAGCACACTCGCCCGCATGGGCCCGCCGGCATGGGGCGAGACGAAGGCAGCCGCACCAACAGCGCCGCTCCTGTATCTGGCTCACGCGTTTCTAGATAGCCCGGCAACATCTTCCTCCAATCATTTGTTCACGGATACATGGCAATTACGTGTTAAAGCACGCCACATGCCTCTCAGGCTTTTGATATAATTTTACGTGTTTTGACAATACTAAAGAAAATGCAAAATCGTCTCAGGTTCTCTTTCGCAGAAAGAGAAGATTGAGTTTTCACGTTCTTCGATAATATTCATAAAACGGTTGGTTGCAAGTATCCGTTTTATAATTTCGCAGGGAATGCACCTCAATTTCATTAATGCTGCCGCCTCCACCACTCTTCTCATTGGACTGACGTAGGTTTGCCCCCCCCAACCAATCTCCTGGCTCCGCCCCCTGGTGTGCCGGTACACTGACTGGTGTGTCGGGACACTGACGGTGTCGGGACACTGACTGGGTGCCGGGACACTGACTGGGTGCCGGGACACTGACTGGGTGCCGGGACACTGACTGGGTGCCGGGACACTGACTGGGTGCCGGGACACTGACTGGGTGCCGGTACACTGACTGGGTGCCGGTACACTGACTGGTGTGCCGGGACACTGACTGGGTGCCGGGACACTGACTGGGTGCCGGGACACTGACTGGGTGCCGGGACACTGACTGGGTGCCGGGACACTGACTGGGTGCCGGGACACTGACTGGGTGCCGGGACACTGACTGGTGTGCCGGGACACTGACTGGTGTGCCGGGACACTGACTGGTGCCGGTACACTGACTGGGTGCCGGGACACTGACTGGGTGCCGGGACGCTGACTGGTGCCGGGACACTGACTGGTGTGCCGGGACACTGAATGGGTGCCCGGACACTGACTGGGTGCCGGGACGCTGACTGGTGCCCGGGGACACTGACTGGTGCCGGGACACTGACTGGTGTGCCGGGACACTGACTGGGTGCCGGGACACTGACTGGTGTGCTGAGACACTGACTGGTGTGCCGGGACACTGACTGGTGTGTGGGGACGCTGACTGGTGTGCCGGGACACTGACTGGTGTGCCGGGACACTGACTGGTGCCGGGACACTGAATGGTGTGCCGGGACACTGACTGGTGCCGGGACACTGACTGGGTGCCGGGACACTGACTGGTGTGTGGGGACGCTGACTGGTGTGCCGGGACACTGACTGGTGTGCCGGGACACTGACTGGTGCCGGACACTGACTGGTGTGTGGGGACGCTGACTGGTGTGCCGGGACACTGACTGGGTGCCGGACACTGACTGGGTGCCGGACACTGACTGGTGTGTGGGGACGCTGACTGGTGTGCCGGGACACTGACTGGGTGCCGGACACTGACTGGGTGCCGGACACTGACTGGTGCCGGGACACTGAATGGGTGCCGGACACTGAATGGTGCCGCCGGCAGGCTGGTGAGCGACGGCTCGGCGCTGCAGCTGTTGCACCGCACACAGGTGGAGGACGTGCCCACCGCCATCTGCGCCTACCAGGGTCGCGCGCTCATCAGTGTGGGCAGACTTCTCCGCATCTACGATCTCGGCAAAAAGAAAATGCTGAGGAAGTGTGAGAACAAGGTACGGGGCCGGAGCGGTTCGCAGGGCGTCCTGCGCTGCGCTGACTCCAGTTCACTGGTGGTCTCTCCCAAATCCCAAAACCTGTATAAACAAACTATTGAAAATAGCTGGTGAAGGTTGGTGTTGAAGGAAAAAATTTGACGTGGTCGTTTGTTTAAAATACTGTAAAATACTTATTGTTTCTAACGCGACTGACGCAGTGGGGTTGTGCAGTGGTCGCTGCTGCAGTCGGCTGCTGTACGGTGGTTGTTGCTGCAGTCGGCTGCTGTACGGTGGCTGTTGCTGCAGTCGGCTGCTGTACGGTGGCTGTTGATGCAGTCGGCTGGTGTGCGGTGGCTGTTGCTGCAGTCGGCTGCTGTACGGTGGTTGCTGCTGCAGTCGGCTGCTGTACGGTGGCTGTTGCTGCAGTCGGCTGCTGTACGGTGGCTGTTGCTGCAGTCGGCTGCTGTACGGTGGCTGTTGATGCAGTCGGCTGCTGTACGGTGGTTGTTGCTGCAGTCGGCTGGTGTGCGGTGGTCGCTGCTGCAGTCGGCTGCTGTACGGTGGCTGTTGCTGCAGTCGGCTGCTGTACGGTGGTTGTTGCTGCAGTCGGCTGGTGTGCGGTGGTCGCTGCTGCAGTCGGCTGCTGTACGGTGGCTGTTGCTGCAGTCGGCTGCTGTACGGTGGTTGTTGCTGCGGTCGGCTGCTGTACGGTGGTTGTTGCTGCAGTCGGCTGGTGTGCGGTGGTCGCTGCTGCAGTCGGCTGCTGTACGGTGGCTGTTGCTGCAGTCGGCTGCTGTACGGTGGTTGTTGCTGCGGTCGGCTGCTGTACGGTGGTTGTTGCTGCAGTCGGCTGGTGTACGGTGGTTGTTGCAGTCGGCTGGTGTGCGGTGGTTGCTGCTGCAGTCGGCTGCTGTACGGTGGCTGTTGCTGCAGTCGGCTGCTGTACGGTGGTTGCTGCTGCAGTCGGCTGCTGTACGGTGGCTGTTGCTGCAGTCGGCTGCTGTACGGTGGCTGTTGCTGCAGTCGGCTGCTGTACGGTGGCTGTTGATGCAGTCGGCTGCTGTACGGTGGTTGTTGCTGCAGTCGGCTGGTGTGCGGTGGTCGCTGCTGCAGTCGGCTGCTGTACGGTGGCTGTTGCTGCAGTCGGCTGCTGTACGGTTGTTGCTGCAGCAGTTGACTGCTGTACGGTGGTCGCTGCTGCAGTCGGCTGCTGTACGGTGGTTGTTGCTGGCTGTTGATGTGACGACCCCGCCTCTTCGCAGAGCATACCCAACCAGATAGTGTCGATCCAGGCGCTGGGTCAGCGGGTGTACGTGGGCGACCTGCAGCAGTCGGTGTACTTCGTGCGGTACCGGCGCCAGGAGAACCAGCTCATCGTCTTCGCCGACGACACCAACCAGCGCTGGGTGACCGCCACCTGTCTGCTCGACTACGACACCGTGGCCGCAGCCGACAAGTTCGGAAACGTGGCCGTGGTGAGTAGGCGCCCTGTTCAGGGGCCGCCGGGCGGCGCCCGGAGCCTGGCCGGCGGCGACGCACTGGGTCCTGTCGCGCCGGAGCCTGGCCGGCGGCGACACACTGGGTCCTGTCGCGCCGGAGCCTGGCCGGCGGCGACACACTGGGTCCTGTCGCGCCGGAGCCTGGCCGGCGGCGACGCACTGGGTCCTGTCGCGCCGGAGCCTGGCCGGCGGCGACGCACTGGGTCCTGTCGCGCCGGAGCCTGGCCGGCGGCGACGCACTGGGTTCTGTCGCGCCGGAGCCTGGCCGGCGGCGACACCTGGGTCCTGTCGCGCCAGAGCCTGGCCGGCGGCGACGCACTGGGTCCTGTCGCGCCGGAGCCTGGCCGGCGGCGACGCACTGGGTCCTGTCGCGCCGGAGCCTGGCCGGCGGCGACGCACTGGGTCCTGTCGCGCCGGAGCCTGGCCGGCGGCGACACACTGGGTCCTGTCGCGCCGGAGCCTGGCCGGCGGCGACGCACTGGGTCCTGTCGCGCCGGAGCCTGGCCGGCGGCGACGCACTGGGTCCTGTCGCGCCGGAGCCTGGCCGGCGGCGACACCTGGGTCCTGTCGCGCCGGAGCCTGGCCGGTGGCGACACACTGGGTCCTGTCGCGCCGGAGCCTGGCCGGCGGCGACGCACTGGGTCCTGTCGCGCCGGAGCCTGGCCGGCGGCGACACTGGGTCCTGTCGCGCCGGAGCCTGGCCGGCGGCGACGCACTGGGTCCTGTCGCGCCGGAGCCTGGCCGGCGGCGACGCACTGGGTCCTGTCGCGCCGGAGCCTGGCCGGCGGCGACGCACTGGGTCCTGTCGCGCCGGAGCCTGGCCGGCGGCGACACACTGGGTCCTGTCGCGCACTGGGCGCTGGATACAATACACCCTTCATTCGCTGTCCCTTCATTGATAGTTCAGCCCGCGGGCGACAGTGCTTTAACCCGCATACGTATAGTCGGTCTTCGAGCAACAGGCAATGCCCACTGAATGCTGGAGGGCGGTCCTAGTTGGGATTGTAGACCTGAGTGAAGCCGTGCGGCTGGTGGGTGGGCGAGCAGTGACGTGAAGGCGGTGACGGCAGCTGCGACTGCCCTCCGGCGTCAGCGATGACGTGGACGAGGACCCCACCGGCAACAAGGCGCTGTGGGACCGCGGCCTGCTGGGCGGCGCGGCGCAGAAGGCCGACCTGCTCAGTCAGTTTCACATCGGCGAGACGGTGCTGTCTCTACAGGTCAGTACCCCGGCCGAATCTGCCGCAGTTCCACATCGGCGAGACGGTGCTGTCTCTGCAGGTCAGTCCCCCCCGGCCGAATCTGCCGCAGTTCCACATCGGCGGGACGGTGCTGTCTCTACAGGTCAGTCCCCCCGGCCGAATCTGCCTCAGTTCCACATCGGCGAGACGGTGCTGTCTCTACAGGTCAGTCCCCCCGGCCGAATCTGCCGCAGTTCCACATCGGCGAGACGGTGTTGTCTCTACAGGTCAGTCCCCCCGGCCGAATCTGCCGCAGTTCCACATCGGCGAGACGGTGCTGTCTCTGCAAGTCAGTCAAAATCAATATCCAGATTGATAGGTGCATGGTCTTTTATGGATAGTCAGACGTGTTAGGCTCGTTAGGCAATCCTCACCGATGGAAAGAGGCGCACTAATGTCCGTTAACCCGTGTCTGGCACAGGTTTGAACTGGAACTTACCAGGCACGGGGTTGGGGGACCTTCTCAAGTGAAAAAATCTGCATTTCTAGTGCTCAAATAAACGTCAAATATGCCTTAATTACGTCATAATGCGGTCATCAAATCTGTAAAATGGTTATTATTCTTCCATAAGTAGTTATATGGGTCCATGCTGTCGTTGAAAAGCTCGAGAGCTACCCAACCGATGTTCTCCGCCAAAACTGCAGTCGACAGCCCGGTCCATAACGACCCAGTCACGGCATTTCTTATTACTCCAAATCATTCGTGACGTCATAATTCCCGTAAATATATGGAAATTGTCGTATCTCAGCTTTATCCTACTCCGTTAGAATACTCGAGGCTGGATTGCACTTTTAATGGACCGAGATGAGAGTCAATTAACATACAAATGCTCTCATTTCTTCCTGATAAAATATTTACACACATGACGTCATAACATGAACATTTATGCAGCTTTCAAGGAAAGTGTAAAAATATAGTTATCAGTGCGATTCAAACTGCTTAATCTTGGTCCAAATTGGATTTTCAAGGACAGCATGGGGCCATATAAATACTTATGCAAGAATAATAACCATTTTACAGATTTCATGACCGCATTATGACGTATTTACGGCACATTTGACGTTTATTTGAGGACGTCTAGCTAGAAATGCCGAATTTTTCAATACGATATATGTGTTATTGCTCCTGATTTCAGAAAGTAGCTGAAAACCAAAATCTAGTTTCTCAGCTCTAAAAATGACGTCATTATATAGAAAACAGTTGACAGCCTAAAAGATCCTGTTTTGACTGCAGAGTTTTGTAACATTTGGTTCGGATTTACACGGCATCTACAGACCCCATTTATATTATTCATGCATCAATCCAGGACCGTATAAAAATTACAGATCGTAATGACGTCATCAACAAGTATCTTACGATGGGAACAATGCCTCTAACTGGTAACAGTCTGCTAATGAGTGCATCAAGTGCGCTTGTCGCAGCCCATAAAAACGGAAACAGTCTCCTCGTAGTTTTCGGGAAAAATGAGATATAACTTAAGCAATGTATATATATATATATATATATATATATATATATATATATATATATATATATATATATATATATATATATATATATATATATAGACCGGGTAAACTTTCCCAAAAACCTTACAGGGGCAAGTATCCGCCCCCGCACCGGGGTGGGTTCAAGTATTGAGTTGTTTTCTACCATACCGATAGAAGTGACGCTAGCATGTAGTTGGAGAGCAGCGGTGTTGAGCGAGAAGAGTCGCTGCGGCGGCCCCAGTGGAGTGGCGGGCCTGTGGCCGGCTGGTGAGCTGACCTGCGGCGTCCGTCTGTCGCTCAGAGAGCCACGCTGATTCCCGGCGGCAGCGAGTCACTCGTCTACACCACCATCTCGGGCACGGTGGGCGTGCTGGTGCCCTTCACCTCGCACGAGGACATGGACTTCTTCCAGCACCTGGAGATGCACATGCGGTCAGAGAACGCGCCACTGTGCGGTCGCGACCATCTCTCGTTCCGCAGCTATTACTTCCCGGTCAAGGTAAGCCGCAGAGCCCGCTACTGTGACGGCCGCCCCTGGTCCGCTCCCTATGGCGTTGACTGGAAACAAACGACTTCAAAATACACCGTGGCCTACCAAATGTCCAAAAAGTTCCTAATCGTAATCAAAACTTAGTTCCCTATTGAACTTAAGGTGTGATCAGATCGCTAGATCAAACTTTTTTCCGCTGATACCGTTTCACAAAAATTTCGGTGAGGTCTCGGCCCGGCCCGGTGACCCAGACCTGAAATGTTTTGTAAAAGTAACGCAAATTTTCGGGGATGCACATTGCACTTGCAACAGCGTCCCACGCCGCTGTTTCCCGGCTGCTTTGGAAACCCCGAGGGAAGGCTCGATTGATTATTGGGGCTTAAGGGCGCACCAACCTTAGTGGCTATATAGCGCCCTCCGAGGGAATGCTCAAACACCCCAAAAGGGTAAGGGTTAAAAAACGCTTGAAAACTGCAATCATTGGGGTTTACCAAACCACTAACTGCTACGGTGATGTGGCGCCAATTCGCGTCCTGCTGGAAGGAACTGTGTAGCCCAGATCTCACCTTATTCAGAGAACCCTATAGGACTATAACGCAGGGAACTTGTCAGCGAATTGGCCCCCTAGAACCACTGAGCTAGCCGTCCCCTGGAAACCCAATTGACACGGGTGCCCGCCTTAAAACAATCCATGATTGAAAAGAAAACAAACCGTATCAATTCAATACCTGCTCTGCTTGAAACGTGTAAAAACACGCGTGTATATCGGACTGTGAGGATGTGCCCGTTTGAGCAATAAAAAGTGTCCTTTTTCGTCATTGGCCCCCAGTGAAACTTTGGAAAATGCACTGGCTCTGAGGGCTACTAGCTAGCTGAAGGGAATATTGTTACTTTGAGGCTTAGCGGCTAGCTGTTACTGTTGATTTACATCTCGATCACTGCCGACTTGACTCGCGCTGGCGGTCTGAGTAGCGTACAACTGTTGATTTACATCTCGATCACTGCCGACTTGACTCGCGCTGGCGGTCTGAGTAGCGTACATTGTGAAGTGTTTCCCCGCGCCAGAGCGGTCCGGCGCGGCTGACGGCGTGCCGGTCCGGCTGACTGTTGTGCCGCTCCTCAGAACGTGCCGGTCCGACTGACGGCTGTGCCACTCCTCAGAACGTGCCGGTCCGGCTGACGGCTGTGCCGCTCCTCAGAACGTGCCGGTCCGACTGACGGCTGTGCCGCTCCTCAGAACGTGCCGGTCCGACTGACGGCTGTGCCGCTCCTCAGAACGTGCCGGTCCGACTGACGGCTGTGCCGCTCCTCAGAACGTGCCGGTCCGACTGACGGCTGTGCCGCTCCTCAGAACGTGCCGGTCCGACTGACGGCTGTGCCGCTCCTCAGAACGTGCCGGTCCGACTGACGGCTGTGCCGCTCCTCAGAACGTGCCGGTCCGACTGACGGCTGTGCCGCTCCTCAGAACGTGCCGGTCCGACTGACGGCTGTGCCTCTCCTCAGAACGTGCCGGTCCGACTGACGGCTGTGCCGCTCCTCAGAACGTGCCGGTCCGACTGACGGCTGTGCCTCTCCTCAGAACGTGCCGGTCCGACTGACGGCTGTGCCTCTCCTCATAACGTGCCGGTCCGACTGACGGCTGTGCCGCTCCTCAGAACGTGCCGGTCCGACTGACGGCTGTGCCGCTCCTCAGAACGTGCCGGTCCGACTGACGGCTGTGCCGCTCCTCAGAACGTGCCGGTCCGACTGACGGCTGTGCCGCTCCTCAGAACGTGCCGGTCCGACTGACGGCTGTGCCTCTCCTCAGAACGTGCCGGTCCGACTGACGGCTGTGCCTCTCCTCAGAACGTGCCGGTCCGACTGACGGCTGTGCCGCTCCTCAGAACGTGCGGGTCCGACTGACGGCTGTGCCGCTCCTCAGAACGTGCCGATCCGACTGACGGCTGTGCCGCTCCTCAGAACGTGCCGGTCCGACTGACGGCTGTGCCGCTCCTCAGAACGTGCCGGTCCGACTGACGGCTGTGCCGCTCCTCAGAACGTGCCGGTCCGACTGACGGCTGTGCCGCTCCTCAGAACGTGCCGGTCCGACTGACGGCTGTGCCGCTCCTCAGAACGTGCTGGTCCGACTGACGGCTGTGCCGCTCCTCAGAACGTGCCGGTCCGACTGACGGCTGTGCCGCTCCTCAGAACGTGCCGGTCCGACTGACGGCTGTGCCGCTCCTCAGAACGTGCCGGTCCGACTGACGGCTGTGCCGCTCCTCAGAACGTGCTGGTCCGACTGACGGCTGTGCCGCTCCTCAGAACGTGCCGGTCCGACTGACGGCTGTGCCACTCCTCAGAACGTGCTGGTCCGACTGACGGCTGTGCCACTCCTCAGAACGTGCCGGACCGACTGACGGCTGTGCCGCTCCTCAGAACGTGCTGGACGGTGACCTGTGTGAACAGTACAACACCATCGACGGCGCCAAACAGAAAGCCATCGCCGAGGACCTGGACCGCACCTCCAGCGAGGTCAGCAAGAAGCTGGAGGACATTCGTACCCGCTACGCCTTCTAGGGCGACGCTCTCGAGGTCCAGTGGCGGGCAGAGCTGCCTGTGCGGGTCTGTCTCGTGTGCGAGTATCATCTTTCACCAAACATCCAATATAATGTCACATGTCCCATTGCCGGCGTATGTGTGTGCTTTGTCCTTGCACTGGGGAGTGAAAAAGCGTGGTGGCCAGATTTCAGAGAAGTCCGATGTTGGCCCTCCAGCACATACTGACGCCACCCCCCGCTCCAGCTGGGCGACCATGGACTTCATTGCCGCGATCCTATCTGAGAACCACTCCGCTACGCATTTGAAGACACGTGACTGCGCCTCACAATTCACAGCACATTCTTATGTGTATTGAAGGCAAAACGCAACAGGTAAGGTAGGCGTGTTACGTGCAGTTCGAACGCGGCCGTCACTAGAGTCAGTCTGTCAGCTGGCACAGCGTGTGGCCAGCTGGTTACAGACGGCTTCCTCCAGAGAGCCGACGGCCAGCTCCTCCGCCGTCAGCTGGTACAGCTGTCTGACAGCTGCCGGGTCGCAGAGCTGCGGCAGGTCGGCAGCCGGCGCCGGCGCCGCCCGCAGCGCCGCCGCCAGCTGCAGCAGCGGCTCCCGCTGCCTCACGGACACCGCCGCCACCGCCGTGTCCTCGTCGGCGGCACCGAACTGTCGCAGCGCCTCCGAGATCTGCCGGCCACACGACACCGTCACCGCACTGACCACTTGACCAGCCGGGATCTGCCGGCCACACCACAGTCACCGCACTGACCAGCCGGGATCTGCCGGCCAGCTTTGGTGCGGGCAGTAGGGGACTGCCAACAGCATGCTGCCAGGTCCTGAACACATATTTGGTATTATATATTCTACTCTGAGCTCAAGGGCAGCAATACAAATTGTGGATCATATGCCCCCCATCAGTTCGGTAAATAGCTTAATCAAACGGGGGCTAATTCTAATGTCAGGTCTAGATAGGCACTATTAGGTACTATAGGTCTAGTCAAGATAATTATATTTTCATATTTCTTATTTTGGTGTCTTTATAGTAGCTCACCTAACCCCCGCCACATAAGGTGTCCAACGATCCACCTTCGGCCCTCTGGGTGGGTTCCCAATACCCCTGCCCCATCGACCTCGGCTCCTGTACAGGATAGCAAAAAAAAAAAACACGGACGGTGGTAGATCAGCTCATTATAAACAGTGGCGGATCCAAGGGGGGCAAAAAGGCATTTGCCCCCCCCAACGGAAAAGCTCGAGGCAAAACTATATGTTAAGTTCAGTGTAAATATTGGACCTTCGAGTGGAAAAAGTATCTCGAGCCCATATTTTGTCTCCCGTGACGTTTTTCTTTTCTTTTCGTCTCAAACGTAAAAATCCTACCGGCAAGTGATATTGTAGCACAGCTTTCACGGCGTGATTTTTTTTTTTGCTTTTCGATTTTTGACATTGGTTTGCCCCTCCCAAACCGACCGGCTAGATCCACCACTGATTATAAATATAACGAAACAACATCATACAGTTTTGGGCTCCAGCCAATATTGAGGTCAAGCCACGTCAAAGAATGTGACGGGTTAAATAATTTTGGGCTCTAGCATCTTACTGGCTTGCTAAAAGCTGGTACCTTGGGCTTCATTCGATTGCTCCTGCGAAAGAAAATTGAAAGATACTAAAAACGAAGGAACATGATCATACTAGGTACAAATGCGCTAACCTAGGGGCAGCTCAGGCTCACCAGTTTATCTAAAGTGGTCAATTTTCAGATCAATCAACTCGCAAGGGCAACATAAGAGCAATTGTATCAAAACAAAAACTCCCGACGCTTCTTCCTGGAAAGTCATTGCCGCGAGCTTGAAAACCTGTCGGTCCTCGAGGCCGCGCGTCAAATCTTATAACTTGATCTTGTCTCGTGTCATGGTGGTACTCAACAGACTCTAAACAGATTTCGCAACTCGCTTGGTTGGTGACAAGCACGTTTCGGACAAGACACAATTGATGGTAATTCACCAGTTCATTCACACCAGGAAGTTCGAGACGACGAACATGCAGCCTATGCGATCTAACTTTCGTTTGCCAGTGGGTACCCGAGCCGAAAAATTTGAGCATTTGAATTCTATGAAGCTGCGTTGTCCGGGAAGTTCCGTAAATGGAGATACAATATCGAGTGGATGAAATGAATAACGCGTTAATGAGCTGTTTGAGCACCGAGCGGTGGATGCTATTTCTCAAATTGAAGAGACCTATCAGCATTCCAGTGCAGTTGCTGACAATGTTGTCAACGTGGGCATTGTAAGTAAGCGTCCGTCCACACACAGGCCCAGGTGTTTCCCGTCTCTGCTCTCCGTGACGGCAAGGTTGGCTACTCGGATGGTAATGGGGGATAATCCCTTTGGCGTGCCTGGGGTTCCAAAAACAATGAGCTGAGGCTTAGACGTGTTTAATTTTAGGCTGTTTTGCGCAAACCAATCAAATAGTAGTGCCAGTTAATTTTCGAGGTCCTTGATTATTTGCATGACGTGGCGTTTGCGGGCGGATATTAGAATTTGGGTATCGTCGGCGTACTGGGCGATTTTTGTCTTCTCAGTATATAAATTCAGCTCGTTAGCAAATATAGAAAATAACAAGCAGGACAACGAGACGCCTTGATATGGTTTTTGGGTTGAGCGGAGTGAGATAATGCGCGTGAGAGTGGAAATACAAGTGTGAAAAATTAACGATGTCGCATAAAACGTGGTGAATGCCGTAAAATGTCTTTTGGAACATCGTGATGTTAAAATCCGTGATATCTACTGATACAGATGAATTCATGCTGCGCACAGTAATGCACAAATCATTTGCCGAAATCGGCCTCACCCTAAAACCCACGCAGGCACACGCGGTAACCTCAAAACGTAAACTTTCAGCGGCCGGCCGCGCGCAAATGATTTTGGATTTTAATTCCTGACCCGATATTCGTACTCTGCGCCTGAAAATGCATCTGAGCAGATGTGGGGACAAAAATGAACTTTTTGCAAAACCGGCCAGCCTAATGTTCAATTAACATTACAGAAAAGGCTCAAGTCCTAACAGCGCAGGCGGGTATTTTTGGAGGAAGAAATGTCACCAAAATCTGCTGTGCGAGAACTGGTCCCAACTGTTTCAAACCAGCCAACGCAAGCCAATACTGGTACGAGAAAAAAAATTATCTCTTTAGGGATAATTTTTGTCATTTTGGACGAGGACATTCGAACTTTCCTAACCTGTTTTCCTGGTGAGAGAGAAAAGATGATCTCAGTGTTGATATTCTTGGTCTTCATAGTACCGTCTTCTTGGTTGTGAAGAGCTGTGTTTGCAGCAACTAGAAGCTGAAACAATGACACCACCTGAAACCGAGGTTTCGTATCGTGGGTAAACCAAGCCGTACGGATTGAACTTCAATCGTTTGGCAAGGAAAGGCGACCGTAGGCGTAGTAACAGGCAGGGGGCAAGAGTGATTACGACCCCCAATATGTAACATTCCTCACCATTAACCTTATGGTGGTGACTGGAAAGAAATGACAAACGTACACGTCATATTGCCCACCCCTGTCCATTTATCGAGCCTTTCTATACGCTCAGCAAGACAGCTTATAAATGTAAAGCTTGTTTAAAGCTGTGATCTAACCTGGAAATGGTCCTTTGTTTGATTTATCAGGTTTCTATCGCCATTACCAGTGGCGAATCCAGGGGGGCAAGGTTTCGGTGCTTCAACTCTGAACTTCAAACAGGACCTTCAGTGTAAACATTGGGCCTTGGATAGCAAGAAAAAGCATGTGGCCACACGTTTCACTCAGTTTGTTCCTTATCCACTTTTGCTTGCCCCCCAAACCTGCCGACTAGATCCGCTATTGGCCATTACTGGAAATTATATTAGACAGTTGTCCAATGTGTTAAATTCTCCCATCTCACATAACAGGAAAATATGTGGTAGGAATAGAATATTGAGTTTTTTCGAACTAGATGTACCCGTCTCAGGATGGCACAGTTTCAATATTGAGCTGATACCCACCGTTACTTTTGCTGAGGACTGTACCCAAATACAGAGTAAACAACACAATTGTCATTGCTAACCTACACAAACTTTGTCACATTGACATTCCTCACACCTTCTTACCTTCTTGGCGGAAATGAGGGCGACAGAAATTTTCCCCTTCATGAGCATTGGTTTCAGCTCCGAAATGTTTTCTACATTTTTGAACACACCAACAAATACAGGTATTTCCCTGTCTCTAACTTTTAATACACATTCCTCTACCATTGTGAGCAATTCATCTGTAGAGCTCGACATTCTTGAGCACAGAAAAGACTTGTGACTGCAGCAATTATTCGCCGGCGGCCGCTCTGCTGGCGGACGTCCTTCCTGGTGATCCCTGTGCCCAGATAATGCTGTAAATAACACAGAGTGCAAGTTGGATGTACAAGAACTAATTCCCCTCTCGACACACATGACTTAATAGAACTTAGCATAACATCATAACCAATCCTGACCTAATCTTGTCCCGAATCAGTGAGCCGGCCTACGGTGCACCTAACCTACCTGTGGCACTTTCATCTTTGTTGGCCACTGCCTTCTCAGGGCTCAAATCCGTCTGTTTCATTTTCTCAGGACTCATCCGTTCAAATCCGCTCAGACTCACGTTCTGTCCCCATTCACAAGCATGCCGCTTCCTTTTCATTTCATGCACCTAATCCTATACTGCATTCACCTACCATTTAATTGGTACATTTAGATACAAATTCAGTACAATTTCCCAATGTATTTACTACAGAACCTGAGCAGCAGCGACCATGTTGCAGCAGTATGAGATCCAGTTGGCAAAGTGCTACATAAGAGCACATGTGAATATGTGTGCATCCCAAAAATTTGAAGTATAAGGAATTTAATGATAATGTTAACTGTGAAGCCTGCTAATGCAGGTGTATAATTTCTGTAAATATTTACTTTCAAAGAATTACATAAATATAAAGGACTTCTCCACTAGTGAAAATGAACAACGTTCGGAGCTTTCGGCTTTATTTTGTCAGCCTTCGTCAGCGAGTGGTCGGATCGATTCGTGAGACTTGTCTTCGGGAAAACGAGAAAACGAAGAGACTTGTCTTCCGATGTCCACCGATCGATCCGACCACTCGCTGACGAAGGCTGATAAATATAGCCGAAAGCTCCGAACGTTTATCATTTTCACTAGTGGAGAAGTCCTTTATATTTATGTAATTCATTCACATCCACTTATCATGTCATTTCGATGATTTTGGCAAGGCACCCATGTCATTTCAGTACTTTCAAACATGTATTCAGGGCCCCATTTCATAAAAGTTGTAGAAATGCAGCATGTTTTACACCACATTCACCTGCAAAGTTACGCCGTACTCAGAATCACGTTTCACAAAGAGCGGTGACATTCACGCGAAAGCGGCGTAGATATCAAATGCAGCGTGAATTACGCCCAATTCCAGAATGGAATTACCCCTTTCGAATATGGCATATAACTGCTTTATTTACATTAAAAAGGGCATATGTATTTTTCAATGAATTATTTGAATAAAATTATGGTACTTATTTGCTTTTATTCGATTTTTAAGTTTCTAATGCACTTTTACAATTACTGCGGAGGAAGATGCACTAACAGCTGACACAATAAAAACACGATGTATTTGTTTTTGGCAGTACCCCATTTTTTAGGTTGTTACTGTCAAGAAGGCCCTAAAAAGGGTTATTGTATTGTTGTGCGAGTGTAGTTCAGTGGAATTTGAGGTGAATTGTGTTTACTAATCATGAGTGAACTGTGAAAGGTCTGTGAACCTTATAATTTCGTGAAACTGGGAAAGGAATAGTGAGTAAACATCTTTGAAGAATAACTAGATCAAGATGCTGGTACTTAGGTACATAGGTATATCATAATTTTCGCCAGAGGCCTCAGTAGAGATACTTGGATTTTATTGGTGACAGATACCTTAAATTGAATTTTTACCCTCCATAGACTCCATATAACACTTTGTCAGTGGCAGCCTATCTAGGGTTCTGTCCTCACTAGACTGTAAAATAACAGTAACGGCAGAAAGTCTAAAGTAAAAATCAATGTCAGCTTTCCTGTGTATTTGCATCAATAGCTATCATAATTTTTGGCATACCAAATGGCCATAGAACTCTACATATCAGCTCAATTTGGCATGTGCAACTTGCACTTCATACCTGTGCAAGGAAGAACTTGCACACCTTTTTTATTTAAGTTTATTTTACATTAATGACTCTTTTTGCCCTTCACTACACTACCTAATTTTGCCCCAGATTCAGAATTTTATAAGAAATTATATATATATTTTTCTTTAATATTTTGGTTCCCTTCCGGGAACATTTTGTGTTAGAGCTAGTCTCATTCAACAACGCACCACACTATGACAGAGCGGAAGTTTCCATTGCCGGCACCCTAACGGGACAGCGGCACCGCACTCGGCGGGCCATAGGCGCTCCGGTCTCCCGCCGCAGCGCCCGGCACAGGCCGAGCCCTCACATGAGGGCCGCGGGCGGAGACCAGACCGGTGGATCACTTAAAGGCCGATCAGGCCCGTGCACCCACAAACAGGACGCCGGCTGGCACGGCGTTGATTCCACTGCTGCGGCGCGCACTCCCCAGTGTACCGCTATTTCGGGTAGGAGGCGGCCGCGGAAAAGGCTGCCACAGGTCAGCCTTGATCCAGGGGCCTTCCACACCCAAGCGTGGCGCCTTTGCCAGCTGCGCCACGGGGTGGCAAAATTATATATTTTTCATGTTTTGCTTCATTGTCTGTTAAATGTTACGCTGCTATATCTTGCATAACTTTTCAGGAGTGTTTTACATATTCAACGTACATGTTGTCTGCTATATGAAACAATATTGGCAATATTCTACGCTGCATTCCAGTACAGCGTAGTTTAGAGCAGCGTAACTTTGCAAGTAGTTGTATTTTACGCTGCATTTTTGTGAAACAAGATTGTGGTGTATTATTCACTTTCTACGCTGCATTATGCTACTTCTACGCTATAAGCATAAGTTACGCCTTTTATGAAATGGGGCCCAGGTACGCCACATCCCATTCACGACCCATGTCAGAACAAAAACACTTGACAGGATTGGAAGAAAATGAGGGACGACGGAAAACGAGCATGGGAGAGCGAAGAGATACATGAGGATTCGAGAAAATAATTTAAGAAACTTAGTGACAATGTCTACTGGAACAAAGAGAATGAAGCCTGTCAATACATATGATGTATAATTTCAGTAAAAATTGTTTTCGAACATGTATTCAGGTACGCCACATCTCATACACAACACAAGTCAGAAGGAAAACAAGACAGGATTGAAAGAAAATGAGGAACGCCGGAGTACGAACATAGGCGAGTGAAGAAATACATGGGGATTCGAGAAAAGAAGATAGAACACAATGGACGGCGATTTGTGAACGGAGTATGCGTGGTGAGCGGAACGGTAGCCGCGTACGAGGGCTCCGAGAGGACGGACGCGGGAACGCGGGCATGTACGGGAGGGGGAGTAGTGGAAGAGCGAGCCACAGACGGAGTACGGGAGGCTGACGACCGACGTGGGGGGGTCTACATTTCTAGCACACCACTAATGTCTGTTTTGAATCCGTACATGTATATTCAAATCACACAAAGCACAATTGTTAAACGATACAAAACACTGGGAAGATACAGTCATAGGAAAGACAAGTGGCTGGAGTTAAATTTAAAAGACACTCCTTAGGGAGGACGAGGTGAACAGGGACACCAGAGCTTGGGGCACTCGCGACGGCGACGAGGCCAGGGGCGCAGCGGAGCGCGCACAACCCATCGGTGGGGGGGCGCGACGCAGCGGCGGAGGAAGCTCAACGCAGCGGCAAAGTGGGTGCGACGCAGCGGCGGAGGGAGCCCGATGTAACGGCGGAGGGAGCGCGGCGCAACGGCGGAGGAAACGCGGCGAGCGGCGGGGGAGCGCGACGCCGCGGGCGGATGGCACGTCAGTTTGCTTTGATCTACGGCGCACGAGTCCAAATTTCTGAGGGGCATTCTGGTGTTCGGGGACAGAGTGGAGAGGACGATTTATTTAAGCACAGCTTCACATAAATATACAATTTAGTTTAAATAATAATTGTTGTATTATGAAAATTTTTTTAATGAATAATTTTTCTAAAATTCAATACAGCTTTTTGTTTAATAACACAAACGTTTTACCCTCTGCAGACTACTCTCCCTCAGTCTGCAGAACGGCAGGTGACTGACGAGGCGCTGGGGCAGCAAAGCCGCCCCAATCGGGGCAGAAATTGGTTGCGGGCCAGACTCCTCAAAGGGGGTCATATTTTACCGATACAAGTTTTATTTGCTCCATTTTAGACGAGACACCAATAAATAAAATACAACCGTACATCCGACCCGACGAGACGACGTACTCACGACGCTCCACGTACCAAAGCAATAGAAACTCACGTACAGTGCGTACAGCAGCTATCATGCATTGATGATGCACGATTTCAAAGATACCTTTATTCAAAGGTACCTATATTTAAGAGCGAAGTCTTTTCGCCCCAGTGACATCATTTGCCCTGCTTTCAAGCCGTATCAATCGATGTTATTAAAAATATTTCAATTGACAATTATATGCAAATAACATGTTTTTCACGGCTAAAACATTTGTTCCCTTTTGTTTTCCCACATTTACATGAACGCATCGCAGAACTTGGAATATTTTCAAAGAACCAACCGAAGAAAGATCCTCCTACGCCCATGTGACGTCAAATCATGGACCGGCATTCGTTCTTGGCAGGGGCTGGCATGATTAGCCGGCCTTTGGCGACCAAAAACTGCGGAGGAAATACAAAAAACTATATACAGGAAATTGTATTTTGCGTTCTTTGATTGTTTTATGTAACTAAAGTTAAGTTTATACTACAAAATTAGAAAATAATTCTAGATATAACTTTTGAAGGCACCCATTGTCTGATTTTCTTACTCACTTCCAGGAACTTTACATCAATTAAGAAATTCCTTTATCTGGTATCTTTGAACCATACTTCGTTTGATGACAAATATGACGCTTTTGAGACAAATTAACTTTTCCAGCGCAAGTTTAACTAATGATTTTCGTTTCTTTTCTTTATTTTTCTTCTTCCATCTGTGATTACCCAGACTGACTGCTACCCCAAGTACTACAACCTGCCCCAAGAGCCCCCTCTGCCCCAAGCTCGACCAAAAGCTGCCCCAAATCGGTAGGTCTGCCCGAGGCTGCCCCAACGAGATCTCGTCAAAATCCGCCTTGTTCTGCAGTCTGGCTCTCCCTTACATCTGCACTGTAAGGAAAGTCTTTACCATCACCCTGCCATGTGCTGCCAGACCTGACCGGATATGGATTGACAAAAAGCAGATTGAACCTTAGGAAATGGTCCCTCTTGCGAAAATCCAAGAGCTTTTGGTGCCAGACATTTTTCCAGAAAATACCTACTGGCCTTGAAAAATACCCAGGAAAAATGATGTAAGAAAAATGTGCCCAATGTGCTATTATTGCCTTGTTCTTTTATGGACAATTATGACTCAGGTGTTTCAACCCTTGTCTTGGGTAATTTTTGACAAAGCACCTGGCATCAAAAGCACACGGATGTTCGCAAGAGGGCCTGGACCATCCCCTAAGTTCCCATTGCCTATTGCCATCCAGACAGCTGAATCAGGCTGCGACCACACATTTGAATTTGATCACAGCAGCAGATAAGGAGAACACTGAAATGCCTGTAAAGATAATAAAATGGTATACATGGAAATCTTTAAAATGGACAGCAAAAAAATTCACTTCACCTCACTTCACAACAATAATATCTACCACCACTTTATAATTGAAAATGGATGGTTTTGTATTTGTTTCCTTACACTTGACTTAAAACCTGCCAATGTTGGGTTAAGAGAGTGGTATTATTTTACAATTAGGTGAGGAACACCTTGTTTCCACATGACACCAGAACATGACTGAATTGCTCTCTCATAGCCCTGGTTCACTGCTGAGGTACATGTAATGTACATGGCTCTGAGCAGGGGGGGCGGTGTCAATTTTACAGGAAATAATTTTGAAAACAAAGCATACATCATACTGGAGCCTCCTCTGGGACAGGCTTTACATGTTCCTCGAACTTCTGGAAGTATCTAATTGGATTTATCCCTGTATATTTTTATATACGTTCACTTGTTTAACCCCGTCCATCTCCCCCCATCCGAGCACGAAATTAAAACATGCAAAATTCCGACGAACATTAAAAAATACAACAGACGCCAATGCCTGTAAATGTAGAACAGACGCGATGCCTCTCACTCTCTCTCCGACAAGACAAAGGCAACTACCGCGCCGGAAAACATACAAAACAAACAGATACCATATCGCTACCAGGAGAGGGTAATGAAGGGGTGACGTCATGAAATTCACAACGGCACAAAGGAATCTCGTGGTAAAGTAAAGGTATCTAACTGTGGACCCAGGCCGCCGGGCGGAGCGCGCCGACTGATCATTGATTGCTGGCAATTTCACGCTCGCGCCGGAACCCAACTAGAGATACAAATGCTTCCAGTAATGGGCCGAAAAACTGAAACGGGCGCGTTTTGGTGGATAACGGGCGATGAAACCTGATTTTAGTATTGGAAGCGGGGAGTCGAGGCATAGGCGAATTCGGGATTGCCGATCGGGGAGGACACCTTCGGGGGAGTGCCATCCGTCCGGGGGGCGCCACTTTTGACCGGCAAACCTATCAGATGGGCGCAAAACCCTATCGGTGGGCGCCGATTTTCGCATCCTGGGGGTGGGGATGGGGTGTTGTTGGTTCGCATCGCGAAGTTGGTGGGTGGGAACTGACATTTCAGGGGGGGCCCCATCGACCTTTCAGGGGGCGCCGTGACCATTTCAGGGGGCACCGAGAGGGTCTATCGGGGTGGGGGTGCACGTGCCCTCTTGCCCCCCCTGGATCCACCTATGAGTCGAGGGCATCAACAGATTTTCATGAAATGATATTGGTATATCCAAGATTGCTCAGTAATGAGCCAGTGGAGGTGCTCTATTACCCTGGTGGTGGCGCTTGAACATTATGATGCCAGCTTCTAGGTAAGGAGGTAAGGAGGTCGCCAATGCGTTTTACCTGATAGGGGACAGGGGCAGATCCGGCAATTTAGCTCGAGAGCGGGGCAAAAGAAAAAACATTTTTCGGTGGGTTGTGGGAACAGTTATGCAAACAGTATGTAGGTAAAAGGAAAGATTCAAGGATAGGTAGGTAGGTAAGTAAGCCGAGAAGGGCAAGTTGCTGACGAGGGCTTGCCATGTCAAGGACAGCTTCGGCACTTCATTTCTTATGACGTACAATTTCTCCGGGTACGATCGATTCGAGAACGGATTTTTTTCTAGAAATTCATCCACCAGATTTGTTGCCATGACTCACATCCTTCATAAGGGTTTCACAAATCACATATATTTCCAATAATTGCCAAACAACTGTACCGCACTCGAGAAGGCTAGAAATCCGTGAATACAAGAATGTCAATAAACAAATCAGCTGTCGTCTAGGTCATAAGGAGTAGCAGCGCGCGTGCCAGAAATACTTAGCCAGGGGTAATAGAGGACTAAGTATGCCTTGGGCCAGCTTAGATCAGGGTAATAGAGGACTAGGTATGCCTAATTAGCTGTTTTAACGAGTCAGTACTCCTGTCCGAATGCATGAGGTATTGGAGATGTCAATAAAAAAACACATGTTAGATTCGCCACAGGCTTAGGGAGATTCAGCTGAATCGCGAAGTGCCTCACCTCGCATTTGTTGATGGTTTGCGCTGCCGTACGCGGACTGTCAGAGATACAAATCATTCACTCTATGACGAAGTAATCCGAAAAAGGAATATCCTCTGTAGCTTAACACGCGCCCCGCTTGGGTCCCTGGCATGACGCGCCCCGCTGGGGGGGCGTTTTTCGCCCCCTCCGTATCTCATTCCCCACGCTAAAGGAAAATTACGGATGGCCTTTGAAAGCTCTTGACGAGACGATAAGATTTTATACGAATAATTTTTAAGTCAGGTCAATATTAAGGTCAGCATAGGTCAAAGAAGGTTCCATAGGCTTACAACAGAGCAGTGTACGTTTCCCTCTAGATTTTCCCTCAGGGAAGCTAGAGCAAATATTTATACATCATTGGATTTCTCTCATCGCGGCGAATCGAATGATGTATAATATGACCTTGCTAGGTCAAATAGTGAAAATTACCTGACCTCGAGCTAGGTCAGGATCAGAGTGACCTGGTATGGTCATGCTGCATATCAATCGACTCCCCGTGACAATATAAGCACAATAAAAGCAAAATGGGAGCTTTATCTCAATTTGGTGAGAATTCATTGGCAAAACAATCACACTATGCTCGCGTGACCTGGCATGACCTTTGAGAGGTCATATGCTCAAAACCTCAATTATATGGTCATGATCGTGGTTTGAATAGACGGTTTGAGGATTTTCAGCTTTATCTCTCCAGTATTTACTGAAAACGAGCCCAAACTATTTTTCACCAGACTTATAATGGGGTGAGCAAAAATTGACCCCACCTTAGGTCAACAATATTGAAATTCTGAGACAGTAGATTTGTAGACCCTAATGACTTTATCATATTGTGGAAGTTTGAAACTGATCGGTTCGCTGATGCTCCCTGGGCGCCGCTTCAAACTAGTGATTTTAGGTTTTGAGAATAGCTCCTTGACCTGACATGACCTTAACTTAAATTTTACAATCTGACCAAATTTTTAACAAATTTGGTACACATCTGACCAAATTTTGTCAGGGATAAGGTACTGTAAGTTTCGTTGCTCTGCGTCTCTTCGTTTTTGCGTTATCTGAAGAAAACCAGGTTGGGGCGAATTTCGCCCCCCCCAGCGGGACGCGTGTTAAACATCGAGTCGAATTATATTTTGCGCTCCACTTCGACAGTCAAAGTGGCTAGCTAGTGCTAAATGTGCCTCTATGGAAGCGCCGACACTGCAACGGGGATATGGGCGGCAGAAGACGAAAATCGGAGAGCGGCAACGGATCGCGCCACGGGTGTGGGATGTGGGAGGGCCTCGACTTGGCGACGACAGGGAGGGAGGCATTGGCGGATACATTGTCTTTATTGCTTTGGAAGGAATCCCCGCCAAGTCTACCTTTAAATAAAGGTATATTGATTCTGATCGTCAATGAAGTCCGAAATCACAAATTTGGGGAGAACTCACCTGGCAAGTAAGTAGTTACAGTAGTCATTTCCAACACATTTACTACATGTACACTTTAGGACAAGGTCCCAAATAATCTGAGTTGTCAGAAACTAACATCTTTTTCAGGCGGGCAGAAGGGAAAGCAGGAGGGGCGTGTCGCCAACTCACTAACTGGGAACCCTCAGGTGCCCCTTGGTGGTGGACTACAGGTTGTGCCTTTTAGGCGCCCTTTCGGTGACTCGGACATACAATGGTGATACAAAGACGGCCCTTTTCAGCCGAGTGCCCGCCAGCCCCAATTTCTTATATCCCCTGGTACATCCTCATGTGCCCCCCCCCGCCGTTGGAGGATTAGACTGCTTCTTTCCGGGTAATTCGTAAAGCCGCAAGCCTAAATATGCCCACGTCACTTTTTACCTGATTTAGTTTTTCGGATAAGGCTAGGATATTGACTGATGATCCCGGTGGGCAAAACACTGGCCTGAAACCGTCGAGGAGCCTTAGAGCATTAATCACGTTTGTTAAAACTTTTGGCCATGTTCTCCACTCTCAGTATGATTATTGAAGCTCCTGCACCGTAGCTCGGAGCCTTCACCCCGAAGGCCCCAAAAGGCGGCACCGCCCCCAATCTTGTACCCCACCATTTGTCGTGGTAGAAAGCCTAAATCGGAAGGTCCATCAGTCCAGTTAGGAGGCAACCACCAGAGCAGGTAAGGGGAGTCTTGCTTTAAATTTTGGAAACAACAATTTTACGTCATGCGCAGGGGTAGTGAAAATGAGAGAGAGAGAGCGAGAGAGAGAGAGAGGCGAGAGAGCGAGAGAGCGAGAGAGCGAGAGAGAGAGAGAGAGAGAGAGAGAGAGAGAGAGAGAGAGAGAGAGAGAGAGAGAGAGAGAGAGAGAGAGAGAGAGATTAGACCAGTTTGGGTCGGTTTTCACACATGGCTACTGCATTTCATATCAGTGTAGGAAAGCCAACGGTCCTATTGTGCACAATGTCTTGACAATACACCAACGGCAGTTGGTGATTTTTCGACTCCTCAGATAGCAAGGGAAATCGTACAACTGCCGGTACATTAGGCTGCTGCGCTAACTGAGTGGATACAGCATGAGGAGAAAACGGAGGCCTCCTCAGCACCTCAGAGGTAGGAAATACTTGTTACCCACAGACAGAAAGTAGCCAAACATTATCTGGACAGATGAGAGTACGCAATACCATTTTGAATACACTAACCTCCCTACCGACGTATTACAGCTGTGCCTGTACGGCACCTAAAAGTTTGCAATTATCTGCAGCGTTGAGGGGCAACAGAAAGCAGCACACTCAGCTGTAGTGTATTTCGCATCGGGGCCACTGTACGTCTACACATGTCACGGAATGAGAGGTGGAAGCATGCCTAGCGCGCTGCCGGCTATCTCTGAGGCTGGCGGCTGGCGTGCTGTCGCTGCGCCAGCCAGCCTTCCGTACCGGCCGGCAAGCTGATTTCCACTGAAGTCACCGGCGCCCTCCCACAACAATGCTCATAGGAAAACAACACATCGTACCGGGGCAATCCAACAGAAAAGCTAATCACACCGGCGGTCTGCGTACGTCAACACATACACACTCACAGAGGGCGTGAGGTCCGGCGCACGGTACAGGTGAGGGCACCCACGCCAGTGTCAGTGTCCCGGCCGAGCCGCCAGGGGCCGGCCACCACACCGCTCCGGCTAAGCCGCTCGACCATCACGTGGCGTAGCGCTGCGTCCACTGGCGCGCCACGCGGTCGTGCTCTTCGCGGTTCTGGAGGTACTGCGTGGCGATGCTGCCCACCAGAGGGTCCGCTGAAATACACACCACAGCACTTGTCACCCGTGTCACAAAATCAGGCTTGCGCCTGGATGTACAGCGGTAAGTTAATGACAAAATGTCTAGTCAGTGGAAAATCGAAACGCATAGACTACAGTTAGAGAGATAAAAATGTTGCATTTGTATTCTGTGCGAGACCAATTTTCATGTCACTTCCTGAACGTTGGAAGGTGCTTGAAACGGATTCTGAGCCTTGATGTACTTTTGCATTTTATTTGATCCCGCTCGCGTCAGGTAGTGATCCTATAACACAAGAAGGTAATATGTTCAGTTTTCGGGTTTTGGTGTGGGTAGAAAATTGAGCTCTGTCATGATATGAGTGTATAATTCATCTTCCCTGGGTCCGGTTCTCCACCCGAAACCATGATTGTTGGTTGTCACGGTCGCCACTGGGCGCAAAATGGCCTCAGCAGTTGGCGTGCCCTATAACACCCAAAAAGTGGTGGTGACGGCCGTCACTGCCGCCACCGGTTTCCGGAGAACGCCGCTGATTGGTCCCCAGCCGTGGCACCAGCTGCCACTGCTGGACATGCCACGGCACGCAGCTAATCGGAGCCAGAACGGAAGACCGCCCGTTTGAGCCACGAAGCAAGGCCATATGCGCAGTAAGTTCCTCAGCAAGTTGGTTGGTCTTTGACAGTCCAGTGCATCCAGTGCATCGGCGTGAACTGGTGAACGTCTGTGTAGGCCCGTGGGGAAGCGAGCTTATCCCTGACAACACTTGAGAGCCGCGCAGAGAGTCCTGGGAACTATTTTAAGACCAGGACGTTTTTTCCGACTGGCTGTCTCATGGCGGCTATGGTGGGCAGCACTGCGAGCTGATGCGATTTCTATAAGGTATAGCGAAATTGCAAGTAATTGCAAGAAATTGCGAAGTTGCAGGCACCGCACGTCGCGCGATAAATGATGAAAATCACAAGGGGCCGTGCACATTTACAACGCCACTCGCCTCGACAGTGTCACGGCAGCCGAGTCGCCAGCTAGTCACGTCACGTTTTAGTCACGTTTGTTCGAGACTGTATGCGATCACTTGAAGATACTTCTGTCGGCAGACTTCACTTGTACTTCAGGACAGCCTTCCGCAGCAAATTCTAACGTAGAAAATTCTGTCTGAATGAGAAAACCTGGGACAGGCTGTACTGAATGGTCACACCGGGGTGTTGTGATAAAAGTGGTTTCGCGCCAAGTCGTCGAGGTGGGTGGAGTGCCCTGGCACATCCGGGACCTGCGGCATCGCAGCAGGAGTCCAAATGCGGGGCTGGATGAGCATGCCCTTCCAGAGAGATCTAACCAAGCTGGCGATTCATCCCCAGTATATGTTAGTGCACCGATGCCCTGGGTGTCTGACAGTGAACCCAGCAGCGCAATTCCTGCTACCACCAGCCATGAACATCAGAACGCCCAACGTCCAAAGTCAGACATGTCGAACCCGGAAAATGACATCGGCGATGCGAGGGCGAGTCTTCACGACACACGAGCGGAGGTCCCACTCAGAAGAAGCGCAAGAGTCAGGCGGCGACCGAATCGATACGGTGATGATCCTGGGGATCAGAGGGATATAAGGAACTTGTTGCATGCTGTGGCCTCTGCCGCACGTCGCGAGACAAATGATGGTCATCACGCGGAATTTAAGAAGCAAGACCAGAGCGTGTCGTGGTGGAGACAGGGAAAAAGTGGTTGTTTATTACTGTTTTACTTTTACGGATTGTGTAACAGTGGTTGACGGGTATTATATTATCACTTAAACCAACACAGCAGATGAACGCGTTTCTCCAGTCTTTCAACATCGATGGCATGAAGGATTATGCCATAGATGTTGAAAAAGGCTGTTTGTCGAAACGCGCTCATCTGCTGTGTTGGTTGAAGTGATAATTTTACGGATTGTTGGATGATATTGAATAAAGGAAAGGTTTTTTAATTGTCCTCATATTTAGACGATATCTAACAAAAGGTCAATTCACCGACTGCTGAAGCCATAAGGCGTCGCCAGCTCTCGCCGCCTGGGTACCCACTCGGGATTTAAGCCTGGGCCCGCGGCGTCAAAGTAGAATGAGCTTCCCCACGCAACCGCATACCCGCAGAGAAGAGAACCGTGAGCTTCACTTTCGTTAACGTTCATATGTTCTAGACCTTCGCTTACCTTGGAAAAATCTTGAACTGACAGGAATCTAGAATGAACCTAAAAATGTAATTTTTGACGACATATAACTGGCAGACTGACCTGGATTACAGTCGGTAAGCAACGAACAAATAGAGAGCAGAACTTTGGAGATGGTGAGGGCTGGTGACCAGTTGTCTTTGAGGATGTCCAGGCAGATGACGCCCTGGCTGTTGATGTTGCAGTGATAGATGCGAGTCTTGAAAGTAACCTGCCGCAGAGACGACCCGTTATCGCGCCTCGCAGTTGAATCGCGCCAAACAAGTACCCATCTGTTGTTAGAGCGCGGCTTGGTCAGCGTTCGGTCCGGGCGCTGGCATTTATCACCCATTGGCCCATCAAACGCTTGCGAGACGTACAAAACGAGCTTTTGGTGGACGTAGGACAGCGACGGATCCAGGGTTTCGGCAAATAGGGAGTGGTGAAACCTCAGGATGAGGAGTGGTATATACTACCTGAGGAGCTTTTTGTAGCGCATATTAACCCTTGCCCCGGTGGCGGGTACGAGCCACCTTCGCCCTGGTGGGGGGAGGGGAGGAGGACTAAAAGACCCCCACGATCTAAAAAAACTAAGAGAGCTAGAAAAAGCGCGAAACGGCAATCGAAAGCTATTAAAAATTTATATCGAAAACACTTCGTCATTTTTCTCGTCAGGTCAATATCAAGGTCACCAGAGGTCAAAATCGGTCAAAATCGCTAATATGAGGTGTACTAAGAAAATCTCGTATATCTCTGAAAGTATGATAGCTAGAAAAAATTCAACACCAATCGAAAGCTCTTGAGCTGCTCTTTCATTAAAGTGTCAATGATTTTCGAGTCAGGTCAAAGCCTAGGGAGCTACAGGTCACTGAATATTGGGAATGTTGTAGGGAATGTCCATAGCCACCCATGCATAAGGGTGTTTCCTTTTTCGTTAATAACTTTCAAACCAAGCAAGATGCAGCCATAGTTGATGCACCATTGCAATCCTCTCGTCAATACGAATCGAATGATATATAATACTGCTATGCCAGGTCAAACTTAAAATTTGACCTGACCCAGTTCAACGATCCAAAAATGACGCCATCCGACTAGAACGACTCCAAAACAGAGCGGCGAGGTTGATCACAGGGGCCAAAAGAAGAACACCTACGGCAAAGCTGCACCAGGAACTAGGCTGGACCTCTTTGGCAACACGAAGAAAAGTGCATAGACTACGAGAGTTCCACAAACTTCAACATCCAAATTCACTTGCTCCAAATTATATCAGGTCTACCATTCCGGAAACAAGGCATTCAAACACTGGACGGACTCCCAGAAACTCGCAAACTATTACCCGGCCTCGCATTAGAACAACATTATTTCAAAACTCATTTATACCAAAAACCACCAAAGAATGGAACAGTCTTCCCCTAGAAATTAGGATGTCGAGCTCCGCAGTATTCAAAAGAAAAATTTGTGAGTATTTTGGTCCGACGGCAGCCTCTAAATATTTTGAATTTGGGACTAAAATAGGGAACAAACTACACACTCAACTCCGCGTAGGAGCGTCTGAACTAAATTCACATACTTTCCAGTTACTAAAAACTCTGTCACCTCAGTGCTCATGTGGATACCTAACCGAAACAGTAAAACACTTCGTGCTCTTTTGTCCCATTTATACGAACCAGCGTGATGAACTCTTTCAATCATTAACAGTAATTTTAGGAAGTGACTTAAATGCGTTCTCCCAACAAAAAATTAGACCTTTTGATATCCGGTAGTGACCTGGACGTTGGCAGTGGAAGAGAGGTGGCCAAGGCATTCCAAAACTACATTCTAATAACAAGAAGATTTGTTTAGCGCTGGGGGCGGTCGGTGGGTGCCGGCCGGCGCGGTGGGCGGTGTCGGCCAGGTGGCGACCGTCCGGTGGGCTCCCGCTCGCGGTGGCGTCTTACGACGTTTGGAAGATAAACACGGTGGTCAGGAACTGGTTTGCTTATTTGGTTTGCTTGTTTTGTTTCTTTATGTCTCCAAATCTTACTGTGTGATTGTGCACGTGTGTATGTGTGTCTGTATTTGTGTGAGATACGTCCGGTATAGGCGATGTGTTTAGTGAGAAAGATGAGAGAGGCGCCATGACTTAAGCCTTCGGGCTTTTGCGCCAATCTCTTTCTTATAATGTCATATTGTTTCCGTCAAATAAATGTTTATGAGCATGAGCATGAGCATCTGACCCAAGTTGACCTGGTATACTCATGATGTATATCACTTGACTTGCAGTGACTACACAAACACTTCGGTGACAAAATAAAAGTTCTATCTTTGTTTATTCAAAATTTAATTAGTAAAACACAAAAAATGCTTATTTGACCTAAGGTGACCATTCAATGGTCAAAAGGCAAAATTTTTGGCATCGACTTCAGGAATGGGCTAAGAGCAAGTCGTAACCGATGTTTGAAGCTGATTCCATCCATACTTACTGAGAAAAGCTCATTTCGTGATTTTCCCCATGTATTTACAATGGGGAGGTCATGCTCTGCACATGACCTTAGGTCACCAGTATAAAAAACCCCGGAACATATGTAGTAGCTCCTGGTTGGATCAAGTTGAGTTTCAACTTGATCAATTAACCCTCCTTTTAGTTATGCAGTCCTAAGCATTTTTTTAGGTGAGGTCACTTCACCTGGCCTGGTGACCTTACCTGATGACCTTGAGCTAAAATTTTCAGGAAAGATGTAAAAATGATGAAGGAACAGCTAAACTAAGTTTCACTTCGGTAACTTCGGAAAAACCCGAGGGGGTGTAAAAAGACCCCCACCCGGGCGAAGGTTAAGTGGCGCAGTCCCTAAGCGATGCGCTGCGTTATTTTACACGCGCATTGACGGGGGTCTGAGCCACCTTCGCATTGACGGGGGGCGGGTACCCGCCCCCTAAGATCTCGAGAACCACGGTAGGTAGCGAAAAACGGTAAACGGTGTTGGGCTGCCCATCCACTTCTCCATCGAAAACATTTGAACCATTTTTTTGTCAGGTCACATTTAAGGTCACGAGAGGTCAAAACATGCCCGTCATAGGGATAACATGTAAAATTCAGTTTTTCGGGCATTACATCTGAACAAGTAAAGATAGAGCAAAACGACTTGAACTATATGAATCCTCTTAGGAAGCCGAATCGAATGATATATAATTTGACCTTGCTAGGTCAAATCAAGGATTTGACCTTACCTGATGTCAGGTCAGGGTCAAATTATATAAAATGCATATCATTAGAACCGCAAAGCCCAGACGAGTCTAATGCAGCTAAAATAAATGCTCTACCACCATCCGTTACTGAGTTATTCCGTAAAAACCATTTTTCCCATGTATTTCCAATGGAGAGGTCATGCCTCGTACCTGACCTTAGGTTATCGATATCAAAAATACCGGAACATATGTTAGAGAACTCGGTGGGGCCATTATGTGATATGAGTTTCAATCGGATAAGTTCACCCTGCTCCGACTTATGCTATCTTAAACTTTTTTTGAGGTCGGGTCACTTGACCTGTACTGGTGACCTGACCTGATATGACCTAACCTTAAAATTTTCACAGAAGTTGTAAAAATGATGAGGGAAAAGGTATACCAAGTACGGCGGCGCTACGTGCCGCCGTTTTTCTACTATCTCCGAAAAACCCGAGGGGGCGGGTACCCGCCCCCCGTCAATGCGCGTGTTAATAGATGGGTGTTACAACAAGCAGAGGTGCAAACATGGCCTGCAGGTTCGGAAAACCTCTGTCCGGAGAAGGACGGCCGACAGTCGAGAGGAGGTATGCGGCCGACAGTGGACAGGCGGCTAGAAGCGGATGACGCCGGAAAACAGTGCGCCTCTACCTCTGTCTACCTCTACTCTAATGTCAATTTCGATGCGTCTGTTCTAGAATTTTAAGGGTGTTGAAAGAGCCATCAGTACCCGACGTCCACAAAGCGTAGGGAGGGGGGCGCCATAGACCCATGGAGGCAGCCATTTCGTGCAATAATGACGGCGGAAAAATATACCAGCTGATGTGGTTAGGGCACCGTTGTTAACCCATTTGTGAGCAACATATTTTTCGTAGAAAATCCCAAATGTGGTCATGGATGTGTGATTATGATAAGAATGGTAAAACGTTTTATTCAGTTTTGCTACGACCTATACGTTTTGTTAAGACCTATAATGTGTCGTTAAGACCTATACCACTTTGTTAGGGCTGGAGAGAGGTCGATTAGTTAAGTACCATTAGGCGGGGGTGTGAAGTACGTCGCGACTGTGCCTTGAAAAATCAGCAGTGCAAGGTGCAGGAAAATATCATAATGACGAACAAACCATTAAAGCCATCAGCACAAAGACGACCTCGAAAGGGGGTGCCTGACTCAGTGGATAGTGTCCTTCCTTGAGCTGTTATCCGGCCCTCTGAACAAGCTCAATTTGACCCGCAAAATCCATTCAACAGAGCGAATTAACAACGCCGTATGACCTAAGCACTGCTTGCCGCGTTAAACCCCGCCAACATAGGCATTAACACGCGCATTGATGGGGGCGGGTACCCGCCCCCCCTCGGGTTTTTCGGAGACAGGAGAAAAACGGTGGCGCTACGCGTCGCCGTACTTGGCATACCTTTTCCCTCATCATTTTTACAACTTTTGTGAAAATTTTAAGCTTAGGTCATCTCAGGTCAGGTCACCAGAACAGGTCAAGTGACCTGACCTCAAAAAATGTTTAAGATAGCATAAGTCGGAGCAGGGTGAACTTATCTGGTTGAAACTCATATCACATAATGGGCCCACCGAGTTCTCTAAAATATGTTCCGGTATTTTTGATATCGATGACCTAAGGTCAGGTACGAGGCATGACCTATCCATTGGAAATACATGGGAAAATGGTTTTTACTGAATAACTCTAGGGTTTTTCGCATTAGACTTGCCTTGTCTTTGCAGTTCTAATGATATGCATTTTATATAATCGAACCTTGACCTGACCTCAGGCCATGCAAAATCCTTGATTTGACCTAGCAAGGTCAAATTATAGATCACGTATCATTCGATTCGGCTTGCTGCGAGGATTCATATAGTTCAAGTCGTTTTGCTCTATCTTTACTTGTTCAGATGTAATGGCCGAAAAACTTAATTTACATATTATCCCTATGACGGCATGTTTTGACCTCTCGTGACCTCAAATGTGGCCTGAAGAAAAGATGGTTCAAATATTTTCGATGGAGAAGTGGATGGGCAGCCCAACGCTGTTTACCGTTTTTCACTACCTACCGTGGTTCTCGAGATCTTAGGCGGGGGCGGGTACCCGCCCCCCTCGTCAAAGCGAGGGTGGCTCAGACCCCCGTGAATGCACGTGTTAAAAGGCTGACCAACGAAGTATCCAAACCAAGTTGGGAGAGATTGCAGAAGGTAGATATTATATTTTTAGGAAATTAACCAATAACTTGGCTTATGAATATATGATCATGGGCTATAACGGGTTAATGTCACCCCCTTACAAACAAGCACCAACAGCAGCCACACCAAACACTTAGCCAACATTAATGATTTCACCTATCGCAGTCATCTTCTAACTGCATCTGGGTCCTCACACCGAGAGTAGACAAAATGTGGGGATTTTGTGGTCCAACCAAGTAGACACAATACTTGCCTTTGGAGGCTTGAAAGGGTATTCCGAAGAGAAGTGGATGTCTAAGAAGAACACACCACCCTCATACACAGAGCCAGGTGGGCCGAGGATGGTGGAGACCCATTCGTACAGGTTGTCGCCTTTTGGACCGGCGCTGCAGTTGGGCGGAGGGTCCAGTGTTATCTCAGCAAGCTCCTTCTGGATCCTGACGGAGACATGCGCCAATTACTCTCAAACCCCAACGCGAGCGAACATGACTACATCTTTGAAGGTGGTATCATCAGAATCTATTTAGACCATCACAAAGCCTGAGGGCATTCGAGAAGACGTACCAACGACATAGATATGCGGTACCTTTTGGCGCTTGTGCTGAGTGACTTTGAGGCTTTAGGTGTGAGCGGCTTGGTGTGTTTTTCGTCGCTCTTGTTGTCGGGCTGTGGCGCCGACTGCGACTGGCCGCCGTTGGCCTCTGTGGCTGTACTGGAGCCGGCGCCGGCGCCCGCGCTCGACGACATCTGTCGGCAGTCAACGGGACTCACGGCTCACCGCCAGTCAACGGGACTCACAGCTCAGCTCCAGTCAACGGGACTCACGGCTCACCGCCAGTCAAGGGACTCACGGCTCAGCTCCAGTCAACGGGACTCACGGCTCACCGCCAGTCAACGGGACTCACAGCTCAGCTCCAGTCAACGGGACTCACGGCTCAGCTCCAGTCAACGGGACTCACGGCTCACCGCCAGTCAAAGGGACTCACGGCTCAGCTCCAGTCAACGGGACTCACGGCTCACCGCCAGTCAACGGGATCACGGCTCACCAGTCAACGGGACTCACGGCTCACCTAGTCAACGGGACTCACGGCTCACCGCCAGTCAACGGGACTCACGGCTCACCTAGTCAACGGGACTCACGGCTCAGCTCCAGTCAACGGGACGCACGGCTCACCGCCAGTCAACGGGACTCACGGCTCACCTAGTCAACGGGACTCACGGCTCACCGCCAGTCAACGGGACTCACGGCTCACCTAGTCAACGGGACTCACGGCTCACCGCCAGTCAACGGGACTCACAGCTCAGCTCCAGTCAACGGGACTCACGGCTCACCGCCAGTCAACGGGACTCACGGCTCACCTAGTCAACGGGACTCACGGCTCACCGCCAGTCAACGGGACTCACAGCTCACCGCCAGTCAACGGGACTCACGGCTCACCGCCAGTCAAAGGGACTCACGGCTCAGCTCCAGTCAACGGGACTCACGGCTCACCGCCAGTCAACGGGACTCACGGCTCACCTAGTCAACGGGACTCACGGCTCACCGCCAGTCAACGGGACTCACAGCTCACCTAGGACTCACCCACCAGTCAACGGGACTCACGGCTCACCGCCAGTCAACAGGACTCACGGCTCACCGCCAGTCAACGGGACTCACGGCTCACCGCCAGTCAACGGGACTCACGGCTCACCGCCAGTCAACGGGACTCACAGCTCACCCCAGTCAACGGGACTCACGGCTCACCTAGTCAACGGGACTCACGGCTCACCGCCAGTCAACGGGACTCACGGCTCACCGCCAGTCAACGGGACTCACGGCCAGTGTCCCAAAACCTGGGGTGCTGGGTGCAGAGCGACACCCAGTCAAGCAGAATTTTCCACTCACTTTTATATATATATTTTTGCTGAATTTTCCACTCACTTCTCAATTATGGTTCTAGTTACCAAAGACAGAATTCACAAAGTTCTGTTTCTTTTTTGACAGGAAGCATATCAGCTGGTAGTGGGCAGACAACAGCTTCCTCAAGTGGCTACCTACAGCATGTGCACAAACATACAAATATCGTGGACACGGTCTGTCTTTTGTTCTGGACTTTAGCAAGTATTGGTGCATGAATTATGCGTTAAAAATAGCTTAACATGGAAATAAAGCTCACTTGGTGGATGAAACCTGCTGCTTGTTTCTCACTACTTATCATACATATATAAGTCATTCAAGGTGACTACATATGAACCTCAGTGGAAACATATAAACATGGGCAATAGATACAGAACACAGTATTTCGAGAGCCGAATCAACTTGTCGAGAGCACATGTAAATAATATCAGAATATTCATATGGGCAAAAGGCATATTCTTTTGCCATGTAATGATTAAGAAGATTTTAAACTACCTGCTCCCTCGCTGTCAGAAGTGGTAGATGGCATCTGTACAGAAAATGATCTACCCTATCTAACTGGTTTCAGTGAAAAGGTACCACTTCCCATGCCTAGCTCAGCCACCTTAACTGACCACTAGCAAATTATATTGTGTTGCCCTTTCCCTTACATTTCATCCCGCCGTCGACGCGCCCAAAAACACCCTTTTCCTGTCATCCCATTAAAAATTGCATCCGGCGCGGGCACCACAGAATATAGATACCAACGGCAGGGATAGGAGATAGCAAGACAATAGCAGCGCAGCGCAAAACCCTGACCGCAGGCACTGTATTCAATATATTTCACGATAATGTGAATAATAATACATAATAATAGATGTCAACTATATCTATAATGATGATATGTATCTTGCTTCTTCATCCCACCGTGATCCCACCATAGCGTAACAAAACTCAACAATACACTTACTACAAGGGCCAGTTCCATTGCCTCCTCTACCAACGTCCACTGGAAAAAGAGCAGCAGAATCGACTAGAAGATCGCCAAATTAACTCGGCTCTTATCCGCTTCATTCGCTTTTCTGAAAGAAAAACTGGCGATTTCTATTTTTCTGGCCAATTATACCTGGCATCCTTATCTCCACCGATTTCAGTGGAACAACGGAATCGAAATTCTGGCGCGTGCAAGACGCTCAGTGCCCCCCCCCCACCGGAGAAAGTTCCAATGGGTGAACACCGTCACTAAATTCCACCACTCACAAAATTGTGAGTGGAAAATTAGACACCCTAGCCTTGTGTTGCCAAAAAATGAACTGACCGCTTTGAAAGATACATTTCTGGAAAGCAATTTATCTGTGCACATGATTTCTAGGCTGACGTCCTTGAAAAGTTGTTTTTGTATTTCTGGTATCGAGAATGGTGAAAAACCATTTTTGGTCATCTTGTTGTTAAAAGCAATTATCTTGAAATATGTATGCTAAGGAGCACATTTTTTTACATTGTATCGAGAAAATTGACCATTCATTGCGAACAAAATCATTTTTATCCATATCAACCCTTCATTGCTGCATACACGCCGTATGACATCCAAATCCACTCACGACACCCCACGACACCCTAGGCATAAATACGCTGATATTTAAGTTGAACTGAAAGTGTCCGGTATTTGAATACATTAAAACTCTACATTTTCATTAAATTCATTTTTTGGCAACAAGAATGCATCCAGTTATCCTTCAAACATCGGCACTTTTTTGTATGGCTGGTCTACAGCGTGGACTTACCAAAACGCCGTCATTACATCTAGTAAATAAAAGCGGCATCTTTAGGCTTTTTTGGTTGCATATTCGTTATTGGCAAAACATTGTTAGTCTTCCTCTTTGTGTGCTTTTAGTTGTAGAAATTTCTAGCCTATAAGAATTTAGAAAATTAATTTAGAGCAATTTTTAAAATGCAAATTATGTAGCTCAGGCGACCGGAAAGCAGCAACCGATCTAAAGTCGCTCTGACGCTGTCGCAACCCACCGCGCCTCGCTGATTGTAGACGAAAGGAAGAAACAACAGAAATAAGGCTGTAGGTTTTCGATTAGATTGATAGAAAACGGCATATTCATATGAAGGTGAGTATATATGTGAAGAGGAGCAGGGGAATTGACAGGGAAAGAAAATAAACTTTTAGCAAGAGTCTGGAAGAGTTTATTGCCATGATAGAAGGTTTGTAGTTTCGTCTGGGTTAGTTAAGTGTAAGCCAAGGCTCTACTGGGCTCTAGCATAGGTGTATGCCAGGTGCAGTGATTGAGGTCAGGAGTGGCCTCCAAAATTCCGATAACTATAGGTATAGGTATAGGAGGGGCGTTGTCCCGGACAGAAAAACAACTATACAGTGTATGCTTGGATAATTAATTTAGGCACTAGGTATTGCATGAAAAAATCTCTTCTTTATTTTTCACCACCTGCCGGTCTCGGAGGCCCCCTCTGCAGAGTTGGTCTAAGGGGGGCGCCGATATTTTGTCTCAGGGGCCCTTTAGAGCTGGTCGTGTGGGAGAGGAGAGGAGGGGCACAAGAGTTGGTCTAGAGAAGCCCCCCAAGAGTTGGTCTTCATCCCACAAATTGTTAGTCTTGGTGGCTCCCAGAGTTCTTTCCCCCCGAAGGTTGGTCTCAGAGGGCCCCCAAAAAAATTGTTTGTGGAAACTCACCAATGGCTTAAAAAATAATTGGAGACTGCATCAGGAGGTTTCAGTTGGTAAAGATTTACCTGTTTAACCCAAAATTTTCACATGGTAATAGTCCAACAATGCTGCTTGGGGACGAGTTAAAAATAATTACTTTGAGAAAATTAAAGGAAATATCTATCCCTCAGTTCAAACAAGGGCTCTGAGAGTTTACCACCTCAGTACCCAAATTGGAAATTTTTTACTCCACCATACATTTTGAGGGGAATTTTCCACTCACTCGCCATACATTCCGAGCTGAATTTTCCACTCGACACCCTAGCGCAAATCCCATTTTGGGTCACTGCTCGCGGCTCATCTCAAGTCAACGGGACTCACGGCTCACCTCCAGTCAACGGGACTCACGGCTCACCGCTTGTCAACGGGACTCACGGCTCACCGCCAGTCAACGGGACTCACGGCTCACCGCCAGTCAACGGGACTCACGGCTCACCGCCAGTCAACGGGACTCACGGCTCACCGCCAGTCAAAGGGACTCACGGCTCATCGCCAGTCAACGGGACTCAGGGCTCACCTCCAGTCAACGGGACTCACCTCCAGTCAAGGGACTCAGGGCTCACCTCCAGTCAACAGGACTCACGGCTCACCTCCAGTCAACGGGACTCACGGCTCCCCTCCAGTCAACGGGACTCACCTCACCCCAGTCAAAGGGACTCAGGGCTAACCTCCAGTCAACGGACTCACGGCTCACCTCCAGTCAACGGGACTCACCCCAGCAGGCTCACCTCCAGTCAACGGGACTCACGGCTCACCTCCAGTCAACGGGACTCACGGCTCACCTCCAGTCAACGGGACTCACGGCTCACCGCCAGTCAACGGGACTCACGGCTCACCGCCAGTCAACGGGACTCACGGCTCACCTCCAGTCAACGGGACTCACGGCTCACCTCCAGTCAACGGGACTCACTCACTCCAGTCAACGGGACTCACGGCTCACCTCCAGTCAACGGGACTCACAGCTCACCGCCAGTCAACGGGACTCACGGCTCACCGCCAGTCAACGGGACTCACGGCTCACCTCCAGTCAACGGGACTCACGGCTCACCTCCAGTCAACGGGACTCACGGCTCACCTCCAGTCAACGGGACTCACGGCTCACCTCCAGTCAACGGGACTCACGCTCACCCAGTCAACGGGACTCACGGCTCACCTCCAGTCAACGGGACTCAGGCTCAGCTCCAGTCAACGGGACTCACGGCTCACCGCCAGTCAACGGGACTCACGGCTCACCGCCAGTCAACGGAACTCACGGCTCACCGCCAGTCAACGGGACTCACGGCTCACCGCCAGTCAACGGGACTCACATCCAGTCAACGGGACTCACGGCTCACCTCCAGTCAACGGGACTCACGGCTCACCTCCAGTCAACGGGACTCACAGCTCAGCTCCAGTCAACGGGACTCACGGCTCACCTCCAGTCAACGGGACTCACGGCTCACCTCCAGTCAACGGGACTCACGGCTCACTTCCAGTCAACGGGACTCACGGCTCCAGTCAACGGGACTCACGGCTCACCTCCAGTCAACGGGACTCAGGGCTCACCTCCAGTCAACGGGACTCAGGGCTCACCTAGTCAGCGGGACTCAGGGCTCACCTCAGTCAACGGGACTCACGGCTCACCTCCAGTCAACGGGACTCACGGCTCACCTCCAGTCAACGGGACTCACGGCTCACCTCTGTCGAGCGAGTCCGGGTGTGTCGTCCGGTCGTGGCTGAGGTGCCAGGGGGAGGGGGCGCCAAGACTGAATAAGGTGCTGGGAGGCGGGGAGGCCGGGTCGTGGCTGGATGAGGTGCCGGGAGGTAAAGAGGCCGGGTCGTGGCTGGGTGTGGTGCCGGGAGGCGGTGAGGCCGGGTCGTGGCTGGATGTGGAGGCGGAGAGGCCGGGTCGTTGCTGAGTGTGGAGGCGGAGAGGCCGGGTCGTGGCTGGATGAGGTGCCGGGAGGTAAAGAGGCCGGGTCGTGGCTGGGTGTGGAGGCGGAGAGGCCGGGTCGTGGCTGGGTGTGGAAGCAGGGAGGCCGGGTCGTGGCTGGGTAGGGTGCCGAGGTAAAGAGGCCGGGTCGTGGCTGGATGTGGAGGCGGAGAGGCCGGGTCGTAGCTGGGTAGGGTGCGTGAATTGCCCCCTTGTTAAAATCTAAGATGCTACTGGCAGCATGCTATCGCAGTTAATGTCCAGTTCTCGAAGCTGGACCGGGAGAATAAATGGAAAGCGAGTTTTCCCTGTTTGGCCCTTAAAACCTCAGTTCAGCATGGGAGTGTTTCAACACCCATCTGTGGTTTTTCAGACGCGGTTAGGAAAAGGAACGTAGCGCTAACGCACCTATACAGCGTATCCTTTGAATTTTTGCAGCTTTTCCAAAAATGTCAGGTCTGTCCATCTACAGTCAGGCTACCACAATATTGATGAGATAAGGTAGGGTACAGACCATGACCTCTCCATTGGAAATGCAATGTACAATGAGAAAAAGGCCGGAAAATGACCTTATCATGTAGATACAGCTAAACACGGTTTAGCACTCTACAAATTATATCTTGGGCACTATCCCGAACAAAGTTGTAACTTTTGAGTTATGACCTTTCAGATTTTAGATGCGGCCACCTTAGAAAGTTTTCAGGCCGTGGTCAATAATTTCGCAACATAATGCGCATTTGGTATTTCCAAGCTATTAATCTATTTCAATGTCATTTCATTTCACTTTATGAAGTTTATGATTTTCAGCTGGCTATTACTATGGCTAACACTATGCAGTTTTCTTCGGTGTCTGCCACAGGAGCTAAGGTCGGAGAGCACAGTGTTCCCACACCCCCAAACACCGTGGCAAAGGGAGAGCACAGTGTTCAAACACCCCCAAACACCGTGGCAAAATGGAGAGCACAGTGTTCCCACACCCCCAAACACCATGGCAAAGGGAGAGCGCAGTGTTCAAACACCCCCAAACACCATGGAAAAGGAACACGTGTTCAAACACCCCCAAAACCATAACAAGCACACGTGTTCAAACACCCCCAAACACCGGCAAAATGACACGCAACATCCCCAAACACCATGGAAAAGGGAGAGCACAGTGTTCAAACACCCCCAAACACCATGGCAAAATGGAGAGCACAGTGTTCCAACATCCCCAAACACCAGCAAAGGGAGCACAGTGTTCAAACACCCCCAAACACCATGACAAAGGGAGAGCACAGTGTTCAAACACCCCCAAACACCATGGCAAAGGAGAGCACAGTGTTCAAACACCCCCAAACACCATGGCAAAGGGAGAGCACAGTGTTCAAACACCCCCAAACACCATGGCAAAATGGAGAGCACAGTGTTCCAACACCCCCAAACACTTGCAGGGCACACCCCACCCCAAACACCATGGCAAAGGGAGGCACAGTGTTCAAACACCCCCAAACACCGTGGCAAAGGAGAGCACAGTGTTCCAACACCCCCAAACACCATGACAAAGGGAGAGCACAGTGTTCAAACACCCCCAAACACCATGGCAAAGGAGAGCACAGTGTTCAAACACCCCCAAACACCATGGCAAAGGAGAGCACAGTGTTCCCACACCCCCAAACACCATGGCAAAGGGAGAGCACAGTGTTCCCACACCCCAAACACCATGGCAAAATGGAGGCGCAGTGTTCAAACACCCCCAAACACCATGACAAAGGGAGAGCACAGTGTTCAAACACCCCCAAACACCATGACAAAGGCGGACCTGAGGCACACTAGGGTGGGAGTGAACACGTTGTAGTTCCTTAACCCTGGCCCCGGTGGGAGGGGAATGTTTCAAAAACCCCACTCAGGTTTTACCGACCGCGCCTGAAAATCGCGACTGAAAAGCGCCACCGTCCATAACAGACCGTATCCTTGACCGATTGTGCAACGTTTCACGGTCATTTAGGTTTCGGACATCTCAGAGCACCCAACTAGGTCAAGCGACCCCACCTCCAATCTTTTTTTCTTCAAAGACTGGTGAAAACAGGTGTAATATATTTATCTGATATTCATGTCACATAATAGACACATCGAGTAATACAAGCTGCGGTGACAGGATTTTATATATCGATGACCTAGGATCAGGTATAAGAATATTACGATCTGGTGTGCCTCTCCAGTAGGAGTGCGTGGGAAGACTGGAAAAGGTCGAAAAATGTCATTTTTCTGTAAAGGCAACTGAGAATAGCCCCTAATTATCAAAACCGTATTCCAGGCCACTCTCCAGGGTCATGTTGCAAATTTCGATCTGTGACATTTGAGAGGTTATCTGGGAGCGCTGAAAGAGCTTTTCAGACTTGGGCCAATAACTTCCCAAGAAATTCTTACACAGCTTACATTATGAGACTACTACGTTTATATTATCATGACACGATAATTGATATGCATGCTGAAACTGGAGGAAGCAAACGATGCCTAGAAATCGAATGAAAGCCCGATGTTTCGTGTCATTTAGTTGTCCTCTGTTGGAGATAGTCTCCAGTGACGTGACGTCAAACTGGCGTGCCCCCTGGCAATGCTTCTTGCGGCGATAAACCTGTCCATTTAGGCCATAACTGAATATGTGTACAAATGAAGCGTTTTTAGCTAAAAGGGGCGGCTGTTGGGGCCCAAAGGACACTGATCAATATCTACCATATTTTTGTATATTACAATGTATTTCACCGTTGAAATTCGTAGATAAAGCAAGTCATACGCATTGATAATCGCCAGTACCAAAGTCCCAGCCGAGGTGGCGCGCAGGCCCGCAGTCTCTTCCTGCATATGGATTAACTCTCACACATGAGCAACACGGCCCCACCGCGACGCTAACAACCTTCATCTTCGGAAGAATGCAACATGCCTTGAGGTTTTCATCATGTAATAGCCTCAGCAATTCAATCACTGGCTGAACACATCAGGGCTGGGAGGGGTACTGGCGAAGCTCGTGGCACGTGCAGAAATAGCCGCATGCTAAATCATCACATTTCCTTCACTTATTAAGTCATAAATAGGCTTTTGCTTATCTGAATACGTTCAAATTTGGTGTGCAGGGGGCAACTATGCTGTAAGTTGAGACATGAAGGTCAATTTAATCAAAGTCAAAATGCTCGCGTACAGGTGCACGAGAAAGGGTCATTCAGATATCAACCCCATGCTATAATTCTGAAACTATGAATCACATAATGAAAAATGCAACACACATTCGGACTGATCTAAGAACAACATTGGTTACATTTAGGGCCCCACGCCAGGTGCGCAGCCCTTTTCGATATCTCAGACACTACTGGCTAGATCAGACTGAAATTTGGAATGCATATTTGAGCCAGAAAAATACTGGACTGAGACCATGAGCGCTGGAGCTGTGCCTCACGTGTGCACGCCTCTTCAATAACAAACATATTCAAGGGCATGCCACCATATCCCACGCAGATGATGTGGCGTAAATTTTGAGCTCAATTGTACTTATAAGCGTTTGCTGTACACTGGATACCAAATCGTGTGGACATGCGCATTCAGCAGTAACAGCTTGTCCAAGGGCGGGATATGACCGTTTTTTGTTTTTTTGTCCACTGCTCAAAAACTATTGATAGTACCGACACAAACACTTAGCAAACAGGGTGCATGGTGAAATGGCACACACTAAACTGTGACATTTTCAATAATTTTTGGGCTCAACAATTTTGTATCACGAAAAAACTACAAAATTTTGGAAAACTTTTGAATCTTTACAGGAGTGTGTATTTCCCAAGCTTCTGATGCGCGACCGTGGGTATCAGGCAGCCTTATCTGCACCCATGTACCTCTTACACGGTGCAAATAGAAGCAAAGCTCTGTGACACACGTGTCAGCTCTCATATCACCCTCACCTATTTTTCAGAGGAGACCGGAGAACCGTTCACCGCCGGCACTACTGGCCCACATTTGAGAGAATTCATGAGCGCGTCGATTGGTGAAATAAGTTGTAAGAATCGTTCAATATCTGAATTATATCCTTCCAACGTCAGAACACTATTCTGAGACCGTCGCGATCACACAGTAACACTTGTTTGCCTGCACTGTAGGCTGAGTGGTGACGTAATCACGTCAAATAATGAGGATTATATGTCAACGCATGATCCTGAAAATGTTTTTGCGGAAAGTAGAGGGCGAGGCCTAAATCCCAAGAGTTCAAAATTAACCTCTATTAGTATATGCTCAAAATTAGTTGTCACGCATTTTCAGACAAAGTTTCAACTAGTCACATGTACTACAGTTTCTCCGGGACCTGTCTACTCCTGTTCACCAAATAAAAAGACCCATCTTCTCCTCGATTCAGTTTTCAACTAAGTCCAAAAGGGTCTGCTGGTGAAGACGAAGAAATCTGAAAAAGGTAAGTTTTTCACTTAAAATTGCTTATTTCCGGCCACTGTGTCAAAGTAACCCCACATCAAGGCCAAGGTCATTTACCCCAGTGTTCCGTTCAGATAGCATTATTCAGTATGACGTGTTATGCCATGTCTTCCTAGTTAAGGCTTCTCAATGTCAAAGTCCAGGTCAAAGGTCTTTTTCAAGGTCAGAGCCTCACATCCCAGCCAAAGGCTGCTATAGCGCCAGTTATGTTCGACATTATTGGGAACATGTCATATTGTAACGTCATAGGTACCATGCCCTCTGGTACCTTACTCCGCTTTTAGTGTGTTCCCGGTTTTTTTCCGCATAATAACGGTATTACCCAATAGGTGCACAGTTCAGATTTGACATTTACGACCTCATTTGACATCAAAGATATTGACCTAGGTAAATTAAACTTGGCCATAATGTAGATTATCATCGCTACCACACCCCTCCCCCAAACGGGCGCTTTTCCAACCTCTTGATTTTTTAGATATCGGGCAGGTGGCATTTTGGTACCCCCCTTCACTGCACGCTGATGCCAGATCCTCTCCATTGTGCATGTTAAAGAGGTACAAGCAAGACAAAATCATCCAAGCAGCACAAGCAGTGGAGCTTAGAAAAATGCCACATTCCCAGGTCACCTCATAGCAACAGACCACTTGGGAAGGAGGGGGTCGGCAGGGGGGGATTTTATGTTTTCTATGCAAATTCCTTCTGAGGCCCGCGGTAGTCTGAGCACGACGCGGTAGAGCCGCAGTCGAACCCGTGAGAGCGCCCCAGCGACAAATGGTCGCTGCGCTTTTCCCCTGAGTCGGTGTGGTCTGCACCACGCTTAGGGGTCTTCCTTGTCCCGCCGCCGTTTGGTCCCCCCCGCTCCTTTTTCGCGCCGTTGTCGGGGATGCCCCGTGCTGCTATTAACCCAGACCAATTAACCAATTGGGCGCCCTGTATGTGACTAACTCCTTTTCCCATTGAGCCTCCCCCGGCAGGCCCTGCCACCTGACCCACGTATGCCTCGTCCGTGTGCATCTTGCGTTTTGTCTTTTTGCATAAACGGGAATGGTTTCAAGGGTAATGTGTACAACAGCCTCAAAGCCTCAATTAATTTTTCTGATGAGGCTAGGCATTTCGGCGTTGGGAGCCATATTTTTACAAACTAGGCGTGTATTTAATTTATATCACAGTGTCAATGTATGTATGGATTCAAATAGTAAGCACTGTGAGAAATGAAATACCAGTCAAAGAAATTATTGACATGCTCTATCACATGGCAATCTTAGTTCGAATTCTATAATGAAGGCATCACATTTCCTTCGAATGGTCTTTACTCCTCTGTTCTCATTATTTACATCTAGGGCTTGTTCCAGCGCCTCCTTTAATCTCCTCCACACTGATCCAGAAGAGGTAGAAGTCTCTACCAAACTCTACCATCCAATAGAAAACTAGATAAGAGCATTCTACTCTTCTGTGAGGAGGTTGGAGGAAGTTAGAGGAGGCGCTGGAACACACCTAGTATTTTTCATCAATCATACTTGGGCAGTCATAAGTTTTAGGGTGCTTTCCATTGTCAGATCTGTTGTCATGCAGTCAGGTTTCTGAAAGTAAATGTGAATGTTTGTCTCCTTGTATTCTTTGAGATTCAATACAGCCTGTTTTAAGTTGTAAAATGAAACCCATGCACAGCTAAAGGTCTTGGCATACAAGTGCAAATTTCTGGAGACTGCTTTCATATTTAAGCCAACCCTTTACAGTTACTGTTTTCCATTACTGGGGAGTCTAGCTACAGCCTACAAAAAATTTCAGGATTTGACTTATTGGCTTGGAGGGCTTTCTTGATGTTTGGTGTATGAGGAAGAAGTTTGGGAAGAAGCTAAAAAAAAAACAGGAATAACAGAAAATTGGACCAAAGAACTTTATCAAACATAAAAAAATTCTGCTGACCACAATTCTGCTAAGGCTCTAGCCTTCTAGAACATTGTGAAAAAATAGTTAGGCTAGAAGTGACTGCCAACTAGAAAAAGTTAAACCCCACCTTGTACATAATTTGAGCTACCCTCATAGCCTCATCAAGTTGTCTCATATTTTGAAGATTTGGTCCCATGTGCAAATTTAGCCTATTAATTTTATGTACAGTACATTGAGAAAAAAACAATTAAGAGGAGACATAGGTGGAGCACAGGCTAAGAAAATGAACTATTTACATGGGCATTTCCCTATTTATCTGACTGAATTCTGAGTGAAGCACATTCAAAAGACAAATGGGGGGGGGGGGTTTGGGTTTTGGGGGTTTTTTTATAAAATTTTTTTTTTTTTTTTTTTTTTTTTTTTTTTTTTTTTTTTTTTTTTTTTTTTTTTTTTTTTTTTTTTTTTTTTTTTTTTTTTTTTTGGGGGGCGGGGGGGGGGACGGCCCCCGGGCGTCCCAGCTTACCTTTCGCGCCCCCTTCGCGGGCGGGGGGGGTGGGGTGGCCCTCTTTCTTTTTTTTTTTTTTTTTTTTCCCCGGGCTTTTTTTTTTTTTTTTTTTTTTTTTCTGTGTGTAAATTTTTGAAAGAAAAGCACATAATGTATGCTCCTGCTTTCATCAGGTATAACAAAACACCAACTGATGATGTCTTATGGCATCATCAACTCTCAACCTGTTAATAAAACATATATTAGGAATTAGGAAGTCTTTATTCAGCATTCCCACTCAGGACTTGAACCAGGGTCAGCACCATGGAAGCACAATGTTATACCACTGTACCATTGCATTCCCTTCCACAAAAAGGGCGAAGTGGCTAGCAGGCTCACTTTCCATGCAGCCAACCTGGACTCAAGGCCCAGTGAGATACCCTGAGCAATGAATACTAGTTCCTGGGAAACCCTTCCAACAGAAGATGAGTTGGCAAGGCAACATTACCCGGGCAGTTGGTGGGTTTATAAGCCCCCAGTGTGCAAAGTATGGCATTTTTTTACGAGATCTCGTCGGTGTGAGTGCCATTACAGACAAGAGCGAGTGGTGTGAATTTAGTCAACCTGGTGCGAATTTGCAAGACTGGTGCAAGAAAGGTGACACCAAAAACCAAACAAATAATGGCTGGATGGTTATAAAGACACAGGAGGGGGCCTTATAGGAAGTCTTCAACTAAATAACTAATAAGAGAGGCAGCAGTGCATTGTGTGGGTAGGAATAGGTGCGTTTTCTCCTCGGTATATGACAGATTGGTGCAAATTTTTGGTGGCTGGCGGTGCCAATATTGTAAATGGCTGGTGCGACCCGTCTGGTCTGCTGCCATACTTTGCAGACTGGATAAGCCCTAACAATGACTATTATTACTTTTCACGATGAGACCCACCACAGTGCCCTGACATTCAAAATCATAACTGAAAAAATTATATTTTCAGATCTGTTTGCTTCACCAGCAGGCTATTTTAGCCTTAGTTGCAAATTGAATCATGGAGTAGACTGGTCTCTCTATTTGATAAATAGAAGTGGACAGGTCCCGAAAAACTGCTGTACATGTGAAATTTTTAAAATTTGGTTGAAAAATGTGTGCCAATGAATTTACTGTACATCAATTTTTTAAATTTGGTTGAAAAATGTGTCGCAATGAATTTAGAGCATATAGTAGATTCGTTTTCACCTCTTTTGAGATTTAGGTCTCTCACTTTGTGCAAAGAAAAAATTTCAGCACCATACCACCACACCATAAATTATGAGTGGTGAAACAGCCACATGTAATCTGTTGGGGTGGCATGTCTCAGTTCAGGTTCAATTATTTCCCTCATTCCTTTATGATTGCCTCCTCTATGTCCACAGGAAATCAATCACGTACCGATTTCTCGCCCGCGCCACATTTGCCCCAGCACAATTTGCACACACAAAAAACAGACGAAGTTTAAAATGAATTTGGAAGAAAGGAATACACCTTAATATAACAAACTATTTCCAATTCCAATACCGAAGCTACTCCCGATAGTGCATATGCCACGCAATCCACAGTTCATCGGCATCCACCCTGCACAAACCACAAGGGACAAAGCGAAGCCTCAAATCTGACTGTAGCTTCCACCCAGCCCTGGAAACTTTCTCACCTTCAGCTTCAATCTCCAAGGGAAATAACGTAAACAAGACTCTGAGAAGTTCAAAAGTATGCTACCTATAATCGTTCAAATATATGAAAACAAAGATGCCAAGTTGTCAAACGTAGAACCCCGAACACCTACGCGCCGATTCCTCAGTGACAATTTTGCTGCCACTGAATATTTTAGCGGATGCAGCCGGTGCTGCCGTGTCGGTGTTAGAACTTGGTTCTTCAACTGACTTGTATTGTTGTTCCGTACCAGGCGATTATAATTCACCAGACACGTTTGTTGGCGCTTCACGGCGCAGATATTGCGTCCTCTTCACTGGTGGATCCAAGGGGGAAAGGACCATGGCCCCCTCCAAAGCCTATAATAATTTCCTTTGCCCCCAAAAGGAACAATTTTAGCTGTCTGTCGTAAAAAGCACTACGTTTTCGCGATTTTTCTCCATTTAGCCCCCCCAAACACAGGTTTGGTCCCCTCCAAAAGATGCTCCTGGATCCGCCAATGCTCTTCTTACATGCTGCACTCTTGTTGAAAATTGAATGCGATTGCCAAGGATCCAGGATTCAAGTGGGCCAACTGAGACGAGATCTGACAAACATGCATTAGGAATGGTGGAGAGCACTATTTCCTTAGTTGGAAAGTATTTTTCGGGGCGGAACGTGATAGCTCCAGCAGTTAGAAATAGAAGCAGTGGCGGATCTAGCCGGTAGGTTTGGGAGGAAGAAAAAGTCGATAAGAAAAAAACGTCACGTGGTGAGAGTATGTCACAATTTAACTGGACGCTAGGTTTTGAGGGTAAGCCCAACCAGGGGTGTAATTTTCCCAAAATCTTTGGGGGTGCTCAGCCCGTGGGGGCGGCATCCCATAGGGGCGGCGGCGTTGCGGGGCGGCACCCCTTCTTTGCACAAAATATGTTATTCATCGCTTTTTTAGCGCCTTTTATAGCGCAGGGAACATTCTATTTTAATGTTGGGCGGGTATTATACGACTTTTGCCAAACATGTTTGCTTTTTGGCGACATCCCAAAGCTACATATACGTCTTAACCCGCGCCCCACTGGGGGTCCGGCGCCACCTTCGCCCCCACCGGGGGCCATCGATGGCCCCCCTCTAACTCCGAAAATATGGGCGTTAGCGCAAATCTGCAAAGTGCAATAGAAGGCTCGCGTGAATTCAGTAAGAAATTACTTCGCATGTTTTAGTGCTCAGGTCAATGGTTTGACCTCCAGAGGTCAAATTAGGTCAAGATCGGCTATTTTCACTCAAATATGCAAGGATTAAGCAAACTGGGCATAACTCTTATGTCATTAGAGCTATTGAGGCCTGGTAAAGAACATTTGATAGCAAATTGCCAGTACTTTTTCCGCTATGTGGAACGTAAAGACCTCCCGCCAGTGGTTTGACCGCCAGAGGTCACCTCGTGACCTAATATGACCTGAGGTCACGAAAGGTCAAAAAGTGACCTTGTCGTATATCAAATGAAAGCCAGTGACAAGACAAACACGATGGTGTTTGTTTCACCGCTCTAGCTCAATTAGGTCAAAAGTTATTGTCAAAATACTGTTTTTGACCTCTGGTGACCTTGGATAACCTTGGAAAAGTCAAAGGGCAAATATGACCCCTGGAATCCGTGAAAGGGTGTCCAAAAACGTTGTTCTGAGCAGTCTGAGTACTTGCAATCATTTTTGTGACTTTTATATCATGAAATAGCTTTTCCCCATGCTTTTCCAATGGGAGAGGTCGCCTCGTGACCTGACCTCAGGGCACGAAATCTAAAAATCCCGGATATACACCTTGTAGACCCTGGAGGGGTCATGAAGTGTAGGAAGTTTCAAATCGATCGACTTTGAAATGTAGCTCTTACAGAGCTCTAAAGGTGAAGTGAGGTGACCTTGGTTGACCTCGTCTGGTGACCTGACCTTGGGTGACCCGGGGTAAAAAATTTCAGGGATGATGGGAAAATGATGCAGTGAGAGGTAGAGCCCTCAACCGCGGTGCTGCACCTCGTCGTTTTTCTGCTATCCCGGAAAAACCTTAGGGGGGCCATCGATGGCCCCCGGTGGGGCGAGGGTTAAAAGGATCCAATATGAGTTGTAGGTAAGTATATCCACGATTGAAGCATATCAGTTTTGCGGGGTTAAATTCTACCTTCGGGATGGCAGAGTGGATGGAAATTGAAATGAAAGCAAATGACTTAATCACTACGTGAACAGAATGCAAAACACCGATAGCGCTCCATACGATGCGTGTATTATTCTGTAAATATTAATAAATATGCCAACACCGCTGTACCCGTGCATGCCCTTTTTTACCCTAGCGCCCTTTATTTTTTACCCTAACACACAGGGGCGGTAAGAATCAGTGCTGCATAACTGCCCAGGGCGGCAGTTATGGACTAAGAACGGTACAAATTAGGATGGAAGTGATAATCTGGGGGCGACAGCGATTGGCCGGGGCGGCAAGAAACAGGGCAAAGTCATAAGTCAAGGGCGGCAGTGATAAGCCGAGGGCAATAGCTATGAACTAGGAGCAGCGTGAATCAGGTGGAAGTGATAAGGCGAGAGCGGCAGTGAGATAGATAGCTAGATAGATATTGAGTTCTCCATAATACATGACTTTTCGGCCCTCAATCACAAGCACACATTGGAGTAAGCGCCTTCGCAAACCAGGCAATACTTTACACAGGATGCCTCTTGTAGATAAAAACAATTTTAACAAGTGAGTCCATTTCTAGCCTGTTCTCTTTCCTAAATGCCTGCTATACATCTTCTTAACTGTCTCTCATCCTAAAGTTCTACGCTTCTATCCCCCTGAAACGAAAACTTTGTTTGGCTTTTTTCCGTTCGCATCCTTAGTAGTTCTATATGCATATTGCGGTCGGTCCGCGCGGGTGCTCCGGCTAGAGATTTCGGAGCGACGCGAAACTGATCGCCACAGTGCACTGCCAGAGTCGGCGGAGAGCAGTCTTTTTATCATTTGTATGTCACGTTTCTTCAGCAGATCAGGAAACGTCGGCCAGCCCAGGGATGGGAGGGCTGGGGTCACGTGCTCACGCTTGCTCAGTCCCATTACGATGCGTGCGCCAAAATTCAAAACTTTCTGGATGCGATGTTTTTGAGTGGCATTGCAACCTCCCGATACAGTTACAATACTGTATATGTGGGAACACGAGGGCTTGAACTAGAAGTTTTCTGGTCTCTGGTGGGATTTTGCAGCCTAACCCTCGCCCCACCGGGGGCCATCGATGGCCCCCCTAAGGTTTTTCCGGGATAGCAGAAAAACGACGAGTCGCAGCACCGTGGTTGAGGGCTCTACCTCTCACTGCATCATTTTCCCATCATCCCTGAAATTTTTTACCCCGGGTCACCCAAGGTCAGGTCACCAGACGAGGTCAACCAAGGTCACCTCACTTCAACTTTAGAGCTCTGTAAGAGCTACATTTCAAAGTCGATCGATTTGAAACTTCCTACACTTCATGACCCCTCCAGGGTCTACAAGGTGTATATCCGGGATTTTTTGATTTCGTGCCCTGAGGTCAGGTCACGAGGCGACCTCTCCCATTGGAAAAGCATGGGGAAAAGCTGTTTCATGATATAAAAGCCACAAAAATGATTGCAAATACTCAGACTGCTCAGAACAGCGTTTTTAGACACCCTTTCACTGATCCCAGGGGTCATATTTGCCCTTTGACTTTTCCAAGGTCATCCAAGGTCACCAGAGGTCAAAAACATTATTTTGACAATAACTTTTGACCTAATTGAGCTAGAGCGGTGAAACAAACACCATCGTGTTTGTCTTGTCACTGGCTTTCATTTGATATACGGTGTAACAGACGCAGTGGTGGCCGGGTCAAGACTGGTTTATTGGCAGACAACAGCGAGCGAGGCCGCCCGGTAGCCTCAGGCAATGTCACCGACAGAGGCGGTGTCAGGGTACCCAACATGGGCAGCCCTAATGTACTACATCCCTCCACACCTGGTATTTGGCACCCATACAGGTATAACACAAAACAACACAATATGAAAACACTCGGAATATCGCATCATGAACTCAACACGTTAGTCTGTCCGGTTGTTTCAACAGTGCGCGGTCTCGTAACCTGTAACTGTCACGCACTGGCACTGGCGAAGCTGGGGACGGCACATCGGCGCAACGACTCTCGGTTGGCAACACTGCAGCCGCTGAGGGAGAATCAGGCGCGGAAACAGGCACATCAGACGGCAGAGGCGGGCCCATCTCAGAGGCAGCTGAACTCCAGTTGCGCACATCTCCGATGGTGCGAGGCAGCCCCGCCTGATAAACATCACAAACCTTGTCTAAGTGTCGCTGAACGATTCGTCCATCCTGTAATCGTACAGTCAACTTTACGCCTGACTTCCCAACAAGTACACCCGGTAACCACCTCTGATCACTCCTTCGACACACCAGTCCCACAGTCGACACAAACACTGGACTTCCAACCTCTAAATGTCTGTTTTGCGTCTTAGAGTCTCGATACAGCCTCTGCTGCACCTGCTGCCGCCGAACGCTCTCGCCTCTGTCGGGCCGCAGCGCATCCAACTGTGTGCGGAGCGTCCGCCCCATCATCAGCTCAGCCGGAGACGTGCGTGTGGTGGTATGGGGCGTAGTGCGATAGTGAAACAAAAATCGAGAGACTTTAGTTTGCACTGAACCTGATAATTGCTTCTTAAATCCTAGTTTGAACGTTTGCACACTCTTTTCCGCTAGCCCATTAGATTTTGGTGACAAAGCTGGTGAAGTCAAATGATTGATGCCGTTCCGTTTACAAAATGACTGGAATTCACTCGAAGTGAAACATTGCGCATTGTCTGACACAATCGTTCTAGGTATTCCCCAGGACGCAAACGAGCAACGCGAATGCTCGATAGTGACTGCAGATGTTGAACTGCGGGAAGGGTATATATCTAACCATTTGGAGTGGGCGTCTGTGATGACCGAAAATACCCAGCCATTAATTGGTCCACAATAGTCGACATGAATACGATTCCAAGGCCGGGTCGGCCACGCCCAGGGGTGAATTGGAGTCTCTGGCAAGGTTTGGCGGTAAGCTTGACACTGCTGGCACTGCTTGGTCATGGCGGCTATTTCTGCGTCCAAGTTCGGCCACCACACATACATACGGGCAAACGACTTTGTCCTAGATTCACCTCCATGGCCCTCATGGAGTAGCTTTAATATACCTGCTCTGCCCTGTGGAGGCACCACCACACGTGAGCCCCACAACAAGCAACCAGCTTGAACACTGAGCTCAGACATTCGACACCTGTATGGCTGAAAATCTGGGCCGAGAGTCGATGTATTTTGTGGCCACCCATCACGAACGAATCTCAAAACCTGTGACAACACTGGGTCATGCAGGGGCGCAGCCAGAGCTTTCGTATGGGGGGGCACACCAACTTTGAGGGGCACCCCGGGAAAAAAGGGCACTTTTTAACGTAACCTAAAAAACTTACTATATCTTTGTTATATCATTTTTTGGGCATCTTTGGTTCAATAAAAATGCAAAGAAATCATTGGCGGAGAAGGAAAACTCGATTAAAACCGAAAAAAGGAACAAAATATCACCAAAATGCCATGGAAGTAGCCAAAACACTACTTTTTTGGATAGATTTAAGGACAGCCAACTCATGCAAGTACTTAACATCAGCGGAGCATGTGATATCTGTTACAATGTGCAGGTTCAGGCATATTGGAGTCGAAATTTTTTATGCCCACTGGTTTTGTCGTGACGAATGAACCCTGGCTGAATGCGGATTAAGTTCCTTGCCTCCCACAATCGCCGTGGGACGAGGAGTAGCATAGTGTCTTTGAAAGAACACATTTTTGCTGCCGGAAAAATTTGGGAGATACCTTTTGAACGCGTTTATTAAGTTCCATATTCGCAAGGCTCGGTCCCAGTTAAGAGTAAATAAAAGATGAACTGGCTGGTGGTTTGGATGGGGATGGTGTGACAGGGCTGAAAATTGTGAAAACTATTTCTTCATTTAAATTAATTAGTAGAAATCCTGGTTTAGGGGACTGTGCTCTGAGCTCAGGGGCACATGCCTTTTTATCATCCCTTCCCAGAATCCACCAGTATAATAAGCAATTTATATAACCAGGGGTGCCTAGGTATCACAAGCCGTTTTAGAGATTCCTCATTCCTCGTTAGCTCCGTTTTACAAGGGGAGTTTCCATTGTGTTCTTATTCCCCATCTATTCAAGACCAGCTCTGGGGCCCCCAAGTGTGGATCAGAGGCCTCCAGAGCAACTTCCCCCATCCCCCCCAGTTGTGCCTCCAGGGAATAGACTAGCTCAGTGACCCCGCCCGCAGATGATGGGAGTTGGCCTTGTGTTCTTATTATCTATCTATTCAAGATCACCCCAGGGGCCCCTGATGTAGATCAGGGCCACAGAGCAGCTCATGCTTCACCCAGGGACTAGACTAGCTCATTGGTCCCAGAGATGAGGTCATCAGACTAGCTCAATGGGCCACAGATAGGCTCATAGGGCCTTAAATCAGTTCAAGAAGCCCCAGAACAGTTTAAGGCGCCAGATCACTTCAGGGGGCCTCAAGCCAACTTAAGGGGCTCTCACAAGCTCAGCGCCCAGACCAGCTCAGGGTACCCTCAGAACCTAGATCCGCTCTTGGGCCCCAGATCAGCTCTTGGGGCCCCAGATCAGTTCAGGAACCTCAAGTCAGGTCAGGGGGCAAGATCAAGTCAGGGGCACTAATTCAGCTCAGGAGTCCCTCACCAGCTCGGGGCCCAAGCAGTTCAAAAGCCCCAGAGGTGCTCAGGGGACACCAGATCGGCCCATAGGGCACCAGATCAGCCCAGGGGACAAACAATCAGATCAGTGGTCCCCGACCAGCTCGGGGCTCAGATCAGCTCGGGAATACCAGATCAAGTCAGGAGGCACTTAATCAGCCCAGGAGCCCCATACCATCTTAGAGGCCCTCACCAACCCCTGTGGGCCCAGCTCAGCTCAGGGTCTGGGAGCTGCTCAGGAAATCACGTATTAACCCAGGAGGCCCGGGTCAGCTTAAAGGGCACCATATTAGCAATGGGGCACCAGACTAGCTCAGAGGGAATAAGATGGGCTCAGGAGACACACTGATGATTCAGCAAGCACCAGATCCACTCAGGGGGCATTAGTTGAGTTCAGGAGGCAGTATATCTGCTCAGGGTACACCAGATCGATCAGCACAGGGGCATGTTCAAGTCAGGGGCACTAAATCAGCTCAGGGATCCCTCACCAGCTCGGGGCCCAATCAGTTCAAAAGCCCCAGAGCTGCTCAGGGGAAACCAGATGCCCATAGGGCACCAGATCAGCTCCGGGGACAAACAATCAGATCAGTGGTCCCCGACCAGCTCGGGAATACCAGATCAAGTCAGGAGGCACTTAATCAGCTCAGGAGCCCCATACCATCTCAAGGGCCCTCATCAGCCTCTGTGGGCCCAGCTCAGCTCAGGGCTTTAGATCTGCTCATGAAATCACGTAAGGAGGCCCAGATCAGCTTAAAGGGCACCAGATTACTCAGGGTGGGCATGATATGGGCTCAGGAGGCACAAGATCGACTAAGGGGCATTAGTGCAGCTCAGGTGGCACCAGATCGGTCCGCTCGGGGTCCAGATCAGCTCCCAGCCCCCCAGACTATGGCAGGAGCCTAAATCAGCTCAGGGAGCAGCATAACAGCTCAGGGGACACAAGGTGGGCTCAGGGCCCACCAAACCAGCTCAGGGGGGGACCAGACCATCTAAGGAGACATCAATAATCAGTTGAGGGGGCACCTATTCAGCTGAAGAGGCACCATATTGACTTAGGAAACAGAATCAACTTGGGGAGGCATGAGATCAGTTCGGGGGCCCGAATCAGCTCAAGAGGCACTAAATCAGCTATTAGGGCACCAAACAAGCTCGGAAGCATTAGACTAACTCAGAGAGCATTATATAGGTTCCGGAGGCACAATTATTTGCTCAGGGGGGGCACTCGATCTCTGGAATACCAGAGGGAGCTGGTGAAAATACAGACAGGATGGTCGTAGAGCTCGGCAAGGCGGCGGGGGGTAGACATCTGGCCAGCGGACATTGCGACATCTCACCGAGTCGGGCGACCAGCCACATCAAAAACGCGAAAAATAATCGTAAAATTCAGCTCCCTAGGTAAGCGTCAGCAATTTTACCAGGCACGCCGTAAGCTGCAGGAAAGAGGCCGTGCAGTGTACTGCCAATTACCTGCAACTGTCCTACAAGGAGTATATGTTTCCGAGAACCTTACCAAACAAAACGAGACGGTAATGTTCAATGCCAGACAGCTGCGCAGGGAAGGTAAGATCTTCGCCGCTTGGACCGACTGGTGCAGGATGAAGATAAAGCTCACCGAGAACGGCGATACTAAGATCATCAAATCTTTGCAAGATCTCCAGCGGCTTTGTCCTGCACCAGGCGGGACGGGAACGACCTCCTCGAGACCCGCGGTGGCGGCGGCGGTTGCCTCCCAGCAGCCTGCAGCCGCCCCTTCAACAAGCGCAGGCGGACAGGAGACCGCGCCCGCAGCGGCAGAGATGGCCCGACCCGGCGATGACTTCACCATTGTGACAAGAAAAAACAACCGTAAGAAGAAAGGTCAGTAGACGCAACTGTGAATAATAACTCGACGACTAACCTCGTACTGTACCAGACAGTAGACTCCAACGGCTGTGAATTAATTCATCACTTCTTAGTAGATAACGCAAAAGTGGAGTAAACTTTAGAGCAAGATGTCGCTAATAGCTTATATTCTGTCGCTTTGTGTAACATGTACTGTAAATATTCGAAACGTTATTGTCCTAAAAGTACTTAAGAACAGATTAGTCGTTCATTTCCGTTAGCTCCCCAACTTGTAAGAATAATTGTTTGAGAGAATTATTCACCCCCAGTTAAAAAGCCATGGTATTTGAATCAATGCGTACTTACACCACTTGTCACCGCCTGATGCTAGCGATCGCGAATGGGTCAACTTTGTGACCGGCCTGCGACCGCTGCTTCCGCCCCGTCCCCCCGCCCCAGCAGCTGGTGTTCGACTGAGACGGCTAGTGCTACTGGAAATATTCGGCTGACCACAATAGCTTTAAATATAACAATCTATAGGTTTTCTACATTCACCAATTTCCAATGGAGACTAGCTGGCAAACTAGACAACATCACTATTTTCCTATTCAGAGCTGGTATCGAACCCAACCCTGGCCCCAGGCTTCCACATTACCACCTGACAGTAGCCCATATTAATGCTAACAGCATCACTGCCCAAAATAAACTTGATGAAATAAGTCAGTTCGCCTTGGTCAACAAAATCAGCCTCCTCGCTGTAACCGAGACAAAACTGGACAACAATACACACCCAAGCTTATATGAACTCCAGGGATACCATAGTCCTTTCATGAAAAACAGAAATAGGCAGGGTGGAGGCGTAGCCATCTACGCCCGCAAAGAACTACAAATCAAAAGATTAGCCTATTTGGAAACAGATGACGAAGAGTGGATATGGTGCAAAGTCAGAATTAAAAATTTGACTTTTATAATTTGTTGTGTTTACTTGCCCCCAAATACGACCTCAGACCGAAAACAAGTATTCCTTGAAAATCTAACCGACAGTGTAACCCGGGCCTATGCTGACAACCCTTCAACAATAATTCTGACTGGCGACTTCAACGCTGGAAACATTTACTTGGGTAGCTCCTTTCCGTCGCTGAGCGGAACGACGACATTCGATGTGTACCTGAAGCAAACTACCGAGGCTTTAAATCTTTCCCAGATTATAACCGAGCCAACAAGGTTGTCAGGGAGGCAGGAAACCTACGAGACCTCATTTACATAAGCGACCAAAAATACATCGTGGAGAGTGGAACCTTGTCATCCTTTTCAACCCTCGACCATCTGCCAGTATATGTCAAATTTAATATCGATCTTACATTTTCCCAAAAACAACGAAACTCTGTTGTATGGGACTATTCCGGGATTGACATTGACAGGTTTTGCCAACTTCTCATACACGTGAACTGGGACCGAATAATTGATTCAGATATAAACACAGCCACCCGTAACTTCACCGACGCGTTACTGAATGCGGCCCACGAAGCAATACCAACCAAAGTCATACGAAAGAAACCAAACGACAAACCGTGGGTAGGACCTGTAATTCTGAAAAATATCAAGCAGAGGGACAAGCTATTCGCCAAAGCCAGGAAATCAAACCAAAAGAACGACTGGGACCGATGGCGTTCGCAAAGAAATCTAGTTACAGCCTTAAATAAGCGCTTAAAGACGGAACACCTCAACGCTAGGGCCCGCCAACTGTTAAGTAACAAAAAACATCCACATAAGTACCATCAAATACTGAAAAGCATGATTGGACAACAAAGGGAGAGTGAAATACCACCGCTTGAAGGACCAGACGGTGAAATGGTAAATCAGAATCAAGATAAGGCCAATATTTTGAACCAATTTTTTGCTAGCCTCTCGCACATTAATACACCAACATTGCCGAGGGCCGATATACATAACAACGGAGAGCCCAGACCATCCTTGACAAGAATCGAAATTACTGAGCGTGAGGTTTTAACCGAACTTAACAAAATTGATACTCACAAATCTACAGGCCCCGATTCACTTCCAGCCAAAGTACTAAAACTAGCGGCGGTAATAATTGCTGAACCCCTGTCCAAGCTCGTAAACAAGTCATTACAACTTGGTTCCTATCCCGAGATATGGAAAGAGGCAACAGTAAAACCAATTTTCAAAGGCAAGGGTCCATCATCTAGCGTTAGTAACTACAGGCCAATAAGCCTACTACCATGCATATCTAAAGTCGTCGAAAGACTAATACACAACCACATCTACAGATACTTATGTGAAAACAGATTACTTACAGATAAACAAAGTGGATACCGGCCGGGACATAGCACGCAATTGCAACTAGTTTACCTCAATGATCAAATATACTCTGCCTTGGATTCAAGGAAAGAATTCACAGCAATATATTTGGACATTTCGAAATATTTCAATCAAATCTGGCACGAGGGCCTGTTGCACAAGTGTCGGAGTGAGTTCGGAATATCGGGCCCCATACTTCAATGGCTGAAATCATACTTATCCGATCGGAAACAAAGAGTCAGCATAGACAACACACTTTCAGAATCAGCCACTATAAACGCGGGATGTCCACAGGGCTCCGTGTTAGGCCCCCTTCTTGCCCTTTTGTATTTGAATGGCCTTTCTTCTGTCACACAGAGCAACATATTATTCTTTGCAGACGATACATCCTTGAGCGCTGAACACGATCAGTCAAATATAGATTCAGTTCAAAACCGACTGCAACAAGACCTCAATTCAATAGCCGAGTACGGGAAAAAATGGGCAATTACATTTAATGCAGCCAAAACGATACAGCAAACATTTTCATACCGAAAAGACCCAGCAGTCCCACTCCTCTATTTTAATGAGCAACGAATCCCAGTTCACACTTGCCACAAGCATCTAGGGTTAAATTTATCCACCGATCTACGCTTTCATGATCACGTTAATGAAATGATAAAGAAAGCAACGCGAGCTCTTGGTCCCATTTACCCAGTAGCTCCTTTTTGTCAAGGAAAACCCTAATCATGATTTACAAAATGTACATCCGCCCCTTTTTCGACTACGGTGATATCATTTACGATGAAATGATAACTATAGCTGACAATATGCGTCTCGAACGATTACAAAACAGGATCCTGCGACTGGCAACCGGAGCACGATTTAGAAGCCCAACACAACAACTTCTCGACGAAGTCGGAATTGAATCACTCCAGTCCAGACGTAAATTCCATAAACTTAACATGTACTACAAGATAAACAATCCCTCACCTCAGATTCCTGAATATATAACAACACTACTCCCCACCACGCGCGGGCAAACCACAGGCATTTCCCTTCGCAATTCGGCTAACCTCTCGGTTCCTGTTAATCGAACAGATATGTACACAAAGTCTTTCCTACCAGATGCAACCAAACTATGGAATAGTCTTCGAAGGGAAACCAGAGAATCCCCCACGCTGAAAATATTCAAAACTATGCTAAGAAACGAAAAGTTTCCAATTTCAGTAAGCCCCTACTACAGCATTGGCTCGAAATTGGGGAACACATATCACACCAGACTCAGGTTGGGTGTTTCAGCATTGAATCAGCATTTATATCAAATAAGTTAATCTCCTTCTCCCAGATGTTCATGTGGTAGCCCGACGGAAAACACCTCACACTTTCTTCTCGATTGTACCATACACGCAGGCCTTCGAACAATTCTCGTCCGGCGTATCGCCAGCCGGAATGGACGTCCTTTTAACGAGCTCACAAGACACCAAAAAATATGCATGCTGTTGCATGGAAACAATCTGGACAAAAAGACATGGAACCAGTAGCACTAGCCGTCCAGGATTTTGCCATCAGGACAGGTAGACTGCTATAAAGGCGCGGGGTGGAGCGGCTGTAGCGGTAGCAGCCCGATTACAGCTCTGAGACCCTCGTGAGCAGTATTGCTCCCAGGCATTGTTTAGGGCCTAGAATATCTTTTTTGTGCGTACTATGTTAAAGTATTGAATCCAAGACGTACGAAAATCCTGCTAGTGTGTGTGTGTGTGTGTGTGTGTGTGTGTGTTTGTGTACGAGTGTATGTTATCTTGTTCATATCTGGCTCATGTACAAATGTCGTTCAAGACGAAGTGCGTGTGTTTGCGAGTGTATGTGATTTTTCTTATGTACATATGTTGTTCAACACGGTTAGCTGGGCTGGCGCCCCGATTTAAGCCTACGAGCTTTTGCGCCGGTCCAGCACCCATTATGTTAACTTATCCGACATGAATAATAAACGGTATTGGAATTGGAATTGGAATCGACTCAGGAACACCAGATCAGCTTAGGGGCAAGTAATTAGCTCAAGGGGCCAAGACCAGCTGAGAGGCCACGAGATGAGCTCAAGGAGCACAAGATTGGCTTCAACCCTACGATTATTGGCGACAATGAGGCATTAGGTGGACACATACTAGGTGCCCATACTCTTCCCGGGTGCTTGGAAAGGCGATAGAATGCCCTAGCTGACCGAGAAAGGTATTAAGTTGTCCAACAATAGTTTCAATCGCTACATTCGGTCCAGTTACATCTAGGTTCAACGGCTAGGGCACTAAATTTCGAGCGGCACGGCCCAAATTGGGTACACCACCTGGCAATCAAAAGGGCACCCCGGCAGTGATGGGGCACGTGTCCCCTGTGCCTTCCTGGCTGCACCCCTGGACAGTACATCAACTCCGGGAGGCATTAAATAAGCTCAGGGGGCCCGGATCAGCTCAAGGGGCACTAAAACAGCTAAAAGGACACCAGGCAAGCTCGGAGACATCAAACTAACTCAGAGAGTATCTTATAGGCTCAGAAGGCACACTTATTTTCTCAGGAGGGCACCAGATTGACTACGAGGGCACCAGATCAGCTCAGAGGGCACATGATCAGCTCCAGGGGGCACCAGATGAGCTCCGCCCGTACGATTATTGGCGACGATGAGGCATTATCTGGAAACGGATTACGTGCCTATGCTCTTCCCGGGTGCTTGGAAAGGCGACAGAATGCCCTAGCTGACCAAAAAGGCACTTAGTTGTCAAACAATAGTTGAAATCGCTAAATGCAGTCTAGTTACATCTAGGTTCAACGGCGCTGGGCACTAAATTTCGAGCGGCACGGCCCAAAGAGGGTACACCACCTGGCAATCAAAAGGGCACCCGGCACCGATGGATGCACGTGCCCCCTATGCCCCCCTGGACAGTAGATAAACTCCGGGAGGCATTAAATAAGCTCAGGGGCCCGGATCAGCTCAAGGGGCACTAAAACAGCTAAAAGGACACCAGGCAAGCTCGGAGACATCAAACTAACTCAGAGAGTATCTTATAGGCTCAGAAGGCACACTTATTTTCTCAGGAGGGCACCAGATTGACTAAGAGGGCATCAGATCAGCTCAGAAAGCACATGATCACCTCCAGGGGGCACCAGATGAGCTCCACCCGTACGATTATTGGCGACGATGAGGCATTATCTGGAAACGGATTACGTGCCTATACTCTTTCCGGGTGCTTGGAAAGGCGACAGAATGTTTTAGGTGACCAAAAAGGCACTTAATTGTCAAACAATAGTTGAAATCGCTAAATGCGGCCTAGTTCCATCTAGGTTCAACGGCGTAGGCACTAAATTTAGAGCGGCACGGCCCAAAGAGGGTACACCACCTGGCAATCAAAAGGGCACCCGGCACCGATGGGGGCACGTGCCCCTGTGCCCCCTGGCTGCGGTCCTGGACAGTAGATAAACTACGGGAGGCATTAAATAAGTTCAGGGGGCCCGGATCAGCTCAAGGGGCACTAAAACAGCTAATAGGGCACCAGGCAAGCTCGGCGGTATCAGACTAACTCAGAGAACATTATATAGATTCAGAAGGCACAATTATTTTCTCGGGGGGGGGCACCAGATTGACAACGAGGGCATCAGATCAGCTCAGAGGGCATATGATCAGCTCCAGGGTTCAAGACCAGCGCTCAGGGGGCACCAGATGAGCTCAAGGGGCACCAGATTAGCTCTGCCCATACGATTATTGGCGACGATGAGGCATTATCTGGAAACGGATTACGTGCCTATACTCTTCCCGGGTGCTTGGAAAGGCGACAGAATGCCCTAACTGACCAAAAAGGCACTTAATTGTCAAACAATAGTTTAAATCACTAAATGCAGTCTAGTTCCATCTAGGCTCAACGACGTAGGGCACCAAATTTCGAGCGGCACGGCCCAAAAACGGCACACCACCTGGCAATCAAAAGGGCACCCCGGCACCGATGGGGGGCACGTGCCCCCTGTGCCCCCCCTCGGCTGCGCCACTGGACTTGATTACTTACCTTTCCAGCGGGCAGAGGGAGCTTTGAACTTCTAATCAACTGTAGAGTAGCGTAGAGTACCGTACTGTTGAGTAGAGGCGTTTCTGGCCACTGAAACTGCACCCTCTGCGTTTCTCGGCGTTTCTGCCCACACCTCACTTTCTCGATGGTTGGTTGCACTCGTACCGGCATAATGCCGACCAGTCAAAAAGTATACACGAGCACGGCGCAGTTTCGCTTAGAAAACACTATGCACTGTACCACGCACTCACTCAATTCGCACTCGCAACAGTTCACCTCTTCTCTACGATTTCTTCTGACCAAAACGATTATTCGACACAAACACTGGACTTCCAACCTCTAAATGTCTGTTTTGCGTCTTAGAGTCTCGATACAGCCTCTGCTGCACCTGCTGCCGCCGAACGCTCTCGCCTCTGTCGGGCCGCAGCGCATCCAACTGTGTGCGGAGCGTCCGCCCCATCATCAGCTCAGCCGGAGACGTGCGTGTGGTGGTATGGGGCGTAGTGCGATAGTGAAACAAAAATCGAGAGACTTTAGTTTGCACTGAACCTGATAATTGCTTCTTAAATCCTAGTTTGAACGTTTGCACACTCTTTTCCGCTAGCCCATTAGATTTTGGTGACAAAGCTGGTGAAGTCAAATGATTGATGCCGTTCCGTTTACAAAATGACTGGAATTCACTCGAAGTGAAACATTGCGCATTGTCTGACACAATCGTTCTAGGTATTCCCAGGACGCAAACGAGCAACGCGAATGCTCGATAGTGACTGCAGATGTTGAACTGCGGGAAGGGTATATATCTAACCATTTGGAGTGGGCGTCTGTGATGACCGAAAATACCCAGCCATTAATTGGTCCACAATAGTCGACATGAATACGATTCCAAGGCCGGGTCGGCCACGCCCAGGGGTGAATTGGAGTCTCTGGCAAGGTTTGGCGGTAAGCTTGACACTGCTGGCACTGCTTGGTCATGGCGGCTATTTCTGCGTCCAAGTTCGGCCACCACACATACATACGGGCAAACGACTTTGTCCTAGATTCACCTCCATGGCCCTCATGGAGTAGCTTTAATATACCTGCTCTGCCCTGTGGAGGCACCACCACACGTGAGCCCCACAACAAGCAACCAGCTTGAACACTGAGCTCAGACATTCGACACCTGTATGGCTGAAAATCTGGGCCGAGAGTCGATGTATTTTGTGGCCACCCATCACGAACGAATCTCAAAACCTGTGACAACACTGGGTCATGTGAGGTCCATAACCGGATCTGGTCTGCGGATACCGGTGACTCGTTCAAAAACTCTATGAGATGAATGGTCTCCAGCCGGCTCAGGGCTCCGTTGAGCCTCGCTACCCGGCACTGGCAGCCTGCTCAGTGCATCACAGTGAGCCTGTCGAGTGCCTGGGACATACTCTAAGTGATAATCATAAGCGCCAAGCATCATCGCCCAGCGAACCACCCGAGGCGATGCCATGAGTGGCAGAGGCTTCATTTCCCCAATCAAACCTAACAACGGCTTATGGTCTGTTTGGATCACGAAAGACTCCGGCTAAGTAGAAATGAAAGCGCTTCACGCCAGCAATGACCGCTAGCCCCTCCCTGTCCGTCTGTGAATACCGCCGTTCGGTTTCATTCAGGGAGCGCGAATAAAAGGCCACGGGGCGTTCCCCTGAATCTGAAGTCCTCTGACTGAGCACACAGCCTATGCCCACTGGGCTAGCATCACATGCCAAAATTATCGGTAGGTGAGGATCGAAATGGGCCAGGACTGGAGGGCTCTTCAGAAGACTTTTGCATCTCTAAACGCCTTTTGTTCCCGTTCAGATCACTGCCAAGCTGCACCTTGACGTAACAAAGCATAAAGAGCCGACAGAGCTGTCGCCAGTCCCCTCAAAAACTTCCCATAGAAGTTAATGAGTCCGAGCCAGCACCGCAGCTCCCTTACGTTGCGTGGCTCAGGAGCCTCGGTGATTGCTGTCACCTTGTCGTCGGTCGTTTCTATACCTTTACCGCTGATCTGATGGCCTAAGTAAGTCACCTTGTCTACCCCAAACTGACACTTTTCTCTATTGGCTTTTAGCCCTGCCTCTTTCAGACGCTTCAAAACTTCTCTTAGTGAGTCATTGTGATCTTGAAGCGTCTTTCCCGAAATGTTTACATCATCGAGAAATACGCAGGTGCCGGGGATACCAGCCAGAATTGTGTCCATAGTTCTCTGGAAAACTGCAGGGGCTGATGCATAGCCAAAACTGAGCCTGAGGGGCCTTAGTAAACCTTTAATGGTGTTCACAGTCAAGTATTCTTTGGACCTCTCATCCATTCTTAACTGATTGTACGCTGACTTCAAGTCTATTTTAGAGAAAATCTTACCACCAGACAACTTTGACATCAGTTCCTCAACACGCGGGAGCGGATACTGTTCCACGGGAGCCACTTTATTTACAGTGAGACGATAATCACCGCAAAGTCTGACCTTTCCATCAGGTTTTGGCACAACAACTAGTGGAGCTGCCCACTTACTCGATTTTACAGGCTCCCATAAGCCCTGTTCTATCTGTTTCTCCAGCTCTGCTTCTACCTGTTCTCGGTACGCCAGCGGAACATTCCGTGGTTTGAAGAATCTGGGTTGCACGTCGGGATCTACTGCAATGCTGACGGGCTCACCGCGGTAGCATCCCAGATCCTGGCTGAAAACGTCAGCAAACTCAGTCACCAGCTCCTCTACAGACGTTTCAGAAACGACGCGACAAATAACGGGCCAGTCGAGCCGTAGCTCTGCCAGCCAGTCGCGACCGAACAACAACGGGCCCGTCCCCTTTAGTATGACCAAAGGTAGTTTTGCAGTCTGTGTTCCATACTGCACCATGACATTGATCTGCCCCAGTACTGGTAAGACTTCTCCACTGTAAGTCTTAAGGATCGTCTTACATGTTCGAATCTTTGGACCCCCTCCGGCCAGATCCGCCTATACTCCTGCTCTGAACATACAGACAACGCTGCACCTGTGTCCAACTCAAATCGAACTGGTTCGCCCTCAACAGACACATCGACATACAAGAGAGCTTTCCTGTTTGAACCAGAATCTAACTGTGATCTAAAAAGCACATACACATCATCATCATCAACACTTTCTGTACCTCTCAGTGGTTCAGCATGTTCAGGATCCAAGCCAGACTGGTAAGCACTCCGCCGCCGCCGCCGGAAACTGATCCACCTCCTGCGAATTCATCTCCTCCGCCGCGATGCTGCCGTGAACTGCAGCACTTGCCGGCTCGCCGATGAGATGAACTCGATGCCTGAGGCTGAAGTCACATGCAGCACGAACATGGCCCACCTCATTGCACTGGTAGCAGCGGAGATGTCTGACAGGACAAACTGACTCCGCATGCTGTCTGAGACACCGGAAACACTGCTGAAGTGTGAGCCGCCCGGAGAAATTTTCCCGGCCATGACCACGGCTCTGCCGACTGGTGATGCCTCCTCTGCCTCGGTCGCTTCTCATAGCTCCATAACCACCGCTACCTCCCCACACAGTGCCATAACCCACGCCGCTGCGTCCGTGTTCCCAGCCTCCGCCAGAAGCGCCGCCGCCGCCGCCACGTCCTCGTCCACCGCCGAAACTGGCGCGTCCTCCTCGTCCACCGCCGTAGCCACGGCCTCTGCTGATGTGGCTGATGTGGTTGACAGCCTCCCCTGCAGTCGCTTCGCCCCTCAGCTGTGAAGCATCTGCATCCGCCGTTTTACTGACCTGCGCTATCTCCAAAGCTGATGCCAGTGTCAGCCTGGGCTCCTTCAGCAGGCGCGATTGCACAAACTCATTCTGCAAGTCACAGACGAAGCGATCGCGCAGCATTTCTTCTGCAATGTCGCTCCCATACTGACACGGCTTGGCTAGACGACGCACTCTCGCAACAAATGAAGATACGGATTCACCTGGAGCTCTTGTTGATCTGTTGAAGTGATACCTGGCAACGATTGCCGATGTGAGCGGCTCAAAATGATCGAGCAAAGCTTTCACGATCTCCTTGTACTTCTTGCTTTCCACACGTGCCGGCGCGATTAAATCTTCCAAAAGACCAAACACGTTGGGCCCCACTGCACTGAGAAAAATCGCTCGTCTACGTACATCCTCGGATTCCTCTACACCATTGGCAATGAAGTACTGCTCCACACGTCTCGAATACGTACCAAAACCTTCCACACTCTCATCAAACTCAGGGATTTTCCCAACACTTGCCATTCTTGCCTTCAACTAAAACGTATCTTTGCGCTTATTCACTCCTGAACGCCATTGTAACAGACGCAGTGGTGGCCGGGTCAAGACTGGTTTATTGGCAGACAACAGCGAGCGAGGCCGCCCGGTAGCCTCAGGCAATGTCACCGACAGAGGCGGTGTCAGGGTACCCAACATGGGCAGCCCTAATGTACTACATACGGCAAGGTCACTTTTTGACCTTTCGTGACCTCAGGTCATATTAGTTCACGAGGTGACCTCTGGAGGTCAAACCACTGGCGAGAGGTCTTTACGTTCCACATAGCGGAAAAAGGACTGGCAATTTGCTATCAAATGTATTTTACCAGGCCTCAATAGCTCTAATGGCATAAGAGTTATGCCCAGTTTGCTTAATCATTGCATATTTGAGTGAAAATAGCCGATCTTGACCTAATTTGACCTCTGGAGGTCAAACCATTGACCTGAGCACTAAAACATGTGAAGTAATTTCTTACTGAATTCACGCGAGCTTTCTATTGCACTTTGCAGATTTGCGCTAACGCCCATATTTTCGGAGTTAGAGGGGGGCCATCGATGGCCCCCGGTGGGGCGAAGGTGGCGCCGGACCCCCGGTGGGGCGCGGGTTAAGCGATGTAATCCAATGAGGGTGCCGTAACAGCGACGAATTACTTGTGACACTTGTTTTTCCCAGGTCAGGGATGAGTTGACGAAGACACCAAGGATCTCAGCATATGATGTTGGTTTGATAAGGCTGTTACCGAACTGAATAGTGAGTTTCGGGTCACACCGGTTCCAGCTTGACTTTAAAATGAGAAGCTCAGTTTTGCTGGGGTTTACTTTGAGCCGATTTTGAGTGAACCAGTCGTGAGCTAGTCTTCGGGTACTTCCCACTCGCAGTTTTAGGTGGCAGATGTTTGCCAGAGTGTCTGAGTCTAGGAACTGTGCATCATCCGCGTACATGATGAGCTTGCCCAAAGACAAGTGGGATACCAGGTCATTTGTAAAGATCAAAAACAACTTTGGTCCCAGGAGTGAGCCCTGGACCACGCCGTGCGTCACTGGCGGTGACCCAGCTCTGCCTCCCTGGATATTTTGAGTCCTATTTGACAGCTAGTACTTGAACCAGTGTTGGTCTACACCATACCACCCTAGCTTCTGGAGTAGGCGCGAGTGTTTCGCGCTGTCAAACGCGCGTGATGTGTCAGCCGCTAAGAGGGTAGTGACGTGTCCTTGATCCATGCTGTCAGAGATGAAATTAACCGTTTCTAGCATTGCTGCTTCAGTTCAATGCCCCGATCTGAAACCGTGCTGGTTTCGCACAGAATGTGGTTTTTCTCGAGATAGGACGATGGTTGGAGACTAACTACCTTCTCGCACAGTTTGCTAACCACAATAAGGATGGAAATTGGCCGGAAGTTCCCGGGATCACTGCGGTCCCTTTTTGTAGAGTGGGATCAGCGAGGCCTCCTTCCACTGTGGAGGTACATCTCCAGTACGCAGTGAACAGCTGATGACGTTATGAAGATGCGGACTAGTAACTGCAAAAGTTGATCTTAGCATCTGGATTGCAATGCCATCATTTCCACATGCACGTGAGCTGCCCATGCGTTTCAGTGCATTCCATAATTCGTGAAGGCTGACAGGCTGCACTCGGAAGGCGTCAGAGCAAACTCTCGGAGGTCGTGGTCTTAGCTTCACCCCTTGAGGCACAGCGAAAAGTGTTGCTGCGACATCCGTGCCAGCTTCGACAAAATGATGGTTGAGTTTGCTTGCCCAACGACGGTCACTGAGATGGAGTGGCTCAGTCTTTGGCTCTGGTTTCTTAGATGTCAGGAAATATTTTCTTATACAGCTCCATGTTTTGGAGGAGTCGTTTCGGATAGAGTTGGCGAAATACTCGGAGCTGGCCTGGAGCAGATCTTTTTCGACGGCATTTCTGCACTCACGATAGGCTTTCTATCGGTCTCTCGCCTGCCCGGCTTGGTCCCGCCGAATCATGCACTCCCTCAGCTGTTCGTTGTTGTTGCACCCAGGGAGCGTGTGTCTTAACCGTATGGTTTTAAGAGGCATGTGCTTGTCAATTTGGGGCTTCCATACTTCGTACCAGGCGTCCCATTTCTCAGTAACAGTTTCAGCCTGGTAAACTTGGCTCCAGTCTGCCTCAAGAAGGTCCTGACAGATGGTGAGGCCTCGGGGCCGGCAGTTGTGGACTAGGGGCGGTACGAATCAGGGCGGAGGTGATAAGTTGGGGAGGGGGCGGTATTGGTTAGCCGGGGGCGGCACGAATCAAGGCAAAGTGGATAAGCCGAGGACGGGAATGGTGAGCCGTAGGTAGTAGTTATAAACTACGGGGGGCACGAATCAGGGCTGAACAGGTAAGCCGGGGCAGGAACGGCGGATTCCGAGGGGCAGGATGTGCAGTTGCACACCCTGAAAAAATGGCTGTGTGCAAAAGTATCTTTTGCAAACCCGGTTTTGGCTTGGTCCGGAGAAGCGCCCCCGGCCGGCCAAGAAAAAATCAGGCCTAAACACCGCCTACCTGAAGAGATATGACCCTCTGTGCGAAATAAAAACAGTTTCACATATGAATGGTGCTCCCTGTCATCAAAGCCGTCCCATGGAGAGCAGATAAACCCAATTTATCCACTCAACTTGGGGAAATGATGTCGGCGCCCCCCCCTGAGTGGCCGCCCCTAGGGAGCCAAAGGCCCCCCTTGGGGATGCAGGCGACCCCCTGGGTAGGAAGGCGCCCCCTCCTGAAAATCGTGCACACCCTTCCGAAAATGGAATCCACCGTCCCTGACCTGGCGGCGGCAGTTCTGAGCCCGGGGTGGCATGAATTAGAGCGGAATTGATAAGTCAGGGGCGGCATTCATAGGGCGAGGCAGTAGTGATGTGCTAGGGGCGGCATGAAACAGGGTGGCAGTGATATCCCGGAGTTAGCGACGGATTCGCATTCGGATTCAGCGACGGATTCGCCCGAAATGGCGTCTGCTGCGATTTCGCTCAAATTCACACCATAGGCTCCCCGTGCCCTCAGCAACTCACCCCTAAAGTGGTTTTCCGTAACACTCACCCGTTCACCCGCTAGAGGTGAAAAAGTGAAATTCACCCGAAACGGCGTCTCCTCCGATTTCGCTCAAATTCACATCATAGGCTCCCCGTGCCCTCAGCAACTTACCCCTAAAGTGATTTTCCGTCACATTCACCCGTTCACCCGCTAGAGGTGAAAAAGTGAAATTCACCCGAAACGGAGTCTCCTCCGATTTCACTCAAATTCACACCATAGGCTCCCCGTGCCCTTAGAAACTCACCCCTAAAGTGATTTTTCGTCACATTCACCCATTCACCCGCTAGAGGTGAAAAGGTGAAATTCACCCGAAACGGCGTCTTTAGCGTCTGATTCAGCGACGGATTCACCCGAAATGGCGTCTCCTGCGATCTCGCTCAAATTCACACCATAGGCTCCCCTTGCCCTCAGCAGCTCACCCCTAAAGTGATTTTCCGTCACACTCACCCGTTCACCCGCTAGAGGTGAAAAGGTGAAATTCACCCGAACCGGCGTCGGATTCAGCGACGGATTCGCCCGAAATGGCGTCTCCTGCGATTTTGCTCAAATTCACACCATAGGTTCCCCTTGCCCTCAGCAACTCACAGCTAAAGTGATTTTCCGTCACACTCACCCGTTCACCCGCTAGAGGTGAAAAGTGTAATTCACCCGAACCGGCGTCTTTAGCGTCCGTCGGATTCAGCGACGGATTCGTCCGAAATGGCGTCTCCTGCGATTGCGCTCAAATTCACACCATAGGCTCCCTTTGCCCTCAGCAACTCACAGCTAAAGTGATTTTCCGTCACACTCACCCGTTCACCCGGTAGAGGTGAAAAAGTGAAATGCACCCGAAACGGTGTCTCCTCCGAATTCGCACAAATTCACACCATAGGCTCCCCGTGCCCTCAGGAACTCACCCCTAAAGTGATTTCTCGTCACATTCACCCATTCACCCGCTAGAGGTGCAAAAGTAAAATTCAAGCGAACCGGCGTCCTCAGCGTCGGATTCAGCGACGGATTCACCCGAAATGGCGTCTCCTGCGATTGCGCTCAAATTCACACCATAGGCTCCCCTTGCCCTCAGCAACTCACAGCTACAGTGATTTTCCGTCACACTCACCCGTTCATCCGCTAGAGGTGAAAAAGTGTAATTCACCCGAAACGGTGTCTCCTCCGATTCTGCTCAAACTCATACCATAGGCTCCCCGTGCCCTCAGGAACTCACCCCTAAAGTGATTTTTTGTCACGTTCACCCGTTCACCCGCTAGAGGTGAAATAGTGAAATTCACCCAAAGCGGCGTCTCCTCCGATCTCGCTCAAATTCACACCATAGGCTCCCCGTGCCCTCAGGAACTCTCCCCTACAGTGATTTTTCGTCACATTCACCCATTCACCCGCTAGAGGTGAAGAAGTGAAATTCAAGCGAACCGGCGTCTTCAGCGTCGGATTCAGCGACGGATTCGCCCGAAATGGCGTCTCCTGCGATCTCGCTCAAATTCACCCATAGGCTTCCCGTGCCCTTAGCAACTCACCCCTTAAGTGATTTTCCGTCACATTCACCCGTTCACCCGCTAGAGGTGAAAAGGTGAAATTCACCCAAAGCGGCGTCTCCTCAGATTTCGCTCAAATTCACACCATAGGCTCCCCGTGAGTGCAGGAACTCACCCCTAAAGTGATTTTCCGTCACATTCACCCTTTCACCCGCCAGAGTGAAAAGGTGAAATTCACCCGAACTTCTTCAGCGTCGGATTCAGCGACGGATTTTCCCGAAATGGCGTCTGCTGTGATTTTTAAAAATATTTTTGCGTTCCCTTTCCCGGGAACATTTTGTGTTAGTAGCTAGTATCATTCATACAACGCACTCACACTATGTACAGAGCGGAAGTTTCCATTTGCCGGCACCCTTACGGGACAGCGGCACCGCGGTTGGCGGGCCACAGGCTGCTCCGGTCTCTGCTCTGGACAGCCTGGATGGCGCGCTCTATGGCGAGGTCAACGAGGCACCCGATGCTCAATGTAGCCAAGTCATCGGCGCACATATACACCGAGGTGCCCGGAACGCGCCGCAGGGCCTCCACCAAGTCCACCGACCAAGGGGTAACCCGGGTTGGGGCAAGGACCGACCCCTTCGGCTGACCGGTGCGGGAGTAACCCCATCCCCGATAGGAAGTCTTGGCTCCACCTATGTATCAACGTAAGAGGTCGAGAGGACGGGGATGCCTGGCCACAGAGGATGAAGCGTCACGGACAGTGGCCTGTTCAGTTGTAGTTGATGAGATTTAACGGGAAAGAAACATGAGTTCGTTTTTTTCAACGAACGTCTCCCTTCGTTGAAATTACAGTTTGGAACGTTTTTCTACCGGTCAGGAGGCACCGTCCCCTCGTAAAGGGTCACAGTTAATATCATCACCCTCTAGTACTCGTTGTAGGCAGACCGCAAGGAAACACAGCTGGAGAGGCCTGGGCCCCGACGGAAAAACTATTTTGGGGAGTGAAGTCAAAAGTACTCACGCCGGATTTATTTTTCTTAAGGAATTTGAATCTCAGTATTCTAAGACTCATCAAAGCTTGTGTAACCTAGGTTTAGTCTCGAGTGTTTTGCTTCGCGACCTTCACACATACACTTATTGAGTTTTTTCTCTAACGTCATGAATTTTATTTCCCTAACTTTTCTCTACATTGAAATCAACTCACTTGACACACACAAGCACAACTGGACCAAACAGGGGTCTGGGTGGCGCAGTCGGTTAGCGCGCGCACTCGGCTCGGCCCACGGCATTCTCGAAGTGTTCGAGGTTCGGGTTCGAGGAGCCCGCCCAGAGGCAGGATTTGAAAACCTAACTCATTCCTCCTCCCCCTACGAGGCTATATGATATCAGCAGTTGGTGCGTCGTTAAACCCCAAACAGTATAACTGGACCAAACATTGTGCGGCTTGAGCACACCTTCCAAGATTGTTCAAACCGCATCTTTGATTGGTTAATGTTTCCACAAGCTTCCCTGTAATTGGTGATAGAAGATACTGCCTTTTGCTTGACGACGTTGTGTCACCCCCGGTTCTGAAAATCGTCCGAATTGGTTGAAAGCGGGCTACTGCTTTTTGCCTGACGAAGTATACCCTGTTCATGATGCCTACGGCTTTTTGACATGCCAAATTTGGGTCATATTTTCAAAAATATTGATTTTTGAAAACTTCTGTCACCACCACAAAACGCGCCGCAGCGAGAGCTTTCCAATGATACCAAAAACCAAAAATCGACAAAAATTGGACTTACTGCTTTCTGCCTTCCAACGGCAGATGTGGCACCTTGGTCGAATCCTGGAATTTAGTGGAATTAGGCGTACTTTTAGCCAAAAATAATGAAACCATTAATGATTTCTCTGAAAAATGTACAATAGGCTCAATATTTTGTTTTTAAAAATACTCCTCTAGAAAAAGAAATAAATATCAGCCTGTGGATGATGTCACGATCTGGCAACCACTACCATACTTGAAACGCTTCAAGGGCTTCGATTGGCTGATGCTCATTGTGACGTCAGCATATGTCGTCACATCAGCAGCTCACAACAATGGCCGCCCAGCGACGGGCTGATGGGGGGCTGGTGTCAGGTAGGTGTTAGATCGAGTTCCAAGACAAATGAAATATGGAGTACCGGGTTTTCCGACTTGCTTTACAACTTGGCTATCTCAGTTAAAATCACGTCGTGAAGGTGCCACATTCTCTTTAATGCGTTACGGCCAAAACGGATTTTTACGGCACATTTTGTGCTCTATCTCAAGAACACGACGCGATGGAGTAATATACAATTTTGTTTAGGAATGGGCTCAGAAAGGGCCTTAAAATGAGGTATGATTTGACGTGATTCGGTTCACGGGAGCGAACATCATTCTGTTGACCTCGGGATAGGTAAGAAGGATTTGACGTTGACTTCAGCAGCCTCTGGAGCCTGAACCAAGCTTTGCCGGTCAGCCGAAGGGGTCGGTCCTTGCCCCAACCCGGGTTACCCCTTGGTCGGTGGATTTGGGCTTTTAAAGGGAATGTGCCACCTTCTGGAATTTAGTGTAATTAGGGGAACTTTTAGCGGAACCCGCCAAAAGCCATGAACTGGTTTTGTATTTCATAGTTTCCTGGCTTGCATACTGATTTTAAGCGAAATCAATTGTCCCCTATTTTGGTGATGCGTTGGGTCCCATGTTAAAGTCCATGACATTTAATGCATTACGGCCAACTCTGATTTTTACGCCACATTTTGTGCTCTATCTCAAGAACATGATGCAATAGAGCAAAATAAAGACCTGTTTCGGAATGGTATCGGCAAGGGATTTTAATTGATGTATGATTTGACTTTATTCGGTTCACGGGAGCGAAAATCATTCTGCTGACCTCAGAATAAGAAGGATTTGACGTTCACTTCAACAGCCTCTGGAGCCTGAACCAAGCTGTGCCCCGCAAAAAAACCGTGAAATGGCTGTGTATTTCATGTTTCCTGGCTTACATACTGGTTTTAAGCGAAATCAATTGTCCACAATTTTGGTGATCCTTTGGGTCCCATGTTAACACGCGCATTGACGGGGGCGGGTACCCGCCCCCTCGGGTTTTTCGGAGATAGTAGAAAAACGGCGGCGCGTAGCGCCGCCGTACTTTTCCCTCATCATTTTTACAACTTCTGTGAAAATTTTAAGGTTAGGTCATCTCAGGTCAGGTCACCAGTACAGGTCAAGTGACCCGACCTAAAAAAAGTTTAAGATAGCATAAGTCGGAGCAGGGTGAACTTATCCGATTGAAACTCATATCACATAATGGCCCCACCGAGTTCTCTAACATATGTTCCGGTATTTTTGATATCGATGAACTAAGGTCAGGTACGAGGCATGACCTCTCCATTGGAAATACATGGGAAAAAATGTTTTTACGGAATAACTCAGTAACGGATGGTGATAGAGCATTTATTTTAGCTGCATTAGACTTGCCTGGGCTTTGCAGTTCTAATGATATGCATTTTATATAATTTGACCCTGACATGACCTCAGGTCAGGTCAAATCCTTGATCTGACCTAGCAAGGTCAAATTATATATCATTCGATTCGGCTTGCTAAGAGGATTCATATAGTTCAAGTCGTTTTGCTCTATCTTTACTTGTTCAGATGTAATGCCCGAAAAACTGAATTTTACATGTTATCCCTATGACGGGCATGTTTTGACCTCTCGTGACCTTAAATGTGACCTGACAAAAAATAGTTCAAATGTTTTCGATGGAGAAGTGGATGGGCAGCCCAACACCGTTTACCGTTTTTCGCTACCTACCATGGTTCTCGAGATCTTAGGGGGGGCGGGTACCCGCCCCCCGTCAATGCGAAGGTGGCTCAGACCCCCGTCAATGCGCGTGTTAAAGTCAACTGCATTTAATGCATTACGGCAAAAATTGATTTTTACGGCACATTTTGTGCTCCATCTCAAGAACATGACGCGATAGAGCAATATAAAGATCTGTTTCGGAATGTTCTCGGTAAGGGCTTTTAAAGGGAATGTGGCACCTTCTGGAATTTAGAGTAATTAGGGGAACCTTTAGCGGAAAATCATGGGAGCGTCCATGATTACTCTAGAAAATGTACAATAAGCTCAATATTTTGACTTTAAAAATGTTCCTCTAGGAAAAGAAATAAATATCTGCATGTGGATGATGTAATGATCTGGCAACCACTACCATATTCAACACGCTTCAAGGGATTCGATTGGCTCATACTCACCGTGACGTCAGCATATGTCACATATATGTCATATATGTCGTCACACCAACAGCCATGACAACTGTGGCCTGCTGCTGAGGGTACATGTGGGGTACATTTCAGGTAGTTTTTAGCTTTTCTCTACGGAAATTTTGAGTTCCAGGACAAAGGATATATAGAGTACCGGGTTTGTCGGCATGATTTACAACTTGGCTATATTAGTTAAAATAACGTTATAAAGGTGCCACATTCCCTTTGAACGATGAATGATTTGACGTGATTCGGTTCACGGAAGCGAATATCATTCTGTTAACCTCGGGATACTAAGGATTTAAAGTTGACTTCAACAGCCTCTGGAGCCTGAACCAAGCTGTGCCCCGAAAAAAGCCGTGAGCTAGTTTCGTATTTCATGTTTCCTGGCTTGCATACTGATTTTAAGCGAAATCAATTGATGACATTTAATGCATTACGGCCAAAACTGATTTTTAAGCCACATTTTGTGCTCTATCTCAAGAACACGATGCGATAGAGCAATATAAAGACCTGTTTCGGAATGGTATCGGCAAGGGCCTTTAAATGATGTATGATTTGAGGCGATTATAAAAATCCCGAATATCAATCTGAATAATCGAACTCCTGCTGTTTTCACGGACATGACCAGGGGCGTGGCTAGGATTTGGCTCAGGGGGAGGGGGCGGCGCCCCGAAAAAGGGCCCTTGTGACAGCACCAAACGGGCCCTGATGGGTAAAAAGTGCCCTGCTTGTTACAGAATCGTGTCCTCAGGAGAGCCCTTCGGGCCCTCAGGGGGGCGGCTGTCCCTACCGACCCCCTTGGCTACGCCCCTGGACATGACAAACTGCTGTATGATCTGCCCCCGATTGAGTTCGGCTATGTCAACAAAGTCCCATTAGGACAGCGCCGTCAGTTACAAAAAACAGCGAAATCATTCCGGTCCAAGACGACGTATGGCGCTCCGGACCCACTCAGTATCAATCCTTCTTCCAGGGAAACGTATGTGCTAAGTCCAATACATAAAAACAAATTGTAACGATTCGATCTAGCCGTCAGTGGATTTGCATGTGTAGAGTGTTGTTTAGCATTCTAATCATTTTTTTTCTCTCGCTGGCCAGTACTGCGAGCTGCGCTGTAGTCTGCCCCGTTGTAGGTACGCTCTCTCGGCGACGGCCCCATGTACCTACTGGCATAACCATCAAAAAAGACCACCCAAAATTTATCGACCGTCTGGCCAGATGGCAAGCTCGCGGGAACCACAGTGTCCGTCGCTGCAGCATACAAGCACAGCCGCCGTTTTTAATCTAGTAGGTATACAAGCACAGCTGCCGTTTTTGCTGTACATTTTTACCATGGCTGGAAATCTCTTCTCGATCCAGGGGGGTGGTCCTGGGTGGGTACGGTCATACAAGCCCTATACAACGCCTAAGGGAGACCCAAAATCCAGGGAGGTCCTGACCCCCCAGCCCCCCGGGATTTCCACCCATGATTTTTACCACACTTGAAAAGGTTGGCACACACAAATTGGATCCCATATCGATTTTGAATAGCAAAGTCGCGATTCCAGACACTGGGTCTGACACCTCTGGTTTGAGCTGCTGCACTGAGCTACACCTGGAATGTACAGGTTAATTCTGCCAAACATATTTACAGTAAATTGTCAGTGATTTCTCCTTCTTTATTTTGCTGGCCTCTGTGAAATTCGGCATAATTGGCTGTAAGCAGGGGTGTAATTTTCTATCTCTTTGGGGGTGTCTGAGCACCCCCAATCCTAATTTGAACACCCCCAATCATGTGTTGAGCACCCCCAATACATGTGCCGCCCCTGGCTTATCACCGCTGCTCTGAACAGTGCCATCCCTATCTCATCACTTCTGCCATGATTTGTGCCGCCACTGCCACCAACAGTTAATCACTGCCGCCCCCCCGGATGATTACTGCTGCCTTTGGCTCATCACTGATCAGATTGCTGGTCACTGCCGCCCCTGGTCACACTGCCGCCCCCGGCTGATCTCTGCCGCCCATGGTTCGTCACAGTCGCCCCCTTGGCTAATCGCTGTCGCCCGTGGTTCATTAAATTCCGCCCCTGGCTGATTACCGCCGTCATCTGACTTATAACTGCCGCCCCTGACTGATAACTGCTGGCCCCTGGCTGATAACTGCCGACCCTGCCTGATCACTGCCGCCCCTGACGGATAAGTACCGCCCCCTGACTGCTAAATGCCGCCCCTAGCTTATCACTGCCGCCCCCTGGCTGATCGCTTCCGCCCCTGACTGATAACTGCCGCCCCCTGGTTGATTACTGCCGCCCCCTGGCTGATTGCTGCCGTCCCCTGACTGATACTGCCGCTCCCTAGCTGGTAACTACGACCCCCTGGCTGAACACTGCCGCTCCTGGCTGATCAGTGCCGCCCCCTGACTGATAACTGCCGCCCACTGACTGATAAGTACCACCCCTGGCTGATAACTGCCGCCCTTGCCTAAGCACTGCCGCCCCTGGCTGATAACTGCCGCCACCTAACTGATATTGCCGCCCCTGGCTGATCACTGCCGCCCCCTGACGGATAACTTCCCCTGACTGATAACTACCCCCTGGCCGATCACTGCCGCCCCCCTGACGGATGACTGCCGCCCCCTGACTGATAGCTGCCGCCCTTGGCTGATCACTGTCACCCCTGGTTCGTCACTGCCGTCTCCCGGGGCAGTGAGCATCCTGGGGATATCTGGACTGTGAGCGTTGTGGGGGGAGCATGCTTCTGTGAATATCACTAGCATCATGTCATATCTGAGGCGCGTTAGTTTTAATGTCATATATTCATTCTAATAGTATTTCAGTTTTTACATCACGTCAATTTTCATTTTACCTAGTCGGTGACCTTAGTATGTCTTGTAAAAGTGCTGAAGTCATTTTTTCAGTATTTATATTGTATTTTATGTATTTAATTAATTTCTTTTTATATAATCTTCTGATACAATATTCACAACCTGACCTGTTTTACCACCTGACTTGTGGAAGCTCGTGCAGAAATGTCCTATTTACGTATTTGATTTAGTGCTATGGGCGCCGTAGGACCCTATATATCGGTGCACCCTAAAACACCAATATGATGGTGGACCTTCTCCCGGCTGATCACTGCCGCCCCTGGTTCATCACTCCTGCCCACTGGCTGATCAGTGTCTCCCCTGGTTCATCACTGCCGCCCTGATTAATCACTACTGCCCTGATTTACGCCGTCCCTGGCTAATC